>JAZHRO010000035.1:35845000-37045000 GCA_037157565.1 Thalassia testudinum | reverse complement strand
AGGAAAACATTAAAGGCTAATTTATGAAATATAAATGTCTCATTAGTAAGAATTCAACTGCATTATTTATTGCGGGCATAAAAAAAATAAACTCAAAAAAATTTTAATCTAAAAAATTTCTAGCAAATCCTTCTCATCATCCGAGAGAGTAAAGAAAAAATCCAGTGCATCAGCATCATGACTAATCTTCAGACAAATTTGATGGTGTTGACTTTGATTAAATGAAGTTACTTTTAAGAACTCTCCATTCAACTTAAGCTTGTTTTCAAGAGCATTAATCTCACAATAGCTCTACTAAATTTGTTGGTTGCTGACAAGCGTGGAAATCACGTATTTTGAAATCGTTGGAAATCATAGTATAGTCGTGAAATCTCCTTGACAAAAATATTTATAATAACAAACTCGCAAAGATTTGTTTTCTTTTTAGAACTTAAGTCCAGGTCGCTCGTCTCTGGGAGGCATGAAATTGAGTCTAGAATTGGATTGGCTTTTCTAACCAAACTCTAATCTAACCTAATATTTTTGGTCTTTTTGTATTTTGCACTCTTTTTGTGTTTTTGATTTTTATTTTGAAAGAGAAATGAAACCTAGATCAAGATGTGCTAGCGAAAACCTAAGTGATTGCATGGATCTAAGTGCGGCCATGGTGGTCGTGCATGGTGTGACAAACCTAAATGAGATGCTCCAAAGTACACTAATAAGCTTGCAGCAAAGTTGTAAGCCATGAAGATAATACCATGCATATAAAATCATTAGACAAGAGTATCATGCATCGAAAATTAAGTCACTATAAAATCCGGATACATGGAAATAAAGTTAAACAAAAGAACGGGAACAACCAAGAGAAGCTAAGGAGAAGCCTTCTTGGTCGTCCACTAAAGAGAGGAGAATGGGTGTGTGCACCCAAGTGGTGAGAGGAGGGTGTTGCACCCTTTCTCTACCAATGGTCATCCTTGAGAAGACCTTGAGGGGGGTCTTCTCTATGGATGTCTAAGAGGAAAAGAAAATGGGGGCGTGGATCTTCTATGGAGGAAGAAGAGGGCACACCCACAAGAAGAAAGGAGAACGTATTGCATCCTTATGCCCTTCTTCTTGCCACCCTTGAAGAAGCTTGGAGGAGACCTTCTTCCTAGCTATCCATCGAGGGAGCCTTGGAGGAGGAGGACAGCCTTGAGAGGGAGAGGATGAGGCATGGTCGCAAGTTGAGAGAGGAAGAGAGTGAATGGAGATGGGAGTGTAATTTCGTGGCTCTATCTTTGTCCTTATGGGAAGGTTCCATTCGGTTGCCACTTTTGGTGGCTCCAAAAATAGCTAATGCCACCTTTTTAGGATCTAGGTTTGACACAAGTTTTTAGGGTTTCGAAGAGAGTGTTCATGGGTTTGGTAGGGGTAGAATAGGAAGGTGTGTGTGTGTGTATTTTTCGTAGGACTAGATTGTGGGTTTTGGTAAGATTAGATGCTAAATAGGTTGTGTAAATCTAGATATGGAGGATATGGTTCTAACTAGGCTTAAGAAAGTCTAATTGGATAGGAGTGACCCTAATTAGGTCTATGTCAAGTCTAATTGGATGCGTGCATGTGATTAGGCTAAGGGAACCCTAATAGGTTTGAGTAAATTAGATCTTAGGTGGATCTAATTGGGTTCAGGTGCACGCAATCAACTGTAGATGCACACAATTAGGTATGGATGGTTCAATTGGATTAGGGATAGGATAAGTAGGGCTATGGGTAGTGGACTAGGCTTAGAAGGTCTCTAATTAGGTTTCCTAGGGTGTCTAGTAGGGTTCCTAGTTCAAAATAGGCAAGCTAGGGCTTCCAACACCAAAATTAGGAACCAGAGAGTAGTATCTGACATCCTGAATAGTGGTTAGACATATTATATTAAAAAATTGGATATCTGGACATTAAATTAGACATCCAATTTTGTATCAGTATGAGTTCTACCTTCTTGGATTGTTATTCTGCAGAAATCAGACATCCAGCCAGATGTCTGGACGTCTTAAAAGGTGCTGGGGAGTGGGTTGTAGGTTTTCTAAGGTGGGTTTTGCTTCCTAAGTGTTTGGGAGAGGGATAGGGTGGATAAGAACATGGATAGTGCTATCCATGTTTGGGTTTTGAGGCTAAGGTGTCCTAATGGA
Source organism: Thalassia testudinum (assembly GCA_037157565.1). Taxonomy (NCBI): domain Eukaryota; kingdom Viridiplantae; phylum Streptophyta; class Magnoliopsida; order Alismatales; family Hydrocharitaceae; genus Thalassia; species Thalassia testudinum. The sequence goes on along the minus strand of JAZHRO010000035.1, from coordinate 37,042,862 downwards.
GGTGATTTTGGGCTTGGGAAGGTTGTCCTAGGGTTTCTAAGGGTAGGGATAAGGCTATCCTCCTCACTCCTTTTATCTAGATTAGTCTTCTTCTTCCTTTATTGCTTTATTCCACTATCTCCATCTTGGACCACTTTATTACCTGCAAATAGTAATAAAAACCATTAAATAGCAGGATATCTCATCTTATTCTAAATAGACTGATGCAATGCATGATATCCAAGATATGAGTGCAATATCCACAAATTATGCTAAGTTCAGACATTATTTAGGTTGATTAGGACCCATGATTGCTATGCAATCATACCCCCATGCCTAAACTTTGCTAATCCCAAGCAAATGCAAGACTAAGTGCATGGTAAAGTTATTTACAAGTTCAATCCCTAAAAGATTGCTTATTCTCTTTAGCAAAGTTCTTGACTAAAGATTTTTCTCCTTTTGTTTCATCCAAAAATGTACAAATCCAGATATGTGAAAGTGTAGCTATGTAGCTTTTGCGACGGAATCGAGTGAAAGGCCTGATTCACCTCTAAAGTCTGTACTTAACCCCTAATAAAATTTTAGCGGGATAGGTGGACTTCTTCCCTTAGGGTGTCCAAGATATTTGTTTTGAGTTCCACCCTAGCTTTAAGCTCAGGTAGAGAATGCCAGAGGGAAATGGATGTGTTTATTTGGTGGCTTACTCTCACTTGGTGCTACATAGAAATTAGTACTATACAATCTAGATTCCCAAATTCTCAAGTAAGTCGACCCAGAGAATGACGAGAAAACTATGCTCTCTTATGGTTCCTTTGTATTCGTTCTCTCTTTTTTCTTTTTTTTTCTTTTTTTCTTTTTCTTTTCTTTTCTTTCTTTTTTTAGAGCTCACAATCTCACCAGATTCACATAAATGACCTGTATTTGGTGGTCTCACATGGCATTAACACTTTAATTGATTTCCATAACCCTAACACTAAGTTGGAATTCCTCAGCCAGTATTCAGGCAGTCAGAAACATAGAAAGGTAGGTTAAGGCCTTATTTGGTGGATCTCAAATTTATTTGGTGGTATTTCCTCAATGCAACTGAAATAAACACTAAATATTCACACACTCTTTTTCTTTGCTTTTTCTTCTTTTTATAATTTTTTTATTTTTCAATTTTTCTTTTTTTTCATCATTTTTTTTTCTTTTTCTTCTTTTTTTTCTATGTATAATTTTTTTTTCAACACAACACAAGCTAGCATACATTCATGAACTTTATTAAGGAGGAATTATTAGGGATTGGTACTCAAGAGACATTGGGTGATTTATTTGGTGGAAGTGCCTACTCACAGCACTGGGAGAGATGGATAGGATGATATATTTCTGACCTTGACATCAATACCCTTCTTCAGCCGAGGATTCCATAAAGAATGGTCATAGCCATTCACCTTAACCCTAGTTTTATGAAAACTCGCTCTATGCACATTTGCCTTATTTGGTGTCTCAAAATTTCATGCAAAAATATATACGCAGGATCCGAGAGTGAAAATTATGCCTAATATTTGAGTATCATTACCTAATTATCTAGGATTCCAGATTCCTTGCACTAATTATAGAGCATCAGTACACTCTACTCTCATCTCACACTATTTGGTGGATTTATGGAAGGAAATTTTCCTGACTCCCAAAACACTATCCAGGGGTTCAGGAAAGGAAGCACTGCTTCTTCTCGACAAACTAAAAACGTTCATCAGTCTTCATCATGAATCCGTTGCAAAATCTACATGTGAGTATAAATTGTACTAGATTCTAGATTACAGGAATCAACTAGAGGATAAAATCCCTAATACATTCTTTTGATAAAAATCTTATTCATGAATACAATATATACAAATGCTATTTGTAACCTTTCAAAGTTGCTCTTCAAAAATTTACCTAATTTGGGTTATATACAGCTTGACCCTAAATTTAGAACAAAAAAGTGAATGGATGAGTTGAAAGTGACTGTTGCGAATGATTTTTAGCTCCAATGTGAGCATTAGAGGTGAAGTCGGTTTTTCTTAATTTAAGAATCCTAAAGTGCAATTAGCATGATGTACGAAAGATTTTTCCTGGGTGTTGGCAGAAAAAATTTTAGTTTACAATTACTACCCCCTCATGCCTACTTTCTTGCATGTCCTCATGCATGAATATAATGAAAAATTACTTAAGACAGGGTTAAATGGGTGGAAATCACCTGGAATAGCTCTTGAATTTTGGCGTTCGACTTATTCCAACACCTAAAATTGAATATGCAGGGAAAATATGACAAATAAAAATGCTATATATAAGTGCTGAGATTAATGCCTACAGCTGGGTGTACACTCAAAAAGGATATACCAATATAGTATTGAGAATGGTGAGTAAAATGATAAGAATTTTAATCTCGTTCGCCAACAGCAGGCCGCAAATGCAGACCAGCTGTCCATGAATTCCAAGCCCAAATAATCGGAAAAATATGTACATGGGACTTGGGATTATCTGCAGCTAGATGCTACAAAAGAAAGACAGATAAATACGAGTGCCTGGAAGAAATGAAGGTGAAGGCATCTCGAAGAGGTGATGGAGAATGTGGGTGGTAGGGGAATGGGTAGAGTTGTGTGGGGTAAAGTCATATGGGTCTTGATAATGGTGATGAATGGAAGGCATGACCCAAGTAGTGTGGTTAGATCTGGAAATCAAGGTCCAATGATTAGTCTCTGTCTCTACCAAAGATGTTTGGGTATCATCTTCTTTTATCTCTTCAAAATTTTCAATTCTAATTCCCAATTATCATGTGATTCCCCAAAATTTTTAGCTTCCTCCGATAACTCATCATATGAAATCCCCAATAATCTTTCAATCTCTTGAATATCCTTTTCATAAGGGGATATTTCTTTCTCACTTAGATGAAATTGGTCATTAAACTTGGTAGTTAGTCCCTTCATGAAAGTGGAATGGGCTGAATCATTGATTGAGGAGTTGTTACAGTCTTTTTGATTTTGTTGCTCCATGTATGAGATCACTTGAATTAATTCATCAATGTCTCCATGGGTATTCTCAAATACAACAAAATCGCATTCAGGTCCCTTAATGCTTGGTTCCTCAAAATGAAATGATTAGTATTCAAGCCCTAAATCAAGATCAACATTCTCAAATAAATCTCCATTCTCAACTTCAATAGGATTATCAATATCATCCACCTTGGGTATTTGATCAATAGAATCCTGCATGACCACCACCGAATCACAAATCAGTTGTGACACACCTTACCCAAATTCAAACATTTCTGATTTTTGTTGCTTGTTCCGGATTCTATGAATCTCTTTTTTTATATCATCATATTCTCTTGCACTAGCTTCTTTTATTTCATGAATCATTTTGATCAATTGAGTAATCTGGGATTCATAGCAAGGGGCAGGGGTTTGAATTGGGCTAGGTCGATCAAGATAGTCAACCATGCTATCAATGATTTGATCTGGTATTGAGGGTGACTTATGTGATCTAGTGGATTGTTGATTTGGGTCATCCGATTCTACCCAGGTGTTAATTGCCATGGTTTCTTCCGAATTACCCTCTGAATCACTTTCCGTGTCATCCAAAAAATACCCTAACTTCGTTTTCTTAGCAGCTGCATAAATATCAAAGCGAATCTTCTCATTGCCACTAGTCATCTCCATACATCCTGAGAAACAATCAATCCGTGCATTGGCCGTAGCCAAGAAAGGTCGACCTAGAATGATGGGTGAATTACTTAGCTTCTCTAGTATATTCATGTTTAAGATAATAAAATCGATCAAAAAGCTAAGACCTTGCACTTTAATAATCACATCCTCAACTACCCCCTTAAATGTTTTGATGGAGCCATCTGCCATTCTAATGGTGACAAGTGTGTGGTGCAGATCTCCAAGTCTGGTGCGATCAAAAAGGGTGGGAGGAATCAAGCTAACGGAAGACCCTAGATCTACAAGGGCTCTATTGAAGGTGAATCCCTTGATGGCACAAGATATGAAAGGTTTTCCAGGGTCGATCTTTTTGGGTGGTAGAGTGCTAGAAACAAATGCACTTATGTTAGCTGATAAAACCACCTCTTTAGGTGTGCAAGTCTTTTTCTTTTTTTGTAACTCTTTCTTTAGGGCCTCAGGAAAGGGTAAATAGGTCAAATCAACTTCAAAAAGCCTTTTTCTTCTTTTTGTTCCTAGAGTCTGAGTTAGAGCTCGATGTGGGTTTAGTCTTATGATTTTTGGTTGAGCCCAAATTAGATTATTTGGGTGGGCTCTTAGCTTTCCTTTTCCTTTTAGAGGCCAAAGAGTTGGTCCCTGCACAATGGCATGTATGATAGATTTAGGAGGGGTCGGAAGAATAGGTGGAGAATAGGAGTGAAGAGGAGTGTGCATATGGGGATAAAGTGATTCTTGAAGTCTCTTGATTTGATCCCCTTGAGATTTCACTTGATTTTCTAGCTTAGTCAGCCTTTCTCCATTTTTCTTATCAGAGTCCAACAAAATGTTCATGATATCCTCAGGGGTGGTTGTGGGTTGGGTTGGACTAGATGGTTGCCCTAAAGTGGTTTGAGTGGAATACTAGGCTGGCCTAGATTGATGTTCAGTTTGAGTCAGTCTTCATGGTGTCCATGAAAGATCAGGATTGTCTCTCCACTCAGGGTTATACAAATTGAATATGAATCAATAGGTGTATCACCCTAAGTGGGGTTGACTATAGAGGGAGTTGATTGAGAACCTATTATGTGGTCCTGTACTTGTGATCCATTACTCCAATTCCTTAGTGATATATCATCAGGTATAGGTGTATCAGAAACGGTGCATTCCTCAAATGATCTACCCAAATCACGGATTAGGTCCAAAGGTGCCTTTTGGGTTGGCTGAGTCCAGGATGCCTCCCCATGGTAGCAAGAATCAGTAGAGTACCTAGTGGATCCAAAATATGGGTCACTAGACCCACTAAGCTAGTTGTTCTAGGTCTCTTATTCCTAGGAGGAGTGATAAGATTGAGATTGTGTCTGAGATCGTCTAATTTGCTCCAGGAGCTTGGCACATTGATTTGTAAAGGCCTTGTTATATTCCCGAAATTCAGCAACTATGGCTTTCAATTGGTTCTAATCTAGATAAGGGTCAAATCCATGAGGTTCAGGCTCTAAATAAGCTGGGGGATAAGGATGATCATATCCCAGTTGGTTAGGATGAGTCTCCCAACCAGGAGGAGTCGAAATCATGGTTGGGTTGGGAGATGGAGGACCCTGAGGGTCAAAAGAATGATATGGGTTCATGGATATTTGAGAAAAGACACGGATAGAGATAAGAGATAGTCTTCCTTAGGACGACACAACTAGCTACAAGGGGCTGGTGGAATTAAGGCAAAGGCCTAGGAAAAAAGATGAGAGAGCCCCAAATCAAGCAAACAAGCAAGCCTTAAATTATATACCCTAATTGGATCTAAACCTGGTACCTTGAATTTGACCTGGGTTAAACCAACCCTTCAATTACTTGGCTAGCTAGAATGGTGGGACCCCCTAGGACACCACGCATGGTGGGACACCACTAGAGGTTAACGTAGTTACCGCACCAACCTTTCTTGTCATCAGTTGCTCCAAATATACAAGGCCTTGATTTTAACCTAATTAAATTTTGGTTACCAAGTAAATTTGTTCTGCCTAAGGCACATCTACTTAGTTTTAGGCTTGGGCTTAGAGTGCTCTTGGAATGTGATTGGGCGTTTTGAGGGTGTTGCCCTTAAAATTGGATTTAGAGTGTGAAGTGTAGAGACAAAGGGTTTGCAATACAACCTTTAATTGGTGTAGTGGCTTTTATGGTTCAAGTGCTTGTATTAATTTCTTTTAGGGTTTCCTTGTTTAAGTCAATTCAAACAAGATTGTAGTGAAGTACGCAATAGGTTTTGCAAGTCCCAATTATTATATGAATTTCTTTAAGTATGGCATGCAAATGTACTCTACCCTAATGTGGAAACCCTAATATCAGATAGGTCTATATGATGCTTTTAAGTCCAATAAGGTAGAGGTGGTGCGACCCAATCAAGGAAAATAATGGTCCTAATGCACCACTACTAAGTGAAATAGACCTAATTGATTGCGTAAGTTGAAATGTAGATCAATTTCAATTCAAGTGGGTGAGGGGGTCGACAACCAATCACAGCAAATCCCTTCTCATGCAATCACACCCAAATCAGGCTCAAACAGGTTTGTTTTGGGTCTCTACATTTAAACCCTAATGTGAAACACCTAGGGTTTATGCTTCTAACAATTTGCAGTCAAACCTTAGTCTGACTTAAAATCACTCCCCAAATCAGTAAATAAATCAAAATAATATGAAATTTGGTAGAGATCTTCTTTTTTCAATAATTTTTTCAAAGAATATTTTTTTAAGATTTTTACCATTTAATGCAAATTTTCATGAATTTTTATATTTCAGAAGGTCAAATATACCAGATGGACCCCCTGCGAGAAATGCAGTTTCAAATAGTATTGAAGGAAATCCAAAAATTCTTAAAAATTTCCAGAAAAAACTAGGTTTCAGCGGCTTTCCATCCCCACAAATTTCATATCAGTATGATTTATGTAGAGGTCAGAATTACTGTTTGAAATTGAATAAAATCATACTATAGACTATTATGACCCCTTCCACTGTATGAATTTTTAAAATTCGTATAGTGCGAATTTTTCAAAAAAAAGGTTGATTTAAAAAGCTTGTTTGAAACCCTAAGATCAGACCGAATCCCAAGATTTTTGGATGCCTAATTTAGTGGCAATAAATTTTTTAAAATCATCAATAATTTCTGGTCGGATTTCCAAATCTGACTTTGGTGTGTTTAAATAGTTTCCAAGTTAAAACACACACCAAAAAATTTTTTCTTTTTTAAATTCAAATCCGAGAATTTGAATTTGAATTTTTACATATATAAATTTTTTTGATTTTTTTTTCTAACCTAAAAAAGCAAAAAAGTTGAGGATGAAGAACGTGCCTATGGTCTTCACCATGGGTTGATGCATGTGTGGATCCTCATCTTGACCTACAATGAAAATAAACAGAAGTTAAGAAAATCTAAATCTAAACACGCACGTTGCCTCCTCGGCAATGGTGCCATTTGACAAGCGTGGAAATCACGGATTTTCAAATCGTCAGAAATCGTAGTATAGTCGCAAAATTCCCTTGACAAAAATATTTATAATAACAAAACTCGTATAGATTTTTTTTCTTTTTAGAACTTGAGTCCCGATCATTCATCTCTATAAGGCGTGAAAATGAGTCAAGAATTGGATTGACTTTTCTAACCAAAATCTAATCTAACCTAATAGTTTTTGTCTTTTTGTATTTTGCTCTCTTTTTGTGTTTATGATTTTTATTTTGTAAGCAAAATGAAGCGTAGATCTAGATGTGCTAGTGAAAACCTAAGTGATTGCGTGGATCTAACTGGGGCTATGGCGGCCATGCATGATGTGACAAACCTAAATGGGATGCTCCTTAGTACACTAATAAGCATGCATCAAAGTTGTAAGCTGTGAAGATAATAGCATGCATATAAAACCATTAGACAAGAGTATCATGCATCAAAAATTAAGTCACTATAAAATCCGGATACATGGAAATAAAGTTAAACAAAAGAAAGGGATCAACCAAGAGAGGTTAAGGAGAAGCCTTCTTGGTCGTCCACTAAAGAGAGGAGGATGGGTGTGTGCACTCAAGTGGTGAGAGGAGGGTGTTGCACCCTTTCTCTACCAATGGTCATCCTTGAGAAGACCTTGAGGGGTGTCTTCTCTATGGCTGTCTAAGAGGAAAAGAAAATGGGGGCGTGGATCCTTTATGGAGGAAGAAGAGGGCACACCCACAAGAAGAAAGGAGAAGGTATTGCATCCTTATGCCCTTCTTCTTGCCACCCTTGAAGAAGCTTGGAGGAGACCTTCTTCCTAGCTATCCATGGAGGGAGCCTTGGAGGAGGAGGACGGCCTTGAGAGGGAGAGGAGGAGGCATGGTCGCAAGTTGAGAGAGGAAGAGAGTGAATGGAGATGGGAGTGCAATTTCGTGGCTCTATCTTTGTCCTTATGGGAAGGCTCCATTCGGTTGCCACTTTTGGTGGCTACAAAAATAGCTAATGCCACCTTTTCAGGATCTAGGTTTGACACAAGTTTTTAGGGTTTTGAAGAGAGTGTGCATGGGTTTGGTAGGGGTAGAATAGGAAGGTGTGTGTGTGTGTGGGTGTGTCTTTTTTGTAGGACTAGGTTGTGGGTTTTGGTAAGATTAGGTGCGAAATAGGTTGGGTCAATCTAGATTTGGAGGACATGGATCTAACTAGGCTTAGGAAAGTCTAATTGGATAGGAGTGAGCCTAATTCGATCTAGGTCAAGTCTTATTGGATGTGTGAATGTGATTAGGCTAGGGGAACCCTAATAGGTATGAGTCAATTAGATCTTGGGTGGATCTAATTGGGTTCTGGTGCACCCAATCAAATGTAGATGCACTCAATTAGGTATGGGATGGTTCAATTGGATTAGGGATAGGATAAGTAGGGCTATGGATAGTGGACTAGGATTAGAAGGTCTCTAATTAAGTTTCCTAGGGTGTCTGGTGGGGTTCCTAGTTCAAAATAGGCATGCTAGGGCTTCCAACACCAAAATTAGGAACCAAAGGGCAGTATCAGACATCCATAATAGTGGTCAGAAGTCTTATATTACAAAATTGGATGTATGGACATTAAATTAGACATCCAATTCTCTGTTAGTATGAGTTCTACCTTCCTAGATTGTTATTCTGCAGAAATCAGACGTCCAGCCAGATGTCTGGATGTCTTAAAAGGTGCTGGAGAGTGGGTTTTACGTTTTTTAAGGTGGGTTTTCCTTCCTAAGTGTTTGGGAGAGGGATAGGGTGGATAAGAACATGGATAGTGCTATCCATGTGTGGGTTTTGAGGCTAAGGTGTCCTAATGGAGGTGGTTTTGGGTTTGGGAAGGCTATCCTAAGGTTTCTAAGGGTAGGGATAAGGCTATCCTCGTCACTCCTCTTATCTAGATCAGTCTTCTTCTTCCTTTATTGCTTTATTCCACTATCTCCATCTTGGATCACTTTATTACCACCAAATAGTAATAAAAACCATTAAATAGCAGGATATCTCATCTTATTCTAAATAGACTGATGCAATGCATGATATGCAAGATATGAGTGCAATATCCACAAATTATGCTAAGTTCAGACATTATTTAGGTTGATTAGGACCCATGATTGCTATGCAATCAGTTGCTTCTTTAATTTATTAAGTAATCATAGTTGCAGCATCAGTAATAGATTTTCCTAAGTTATATGAAAGAGACCTCTTTCTTTTACTCCCATGAACAAAATTCACTTTAGATACTTCTTAATTTCTTGAAAGAAGAGAGGATCCAAGATCAATATCATCTAAGCTAACTGTATTAGCGTCATTCTCATTTGCAGTTTCAACCTCTACTTCATCAATAGCATCAGCTGCAACTTTGGCACTGCTTCTTGTGGCACGATCTTTCCCGAAAATAATACAAAAACCATTTTAATATGGGAATTGCTTATTTTTTAATTGATTTGCATCCTTGTGGCTTTCTAATCAAATAATAAATAAACGTTATAAGAAAATTTAATTTATAATAAAATTTAAAATTATATTAGTTCAAAACAAAATTAACTACAAATAATTTTCCAATATCTCATTCTCAGCAACTGCACACTTTAAATTTGGGTCATATCCAAAGCCACTTGTACTTCCATTTAACATATCCCACACAATGTGAAAGTGATTCTTAAATGTCTTAACTAGTAATTCAATATGTGGCCTTCCATTTTTCCATGATGTAGTAATTTTTGTTCAAGTGTCATTTTTATACTCCAAGATATCCTGACATGAATTCGTTATCAGCCCTAAGGTTGAAGCAGTAAATAATCCAAATGGTTGAGGGTGTTCGGGTGTCTCAACAATAAAATAATGCATTTACACAAGTAGAAACAACATGATTTGAATTTCGGGGCAAGTTTTCTTTGAGCTATATAGTTGTGTTATAGTAGCATTTTTTTTAATTCATTTTTACTCTTAGTTTTGTTTGGAGATCAAAACACTTTGCCTCAAACACAACTGACATCCATTAACCCCTCCTGCCATACCCACATCCATCAACCCCTCCTGCCTCCAACACCTACAACCACACCCACCACAATCGACATCCATCTCCTACCACATGCACATCAACATCCAGAACCACATCCATCAAGCCCTCCTGCCACATCCATCTCGTGCCACACCAAAACCCACATCCAGCAAGAGAATGACACACACACCCATCATTGCTCTCCTCTCCCCAATCCATCCCTCTCCCTCATCCACTCGCCAATGCAACTCCTTACACGGCCAAGACCTCACTCCTTCCAATTTCATGGCACCAACCATACCCTCTCACTCCCTCTCCACTCCATCACCAAAATGCTCTCACCATACCACACTCGCAACATTCACTCAACACACCTGACCTCCCCCTCACTGCAGCCATTTTATTTCTCTAGTATTTCCATCCTCGCCTTACTCAACCCCCTCAAGCCCTCCGCCTCCAACACCTAAAGCCACACCCACAACCAGGAACAACCACCAAGACCTCTGCCTCCAACACCCACAGCCACACCTACAACTAGAAACAACCACCTAGACCTCCGCCTCCAACACCCACAACCAGCAACAACCCAAACCTCTGCCTCTAGCACCCACAACAGACAACCACCCAATGCTCTGCCTCCAGCACCCACAACCACACCCACAACCACCACCACCCTCCTCCTTCGGCGACACTCCTCCCCCTTTGGAGACACTCCTCCCCCACTCAAACACAGTTGACCATCCGCAACTCTCCTCCTCCCTTCCCGATGGTTTATTTCTTAAAAAAAAAAAACCTGAATGATGGGCACACCGAGAGTTGATGAGCATGGATGGGGAGCACCGAGCATCGATGAGCATCAAGGGTAGAGTAGTGATGCTGCATGGCCGTAGAGAAGAAGATGGGATGCTTGTCATCATTCAGAAGATGTCCATGATTTTTATAAAAAGGGTTGCAGGTTGGATTTGGAAGATATCTTGAGAAGGGATTCCCATATCCTAGGGGGGCGATTGGAATGGGATTTTTTTCTTCTGTGCGAATGGAAAAATCTTTAGAATTATTATTCCTATGTTAAATTTGATATCCAAACATGGTAATGGAATTAAGGGGGGATTTTTCATTCCATTCCTACCCTGATTACTACAAAATAAACACGCCCTATGAAACTAGTGCCCAAAACCTATTTAGGTCTCCCACACACTTACGAACCAAAACATACCCTAGAACACCCTAAAAACACTTTCCAGCACAGTTATGGACGTCCATAAAATGTGTCTAGACATCCAATCTCTGCAGAATCACCTGTCGGAACCCAACTCAAGTACTGATTCAGAATTGGACATCTAATTCTTTCTCTGGATGTCCAATTTTGAAGTATGAGCCATCTGACACAATAATTAGATGTCTGGAGGTGCTCTCCAGTTGCTACTTTTGCAATCAGATGCACAAGTTCATTCCTTTAGACCTTGAAACCCAACCTAATGCCCTGGGAAGCCTAATTACAAACCTCCCAAGCCTATTCCACTACCCTTAGCACCAACCCAACTAGGTTAGACCATTTTCCCGAAACCTAAGTCTAATTAGGGAGTTCCTAACTAAATTGAACTCACATACAGTTAATTAAGTTAGGACTCAACCTTATAGGCTAAACCAACCCACCTAGACCTAACCCAACTTATGCACAACACCACCAAGAGGCCACCAATTCTAGAGACCACTAGAACCTTCTCCCATGGGAGTGCACTCTTCAAAGTGGCGCCACCTTGGATTACAAAAAATAGAATGTCACATAGTCCATTCTTAGATCCACAATTTGTGGATCTAAGAAAACCAATTCCCATGCCCATTGATGCCAACTTCTGGAGCTCTTCTAAAGTGTTCCACACTTCTCTAGATGAGCCACCCAAAGATAAAGAAAGATCCCATAGGTGGTCGCCCATGTGCTCTCACGAATTAGATCCCTTAGGCTCCACCTTCCTCTTTCTCCATTAGCTCTCCAAGGCCGTCTCCATAGTCCTCTCCAAGGAGTACTTCTCCTCCTCCTCCATGGACAACTAGCAAGAAGATGGCTCCTCTCCAAAAGCTTCTTAAGGATGGCCAGGGAGAAGGGTTCACCACCATCAGTGCTCGCCTTTTCTAACCTTTAGTCTAGATTCTCTTGCATTTCATATATATATAGATCATCAAGCATGTCTCTAGAAGTAGTTTGTGAATATGTTAATAGAATAAAATTTCCTTAATGATCAAATAAATTATGGCGATGTCTCAAAATTTCAATAATCATATGTTGCGCCATGTTAGGCTTTAGATTTAGGTTTAGATTAGCCAATAAATTGAGTTAGGAATTTGTTTGGAATTTTCAATCACGCCACCTTTAGTTAGAACAAGACTCACCATCTCGTTATATAATTTTTGTTTTGATCAGATTTCGTGACTGTGCTACGACGTAACCAAATCAAAATCGTAATTTATGAGATCAACAAATGGCATCATTGTCGAGGAGGCAATGCATTTTTCTTACTGATCACTAACTTGATTCCTTTGTTTCATTGGTGTGTACGTACGCAACGAGGATTCTACACATACACCAAGCGCGGCTGAAGATATTCAGGTACACACCATCCCTTAGGTTTAGGATTTGCTTGCAATCTTAGGTTAGATTTTTTATTTTGAAAAATAAAATAAAATAAATATACAAAAAAAATAAATTAAAAAAATTCACAAAAAAAATTGAAAAAAATGCATTTTGTTGAAAAGGCTTTATTCCCTTTGGAAACACTTTGAAAAGCCTTATGGCTACTTTTAGAAATTCAGCAAAAGTTTTTCTATGAAATTAAAAATCATTTGCCGAACATATGATGGTCCAAAATTTCTAAAATTTGAGACGAAAATAGACTTTTAAATTATCTTTCTAACGCCACCATTTTTTTCAAGAAATTCAATTTGTGAAATTTTTAAAAATTCATGGAGTGTATATGGATCAAACAGACTATGATATGAATTTTTCTAATATTCAAATAGCGATTTCGAATGGTACACAAATCTGATTTACTTGAAATTTGTGGGTTTAAAAGCTTATCAAGATAACTTTAATTTGAATATTTGTCCTGAATTTTTAGATCCCGTTTGGTACTATTTCAAAGGGAGAAACCAACATAAGGTCAAATTTCCAAATTTGACCCCCTATTGCTTAAAAATTCATATTTATTTATTTAATATAGTAAAAATTCTGGAAAAATATTATATGAAAATCATATTGAAAAAGGAATATTATTACCAACTTTTATTTCATTTGGATTCAAATTGCATCTGAGAGAATATTTTGAATTTGATTGTGGTATGCTTAGTCAAATTGCATGAACCCAAGGTTTAACCTTTAGGGTCACATTTAGAGACCACATAGACTAGTGTGGACTCAATTAAGTCCATTGACTAGTTGGTGAGTCGAGCCACCTTTTTGACCACTCACCCAACACCCCAACTTGAAGAAAAAAAAGGGTTGAACTCCGTAAACAAAATCTTAATTAACCTACATTCATCGTTTAACTACTAGGTGGTCTCAATCTCTTTAGCCAAATTGGGTGTCTAGCCTAAGGGTTAGTGTTAAACGACTACAGCTAAAGGGTATCATGGACCCAGAGGTGAAAGCCGAAAGAAGAACCTTTCTCTTAGTGCCCAAGTAACACACTGGCTGGGTTAACTTAAGAGGTGGAAATCAATTTTAGTCAATCTCTTAACAAATTTTCTTCAAGAATTAAAATCTTAATGAAAAATTTGGTCATCTGACTCTAAGGACCACATTTGATTCCAAGGCCTTTGCCTTATTTTCACCAGCCCCTTGTAGTTGGTTGTGTCTTCCTGAGGAAGACCTTATCTTATCTCTCCTATGCTTTTCTTGAATATCCATGAACCCATATCATCCTTTTTACGCTCAGGGTTCTCCATCTCCCAACCCAGCCATGATTCAGACTCCTCCTGGTTCAGAGACACATCCTCAACAATTGGGATATGATTATTCTTATACTCTTTATCCCCCAACTTAGTTAAAACGTAAACCTCATGGATCCGACCCTTATCTTGATCGAAACAAAGTGAAGGCCATAGTTGCTGAATTCCAAGAATATAATAGGAATTACATAGATTAATGTGCCAAGCTCCTAGAGCAAATTAGACAACGCCAGGCACAATCACAATCATATCACTCCTCCCAAGTACAAGACACCTAGAATACCTAGCCTAGTGGATCTGGTGACCCATATTTTGGATCTAATAGCTACTCTGCTGACTCTTGCTACCCTTAGGAGGCATCCTGGACTCAGCCAACCCAGAAGGCACCATTGGACCTACTTCATGATTTGGGTAGATCATTTGGGGATTGTACCATCTCAGATGCCCCTAGACTTGATGATATCTCACTTAAAAATTGGAATAACGGATCACAAGTACAGGACCACACATCAGGTTCTCAATTAATTCCCTCTACAGTCAGCCCCACCCAAGGCAATACACACTTTGATTAATATCCTGATTCATATAACCCTGAGTAGAGAGACAATCCTGATCTTTCATGGCCTCCACAAAGACAAACTCAAGATCAATCTAGTCCAGCTCAATATTCCACTCAAACCACTTTAGGGCAACCACCTAGTCCAACCTAGCCTACAACCACCCTTGATGATATCATGAACCTTTTGTTTGACTTTGACAAGAAAAATGAAGAAAGGCTGACTAATCTGGAAAATCAAGTGAAATCTCAAGGGGATCAAATCAAGAGAATTCAAGAATCATTCTTTCCCTGTATGCACACTCCTCCAATCTATTCTCTACCTATTCTTCAGATGCCTCCTCCAATTTATCATATGTGCCATTGTGCAGGTGTTAAATCTTTGGCCTCTAAAAGAAAGAAGAAAGCCAAGAGCCCACCCAAACATCTGATTTGGGATTAACCAAAAATCTTAAGACCAAACCTGCATCCAGCTCTAACTCAGACTCTAGGGACAAAAGAAGAAAAAGGCTCCTGAATTTGATTTGACCTATTTGCCCTTTCCTAGGGCCATAAAGGTAGAGTCAAAAGAAAAGAAGACTTACACACCCAAAGAGGTGGTTTTGTCTGCCAACATAAGTGCATTTGTTTCTGGTACTCTACCACCCAAAAAGTCTGACCTGGGAAAACCGTTCATATCTTATGTAATCAAGGGATTCACCTCCAACAGAGTCCTTGTGGGTCTAGGGTCATCAATCAGTTTGATCCCTACCACCATTTTTTGCCACACTAGACTTGGAGATCTGAACCATACACTTGTCACCATTAAAATGGCAGATGGCTCCATCAACACACCTAAGGGGGTAGTTCATGACGTGATCATCAAAGTGCAAGGTCTTAGCTTCCCAGTTGGTTTTATTATTTTGGACATGGATATATCGGAAAGGCTAAGTAATTCACCCATCATTCTAGGTCACCCTTTCTTGGATATGGCCAATGCATGGATTGTGTGTTACTCAGGATGTATGGAAATGAGTAGTGGCAATGAGAAGATTTATTTTGACATTTATGCAACCATTAAGAAAGCAAAGTCAGGATATTTTTTGGATGATGCGGAAAGTGATTCGAAGGATAATTCAGAAGAAACCATGGAAATTTACACTTGGGTAGTCCCACATGACCCGATTTAAGAATCCACTAGATCACAAAAGTCACCCTTAATACAGGATTAAATCTTTGGTAGCATGGTTGACTATCTTGACCAAGCTAGCCCAATTCAAACCCTTGCCCCATGTAATGATCCCAGATTACTCAACTAATCAAAATGGTTAAAGAAATGAAAGAATCTAGTACAAGAGAATATGATGATATAAGAAAAGAGCTTCATAGATGTTGAATGATCGGGTTGCTACGCTAACGTGTTTCGTTTTGAAAAACCTGTCATCGTAGTATGAAAGTGAAGAACTTGTGTTCAACAAATAAACTTTATACCGGAATGAAAATCTTAGGTCGAACTCAGGGAGGCTACGTCGATCTATATTCACAATTATATTTTTTTAGAATTTTTCTTGAAAAGTGAGGCGATGTAATTACAATGAAGTTATAATAACAATCAGACTAAATGAGAGAGAGAGAGAAAACATGCATTCAATAATTCAAAATGTTTATACAATAAAACCAAAGAGGAATTACACTAGAAATCGGGAAATCAGCTACACTAGAAAGCAGGAAAATTCTACACTAGAAAGCTGTAAAGAAGAATGGGAGAGAGAAGTTATCCTCCTCGACGATCGCTTGGAGGATGAGCCAGACGAGACGTTGCCTGGACGAAGGATGACGGAGCGGGAAGAATGGGAGGTCGAGGTAGGAGGAATAAGAACGGAGCAGTCATCGCGAGATCCACTTCCGAAATGAGAGCAAAAATTTGACTTTATCTTGCGAGGAGCATCCCGGGTGTGGGACAAGCTTCTCCTGAGCTTTGGAGAGGTAGAGAAGAGAAGGAAGGGAAGAGAATTTCATGTGGAGGGGGTCTCCTTTTATAGTTGAAAGGAGTGAGGACAATTTGGTCATTTTAATTTGAAAATCATTAAACAAGGGTCTTTAGTGATGGATAAAACCGTCGCTAAAGCCCCATTGTGGGCGTAGTGGGGCGCCGCTCGCCTCCTCACGCGCAACGCACGCACACGTTTTGTCGATCTCAGTCGTCCGATCATGAGATCAGATGGCTTACCTCGCGCCTCTGCCAGCTCCTTAGCATGCGCACCCACCTGCGTGCGATCTTGCGTGAGGCACGGCATGTGATACGGCGTGAGCACTATTGTGTGCGCACGACCGCTCCATCAGGATCGAGCGGTCAATCGCACCCGCTCACCGCGCCCCAGTAGCCACTTGCCGCAATTCGAACACGGGCTGCTCGTTCGCGTAAGCGTGTTCACCCACTACGCTGTGGAGGAGAGATGGTCGCGTGGATATTTTAAGGTGCGGTTTCCCACAGCCGTTGGATCACGATCGTGCGGTCTAGATCTAACATGCAATGGTCTTCAAGATCAACGGGGCCGATTTGGGTGGCCAAGATGGAGCCACATGGCGCCATCATGGCCATCCATCTTCTGGATGATGTAGATGGTGCCACAGTTGTCGGATTGAGTCAATTTTCACATCATTAGGCTACGATTGTTGATCCGAATCCATCCGTGCGGTCAAATTTGTCGTTAGAAGTGCGGATTCACACCATCTTGGCCCTTGATCTTCTAGTGTTCCTCGATCTCTATCTGATGCTACAAATGCATGATTAGGGCGATCTTGGAGTCGTTGAACTCCAATCGTCGCTCTGATCACATCTGTACAATTGGATCTTCGATCCGAGGCCCTGATAAAAAGTTTACTTTGTCCATGAACATAAAAGGAGATAATTAACCTCCATTTTATTTAAACTAATCTAAATGCAAGATGATGCATGTTATGCAATATTTATAGTATGCAATGCAATCCTATGCTTAAGAGCATGCATAAATAGAGATCTTAAGTAGTGTAAACATGTTTGCATCATACCCCCATGCCTATCTTTTGCTAGTCTCTAGCAAAAACTATATGTTATTTATAAAAGAATCAGGTTGGATTACTTGGACATGAGTTATTTTCAATCACTAAGAAAATGTCTACTTACGATCTGAACTTTCAAAAACACAATAGTGACAGAGTATCTGCCAAAATGCAGACCACTTCAAGCCCTCGCCTTATTCAAAGAAAATTTTCTTTTTCTCTTTTCCCTCTTTTCTAATTTTTTTTGGATTTTCAAGTTTTAGGATTTAAGAGTGGCTTTCTACAACCATCCAACTCACCCAAGATTTGATGAGAACCCTAAGTTCTAAGCCTCTTATTTTGAATGTGATAGACTCGTTGATCAGCAGTTAAAATGGACTTCAGGTTTTTACACCTCTAGGTGACATTAAAAAGAGAATTCTACCTAAAGGTGTATCTTTACAACCAGTAGCTTTCTCCCTACATTTATTTTTACTGGGTCAACACATGGGTGAATCCAGTGTATATCTTTTCAGTTTATTCTACTTCTCTGCTTCTTCCTAAGTGTTTTGGGAATTTTCAGTGCATTTATTGAGTTGGGTTCTAGACAACTGGTTGATGAGCTATTACCACTGACAACTTAACAGCAATACTCGTGCGGCGAAGTGTGGCTTATTTTTTTTCTTTTATTTTCTCCTTTTCTTTTTGACTCTTTTCTTTTTTTTTTTTTAACTAGGAGGCTTCCCTGGTCTAAGATTTACCTAAAGACAGCAAAAAGAGAATGGTCCAGTGACTGGGCTCTGGACAACCTACCTATAGGCTGTTATCCACGATAACTTGCCAGCCATATCACCCTAGAAGGTTCATTAGCTACCCAATTTCCATTAAAATCATTGAACAACGAGTCAGTGCAAAGAAAGTGTGTAGATGCTTAAAGCTCAAAGTTTCCCCAAATCAGAGGGTGGGTTGATAAGTCGTATACTTATCACCCAAACTTATTTACTCAAATTACAATAGAATTAAGGTTGGCGAGGACTTGAAAAAATAAATCCACATTTTAGTGGATACACGGGCCGATTAAGTCCAAAGACCTGAAGGGTCTTTGTGTTCAGATCCTAATGTAAAATTTCCTAAGATTGAAAAGTCCTAATGTCCAACTATTCCTTCCTAATTCATTTTTTTTTATGTATAAATAAGAAGAGAAAAATAATTTACATGAATTTCACAAAGCTGACCAAATGATTCAAAAATGAATCCAAACCCCATGCCTAGCTGATGTAATGTCCACATTGAGAAAGAGACATGAAAGAAAGGGTAGAGTATGAAAGATGTCACCTGAATATGAAGCTCGTGTCAGCTTTGTGTCATATGTACAACTACTGAGTTTAATGCCGTCATCTAGGCGAAGTCATCCAAAGAAGTCATAGAATGGCTAGAGCAACCATGTTTGAGACGGGTTCTGGAAGAATACGGTCAATAACAGTCTCTAGACGTTGACCGTTGACTTTAAATGTATTACTCGTCTTTGGGTCAGAAATCTGAATGGCTCCATTTGGAAAAATCTGGTCAATTATGAATGAGCCATTCCATTTAGATCTAAGTTTGCTAGGAAAGAGCTTAAGTTTAAAATCGAATAACCAAACCTTCTGGTTCGACTCAAAGCTCTTGCGAGAAATCAATTGATCATGTAAAGCTTTGGTCAGAGCCTTGTAGATCTTGGCATTCTCATATGCATCATTTCTAAGCTCCTCCAACTCAGATAGTTGGAGTTTCCTGGTCTTCCCAGCTAAATTCAGATCTAAATTGCATTCCCTGATCACCCAGAATGCCCTGTGTTCAATCTCTATGGGTAGATGGCATGCCTTTTCATACACCAAACAGAATGCAGACATGCTGATGGGCATTTTATACGCCGTGCGGTAGGCCCAAAGAGCATCCTCAAGCTTTCGAGTCCAGTCCTTGCGATCAGGCCTAACTATTTTTTGCAGAATGTTCTTGATCTCCCAATTGGAGATCTCGTGTTGTCCATTCGTCTAGGGATGGTAAGGTGTGGAAATTCGGTGATTAACCCCGTATTTGGCCAACAAATTCCAGAATTGGGCATTAGTAAAATGAGTGCCACCATCACTGATGATGGCCCTCGGAATCCCGAACCTACTGAAGATATTTTTCTTGACAAAATCGATGACCACCTTATGGTCATTGGTTTAGGTGGGAATCACCTCAATCCATTTGGACACATAATCAATAGCAACAAGAACGTACTGATGTCCAAATGAAGGTAGAAAGGGTCCCATGAAATCAATGCCCCAAACATTGAAAATTTCGACAGGAAGAATTGGGTTTAGGGGAATCATATCTCTCTTAGTTATGCTCCCAAGTGCCTGACATTGAGAACATGACCTTGAGAAATCCTAGGCATCCTTAAATAAAGACGACCAATAGAAGCCAGATTGCAAGATTTTTGTAGCCGTCTTTTTCCCGAAGAAATGTCCACCACACCCAGATGCATGGCAGAACTTGAGTATATTGTTGAATTCATTCTCAGGTATACATCGACGAATAATCTGATCAGAGCTGATGCAGTACAACTCAAGGTCCTCCCAGAAGTAGTATTTGGCCTCAGATTTGAGTCTATCTCATTGTTTCTTGGTCAAATCCTGGGGGATTTGACCAATGGCCAAATAGTTAACAATGTCAGCAAACCATGGGATGTGGACACCTAAAACTGTAAGAATAGTTTCTTCTGGAAAAGTGTCAGCAATCGGAATGTCAGGATGAGAGGAATCACCTAGGAGTCTCGACAAATGATCCGATACCACATTTTGTACCCCGATTTTATCCTTGATTTCAAGATCAAATTCTTGAAGCAGAAGAATCCATTGAATAAGCTGGGGTTTGGCATCCTTTTTGGCCAAAAGATGTCTCAAGGCCGAGTGGTCGGTATAGATGATAACATGAGACCCTAAGAGATAAGCCTTGAATTTTTCCAAAGCGAACACTACAGCTAGTAATTCCTTTTCAGTAACAGTGTAATTCCTCTAGGCTTCATCTAGAGTTTTACTAGCGTAGTAGATGATAGAGGGATTTTTATCAATTTTCTGACCTAAGATAGCCCCGACCACGTAATCAGAAGCATCGGTCATGATCTCAAAAGGGGCTGTCAAAATTGGTGGTTGCAAAACTGGAGCACAGGTGACTGCCATTTTCAGGAAATCAAATGCCTTTCTACATGATTCGTCAAAAACAAATGACATTTCTTTGGCAAGAAGATTGCTCAGGGGACAAGCAACCTTCGAGAAATCCTTGATGAATCTTCGATAGAATCCCACATGGCCAAGAAATGATCAAATTTTTTTAACAGATGTGGGATGAGGAAGTTTAGCGATAGCATCAACCTTATCTTTATCCACTTCGATTCCTCGTTCAGAGATTACATGACCCAAGATGATGCCTTCTTGGGTCATGAAATGACTCTTTTCCCAGCTAAGGACCAATCATGTTTTGATACATCGCTTAAGAATCATTTCTAGATTATCCAAACAAGAGTCAAATGATTATCCAAAAATAGAGAAATCGTCCATGAAGACTTCCATAAACTCTCCCACCATGTCAGAAAATATGGCTAGCATACACCTTTGAAAAGTCGCAGGTGCATTGCATAGACCGAAAGGCATCCTACGGAAAGCAAAGGTTCCGTAGGGACAGGTGAAAGTAGTTTTTTCTTCATCCTCGGGATGGATAGGAACTTGGTTGTATCCCGAGTATCCATCAAGAAAACAGAAGTACTTCTGCCCGGCTAATCTTTCCAAGATTTGATTAATGAAAGGCAGGGGAAAATGATCTTTTTTAGTGGCTGTGTTCAGCTTCCTATAATCAATACAAACCCTCCAAGAGGAAGCAGAACGAGTTGTGACAGATTCTCCTATCTCGTTAGTCACAACGGTAATCCCGGCTTTCTTCGGAATAATCTACATGGGACTTACCCAGGGACTATTAGAGATTGGATAAATAATTCCTACATCGAGCCACTTGATGAATTCCTTTTTGACCACTTCTCGCATATTTGGATTTAATCTCCTCTGCATCTGGCAAGAAGGGCGATCTTCCAAGAATATTCTATGATTGCAGTAAGATCGCTCGATCCCCTTGAGGTCATGAATGGTCCAACCAATTGCCTCCTTGTGTTCCTTCAGGACCTTAATCAATTTAATCTCTTGCTCCTTTGTCAATTTAGCACTGATAATCACAGGGAACATCTTCTGAGGTCCTAAAAATTGATATTTCAAATTCTCAAGCAATGGTTTCAGTTCAAGCTGGGGCGGGTTAATAATTGATGGTAAGGTAGATGCTGAAGACACAACAAGAGGAAGAGGTTGTGAGTGAACAAAATCAATAACCTCTTCCGAAGATGGCAGGTCAGCCATAGAGGGTTGCAGGTCGAATTTGTCATCAAAGGAGGAACTTTCGATTGAAGAAACCATCAAACAAGTTTCAATGTTTTCATTATCCTCCTAAAGTTCCTCAATAAATCCATAATCTTCAAATTTATTGATTTCCTTAAAAATATCCAATTTCATTCCTTGATCCCCAAAGGTGATTTCCATGCTACCGCTTTCACAATTAATGTTGGCCTTAGCGATTGCCAGGAATGGATGCCCTAGAATGATGGGCGTGTTCCTCAGATTATCAGGTACATCCATGTCAAGGACAAGGAAATCTACAGGAAAATAGAAATCCTTGACCTTAAGTATAACATCTTTAATAACGCCTCGCAGATTTGTGACCGAGCGGTCCGCTAACTGTAGTGTTACTGAAGTTGGCCAAAGTTCACCTAATCCAAACTTCTCGTAAAGAGAAGTCGGAATTAGGTTGATTGATGCACCCAGATCCAAAAGTGCTCTATCAAATGTGTAATCTCCGATGACGCAAGAAATCAACAGAGCACTTGGATCTCTCCTTTTCTGAGGGAGGTGGTGCAGGATAACAGAACCAGCCTGCTCGGAGAGTACCACCTTCCTCGGAACAGATTCTCTCGACTTACACTTTTGTGTACATAAATCCTTTAAAAATCTTGCGTAAGTCGGTATGTGCTTGATAACATCAAGGAGCGGGATATTGATCTCAACATTTTTAAATGGATTTAGAAGCTCCTCATTGCTATCAACAGACTTCTTCTTTGATTTGATCAAGGCATCAAGAAAAGGAACATGAGTTAGATCTTTGGAATCAGGTTCCTAAGCCTTGATTTCTCCTCCTGAATTCTCCTCTCACTCCTTAGGTTCTTCAGGATTCAGTAGATCAGAATAGTATGGTTGTGAATCCTGAGTCTGCTTACCACTCCTCGAAGTGACAGAATTTGCCGATGCATAAGAATTTGGGTCTTGGGGAGGGTTAGGAAAGATTGGAGGGGCTTGATTAGTCAGGAATTGTTGATTTGCAGAAGAAGAAGAAGAGGAGGAGGAACCCTGCTCAACCACCTGAGCATGTGCATGTGGGTCCCTCTGATTTCTGTACCCATGGGCTTGGTTGCCCGAATTCAGAATATTTTGTGGGTTTGGAATGGGTTGGGATGGTAGAGATCCGAGTTGACGAGAGTTAGCAATGAGCCCGGACTGCAAGTTGTCCAGTGAGGTTTTCATTTGGTGCATGAGCTAGAGCATGGATCCTTGCATCTCTACCATTTATTGGTTTAAATAAGCCTGCCCTGCGGGTTGACGGGCATTCCAAGCTGGCTGATTGACCTGATTTGGAGGAAACTGAGTATATACATGACCCTGACCCATTGGTCATTGCGTAGCATAGTTGTCAGTCGGAATTGGATCTGTTGCCCCAGGTTTTTCCAAGAGAAGTTAGGGTGGTTTCTCCAACTCGGATTATAAGCATTAGAGTAGGGGTTGGATCTAACATTCTCTTGTACAGCACAGACATCCTCATAGGGTGAGGATGGAGAGAAAGAAAGGGAAGGATTAGAAAAACTGGGATCAAAGGCCCCAGTTTAGAACCTATGGGGTTCCAAAAAATGTTGACTCACAGGTTGAGCCTCATCGAGTTGATTCACGAACTCCCATCCAGAAGGAGCTCGTGAAGAATGGAATCCTGAATTTTGGGATTGAGTGGATCGAGAGTTGTTCATAGAATTGCCAGCCATCCACTCTTCCATTCTCTTAGCAACCAAGTCCACCTTATCAAGTTTGTTACAAATCAATTCCATATCAAATGAATGAGTCATGGACTTCATTGACATTTGATCTGGGCTGCTGGGACCGGTTAAATGTATCCATGGAGGCATGATTGATTGAATTCTCGCTCATTTCCTCAAATAAATCATGTGCACTATCTGCATCTTTGAGGAAATTTCCTCCGCAAGAAACATCCACATGATTTTTGAGTTGCTCAGTCAACCCATGATAGAACTGCACGAGTTGCCATTTTGACACCTCGTGGTGTGGACACATCCTCAATAGTTCCTGGAATCACTCCCAGGCCACATGAAATTGCTCCCCTGGCCACTGGGTAAAGGTAGTGATTGCCCATCTCAAAGCATTGGTACGTCCGACTGGGAAGAATTTCTTCAGAAAGGCCGATTTCAACTCATTCCAAGTTGCAATTTGTCTTCCTATTGTCCTGTACCAATGTGCGGCCTTATCCCTAAGAGAGTGGGGGAAGAGCCTCATGATCATTTGCTCCTCATTTACGTTTCGTGCCTTGGTGGTCTGGACCAAAGTGGTTAAGTCCTCCAAGTGCTGAAACAGATCTTTGGAGCCAAGCCCATGATAATGTTTGATCAGGCTTAACACCTGGGGCTTGATTTCTACATCACCGGGTGGAATCTGGATGCCGGGACGTTCTTAGTAATTTGAAGGATCATAAAAATCCTTCAAGGGCTGAGCACCTTGCATTCTCTGGAACCATTCATACATTCTCTGCATTTCTTCTAGCTGCCTTCGAAATTCTTCCTGTGGATTTCCAGGCAGAGGAGGCTATTGGTTGACCATGGGATCAATTTGACCAAAATCCAATTTGCGTCTCCTAGAATACTCTAATGGTCCTTCCAGTCAGGGATTCAATGACCGTCTTCCCAGCATAAACTAGGTGAAGGTCGGAAGGACTGAGGATAGGGACCCTGCAGCACAACAAAACAAGGCTATCCTTAAGTGGGGTAGCCTAAGGATCTACTGACTCCCAAAACCTGCCTTAAGATTGTAAATGATTTACTTTACTTGGATCTGCTCAATCCAACCAGTTAGGAGGGACTGGGGAGAAGGTTCTTCCTTCAACTTTCACCTCCAGTTCCTAGTGTACCCCCTAGCCGCGGTCGTTTGACGCTACTCCCCTAGCTAGACATCAAATTAATCAGTACAAGTAGGTTAATCAAAGACAATCTCAGACTAGGCCCTGAAGAGAGAATCAGACCTTAAGGCCAACGTCTACTCAATTTTATTAAAGCCTGGGATTGTGGTGCTTATGGAATGTGATGGGCCCTTAAAATGGGTTGTGCCCTTAATGATTGATTGAGATTTGTGTAAGTGCGTGGACAACCAGGGTTTTCAAGCAAGATTATTTGTGATGCGTGGATTTTAATGTTCAAATCTTGCTTAAGTAGCTTTTAGGGTTTCAAATTAGGTGGATTGCAATCAAGTTTCTAGGCAAATGAAGTTGTCAAACACGGGTGAAGATTGTTTTTCTTTAAAACCAGAAAGAAAGTTGAGTGCCTGGAATAGACCTAGATTGAAAACTCTAAGGAGGAGCTACTTGATGAGTTGATTTTAAGTAGAGTGGTGCGGCCAAAACAACTCAAACAACTGGCCACAAATGCACCACTAGTTAGGGACACAAAGATGGTTAACCTAGAATGATTTTTACTCTTTTATGTGTTTCTTTGTGTGTATCGGTTCCACAGATCAGAACCCGGTTGAGTAGAAATAAATCAATTAGGTTAAGTGACTTGAATGTGGGTGTACGTTGTGTGTTTGTTGAAAATTGCCCCACAAGATTATCTTTTTGTTGTGTTTTTTTTTATAAATGAGGGTGGAATGAATGTGAGTGAGAATCCAAATAACCAAACTATTCCTAAGATTTATGCAAACACCTAGGTTAATTAGAATTTGGATTTAATGTGGCAAATGAAATCTATGGAGGAGGGAAGAATGGGGAGCACTTACAGTTGCCTTCAACTGCACTTTACTCCAGTCTACCGCTTGATGATTCCCTGATGGAGGTCCCTACAAAACAGTAGACACAAGAGAAAGCAAGTTAGAAAAAAATAAAGTGCGTGAAATGAGAAAAGAAGATCAGAAATCGTTGCCTCCCCGGCAATGGCACCAAAATGTTGAATGATCGGGTTGCTACGCTAACGTGTTTGGTTTTGAAAAACTTATCGTCGTAGTATGAAAAGCGAAGAACTCGTGTTCAACAAATAAAATTTATACCGGAATGAAAATCCCAGGCTGAACTCAGGGAGGCTATGTCGTTCTATATTCGCAATTATATTTTTTTAAAATTTTTCTTGAAAAGTGAGGCGATGTAATTGTAATGAAGTCATAATAACAATCAGACTAAATGAGAGAGAGAGTGAGAGAGAAAACATGCATTCAATAATTCAAAATGTTTATACAATAAAATCAAAGAAGAATTACACTAGAAAGCAGGAAATCATCTCCACTAGAAAGCAGGAAAATTCTACACTAGAAAGCTGTAAAGAAGAATGGGAGAGAGAAGTTATCCTCCTCGACAATCGCTTGGAGGATGAGCCAGACGAGATGCCGCCTGGAAAAAGGAGGACGGAGCGGGAAGAACGGGAGGTCGAGGCAGGAGGAATGAGAATGGAGCAGCAAGTCATCGTCGTCGTGGGATCCACTTCCGAAATGAGAGAGAAAATTTGACTTTATCTCGCGAGGAGCATCCTGGGTGTGGGACAAGCTTCTCTTGAGCTTTGGAGAGGTAGAGAAGAGAAGGAAGGGATGAGAATTTCGTGTGGAGGGGGTCTCCATTTATAGTTGCATGGAGTGAGGGCAATTTGGTCATTTTAATTTGAAAATCATTAAATGAAGGGTCTTTAGTGACGGATAAAATCGTCGCTAAAGCCCATCGTGGGCATAATGGGGCACTACCCTCTCTCGGCCACTCGCCTCCTCACTCGTAACGCGCGCACACATTCTGCTGATCTCAGCCGTCCGATCTCACTTATCATGCGCCTCCACCCGCTCCACAGTGCACATGCCTGCCCACGTGCTATCTCGTGTGAGCCGCGGCGTGCGATACGGCGTGAGCGCTATTGCGCATGCGCGACCGCTCGATCGCGATCAAGGGGTCAATCACACCCGCTCATCGCACCCCAGCAACCGCTCGCCGCGATTCGAACGCGCGCTGCTCACTCGAGTAAGCGCGTTCACCCGCTGCGCTGTGTAGGAGAGATGGTCGCGTGGATGTTTTGAGGTGCGACTGCCCACAGCCATTGGATCACGATCGTGCGGTCCAGATCTAACATGCGGTGGTCTTCAAGATCAGCGAGGCTAGTTTGGGTGGCCGAGATGGCACCACATGGTGCCATCTTAGCCATCCATCTTCTGGATGGTGTAGATGGTGCCATGGTTGTTGGATTGAGTCGATTTTCGCACTGTTAGGTTGCGATTGTCGATTTGAATCCATCCGTGTGGTTGGATTTGTCATTTGAAGTGCGGATTTACACCATCTTGGCCCTTGATCTTCTAGGGTTCCCCGATCTCTATCTGATGCTACAAATGTCTGATTAGGGTGATCTTGGAGTCGTTGAACTCCAATCGTTGCCCTGATCACAGCTGTACGGTTGGATCTTTGATCCGAGGCCCCGATAAAAATTTTGCCCTATCCATGAACATAACAGGAGACAATTAACCTCCATTATTTTTAAACTAATATAAATGAAAGATGATGCATGTTATGCAATATTTATAGTATGCAATGCAATCCTATGCTTAAGAACATGCATAAATAGACATCTTAAGTAGTGTAAACATGTTTACATCAATAGATCTAGGACAAGCAACAAAAATAAGAAATGTTTGAATTTGGGTCGGGTGTGCCACAACAGATTTTTGATTCTGAGGTTGCCATTGTAGATTCCATAGATCAGACACACAAGGTGGATGATTTTGATGTCCCTATTGAAGTTGAGGAAGAAGATTCATTTGAGGATCTTGATCTTGATTTAGGGACTGAATATCAATCATTTCATTTTGAAGAACCAAGCATTAATGGGGCTAAATATGATTTTGTTGGATTTAAGGATACCCATGGAGACATTGTTGAATTGGTTCAGATGATCACATACACTAAACAACAAAATCAAAAAGACCTTAATGACTTCTCAATCAATGAATCAGCCCATTCCACTTTCATGGAGGGACTCACTACCGAATCTAATGCCCAATTCCATCAAAGTGAGCAAGAGGAAATATCCCCTTATGAAAAAGATATTCAAGAAATCGAAAGTCTATTGGGGATTACATATGATGAGTTAAGAACTAATTCCATCTGTGCCCTCCTTTTCTAATCTCTAGTCTAGATTCTCTTGCATTTCATATATCTATAGATCATCAAGAATGTCTCTAGAAGTAGTTTGTACATTCTCTATTGGGAATATGTTAATAGAATAAAATTTCTATCATGATCAAATAAATTATGGCAATGTCTCCATATTTCAATAATCATATGTTGTGCCATGTTAGGCTTTAGATTTAGGTTTAGATTAGCCAAAAAATCGAGTTAGGAATTTTTTTTGGAATTCTCAATCACTCCTCCTTGAGTTCGATCAAGACTCACCATCTCGTTATATAATTTTTGTTTGAATCATATTTCGCAATAGTGCTACAACGTAATCAAATTAAAATCACAATTTATGAGCTTAACACGCGCCAACCCCCTATCCACTTCTTTATAAACCCCCTTCTACCACCAAAAAAATCCATCCCTAGCTTACATATATTATACATATTTCTACCTTATTTTTTGGCCAAAGAAAAGGAGAGAAGAAGAAGATTCAGGAAGCTATTCCTTTCCTCCTTGGTGCCTTCTTCTTCTTCCCTTCTTTGTGTCACAAGCTTGGGAGAACTCTAGAAGGATGGCCAGGTAGAAGAGGAGGACCTAGGGTAGACATCGACCCTCAGAAGATCTAGAGAAAGGAGCACTTCAAGGAAGGAGCAAGGAGAAGCCACTTTTCAAGTACAAAAGCCGCTGTACTTGGAGTAAGGACTTTTCTTCATCATCATCATCATTTGGGAGACAATTCTAATTCTTGTTCTTCACTATAATTTTGTAGTAGAAGCATTCCTCTAGTCTTGTTTTGTAAAGACAAGTTTTCTCCCATTTCAATACAATTGCCTTTCACCATCTTTTTGTGTGTTTCAATTCAAGCAGTTTTACTTCATTTAGTGCAATACACTCTATTGGATCTAAAGATATGTAATATGGCTACCTACGTGCACAAATACTTAATCAAAATATTATTAATATAAAAAGATTTGCACAAAATACAATCACAGAAATTGGCACAATATGTATAGTGGTTCCCCTCCCTTGGGTACTCCACTACCTAAGCCTCCCAGCTTAGGATTTTTAACCCAATTCTCTCAACCCTGAGAGAATCAATTTACTAAACCGAGGTAAT
Source organism: Thalassia testudinum (assembly GCA_037157565.1). Taxonomy (NCBI): domain Eukaryota; kingdom Viridiplantae; phylum Streptophyta; class Magnoliopsida; order Alismatales; family Hydrocharitaceae; genus Thalassia; species Thalassia testudinum. The sequence goes on along the minus strand of JAZHRO010000035.1, from coordinate 37,013,598 downwards.
TAACAGGTTCCCTCAACCCAAGTACAATAACGAGTTTGTTACAACCCAATGAGCAACAAGCTCAAATACAAAAGAAGTACAGGTGTAAGACAAAAAGAATCTTACAACTAGAACCTAAGCCTCTCAACAATAATTAAAAGATGATACCAATTTGAGAGCCTAGAATGAACGTGAATGCCTTGACAATGTGTGAAGAAATCACGTCGATGTGCTTGCAAGTCCATAGAGAGATTGAGAGCAGTAAACTATTTCTTCTCTTGAATATGTGGTGGAAAAACGTGAAATATAGCTCTAGGAATTTTCCTTATATTTCTAATATTTCTTGTGTGCAAACAAGGAGTCATAGGGTCATTTTATAGAGTTTAGGACCTAGGATACTCGTCTACTAGATGTTGGGAATTAATTCCCAACATTCATATTGTTGGAATTAAATTTCTAGCCATTTAGTTTTGAGCCAATGGCTACCTGGTATTGGTACTAAAGTACCTGTACCGGTACTAGCACCTCACTGCCACCAGTACATGAGTCCTAGTACTGGTACTCATCATGGGAACAGGTACTTGTGATTCCCAGGTTTGGAATTCATTGGGCACAATAGCCTACCAGTATCGGTACTCATCATGGGTATTGGTACTTGTAAGGTTCAGGCTAGAATTAAGGCTTCAACCTATGACCAACATGTACCAGTACTCATGGTTATTACTGGTACTTGTTGTTCACAGTTTGAGACGAATTCTCAAACTTGTGTCTTGCAAATACCAGTACTGATGAACAGTACTAGTACTTGCTTACAAGTACCTATTTTAATTGTTTTAATTCATTACGTACTTTGAAAATGTTCGCAATATAAATCCTAATTTATCTCTAATTGATTTTATGATCTAAGTTATGATTCTTTGTTAAGAGACATACATTCTATAAATAAAAAGTCTAAACTAAATAACTAAAAATCGAAGATGATCTTCTTCACTTCGACTCATCCTTGTCATCCTGCCTTCTCCTTGTCATCATCTTCTCTTTCTCATCATCATGCCTCCATCATTTCTTGTTTGCCTTGCTCCTTCACCTAAATCTGAAAAACACTTAATTGCAAACATTAATCCATAATAATTTTTTTAACACCAAAACAAGATGTGGAACAAGGTTCCAACACACTCTTCTCTCCTAATTACATTAGGCACACTTGCCTAGTGTAAGCTTAGAAGAGAAGACATTTCTACTTGTCACTTAAGCATAGTAGCTTCCATTATGAATTTTTCATGTCTTTGCTTTCGCTATCATTTCTTTGTCCATTATTTCAAAAACCCTAGAAATTGCAAAACCAAAAATACAAGTGTTGATTTGAGAGAGCATGAGAGAGAATCAAGTTATCAATCAACATTTTTGCCTCCTTGGATGACCCTAGATACCAGCACTATCTTGGTTATAAATATTAAAAGCGATTGCAATGATACGCATTATAATGACCTAAAAACCTGCTTTTACAAAACACGTGTTTTCATTATCATGGGAATGTTCCGAGGTTCTACATGAGCCTCTCAAAATTCTGGCTCAACAATTGGATTTGGAAGGCTAAATTTTGAGTTGCCCTGGCTTCACTAGTTTCCGCTTTCTTTTGGAAGATGCATGGTTTTCAATCCTGATAGGGTAAGATCAAGAGAATAGAATTATTACTCAGTGACTCAAATAAGGTCCAAGCCTCATTCTCCATTTTGGTGAGAAAGGTTCCTGCACAAGCAACATCCACTATTTACCTATGCCTATCAAAGAGTCCGATGTAGAACCTTTCTACCAATTGCCATTTAGGCACTTGATGATGGGGCCATAATCGAATTAGGTCATTGAAACACTCCCAAGTCACATGGAATTGATCTCCATCTAACTGAGTAAAACCCATGATTTCCCTCCTGAAGTGGTTGGTTTTGCTCATCGGGAAATATTTCTTCAAGAATTCTCCATTAAGGGCATTCCAATCATTCACCCTATCATCTAAGGTATGATACCAATGTTTTTCCTTATCCTTAAGGGAGAAAGGAAAGAGGGTTCTCATCAGAGCTTCATCAATAAAGTTTTGAAGTTTCACCATGGAATTGTCCTCGATGAATTCATCTAAATGCCAATAGAGGTCCTCCCTAGTAGTACCATAAAAGGAGGGCAACAATGATATGGTACTTCTCTTCATCTCATATGGATTGTCCCCTGCTGGTCTCCTCAATGCTTGACCAGATTGGTTGGTCAAAATGAAATAGTCTCTTAAAGTTCTCTGTTGATTTGCTCCTTGATCAACCATCTCTTCTCTCCTTTCTCTTTGGTGGCCTCTCCTAAGGATTCTCTCAAGCTCAGGATCAGATACTAAACTACCCTCAAGAGACCATCTACCAAGCATATAATACCTACCAAATAAGTTCTTACCAATTTGAGTAGGTGCAACCCTGATGATAGTATCATCATGAGCCGTAACTAGCTTTAATTTGTCGTAATCAAGTGACAAATGCTCCTACATAGTTGCCTGAGAGCCATAATTCTGTGCATATCCTTTCTGAGAGAACAAAAAAATAGGGTTAATTCTGTAGTTTTAACATCACATTATGAAAGTAGAGTAACTACGGCGATTGCCAGGGGTTAATTTAAGGTCTAGTGAGCATTAAAGTCTAATGGTGGGTCCACACAGAAAGAAACGAGTTTTCATGCATTTCGAGAACTAAATCAGCACCTAAAATCCTAATTTCAGACACTCTTGAATTGCAGAGGTTCTGGTTAGGATAAATTCATTTAAATCTCCTAAAATTCATAGAAAAATATTCCTTGAGGTTTAGTATCCTTGATTTGACCTTTGGAACCTATTTTAACCTTAAATAGTCTCAGATAGATTTCTATGCTAATTTGGGTTTTTGCACAAATTGCCTAATCAAACTTGGTCAAAACTAAAATCCGACTTCACCATCAGATTCCTTGGGTATAAATTAGCCATAAATGAAAATTTACGCCCAATCAGAGTCCATCTTGACCTAGTTTGCAATTTAGTCCCCAAGATCTCTAATCATCACTTCCAAGCCCTTAACTTTGGAATTAATTATAGATAACCCCCCAACTTTGTTGTCTTCTTCACAAAAGGGTCCTTACTGCATGGCAAGTGTGAACCCAAAAGAACCGACCTTCAATCAATGATACCTCCCTTATTTCTCGACCAATCCTTTCCAAAATTGGAAGGGATGATCCTGAGGAAGTTCCCAATCACCTAAATCACATCTTGGACTCGTATTTGAACTAAAAAGCTTGTGTGAACTCTTAGGATTTCAAGGATCTTCTTCCCTACTTTTTTGAGCTCCTCAAGCTTGTTTCCAAGCTTGAAAGCCTGCCTGAGGCCTTTAAAAAGACCTCCATCGCATTGCCTAGCTCCTGAGTCGAGTTGAGGCTCAAAACACTCAAGTTCTTCCCTTCTTCAGCCATCCTTCAACTTGACTCTGGTGACCTTCTTCGAAAACCTCTTCAGGCCAGCCAACAGCCAAATTGGCTAGGCCTCAACCTTCCTCTCCTTCCTCTGCCTCTCGCCGACCAAAGTGGAGGTCACCTTCCCCTTCATCGTCACTACTTCTTCTCAATGGAGCAACCTTCATCTCCAGTGCTAGCCAATCATAGTCGGCACCAAATCCTCCCCTCTCCATTCTTTATTTAGGTCAACCTTCTTCCTCTTCTTCTACTAAATCTAAGTATCCCTTTCTTCCCCTATTTTGACTGCCAACTCTCCCTCCATCGCACCATCTTCCCCCGCTCCATCCACACTTCAGCAAGGCTGCCTGCAGTCCATAGACCATCATTCACCACTGCAACACCTCCACAACCTCCACCTCACCTCCGCGAACAAAACCCCTCATCCTTTTTCGCAGATTACCCACTCCAAAGCTCCACCAAACAAAACCACCTATGCACCTCTTCCCTGACCTCACTAGACCTCCACACGCACCCACTCGACACGAGGACACCACCATCACATTAGCCATCCTCAGGAGAACCTCTTGAGCTATTTTGATATGATCGTGAGGCCTTATTCTTTATTTCAGGTGCACGCCATTGCTCCACTATCACCCTCGCCTTCCTCGACTTCACACATGGTACTCCAGCCAACATTCCACTTTAGAACACCAGCAATCAACGTAGAACTTGCTGGAGTGCTCCCTCGCAGCAGCAATTGAGACGTGAAGCCTACCAGTAGCTGCAATCGAACAATGCTCCCTCTGCTGATGCACGCGAAGAAGATAGGGATGTTTAGTCCCACAACATTAACAGGCAACCTCGTAATAGCAGATAAATTGATTTTGTGAATCCAACTTACCGCCCAGTAACACAGGGGGTCGGGTCCCCCACACACATACCTCCTCGCACCCTCATGCCTCACCCGTGCACACGCACACAGGTTTGGCCACTTCCTAAGATTCAGTAACTCGATACTTTAACCGATTACACCCAGGTCTGAGAGAGAAGAGAAGAGAAGAGAAAAAGAGATCTGTGACAGGAGGGGGTGGGTTTTGCCCTGAAGTTCTTGGCCTATGCTGAGAGAGTGAGGCTCTCGCACTTAACCTCTGAAGAGAGAAAGGCCTGTGTTTGAAAGGCTTAAGAAGAAGAAGAGAGAGCCTTGTGCTCTATTGGTGCTACGCTCTGTTAAGTCATCTAGTTCTATGAGGCGATGTTTGATTTGGTTTTGAGTACTGTTGGATTATTTAAGTACCTAAGTTAATGTTGATTAATTGATTGAAGGTATTGTATGGTTATTTGAATAATTTGAGTATGAGATATATGCTTAATTAAAGATGAATGATTGGTGATTCAAATCACCATTATTTTATCTTCCTATTCTTTTTGTCTCATGATCCTTTAAATTACATTTGAAAATCAATTAGAGCAATCCATTTATTGCATATCTATTATTATACTCAATTGATTGTGTTTATTTATTCTGAATGAAGATTAATGTGTGAATTTCACATTTGCTCCCTGTGAATGACCTTAGACTCCCTTTAGATTTTGAGTTTATAAATTTAAATGTTTTCTTGTGCGATTTAGGAGTGTACTACAACGAGCGCATAATTAAGTCTCCTATTTTGTCCCACAACAAACCCCCAAAACAACTTCACAGATAAATCAAATAGAGTCAAGGTGGCATTCCTCCATTCACACTTAAGTGGTATAAGAGGAATGGGGCTACTTGAGATCCTAACCAATTCTGTTTTGAAAAGGGTTGAGGTCAAGTTAGTTGATTGTTGTAGTGATCTATCGAAGGTTTATATTATCATTGTCGTAGTTCAAATCCTCAATCGATCAAACAACAAATACAATTTATAACTCGAATATAAGTCTGAGGTCGAATGCAGGGAGCAAGTAGGAATTCACGCACTAATCTTTAATTAGAGTCAATGAGCACAATTAATCGAGCATTAAAAATAGATATTCAATGAATAATAACCTGTCACATTATTTATTCAATGTATCTAGAGATTGCAAGGAACAAAAAGAGGAGAATCAAAAGCAATGGTGATTTAGATCACCACTAATCATCTTAATTAAGCATGTATGCAATTATTCAATTATAACTCAATTGTAAGCTATAGTACTTAAATTATTCAATAGTAATTCAAATAATGCCATAGTATTTAGATGCTACAATGCAAAGGCACTGTTCATCTTCTTCAACTTTTCTCTTCGTTCTTCTTCCTTCCTTCCTTCTTCTTTCACAGCACGCACAGTCTCTCTTCCTTTTTAGCTTCCCTTATGCAGCAAGTGTCACACGGGGACACTTCTTCAGAGCGCAGAAACCCCCCTCCCCTGTGCTCTCTCTGTTTCTTTCTTCTCCTCTTTCTCTCTCAGATGGTTGGGTAATCGGAATGTGCACACTCGGGTCCAGGTTCACTGATAGTGGTGATGAGTGAGGATTGCTTAGGATAGGTAATTGGGTCAAGTGAGTCAGTGTAGTGGGGACTTCACCCCCATGGTCTTGAGGCGAACAACATATGGGATAAAATCAATATATGTGATATCAGGTGCTTGTGTTATCACAATGTTGGACTATCCCACATCCTCCTCATCCGTAGCAGCTGAAGAAGCCTCATTATGATTGCTAGTCTGGTTGTAGGTGGTTTGAACAATTGAGGACCTGGAAAGAAGCCTCGTTGAGTTTTGTAACACCCGAGCCCTTCAATTCGGTTGAAACTGGCTGGAGCACTGTGGGTGAAGTCGACGATGATGGTGGCAGTGACAACGGATGGTGAGACCTGAAATCAAGCATACAGGCTCAAAATCCATAATTAGAAGGTCTAGGAGCTTCGCCGGAGGATGGCGAACATGGTCATGTGCTTCACGTGGCGTAGGAGTGTATGTGGGGGTGTATCGGAGTCGGGAATGGCATTGGCAGCAGGTGGTGTTTGGTGGAGGTTTTGGATGGGTGAATAGGTGAAATAACAGAGGGATTTTGGTCTTAAGGTGATGGTGGAGGTTTTGGAGGTGACGCGAGGGTGTTTGGTGGTGTAGCGTAGCATGGTGAGCTCTTCGGAGCTTCGTCGGTGTAGAGGAAGATGATGGGGGAGCTAGGTGGATAGTGGTCGAAACAAGAGTTGAGGGAGAGAGAAATAAAGTAGAGAGGAAGAGGAAGCTAAGGACCTAACTAAGGGACAACACGGAAGGAGATCCATGCCGACTTTGATTGGCCGATGCCGGATGGGATGAATTCTCTGGTGGAGTAGCTGTGAGGAAGTAGGGAACTTGGGAGCCTCTGATTTGGTCATCGAGTGGTGGAAGAAGTCAGAGAAGAATGTGGCACTCCCAATTTGGTCGTTGGGAGACCGTAGGACGACGGAGGGAGGAGCTTGCTGGAACTAGGTCGGAGATGGCCGGGGAAGAAGTTTGAAGAGGGTTTTTAGGCCAAAACCTTGCTAAGGAGATCGGTGATGCTTCATAGGATCTTATATAGAGCTTAAAAGGCATTCCAAGCTTGGAAACTAAGCTTGGAAGCACGTAGTTCATGCGCATGTGGGATACCCATATCTCCCATGCATTCGCATGGGCGATTGGGAAAGAATTGGAGTCCAAGGACTGGCTTGATTGATGAGAATTCCTCAAGGAATCTCTAGTTCAAATCTAGGACTAATTGATTGAGAATCGAGTGAGAAATTCTCGCTTGAAACTCGAAGGTGAAGGTCTGACCTTTAAAAAATGGTTCGAGGACCTTTTTGCAAAGAATGATGATAAAGTTTGGGACTCGTTTGCTATTAATTCGAAAGTTAGGGGCATAAGTGTGAGAGAAAAGAGTCAGACAGAACTTAAATGTAAATTAGGTCAAGATGATCTCTGATTGGGCCCAAATATTGTTACAAACCTAATTTGGCCCCAAGGAATCTAATGGTGAACTCGGATTTAGGTTTTGACCAAGTTTGACCAAGTAAATTATGTAGAAACCCAATTTAAGGCAATTATCTGTCTGAGACTCTATTTTAGGTCAAAATGAGTTCCAATGGTCAAATCCAAGATGCCAAACCCTATAGAATATTTTTCTATGATTTATAGAGGGTTTAGGTGAATTTTTTCCTGACTAGAACCTCAGTGAATTAAGTGGGTCTATTTTTAGGGTTTTGATGTCATTTAATTCTTAAAATGCGTGAAAACCTATTTCTGTCTACATGGACCATCTTGTTAGACTTTAATGAATATTTGACCTTTAATAAACCCCTGATAAAACCTGCAGTTGTGTATGATATGATGGTAAAATTGTATTTTTAACACTGGTTTCATGTAAACTCTCAGAAAGGATGTGCAGTGAATTACATTCCTTTGGCAGTTATGTTGGAGCATTTATTAATGGAATATGACTAATTAAAGATAGATATGGCTGATGATTACGTTATCATCATACCCCCATGCCTAACTTTTGCTAGTCCCTTAGCAAAATCTTATGAAATTAACTTGAATTCTAGACCATGCCTTAATGTTCAAAGTCCTAATTCTTTCTTCTTTTTAGAAATTAGGTTAGAATGACAATAATAGGCCTAGAGGCACTTAAGTACCAATCAAGATCCAGACCTAACCAGCTTTCTCCTCAGTCTGTCGCGAAGGTTTCTAAGGCCCACAGAAACTAACCTAAGGTTCATTGAACCCAGCGATTAAAGCACCCGTGCTTATAACATGGTTAGTCCAAGTTTTGTTTATAGTGCATTTTTGTAAGAGAGAGTGACAAAAGAATTTATTCATTTTTGGAGAGTTTTTTTCTCTCTTCTTCTTGATTATTTCTAGCTTCGAATTGGCTCAAAAACATGATCTGTATCAGATTCCTTGTTCCCACTATCAATCCTCTTAGGGTCCTTAGCAATAGATGCTTCACGATAGCACTACCCATGGCAACCCTAGAACCCTGGCTTTCGACACTTCGAGATAGTGCCGCCCATGACATTTTGTAGCTAAATTCAGACCCTGGCAATCGTGCTTTTGGGATAATCCCACCCATTATACCTGAATCAGCACAAGGTGCTTATGTGCCCTCGATAGAATATTCAGATATCCTAGGAGACAAGAATCGAGGTGACGGTATATTATTACGCATCTTTGAGGGGAATTTCCCCCCTCTCCACGTCAGGAACTCATCCAAATCAACTTGTGTTGATAAGCCACTCCTAATCTAGGTAGCTTTTCATAACAGAATTAAACGCTTCTGTGTGATTTTGATTATTAAGCGCACTGAACCAGACTTGTGTGTAGATTAGGGTGCTTAGGTTACTGAGTCCTACAAACAAGAGGCTAGTTAACGAGGCCAAATAATCCCTAAGCCTTATATCTAATACACAAGCTTCACATTTTCCTGTACCTCTTAAGGACTATCCATATCTTAATGGATAGGTGAATTTTTAAGCCTAAAACAAGCCTAAGAGGCCTATGATCAGCACTCATACTAATCTCTGTCTCTCTGTTCTTTCAAGAAATAATTTTTTTCTTTTGATTTGGTCTAGAACTTAAGTAGATTCCATAATCTTTTACTAATGACTTGTCCTTTTTTGTTTCAAATTGTAGCTCCTTTTTAGCATTTGAATCACCTCCTCATTTCCTTCTCAAAAATGATATGCAATTAATTTTCTCAAAATTTCCTCCCCATTCTCCATTTTCTTATTTTTTTTCAATTTTTTTTATTTTTTTTGTTGTTTTGAATGAGTAATTTTTTGTGAGAACCCTTCAAAAACTTGAATTTTTATATGTTTGCACTTTAACACCCCCTATGCCTAAGTTTTGCAATACCCTCATTGTAAACTAGAGGGTATGAAATCTGCTTGGGTTCAAGGATTAGAACATGGTTGAAAGGGTGGGCGAACAGGTTGGGATGACCATTGTGGATGATTTCAAGCTTTGGTACAGGTACCAGAGGTGGAGTCGGCTGTTCTAAAACTAAACTCAGAGTGTAGTAGACGTGAAGCTCAAAAAGATAATCAGAAGGATCTCAGATTTTTGAAATGACGGGTTGCCTTCCGTTAAGCACTAAATTTAATTCCTTCAGACGAGTAGAAAGTAGTCATGGAGGAGTGGTCAAATTAGTGGAGGTTTGTAGAACAAGCATCTTGATCAATAGCCTAGTTGGTCCGACCAAGTGCTTGTTCAGATCAATAGGCTGATGATGTAGCCCAAACCCAATCAATCTGGTGGGTTGATCAATATGGATCAGAGATGCAGAACCCACCAGGTGTTATGCAACTTAGACAGATATGGTACTGTAAATTGTGGGTTTGGCTGAGTTGATTCAGGCTAGTCAGAGTAGGGATTCTCAAAAGAGAATGGATCAATGGAGGATGTGAGATCCCTATGAGAGTTTTCAGAGAAAGATGGGATGTGATTAGTAGTTTGATCAAAGTCCGAATCCTGATCAAAAGATGGATAAGAGTCATGTTCAACCGGATCATCGAGAGGCGAATCAGAGTAGAAGTTGATTCTAATTGCAGGTCAGGGTTGGGATTGGATTTGAGAATGTTCTGTATGTGCTGTAAAAGAGGTGGCTTCCAAGAGAACTGTGTGAGGGCTCCTCTAGAAAAGGTTCAAAGGTAGGTGTATCTAGAGAGTCCTCATAGAGGCCATCAAAATGAAATGTAAATTCCTGGAGAGTGCTTATAGGATCATGAAAATCGGACTCAAGAAAAGATTCAAACTCTAGATTGCATACACTCTCGGCACTTGTAGTTTCTGAATCTTGTAGATCATAAAGGAATGATTCCAAGTCAATGGAACTTGATTTTGAATCGATGATATCAGGATTAGGGACCTCAAAGTCAGAGTCAAAGAATGGATCATGGATGCTGAGGTTGTAAACTGGCTCGTAGTTGTCAGGAAACAAAGATTCTCCAAAATTAGAGTAAGATTCAAAATTGTCGGAGAATTTGCGAAGATTGTGTTATGAATCTGGTTCCATATCTGACGTTCCACCACAGAATGAATCGAGGTATGGAGAAGTAGCAACCTAACTTGGATCTAGCCTAAACTCAAAATCCAAACTCAAAAAGGTGTCCCTATTAGGCATGGGTTCGGGTTCTTGGCTCTTAGGAGAGACCCAATCGAATCCCAACTCTTCCAGCTCGATTTCTGTGTCAAAAATTGGTGTGATTTCTGACAAATTGATCTATATCTTAGAAGAGTCTAGAGAGGTGTAGTCATCAAACATAAGCCCAGAATCGTATTTCAACTTGAAAATCTAAGTTTCATCACATGGGGCCTCATAATTATCCCAAATAGGCTTCAATCCAGATTCTAGGTTAAGGGTAGGGATTGGATCACTAAAATCTAGGTTGGGCTCTATTGGGATGTCAGAATCATCCTTGAAAATTACCTTAACAGGATAAGGCTCGAGATTTACATTCTCAAGGATTTCTGTTTTAAGCTCATCATTATAGTTGTCTATGAATTTAAAGCTAGGCGAACTAGGTTCTCGTATCTCTAGGGCTAGCTCAAAATCGAGAACACCTGCAATTGGATCTTCCCAACCCAACTCAAGATCAGGCGTATCAATCTGCACATAAGTTGGATCATATTCCATCTGGGTTGGGGATCCACAACAACCTTGATTCTCGAACCCGAGATTTGGGAAATCAGGTTGATCCTCGATCTTATTCTAAGATGTTTCGCTAAATGCTTGGGGAATATACAAGTATTTTTTAATGATAATCTATTTCAACAATTTTATCATCTCTTCCCATTTCTCAAGGTCATCTTGGTGTCTTTCCCAAAGTACAGGATTTGTCATGCATTAGAGATATTCAAAGTTATGCAATTTTTCTAATTCAATATATCATGTCATGAGAATATCCCGAGTTGATAGATTTGTTATTTGTGTCAATATTAATTGAGCACAATTTACAATAAAGGATGTTGTTTCTGGGATATTAACCTGAATCATGCTGACTGGATTTGAGTTTTGTCATTAACTCCATAAAATTTTAGGGCATCCTCAATTATTCTATCTCTCATGGACATTCGAGAATCAGGTTTCTTAAGTGGCCTTCCTAAATTGCCAAGCTGCATCTTCAAATCAGGTGGTGGAATCAAGATGTAGAATCAAACTCAGGATTTAGATTGAAATTGATCAGATTAGAAAAGAGATTCCCAAGAAGATTTGATGTGGTAACTTAGGTTAAAAACCTAATGACCTTCCTTTGTGTGCTCTAGTGAAAAGATGAGGAACTTGAATGTTATTTGGACCCGATCAAAGCACCTATAGATTTTTGGATGACTATAGAGGTTCAGGGCAGATGATACCCCTGGATCAGAAAGTGGTCCACCTGAGAATTAGCTGGGCACGCAGGAAGGGAGAGTCCCGTAAAGACCCCTACACAGTAGAGCATCCCCACGGGTTACAGGGTTTCCCTCACCTGACCTTCCTTGTCACCGCGGTTCCAAGTAGACCAGAATGGATAACTTGACCTCTTAAGTCTACCAGTTTTAAGTCCTAATTTGTGCCTTTAATTCCACTTGATTTAGAAGGTAATTTGACTCGTGACCTAGTTTAGAGGTTGGTTGTCCCATAAAGTAGACCAACTTCACCTGACCTACCCTAAAGATGATAGAATGAAATCTAGGTCAAGACCCAGAAATCACCTTGAATGACTCTTAGGTTATTAGGTCCAAGATTTTAGGGTTCAAGTGATTTTAGAGCCTGATTTTTAGGGTTTTCTTGATCAAATCTTTTCAAAAAAGGGTTTGGGTAGCACACAAATGTGGGAGGGTTAATTTCCTTTAATGTAGGAAAATGTGAACTAACACTTCTAGACCCTAGAGTAGAAACCCTAGTTGGTTCTATTTCAAGTCCAATTAAATCTCAAGATGTACACCTCAGACTCCAAATAGGAAGGTGAGTAGTCCAAGGTGCTCAGAATTTAAGCGTAATCCTCAATAAGCACAAGCGCTTAAGGTAGGGAGTTTCTAATCAGAATCATCTCAAGTTTTCAATGAAAATTTTTTGCAAACCAAGAAACCTTACCTTAAAATGAAAATTACTATGAAAATATTGCAAATGAATCCTAATTAATTGTTTCCTTTTTATCCTCCCAAGATTAGGAGGTTGATTATGGAAGAATGAGAAATTACCTGTCTTGAGAGTGGCTATTTTGCACAGAAGATTGCCTCATGGTGTATCTTGTCTCACAAGAAACAAACAAGGGCAAGTTAGTGCTCAGATATAATTAGATAAAGCTATGAGTAGTGATGAATTGCATATTGTTCCCCAACAATGGTGCCAAAATGCTGTAGCGGTCTATCGAGGATTTATATTATCGTCGTCGTAGTTTAAATCCTCAATCGATCGAACAACAAATAGAATTTATAACTTGAATATAAATCCGAGGTCGAACGCTGGGAGCAAGTAGGAATTCACGCACTAATCTTTAATTAGAGTTAACGAGCACAATTAATTGGGCATTAAAAATAGATATTCAATGAATAATAACCTATCACATTATTTATTCAATGTATCTAGAGATTGCATGGAACAAAAAGAGGAGAATAAAAAATAATGGTGATTTAGATCACCACTAATCATCTTAATTATTCATGTATGCAATTATTCAATCAGAACTCAATTATAAACTATAGTAATTAAATTATTCAACAGTAATTCAAATAATGCCACAGTATTTAGATGCTATAGTGCAAAGGCATTGTTCTTCTTCTTCAACTTTTCTCTTCCTTCTTCTTCTTCCTTCCTTGTTCTTTCATAGCATGCATAGTCTCTCTTCCTCTTTAGCTTCCCTTTTGCAACCAAGTGTCACACAGGGACACTTCTTCAGAGAGCAAAAACCCCCCTCCCTTATGCTATCTCTCTTTCTTTCTTCTCCTCTTTCTCTCTCAGATGGCCTGGTAATTAGATCGAGCTCACCTGGGTCCAGGCTCACCTGTAGTGGTGATGAGCGAGGAGTGCTTAGGATAGGCAATCAGGTCGAGTGAGTGGGTGTAGTGGGGACCTCACCCCCATGGTCTTGTGGTGAACAGCATATGGGACAAAGCCAATATATGTTTTATCCCACATCCTCCTCATCCGTAGCAGCTGAAGAAGCCTCGTTGCGATTGCTGGTGTGGCTGCAGGTGGTTTGACCAATTGAGGACTTGTAAAGAAGCCTCGTTGAGTTTTGTGAAACCCAAGCCTTTCAATTCAGTTAAAGTGGCTGGAGCACTATGGTGAAGTCGATGATGATGGTGGCGGCAACGGCAGACGACGAGACATGAAATCAAGCATACGGGCTTAAAAGTCCTAATTAGAAGGTCCAGGAGCTTCATTGGAGGATGGCGAACGTGGTCATGTGCTTCACGTGGCACGGGAGTGCGTGTAGGGGTATATCGGAGTCGGGAATGGCGTTGGTAGCAAGTGGTGTTCGATGGAGGTTTTGAATGGGTGAATAGGTGAAATAGGAGAAGGCTTTTGGTTTTGAGGTGATGGTGGAGGTTTTCGAGGTGACACGAGGGTGTTTGGTGGTGTAGCGTAGCGTGGAGAGCTCAATAGAACTTCACCGATGTAGAGGAAGACGATGGGGGAGCTAGGTGGATAGTGGTTGAAATAAGAGTTGAGGGAGAGAGAAATAAAGTAGAGAGGAAGAGGAAGCTAAAGACCTAACTAAGGGACGACGAGGAAGGAGATCCATGATGGGAACACCATCATGAGCCATAACTAGCTCAATTTAGCTATTATCAAGGAATAAATGCTCCTACGTAACTGCTAGAGAGACACAATTCATTGCATAATTATTCTGAAAGAAAGATAAGAAACCAAGGTTAAAACTATAATTTTACCATCTTATCTTGAATGCAAAACAACCATAGGTTTTCCTAATGGATAATTATGGGTCAAATGGTCTTAAATATCCAACAAGTGGGTTAGTACAGACAGAAATGGGTTTTCGCGTGTTTTGAGAATTAAATGACTTTTGAAACCCTAAAAACTGACCTGCTTAAGTAACTTAGGTTCTGGTCAGGATAATATTCACCTAAACCCTCTAAAATTCATATAAAAATATTCTCTAGGGTTTAGTACCTTCAATTTGACCATCAAAACCCATCTTGACCCAAAATAGAGTCCTAGACTGACATTTGCCCTAATTTGGGTTTTTGCATAAATTACCCAGTCAAACGAGGTCAAAACCTAAATCTAACTTCATTGGATTCCTTAGGTTCAAATTAGATTCGTACCAAAATTTATGCTCAATCTGAGATCATCTTAACCAAGTTTGCGTTTTGGTCCAGTTAAACTCCTATCTCATGCAGACCCTTAGGTTTTTGAATTCCTTGCAACTAGCCCCCCAACTTTGTCATCTTTCTCACAAATAGGTCCTCACACCATTTTTGGAAGGTTAAACCTTCACCGTTGAGTTTCGAGCGAGAATTTCTCGCTTGATTCTCAATCAATTTCTCCCAAATTTGAACTGAAGATTCCATGGGAGGTTACCTTCCATTTGAGCTACTCCTTGGGCTTTACATCTTTCCCAAATCCTCATGTGAACCTTTTCAAGGTACGCATGTCAAATGTGTGCGAGAATCATGGAGCTTGGAAGCTTGGCTTCCAAGCTTAAAATCCCCTCTTGAGCCACATAAAAGGATCCCCAGGGCACGATCGTGCTCTTCAGCGAGGTTTAAGGACACAAAACCCTCTTCTTCATCCCCCACAGCTGGCTCCGACCTATGCTCCGGCGAACCTCATCAACCTCGTTCTTCTGGCCCTCAGATGATCAAATCGAGTGGCCTTTCTTCTTCCTTATCTTCTTCCGCTTCTCACCTACTAAAGCGAAGGCGACCAAACCATTTTCTTCACCGCCATCTCCCCCACTGGAGTAACCTTCATCTCCGGTGCGGGCCAATCAAAGCCGATGCCAATTCCTCATCCCTGTCATCCTTTAGTTAGGTTAACATCCTTCTCTCTCCTTCTACTCTATCTCATACTCTTTATTCTCCAAATCCGACCATCGACGACACCAAATGCCTTCATCTCCTCCATCTCTGGCGACCACTTCGTTGAAGCATCCCTGCCGCTACACCCCTCCATCTACCTCTCTGAAACCCTCTACACCATCACCACATCCACCAACATCAAAGCGCCACCTTTATTTCCTACTCCACTCACTCCCATGACCCGCCGAACACATCCACCATCACATTCCTCCTCCGACCTCCGCAGACCACGACACACCTCCACTAACCACGAGACCATCCCCTACGCATTCGCCGTGGTCTAGAGAAGCTCGTGAACTGGTTTAATTGGGGCTACAAGCCTGTATTGTGATTTTTAGGGTTACACCATGCTCCACCGCCGCCATTGATGATGTCCTTGTTCTTCGAGCTCGAGACCGTGCACGTCCCAGGCTCTGCTTCCAGGTTGCGTAGATTCACCCAAAGTCCACTCCCAGGTGGTCAATTGGGAGTTTCAAAGGCCCTTCAGATGCCAATTGAGGATGCCTTTCTACTGCAGTTGCTGTGGCCAGTGCGAAGAGCAAGGGTGGGACTTTAGTCCCACTTCAGAAGTGGGCAGCCACAAAGAGGCACATTAATTGATTTTATGCCTCTAGCTAATCACCTCAAGCAACACATAGGGGGTGAGGTTTGTGACCTCACATGCCTCGCTCGCGACACCTACACACGGGCCTGGTGCACTCGATTACCTGCCTAAGCCTATCCACACCTTGCTCGCCACCGATGCCGGTGAGCCAGGTCTCGGGTACGCTCGATTCGTATACCCGATTACCCTGACTTGCCCTGGGAGGGTGGAACCTAAGAGGAGAGAAAGAAAAAGAGCGTGGGTCAGGGAAGGGTTTTTCCCTATGCAACACTTAGCCAATTTTGAAGTGATGGCCGCCCTCTTTGTGTGAAGGAAGAAGAGAAGGAAGTTAGAAGCAGAAGAAAAAGAGAAGGCACAAAAGGAGAACCTAAGAAGAGCAGAAGAAGAAGGCTTGTGCGTAAAGAAGAGAAGGAAGGAGGAAAGCAGCTGAAGAAGAGGAGCCAAGGAAGAAGAGAAGAAGAACAATAGTGCTAGGGAAGCATTATAGCACTTGTTGGATAAGTCGTCTGATTCAATAACCCGATAGCTGATTTGAGGCCTGATATTGTTGAGATATTGAATACTTGATATATATGAGAATAATTGGTGATTTAAATCACCATCATTTTAGCTTCTCTACATATTTATTGCCTCAAAATACATGAGAATTCATTGAATATCTAAAGTGATAGATTAGTATTTATTGAATATCATCTTGTGGTTTAAATTCTTATGCTCATTTTCATTATTTAAGTTTAGTGTGTGAATTCCTATTTGCTCCATGTGTTCGACCTCGGACTTTCATTCGAGTATAAATTTTATCTATTTTCAAGAGATTTCGACTATACTACAACGTAGCATTTATAAAACTCGATCTCACTTCAACAAGGGTTCCTGCCTGCTACACACAACCATCCCCCTCGCCAACAAGTCCACATGCTCCGCTAGCTCACGCCCTACAAAACCCCTATCCTATTCCACCCTACTACCCATCCAAACACCCCACCGAAAAAACCCACCTTTGCCCACCTATCTCGTCACTGACCGACCTCCTCCGTGCACCAAACTCTACAAAACCATCGGCACTACACTCGCCATGGTCTGGCGATGCTTACGAGCTATTCTAATGTGGCCATGAGGCCGTATTTTTGATTTGCAGGGTTACACCATGCTCCGCCGTTGCCACCATTGATGACGTCCCTATTCTTCGAGCTCCAGCCAAGTAAGCTCCAGGTTTTGCTTGCAGGAATCGCCAATTGCATCTGCGTGTCTAGCTCCACCTCCAATTGAAGATGCAAAGACCATTGGTGGCTAAATTAAGTGAGACCTCTTTAGTTGACGCACGCATGAAGAGCTGGTGGGAATAATCCCACATCAGTGAAAGACAAGTGCCAAGCCACGTGTAAAGGCAATTTGTGTTGAAGGCATATCACCTCAACACACGGGGTTGAGGTCCCCATATCCCTCACATGCCTGACCCAACCCACCTATGCCTACTCACTCCTCTGTCACTACACCACGCCAGTGACCCTTGACTCGAGTGCGTGCCTACCCGATAACCCAACTACCCTGACTATGGCCTTATGGTGGCGTGAAAGAGGTTGTCCTAGAGAAAAGGAAGAAAGAGAGAGAGCGTAGGGTTAAAGGGGGTTTTGCTATGGAGAAGAACGGCTAACAATTAGTCGTTCGAAGAAGAAATACCCTTTGTTTGTGAAGAAGAGAAGAAGAAAAGAGAAGGCACAGCCATAGAAGAAAAGAAGAGAAGCAGGCCATAAGAAGAGAAGAGAAGAAGAATAGTGCTAGGGAAGTACTGTAGCATCTGTTGGTTAAGTCGTCTGATTAAAAGACTCGACGTCTGATTTGAGGCTTTATCTAGTTATCTATGTACCTAAGTTTGATGGTTGATAGCACTGTTGCATTATTTGCATATATGCTTAAATTGAATAATTGGTAATCTAAATCGCCATTGTTTTTTCTTTGAGATTCTTTTTGCCATATGTTAAACTCATGCTTTATATTGATTAGTATTTCTGAGTTATTTCTTATGCTCATTTATATTATTGAGATTAGTGTGTGAATTCCTATTTGCTCCTTGTGTTCGACCTCGGAATTTCATTTGAGCAATAAATTCTTTTTGTTTTCAAGTGATTTCGACCTGTACTACGATGCAGCATTTATAAAAGTTGATCTTGCCCTATCAACATTTTGGCACCGTTGCCTGCGAGCAACTACAATTCACCACTATTCTCTACATTATTTGATTTTAATTGAACACTAACTTGCCCTGTTTGCTTTTTTGTAATTTTGCAAGGTACTTCACGAGGAGATCTTCTACGCAAAACAGCTACTCTAGGGCAAGTAACATCTCTATTCTTCCCTAATCAACCTCCTAATCTTGGGAAGACAAAAAAAAGGAAACAATCAATTAGGAATCACCTGATTTACTTTTCATAGTGAACATCATTTAAAAGGAAGTTTTCTGATTTGTGAAAATTCTTTCCAACTCTGATTGAAATTTGAAGCGATTCTATTTAGAATTCCCTACCCCAAATTTCCTATGCCTATTAGGGACTACGCTTAATTTCTATTCTTCTTAGACTATGCACTTCTTGTTTAAAGTCCAAGGAGAACATTTTTAGATCAAATTGGATGTAGAATAAAGCCAATTAGGGTTTCAATTTTTAGGGTTTTGGAGTGCTAGTTCACACTTGCCTACATAAAAGGAAACAAACCCACCTACATTGTGTGCTACCCAAGCCCTTGAAAATATCTAATCAATAAAAACCCTAAAAGAAAATCAAGCTCTAAATTCACTTGAACCCTAAAAGCCTTAGACCTAATAAACTGGGAGTCAAATCAGGGTGATTTCTAGGTCTTGACCTTAATCTCATTCTGCCATCTTTAGGGCACGTCAGGTGAAGTTAGTCTACATTATAGGCCAACCAACCTCTAAATTAGCTCACAAGTCAAAATTAACTTCTAATCAAATGAAACTCAAGGCACAAATTAGGACATAAAATTGGTAGAATTAAGGTCTTAAGTTCATACATTCTGGTCTACCTAGATCCTCAGTGACAAGGAAGGTCGGGTGGGGGAAACCCTATAACTTGTGGGAACACTCTACCGTGTAGGAGTCTTTGCGAGGCTCTCCCTTCCTGGCTGCCCAAGTACTTCTCGGGTGTACGGATTTCTGATTTAGAGGTATCATCCGCCTCAAAATTGCCTTAGTCATCCAAAAATCTTTGGGTGCCTTGATTGGGTCAATATCACATCCAATCCCTCATCCCCTCTATTTAGAGCACATACACATATCATCTTAGGGAATTTCTTTTTAGATATGATCATCTTCAATCTAACTTGAGTTTGATTCTACGACTTGATTCCATAATTTTTCATTCAAAATGCAACCTGACATGTTAGTAGACCTGTTTGAGGATATACAGGTTAATGTGTAAAATACAAAAACATTCATTTCAGAACAAGCACAACTAATTTTGACACAACTAGAAAATAGGGCAACTTGGGATGTTCTCATGCCAAAATACTGGGAAATTGAGAGATGGCATAATGGTGAGTATATCTTGTGTAGATTTAAGCCATCACTATGGAAAGCACACAAAGATGACCTGGAAAAAAGAGATAAGGTAATGCTGATGTTGAAACGTGTTATTGATCATAGGCATCAGTACACCCTTGTGACATCTTGGATTAACTAGCTCAATCTCCCAAATCTCGGAGTTGATGATCACAGTGGTTATGGACCCCCAACCCAAATGAATCCAGATTCAAATTATATACAGATTCATACACTTGATCTTGAGAAGGGTTGGGAGGATCCAATTGCAGGAGATCACGATTTCAAGCCAGCCCTAGAGATACAAAACCCTGGATCACCAAGCTTGGATTTCCCAGACTCTTGTGATAATGAGATTGAATCAGAACCTCTCGAGGGTGTAAATTCCACTCCTTATTCTGATAAGGTGACTCTCAGGAGCAATTTTGACATCTCTGTAGAACCCAACCTAGATTCTAGTGATCCAACCCACACCCTTAACCTAGAATCAGGATTTAAGCCTTAATGGGATGATTATGAGGCTCAGTGTGAAACAAATCATATTTTGAATCCGAATTACGATTCCGGGCCTGTATGTGATGAGTACACCTCTCCAATCTCCTCAGAAATATGGATTGATTTTTTGGAAGTCACGCCAATTTATGATGCAGAAACCAAGGAGTTGGAAGAGTTGGGTTTTGATTGGGTCTGCCCTACAAGCCAGGAACCCAAGCCCAAACCTAATAGGGACATCTTTAAGAGTTCAGAATCTAAAACTAGGTTAGACCCAAGTCAGGTTGCTGATTACACATCTTGATTTATTCTATGGTGGAATCTCGGATCCCGGATTAGATTCAAAACAAGATTCTTGCAAGTTCTCCAACGATTTTGAATCTTACTTTGATTTTGGAGAACTATTGTTTCCTGATGACTTTGAGCCAATCTACAACCTCAGCATACATGATCCATTCTTCGACTCTGACTCTGAGGTCCCTGATCCCGAGTTCACTAATTCAAAATCAGGTTCCATTGAGAGGGAATCATTTCTTTTTGATACTCAAGAATCAGAAATAGAAATTGCAGAGAGTGTCTACAACCTAAAGTTCGAATCTTTTCTTGACTTAGATTTCCTTCATCCTATAAACACTCTTCAAGCATTTACCTTTGAGTTTGATGGCTACTATGAGGACTCTCTAAATGAACCCACCTTTGAATCCTTTCTAGAGGTGCCCTCACACACAATTCTTATTGATGCCACCTCTTCTACACATGTAGAACCTTCCCAAACCTGTTCTCAACCCTGACCCGCAATTGGGCTCAATTTCTATTCGGATTCCCCTCTCAATGAGCCAGTTGCAGATGATTCTCCTCCACATTCCAATCAGGTTTCAGACATCGATCATACTACAAATCATGCCCCATCCTTCTCTGATCACTCTCGTAGGGTTCCTACATCCTCCATTGATTCATTTTCATTTGAGGATCCCTTCTCTGACCAGGTTGATTCGACTTAGCCAAACCCTAGCTATACACTTCCACATCCTTTTGAGCTCCACAGCATCTAGTGGGCACCACATCTCTTCATCCACATTTATCAACTTGCTAGATTGATTAGGTCTGGGCTACATCATCATCTTGTTGATCTAAACAAGCACTAGGTTGGACCAACCAGGCCATTGATCAAGGTGCTTGTTATGCAAAACTCATCGAATTTGACCACTCCTCCGTACCATTTTCTGCTCAACTGAAGGTGTTGAATTTAGCGCTTAACGGGAGGCAACCTGTTGATAAACACACATGAATTCATGATAAATTGCTTATTTTTATAGTTCCTAGGGTTAGCATTGCATATTATGTTATAAATACTGCATAACATCCATTGCATGGCATTTAGGATAGTTGCATGTTTTTTATATTAATTCCTTTTACGGATTTCAGATGAAAAGTCCGACCGTACGAATGGATCTGGAGCGACGATTGCAGTTCGACAACGTAGAAATCACCTCGATCTGAGTGTCGTGGCATCCTCTGCAAGCAATGAAGGGTGGACGATCCAAATGTTGCCCCGTGGCACCATCTGGAGAACCCAAAGCTGCCTGCCATATCTCCAAGGCCACCTATCAAGTGATCTCGGTCGTTGCACAAAAATCCAACGGCTGAGAGGCCACCCTCATCATGCAAGCGCAATTCTTCTCCGCAACACACCTGTAGATGTGGCACAGCGGTGAGGTCGAGCGCTCTCAAAGATCAAGCGTGAGATCAAGCAATGATTCACTGCTCCCCACTACAGTGCCAGCTGTAATAGGGTCGGCTGATCGCAATCGAGCAGTCGAGATTCCCCACGCGCGATCCAATGCCACCCACTGATGCAAAGGCAAACGCCAGATCACACGCATGCCATCTGGGGCGTGCATTTAAGTCGACCGCGAGCAGCGTCCATCGTCCGATCTTCACAATTGCACGAGGTGCATGATTCAAATCAAAGCGTGCGTGATCTACAGGTGTGTCTCGACCATGCAATGCATCATCCAACAGCTACCATCGTATGCACCAATAGTGCGAATTTCAAACGCTGGCAGGCACGCGTTGTTCTCTAGTAATCACAACCATCCACACTAGATCCAACGGCCAATGATTGCCATGCCTATGATAGCTGCAGGCGTAGGCGTTGGGCGTAGGCTTTACAACGACAGAAGAGCAAGCCTTTAGTGACACTTGAAGCTGTCACTAAATGGCTGCACAGTGCGTGCGCTAGCCAAGGCATTGAAGAGGCACGGATCTTTTGGCAATAGCATGAGCGGCCTTTAGTGACGCTTGTAGCTGTCGCTGAATGCCTGTGCGTGGGATGCACTTCTTCCCTCCACTATATAAACAACCCTACACCCCCCATTCCTCTTCATCTCTACCTACTCTACTCCCACCTATTCCTAAGCTCTAGCAAGCCTACCAACACTCCATTAGAGCTTACTCTTAAGCTCCCAAGGCTCCTATTAGTGTAGCGAACCTCTGCCTCACCAAATATTCATCTCTCTTCCCATCCCCATTCATAGGTCACCTTGGAACCGTCCTCCGACCTCCATTTCAATAGCAGATCATCTTCGCCTTCTCACCTCCATTCTGGAGTGACATCGAAGTTTTCCTCTACCCGACAACCTCCTGCATCTCACCTCCATCGTCCTGCTCCTCACCTCCTTCATCCAAGCTTCCTCCAGGTGTCATCGTCTTGCCGAACAGCTGATTCGGGAGATTGCTTCTCACCTCCCTCTCTTTTTATGCTTTCATAGTTTATTGTAATTGACATTGGAGTGATATATATATCATATTTGTTCCATATCTCTTGTGATTCATTCTTCTTGTCTTCTTCTTTCAAAAAAGACAAAAAAAACCCTAAAATACCAAAAACAAACAAAATGAAGCACGATTTTCAATTAAAGCAAATGTTGCCTCCCTGTGTTCGACCCGGAACTCCCTTGGAGTTTCGGTATAAATTTTATTTGATCACGAGTTTTGCAACTACGACGGTGGGTTACTTGTAACCCTAATTTCAAATACGCGGAACATGTGCAATCATTTTGGCACTGTTGCCAGGGAGGCACCGGAATTTACTTTATTGTTTCTGCACTTCTTTGCATTTACATAGCACTAACCCCACTTGTCTTTGATCTACTATCTTGTAGGTACCCTAGCATGGAGATCCAAGTGTGGTAGACCGGAGTAAAGTGCGGGTAGAGTGTTTTGGAAGTTTCCCCCACATTCCCTCTCACTAGTCCATTTTGCCACAATCAAAACCAAGACCTAATCGACTTAGGTGTTTGCATAAACCGTAGGATAGACTTTGTTTGTCTTGTTTGCCACCTTCACCCATCTCACCCACATCTTAAAAAAAAAAACAAAAAGATATTTTGTGTGGGATGAATCAATTTACACACTTTTTACACACGCATCAAAGGCACATAACCTGACTTGATTTTCATCTAATTGATCGAAATTCTGACCTATGGACCTGGTACACAAATTCAACAAATAAAAGAGTAGAAATCATATTAGGTTAATCATCTTTTTATGTGCCTTAATCGGTGGTGCATTTGTGCCGATTGATTGAATTGTTTGGGTCGCACCTCCTAATCTAAAAGAGGTTCATTTTGTAGCTGCCCCATAGGATTCAACAACTAGGTCAAGCCAGGCACTCCATATTTTTCTTGATTTATAAAGGAAAACACTTGAACACGTGCTTTTAAAAACAAACTTGGTTTGCCTCACAAAACTTGGTTGAAAGCACCTAATATTTGAATCCTAAAAGCTATTAAGCAAGATTTGAACTATAAAACTCACCTCATCATTAATAATCTTACTTGAAAACCTCTTGGTTGTGCACATTCACACATTCTCAAACAAATCATTAAGGGCACAACCCATTAAGGGCCCATCACATTCCAGAGCACCAATTTCCCAAGCCTAACTAAAATCAATTAAACGTTGGCCCAAAGGATTCATTCGCTCGTCGGGATCTAGATTGAGATTATTCACGATTAACCTGCTTATACTAGTCAATCTAATATCTAGCTAGGGGAGTAGCGTCAAACGACCACGGCTGGGGGGTACACTAGGAACCAGAGGCGTAAGCCAATGGAAGTACCTTCTCCCCATTACCTCCTTCTAACTGGTCGGATTGCCTGGGCATAAGTAGAGTAAATCGTCCATAATCTTTGGATGGATGCTAAGAGTCAGTAGACCTTTAGGTTACCCCATCTAAGGATAGGCTTGTATTATTATGCTGCAGGGTTCCCTCTTTTCCCCATCCTTCCGACTTCCTTCCAGTGTATGCTTGGAAGGAGGTCATTGAATCCTAGATTGTAAGGACCTTTAGACCATTCTAGGAGGTGGATGTTGAGCTATAGCCATGCAGATCCCATGCCTGATCAACAACCACCTCCCCTACCCCCGAACCAATGGGAGCTGATTCTGTGGCAGTTGGATGAATTGCAGCAGATGTAGCAATGGTTCCAATGTATTCATGGTCAGGGCACTCGGCCCTTGAAGGATTTTTATGATCCTTCAAACTATGGGGAACGTCCCAGCGTCGTGATTCCCGTCGGAGACATAGAAATTGGCCCCCAAGTCTTAAGTTTGATTAAGCATTTCCATGGGCTTAGCTTGGAGGACCCATTCCAGCACTTGGAAGTTCTGACACTTTGTTTTAGACCACCAGAGCAAGGAATTTGAACGAAAAGCAAATGATCATGAGGCTTTTCCCCTACTCTCTTAGGGATAAGGCCGCACATTGGTACCGGACCATAGGAAGGCTGATTGAAACTTGGGCTACTCTTAAGTCTGCTTTCTTGAAGAAATTCTTCCCTATTGGAAGGACCAATGTTTTGTGACGGGCGATTACCACTTTCGCCTAGCAGCCGAGGGAACCATTTCATGGTGCCTGGGAGTGATTCCAGGAACTTTTGCGGAAGTGTCCACACCATGAGGTGCCAAAATGTCAACTCGTGTAGATTTTCTATCACGGGTTGGTTGAGCAACTCCGTAATCACGTGGACACTTCCTGCGGAGGCAATTTCTTCAATAGGAATGCAGATAGTGCATATGACTTGTTTATGGAAATGAGCGAGAACTCAATTAATCACTCCTCCATGGATGCAATCAACCGGTCCCAACAACCTAGGTCGAGTGCTAATGAGATCTAGGATTCTCATTCATTTGACATGGAATTAATTTGTAATAAACTGGATAAAATGGACTTGGTTGCTAATAGGATGGAAGAATGGATGTCTGGGAATTCAGGAAACACTTCTATACCTACTCAATCCTAGAATTCGGAATTCCATTCCTCATGAGCTCTCACGGGGCAGGAATTCATGAACCAACTTTATTCAGCTCAACTTATGAGTCAGGATTTCTCGGAACCTTATGGGTTCCAAACTAGGGCCATTGATCCCAGTTTTTCCGATCCTTCCTTCTCTCCATCCTCATCCTATGAGGATGCATATGCAATACAAGAGAATGTTAGGTCCAACCCGTATTCCAACACTTATAACTCAAGATGGAGGAACCACCCTAACTTCTTCTGGAAAATTAGTGGCAACAGACCCAAACTCAACACAGCAACTATGCATCTCAAAGACCTATGGGTCAGGGTCAAGTATACACCTAGTTGCCCCCGAGATCGGTTACTCAGCCATCTTGGAATGGCCAACAATCTGCAGGGCAGGCTGATTTAAATCGGCAGATGGTGGAAATGCAAGGGTCCATGCTTCAGCTTATGCAGCAAATGAAGACATCATTGGATAACTTGCAATCTGGGTTAATTGCCAACATCCGACAACCCGGATCCCAACCACCTGAGCATGTGCAAAATCAAGGCAATAGAGCCCAAGGGTACGAGAATCAAAGGGACTCACATGCACATGCTCAGGTGGTTGAGCAGGGACCCTCATCATCTTCTTCTTTTGGTTACATGACTAACCAAGGCCCTGTAATCTTCACTAACCCACCTCAAGACCCAAACTCGTATGCCTCTGCAAACTTTGTCACCTTGAGAAGTGAAAAGCAAACCCAGGACCCTAAATTACCTTCTAGATGCCAAAACTTTGGGGAGATTGAGAGAGAAGAGGAGGAGATTGAAGAAGACAATAACGCACAAGGACCAAAAATTGAAAATTCCACCCATATCCCATTCCTTGAAGCTCTATTGATAACCAAGAAAAAGAAAACCCTAGAAGCAACGAGGAGCTCCTCGATTTATTCAAGAGCGTAGAGATCAATATTCCTCTCCTCGATGCTATTAAGCACATCCCGACTTATGCTAAATCTTTGAAAGAACAATGTACCCAAAAGCGTAAACCGAGAGAACCCACTCCAAGGAAGGTGATTCTTTCTGAGCAGGCAAGTTCTGTGATCCTGCATTACCTTCCTCAAAAGAGGAAAGATCCAGGTGCCCCTTGATCTCATGCAATATTGGGGAATATACTTTTGATAGGACACTATTGGATCTAGGTGCATCCATCAACCTAATCCCAACTTCTCCTTATGAGATGCTTGGGTTAGGTGAACTCAGGCTAACCTCAGTAACGCTACAATTAGTAGACCGATCGATCACCACACCGAGAGGCGTTATTGAGGATGAAATTGTCAAGGTCAAGGATTTCTATTTTCTTGTAGATTTCCTCTTCCTTGACATGGATGTACCCAAATGATTTGAGGAACATGCCCATCATTCTGGGACATTCGTTCCTAGCAACCGCCAAGGCCAACATAACTGTGAAAGCGGTAGTATGGAGATCGCCTTTGGGGATAAGAAATTAACCCTGGATATTTTTAAGGCGATAAGAGGATTTGAGGATTGTGGATTCATTGAGGAGCTCGAGGATCAGGATCTTGAGACTTGTATGATAATTAGTGCACTCTAGGACTCCACCAGCTTTAGCAAACCAACCCACAACCCTCTGTGGTAGACCTGCCACATCCTGAAGAGGCTGTTGATTTTGTTCATTCCTAGCATCTTCCACTGGATTGTCCTAATGAATCTTCATCAGCATCCTCCCTACCTTCTATTCCAAACCCACCCCAGCTGGAATTAAAACCATTGCCCAAAAATTTGAAATATGAGTTCTGAGGACCTGAAAACACTCTCCCTATGATTATTAGTGCTGACTTGACTAAGGAGCAAGAATCAAGGTTAATTAAGGTCCTTAAGAACAACAAGGAGGCAATTGGTTGGACCATCCACAACCTTAAAGGGATTGAGCCATCTTATTGTATTCATCGTACTTTCATGGAAGATGGATCCTGCCCTTCTCGTGAAATGCAAAGGAGACTAAACCTGAATATGCGAGAAGTGGTCAAGAAGGAGATAATCAAGTGGCTCGATGTTAGGATTATTTACCCAATCTCGGATAGTCTGTGGGTTAGCCCCGTTCAAATTCTACCCAAGAAGGCAGGAATAATCGTTATGACTAACGAGAAAAGGGAAACTTTCACCACTCATTCAGCTTCTGCTTGGAGAGTTTGTATTGACTATAGGAAGCTAAACACAACCACTAAAAAGGATCACTTTCCCTTGCCATTCATTGATCAAATCCTTGAAAGGTTAGCTGGGCAAAAATATTTTTGCTTCCTAGATGGTTATTTGGGATATAACCAAGTCCCTATCCATCTCGAAGACCAGGAAAAGACAACTTTCACATGTCCCTACGGAACCTTTGCATTCTGTAGAATGCCATTCGGGCTTTACAGTGCGCCTGCAACTTTTCAAAGGTGCATGCTGGCCATCTTTTCTGACAAGGTCAAAGATTGTCTTGAGGTGTTCATGGATGAGTTCTTCATTTTTAGAGACTCTTTTGAGTCCTGCCTGGCTAACCTAGAATTGATCCTCCAGAGATGCGTCAAAACACGGCTGGTCCTTAGCTAGGAAAAGAGCCACTTTATGACTCAGGAAAGCATTGTCCTAGGTCACGTGGTCTCTAGTCGAGGTATTGAAGTTGATAAAGTTAAGGTGGATGCTATCTCTAGACTTCCTCTACCCGCATCCGCAAAACAGATCCGCTCTCTCCTAGGGCATGTGGGTTTTTATAGAAGATTCATTAAGGATTTCTCGAAGGTTGCTCGGCCCTTGAGTAACCTTCTGGCCAAAGACACGCCGTTCAACTTTGATGAATCATACTATAATGCATTTGATTTATTAAAAACGGCAATCACCTATGCCCCGGTGTTGCAACCACCAATCTGGACAGCCCTATTTGAGATTATGGCTGACGCATCTGATTATGCCGTCGGGGCTGTCTTGGGTCAAAAGATTGAGAAAAAGTCCTCTGTGATTTACTATGCTAGCAAAACTCTAGACGAGGCCCAGAGGAACTACACCATTACTGAAAAAGAATTGTTAGCTGTAGATTTCGCCTTAGAAAAATTTAGGGCTTATCTATTAGGTTCTCATGTCATCATCTATATCGACCACTCGACCTTGAAACATCTCTTGGCCAAAAAGAATGCCAAACCCCAGCTTATTCGTTGGATTCTGCTACTTCAAGAATTCAATCTTGAAATCAGGGATAAAGTTGGTGCACAAAATGTAGTGGCGGATCACCACTTGAGAATCCTAATTGATTCTCCTCATTTGGATGTCCCGATCTTTGATACCTTTTCGGATGAGACTATCCTTATAGTCTCAGGTATCCGAACCCCTTGGTTTGCGGATATTTTCAATTATTTAGAAGTTGGTCAAATCCCACAGGATTAGACCAAAAATAATGGGATAGATTTGTGTCTGAGGCCAAATATTATTTGTGGGATGATCTTGAGCTGTATCGCATCGACGCAGGCCAGATTATTCGTCGATGCATTCTAGAAATTGAGTTCCATAGCATACTCAAGTTCTGCCACACATCTGCGTGTGGTGGACACTTTTCTGAGAAAAAGATGGCAGCAAAAATCTTGCAATCCAAATTCTATTGGCCATCATTATTTAAGGATGCCCAGGAATTCTCAAATTCATGCACTCGATGCTAGACGCTCGGGAACATGGCTAAGAGAGATATGATGCCTCTGAACCCAATTCTTTCCGTCGAAATTTTTGACATTTGGGGCATCGACTTTATAGGACCCTTCCCTCCATTTGGACACCAGTATATTCTGGTCCCTGTTGATTACGTGTCCAAATGGATTGAGGCAATTCCCACCCAGACCAATGACCATAAGGTGGTCATCGATTTTGTGAAGAAAAATATCTTCAGTCGGTTCAGGGTTCCTAGGGCAATTATCAGTGATGGTGGCACACATTTCACTCATGCCCAGTTTTGGAATTTACTGGGGAAATACAGGTTGAATCATCGGATTTTCACACCTTATCACCCTCAGACGAACGGACATGCCAAGGTCTCTAATCGGGAGATCAAAATCATTTTGCAGAAAATCATTAGGTCGGATAGGAAGGATTGGATTCAAAAGCTAGATGATGCTCTTTGGGCCTACCGTATGGCGTATAAAACACCTATCGGTATGTCTCCGTTCCGTTTGGTGTTTGGTAAGGCGTGTCAGTTACCCATACAACTTGAACACTGGGCATTTTGGACCATCAGGAAATGTAATGTGGACCTTGAGTTGGACAGGAAAACCAGGAAACTCCAACTATCTGAGTTGGAGGAGCTTTGAAATGATGCTTATGAAAATGCCATAATCTATAAGGTAAGGACCAAAGCTCTCCATGACCAGAGGATTTCACGTAAGAGCTTTGAGTCGAACTAGAAGGTTTGGCTTTTCGATTCTCGATTGAAGCTTTTCCTCGGAAAACTCAGGTCTAAGTGGGATGGCCTATTTGTTATTGAGAAAATTTTCCCTAACGGGGCCATCAAAATCTTTGACCCAAAGATGGGTAATATCTTCACGGTCAAAGGACAGCGTCTCAAACCCTTTGTTGACCATGTGCTCCTAGAGCCCGTCTTAGACAAGGTTGCTCTTACCTTGCCTTAACTTCTGCGGGTCGATCATCGCCCAGCTGAAGGCACTAAACTCAGCACATATAAAGACTTTTCCAAGCTGACCAAAGTCTCACAGAAACTAGGTGCTATTCTTCCACTTCTACTCTCCTACTTGCTTTCATTTTGAATAATGAGGACATTGAAATAGATAAGCATGGGGGGGTGGAAATATCTTATAATCATTTTGTCAGCTGTGATAGTAATTTCCTATTTTTCTTATTCTATTAAAAAAAAATTTAGAATAAGGAGATGAGAACTTAGGCATTAGGACTTGCAAACTTTAGGAATTGATACTTTGAGACCTGAACACTTAGACTCTTCAAGTCTTCGGGCTTAATTAGCCTAGGTGTCCACTCGAATGTGGACTTAGTCTCGAGTCCTCGCCAATTCAAATTCATTTTTAATTTGGCTAATAAATTGGGATGATAAGTATGCGACTTATCAACCCGCCCTCTGATTTAAGGGGACTTTAAGCCTGAGCATCTACACACTTTTTTTGCACTGACTCACTTTTCGGTGGTTTCTTCAAAAATTGGGTAGCTAATGAACTATCTAGGGTGGTATGACTGGAAAGTTGTCATGGTAATAGTTCATCGGCCGACTGTCCAGAGCCCAGTCACAAGATCATTTTCATTGTACTGCCTTTAGGTAAATCTTAGATTAGGAAAGCCACCTACTTAAAAAAAAAGAAAGAAAAGAAAGAAAAAAATAAAATAAAATAAAACTAGAAAGAGGAGGAAAAAAAATAAAAAAATAAAACCACAGTTCACTACATGAGTATGGCTGGCAAGTTGTCATGGGTAACAACCCATTGGTCGGTTGTCCAAAACTTAGCTCACAAAAAAAAATGCACAATAATTCCCAAAACACATAGGGAAGAAGCGGGTAAGTAGAATAAATCAGGGAGATATACACTGGGTTCGCCCTTGTGTTGACCCCATAAATAAAAGTAGGGAGAAAGCTACTAATCGAAAAGATAAACCTCTAAGAAAGGTCACCTAGGGTCGTAGAAACCTGAAGTCCATTTTAACGGCTATCTAGTGAGTCTTTCACTATTTTCACAAGATGCTTAGCACTTAGAGTCCTTTTCGAGTGTTGAGCGGGTTGGGTAATTGTAAAAAGTTATCCCGGAACTCTCAAACTCCAAAAGTACAAAAAAATTAGAAAAGAAGAAAAAGAAGAAAAAATTTTTGTATCTTCTCTTCTCAAATAAGGAGAGGGCATGGACGGTCTGCATTCTTGCGTCACTCGGGCACTATTTAGTTTTTGTAATTAGGTCTTCGGGTTGAGATTTTCTAAAGCAATTAATGAATTTTGCCTAAATACTCGAATACTAATTCTATTTTTATACATAGCATTTAGGCTAATTTTGCTAGGGACTAGCAAAAAGTAAGCATGGGGTTATGATAAACACACATGAATTCATGATAAATTACTTATTTTTGATAGTTCCTAGGGTTAACATTGCATATCATGTTATAAATACTACATAACATCCATTGCATGGCATTTAGGATAGTTGCATGTTTTGTATATTAATTCCTTCATTTTATATGGCCAGGAGGCAATGCGATGTCCTTACGGATTTTGGGTGAAAAATCTGACTGTACGGATAGATCTAGAGCGACGATCGCAGTTCGACAACAAAAATATCACCTTGATCCGAGCACCATGGCATCCTCTACAAGCAATGAAGGGTGGACGGTCCAAATGTTACCACATGGCACCATCTGGAGTGCCTAAAGTCACCTGCCACATCTCCAAAGGCCACCTATCGAGCGATCCCAGCCGTTGGATGAAAATCCATTGGTTGAGAGGCTGCCCTCACCACGCGAGCATAATTCTTTTCTACAACACACCCGCAGATGTGGCGCAGCAGTGAGGCCGAGCGCTCTCAAAGAGTGAGCATGAGATCGAGCCATAATTTGCCACGTCCCGCTATAGTGCAAGCTGCAATAGGGCCGCCCGATCGCATTCGAGCGGTCGAGATTCCCCACATGCGGTCCAACGCTGCCCACCGACGCGAACGTGCATGCTAGATCACACACATGCCATCTGGGGAGTGCATTTAAGTCAGCTGCAAGCAGCGCCCGCCGTCCGATCTTCACAATCACGCGAGGCACACAATTCAAATTAAAGCACGTGCTATTTGCGTGTGCATCTTGATCGTACGATGCATCATCCAATGGCTGCTAGTGCACGTGCCAATGGTGCGAATTTCAAACGCTGGCAGGTGCATGCTCTCCTCTAACAATCATAGTCGTCCACGTCTGATCCAACGGCCAATGATTGCCGCACCTATGACAGTTGCAGGCGTAAGCATTGAGCGTAGGCTTTACAACAACAGGAGAGCAGGCCTTTAGTGACACTTGCAGCTGTCACTAAATGGCCTGTGCAATGCATTCGCCAGCCAAGGCATTAAAGAGGTGCAGATCTTTTGGTGACAGCTTGAGCAACCTTTAGTGACGCTTGTAGTTGTCACTGAATGCCTATGCATGGAATGCTCTTCTTCCCTCCATTATATAAACACCCCCCATTCCTCTTCATCTCTACCTACTCTACTCTCACCTACTCCTAAGCTCTAGCAAACCTACCAACGCTCCATTAGAACTTACTCTCAAGCTCCCAAGGCTCCTATTAGTGTAGCGAACCTCTGCCTCACCAAATATTCATCCCTCTTCCCATCCCCATTCATAGGTCGCCTTGGGGCCATTCTCCTACCTCCATTCCGATAGCAGATCATCTCTACCTTCTCGCCTCCATTTTGTAGCGACGCCAAAGCTTTCCACTACACGACATCCTCTTGCATCTCACCTCCGTCGTCTCGTTCCACACCTCCTTCATCCGAGCTTCCACCAGGCAACATCGTCTCACCGAACAACCAATTTGGGAGATTTCTTCTCACCTCCCTCTCTTTTTATGCTTTCATAGTTTATTGTAATTGACATTGGAGTGATATATATATATCATATTTGTTCCATATCTCTTGTGATTCATTCTGCTTGTCTTCTTCTTTCAAAAAATACAAAAAAAAGTAACAAAACCCTAAGATACGAACAACAAACAAAATGAAGCGCAATTTTCAATTAAAGTAAATGTCACCTCCCTGTGTTCAACCCGAGACTCCCTTGGAGTTTTAGTATAAATTTTATTTGATCATGAGTTTCGCAACTACGATGACGGATTACTTGTAACCCCGATTTGAAACATGCGAAACATGTGCAATCACCCGCCATTCCAAAAACCCGAGATCCTTCTGATTATCCTTTTGTACTTCACGTCTATTGCACTTTGAGTTCAATTTTAGAAACAGTCGATCCGACCTCTGGTACTCATATCAGAGCTTGAAATCGTCTGCAACAGTCATTCTTGACCTGTTCGCTCACCCAGTAATCCTATTCTAATCCCTGAACCCTAACTATTTCACACCCTCCATTTACAATGAGGACATTGCAAAACTTAAGCATGAGGAGGTGGTAAAGTGCAAACATACAAAAATTGAAAGTTTGGAAAGGTTCTCACAAAAAAAAATACATATTCCGAAAAGCCAAAAAATTAAAAAATTTGAAAAACAAAAAAGTAGAGAAGGGAGGAAATTTTGAGTGAATTAATTGCATACCATTCTTGAAGAGGAAAGAGGAGGTGTTATAAATGTCAAAAAGGAGCACAATTTGAAATGAAAAAGAGATAGTCATTAGTAAAAGATCGAGGAATTTACTTAGTTTTAGACCAAATCAAAAGAAAGAAATAAAAAGACAAAAGTGCTAAGCGACAAAAGAGATTAGTAGGAATGTTGATCTTAGGCCTCTTGGGTTGTGATTTTAGGCTTAAAAATTCAAATATTCATTAAGATCTGGATAGTCCTCAAGAGGATGGGGAAAATGCGAAGCTTAAGTATTAGGTCTAAGGCTTAGGGATTATTCGGCCTCGTTAACTGACCTCTGGTTTGCGGGACTCGGTAACCTAAGCAGCCCATTCCACACATAGTCTAGTTTAGTGCGCTTAATTATCAAAATCATTCAAACGTGTTAATTCTATTCTGAGAAAGCTACCTAGATTAGGAGCGGTTGATCAACACAAGTTGATTTGGAAGAGATCCCGACGTGGAGATGTGGGAAATTCCCTGCAAAGATGTGTAATAACATACCGTCTCCTCGGTGCTTGTCTCCTATGATATCTAAATATCCTACTGTAGAAATGTAGGCACCTTGTGCTGGTTCAGATGCCATGGGTGACATTATCACAAAATGTCGATTGCCAGGGCCTGGATTTAGCTACAGAACGCCATGGGCGGGATTATCCTGAAATCTTGAAAGTAGGGTTCTGGGGGTTGCCGTGGCCGATGCTATCTCGAAGCATCGATTGCCAGGGACCCTGCGAGAATTGATGGTGGGAGCTAGGAATCTGATGCAGACCGTGTTGTAAAGCCAATCTGAAGATAGAAATAAAGAAAGAAAGGAGAGAGAAAAGTCTCCAAAAATAAAAAAATCTTCTGTCTTTCTCTTACAAAAATGCACTACAAACTAAACCTAGGCTAAAACATGTTACAAGCACGGGTGCTTTAACTGTGGAGTTCAATGAACCTTGGTTAGTTCCTGTGGGCCTTAGAAACCTTGGTGGTGGATTGAGGCGAGAGTTGGTCAGGTCTAGATCTTGGTTGGTACTTGAGTACCTCTAGGCCTACTATCGGCATTTTGACCTAATCCACAAAAGAAAGCACACAGTAGAAATCTGAGCATAAAAGGGCATATCGTCCAGAATTTGAGTAAATTCCATGAGATTTTGCTAAGGGACTTGCAAAAGCTAGGCATGGGGGTATGATGGGAACACCATCATGAGCCATAACTATCTCAATTTAGTTATTATCAACGAATAAATGCTCGTACATAACTACTAGAGAGCCATAATTCATTGCACAATCATTATGAGAGAGATAAGAAATAAGGGTTAAAACTACAATTTTACCATCATATCTTGAATGCAGAACAACTACGGGTTTTCCCAGAGGGTAATTAAGGGTCAAATGGTCTTAAATATCCAATAAGTGGGTCAGTACAGACAGAAATGGGTTTTCGTGTGTTTTGAGAATTAAATGACTTCTAAAACCCTAAAAATAGACCTACTTAAGTAACTGAGGTTCTGGTCAGGATAAAATTTATCTAAACCTTCTAAAATTCATATAAAAATATTCTCTAAGGTTTGGTACCTTCAATTTGACCATCAGAACCCATCTTAACCCAAAATAGAGTCCTAGACTGACATTTACCCTAATTTTTGTTTTGCATAAATTACCCAGCAAAATGAGGTCAAAACCTAAATTTAACTTCACCATTGGATTCCTTAGGTCTAAATTAGGTTTGTACCAATATTTGGGCCCAATCTGAGATCATCTTGACCAAGTTTGTAATTTGGTCCAGTCAAACTCCTTCTAACTCATTCAGACCCTTAGCTTTTTGAATTCCTTGCAACTATCCCCCCAACTTTGTCAGCTTTCTCATAAATAGGTCCTCACGCCATTTTTGGAAGGTTAAGCCTTCACCGTCGAGTTTCGAGCGAGGATTTCTCACTCGATTCTCAATCAATCTCTCCCAAATTTGAACTGAAGATTCCTTCGGAAGTTGCCTTCCATTTGAGCCATTCCTTGGGCTTTACATCTTTCCCAAATCCTCATGTGAACACTTTGAAGGTACGCATGTCAAACGTGCACGAGAATCATGGATCTTGGAAGCTATAAAAGGTTCCCTAGGGCACGGCCGTGCTCTTTAGCTAAGTTTAAGGCCACAAAACCCTCTTCTTCCTCCCCCACGATCGGCTCCAACCTATGCTTCGGCGATCCACCTCGACCCCGTTCTTCCAGCCCTCAGATGATCAAATCCAATGGCCTGTCTTCTTCCTTATCTTCTTCCACTTCTCTCTAGCCAAAGTGAAGGAATCCAGATCCCTTTCTTCACCACCATCTCCCCCACTGGAGTCATCTTCATCTCCGACGTTGGCCAATCAAAGCCGATGCCAATTCCTCATCCCCGTCATCCTTTAGTTAGGTTAACATCCTTCTCTCTCCTTATACTCTATCTCCTACTCTTTATTCTCCAAATGCCTTCATCTCCTCTATCTCCAGCGACAACTCTGGCTAAGCATCCTCGCTGCTACACCCCTCCATCCGCCAAGCAGAAACCCTCTACACCATCACCACATCCACCAGCATCAAAGCCCCACCTTTATTTCCTACTCCACTCAGTCCTGTCACTCACCAAACACACCCATCGTCGCATTCCTCCTCCGACCTCCGCAGAGCAAAACACACCTCCACTAACCATGACACCATCCCCTATGCATTCGCCATGGTCCGGCGAAGCTTGTCAACTGGTTTAATTGGGACTACAAGCCCATATTGTGATTTTCAGGGTTACACCATTCTCCACCACCACCGCCATTGATTACGTCCCCATTCTTCGAGCTCCAGCCAAGTAAGCTCCAGGTTTTGCTTCCAGGAATCGCAGATTGCATCCGTGTGTCTAGCTGCACCTCCAATTGAAGACGCGAAGACCACTGGTGGTTGAATTAAATGAGACCTCTTTAGTTCATGCACGCATGAAGAGCTGGTGGAATAATCCCACATCGATGAAAGAAAAGTGCCCAGCCACGCATAAAGGCAATTTGTGTTGTAGGCATATCGCCTCAACACACGAGGGTGAGATCCCCATATCCCTCACATGCCCTACCCAACCCGCCTATGCCTACTCACTCCTTAGTCACTACACCATGCCGGTGACCCTAGACCCGAGTGCGCACCTACTTGATAACCCGACTACCTTGACTATGGCCCTGGGAATGCATGAAAGAGGTTGACCTAGAGAGAAGGAAGAAAGAGAGAGAGCATGGGGTTAAGGGGGTTTCGCTATGGAGAATGGCTGACACTTAGCCGTTCGAAGAGGAAATCCCCTCTATTTGTGAAGAAGAGAAGAAGAAAAGAGAAGGCACAGCCATAGAAGAAAAGAAGAAGAAGAGAAGCAGGCCATAAGAATAGAAGAGAAGAAGAAGAATAGTGCAAGGGAAGCACTGTAGCATCTGTTGGTTAAGCCGTCTGATTAAAAGACCTGACGTCTAATTTGAGGCTTTATCTGGTTATCTAAGTACCTAAGTTTGATGGCTGATGGCACTGTTGCATTATTTGCATATATGCTTAAATTGAATAATTGGTGATCTAAATCACCATTGCTTTTGTTTTGAGATTGTTTTTGCCATATGTTAAACTCATGCTTTATATTGATTAGCAATTCTGAGTTATTTCTTGTGCTCATTTACATTATTGAGATTAGTGTGTGAATTCCTATTTGCTCTCTGTGTTAGACCTCGGACTTTCATTCGAGTAATAAATTATATTTGTTTTCAAGCAATTTCGACTTATACTACAACGCAGCATTTATAAAACTCGATCTCATTTTGTCAACAATCCACGGCGGCTTTGATTGACCAGCATTGGAGGGGACAAATTCTCTGGTGGTGTAGTGGCGAGGAAGCAGGGAACTTGGGAGCCTCTAATTTTGTCATCGAGAGGTGGAAGAAGTCAGAGAAGAATGTAGCACTCCCAATTTGGCTGTTGGGAGGCCGTAAGATGACGAAGGGAGGAGCTTACTAAGGCTAGGTCGGAGATGGTTGAGGATGATGTTTGAAGAGGGTTTTTAGGCCAAAACCTAACTAAGGAGTTCGGTGAAGCTTCATAGGATCTTCTATAGGGCTTAAAAGGCATTCGAAGGTTGGAAGCACGTTGTTCATGCACAAGTTGGATACCCATATCTCCCATTCTTTTGCATGGGAGATTGGGAAAGAATTCAAGTCCAAGGACTGGCTTGCCTGAAAGAGAATTCCTCAAGGAATCTCTGGTTCAAATATGGGACTAATTGAAGGAGAATCGAGCGAGAAATCCTTGCTCGAAACTCGACGGTGAAGGTCTAACCTTCCAAAAATGGTGCGAGGACCTTTTTG
The DNA here is from genome assembly GCA_037157565.1 of Thalassia testudinum. Classification (NCBI taxonomy): domain Eukaryota; kingdom Viridiplantae; phylum Streptophyta; class Magnoliopsida; order Alismatales; family Hydrocharitaceae; genus Thalassia; species Thalassia testudinum. The sequence goes on along the minus strand of JAZHRO010000035.1, from coordinate 36,975,551 downwards.
CAAAGAATGATGATAACATTTGGGACCCGTTTGCAATTAATTCGAAAGTTATAGGCTTATGTGTGAGATAAAAGAGTCAAATAGGATTGAAATGTAAACTAGGTCAAGATGATCTCTGATTAGGCCCAAATTTTGGTACAAACCTAATTTGGACCCAAGGAATTTGATGCTGAATTCGGATTTTGGTTTTGACCAAGTTTAACTAGGTAAATTGCACAGAAAACAAATTAGGTTACTATCTATCTGAGACTCTATTTTTGTTTAAAATGAGTTTCAATGGTCAAATCAATGATGCTAAACCCTAGAGATTATTTTTATATGATTTTTAGAGGGTTAAGGTTAATTTTATCCTGACCACAACCTCAGTGAATTAAGCAAGTCTATTTTTAAGGTTTTAGATGTCATTTAATTCTTGAAATACATGAAAACTCATTTCTGTCTGCACGGACCCTCTTGTTAGACTTTAATGCATATTTGACCTTTAATAAACCCTTGAGAAAACCCACGGTTGTATATGATATGATGGTAAAAGTGTAGTTTTAACCTTGGTTTCATGTTAAACTCTAAGAAATGATGTGTAGTGAATTATTGTCCTTTGGCAGTTATGTAGGAGCATTTATTATTAGAATATGACTAATTAAAGCTAGATATAGCTGATGATGATGTTATCATCATTGATATAGATGGATAAACAAGTTATTCAATCCAATTACGTGACCTAAGCCAACCTTCGAGTTTCCTAAGACTTACACCTTACTTAAATGATATTCGCAAGTGATCTAGAGAGAAGTTACTCCAAGAATGGAACTAATAGATGCAAGTAGGGTGAACCCTTCCTTTGAGGAGATGTGTATGCAGTGTCTCTTAACAATCCTTTTGTTCCTTTAAGGGGTGCCCCCTTTTTAAAGTATTAAAACACTTGGTCACAAGATAATACCACCACCACAAAGTGAAGTAGGAGGGTCTACACCGATAAAGAGATCAGTGGCTATAGCCTTAAGGGATCGAGACCTAGTGTGGTGCCTAAAGTGTGTGCTTAGTGAGAGAAGTGTGCATCATGATGTGTCCAATTTATTGGACACTTAATTGTCTTAAGTATATTTAAATCATGCATCATTAGATTGCAAAAAGAATTAAGTAATAGTTTATATGTTTTTGCAGGGTCATGTATGCAAATATCCAAAATTCAACCATCATCTCCATCTCCAACAGTGCGTTGGCTCTTGCTAGCTTCCTTCTCTCCGGCCTTAATGGATCGATCACCCAAATCAGCAGAATCTCACACAACGACTTGTGGCATTACCTCATCGCCAATATTGTTGGAGATGATCTCGGGGAGGAAACAAAAAGACGTTCTTGGCATTTAAAAAGTGGAGGATGGCTAGAGGGGGGAGGACATCTTTATCCATCATCTTCCTCACCACCACTATGGTGAAGGCTTACATTGTGGATATGGTAAACACCATGAAGCATAGCATGCTCAGACCTCACTTCCATCTCCGTTCATGCACGCAGTGACAATGCGTGCATGCCATCACCTTCTCCAATACATCCCCAATGTTCAGGCACACCATTAGCCATTCCCACAACCGACCATCGTGCTTCATCCACTCCAATGCACCCTCTCCTCGTGCAGTGCAAACACATCCTTGAGCATGCTCGTGAGCAACTGCCATCATCGACTTCCTCAAGCATCCACGCTCACACCAATCTTCATGCACGCGCAGCACCACCGTGCACGTTCGTAGCATCTCCTCCACCCAACAGAGCCATGCCCGACCTCGCCTGCAGCCCACGTGCATTCACAGCATCTTCCAAGTGCTGCTTGCGTGCAAGCGGCGCGTCCCCGCCTGCGCATGTGGGCGAACTAATAGCAACTGCGCACCCGCACGCACATACAAGCGCCTGCGCTCCAGCCCACACATGCACACAAGCCTTCTCCTTCTCCTCCATCTTCTTCTTCTTCCTCTCTGCCAACCGAAGAAACCCAAAGCCACCAAAACGCAGCCATCAACTCCGGCCATGAAGCTTCGTGTCTGGAACTCCATCATACTCGCATTGACCCCACGAGGGCAACCACACCCTCTGAAGGATGACAGCTGCCCGTGTACGCTGGCAAACTGCTGCCATCGCCACCGATCTTCCTCATCGCCAATGCCAACTCCGGCCACCTTTCGCCACGGCACGACCACCAACGTAACACTGTCGTCGTATCTGACCTTCCTCGAGCTTCTCGACTCCAGCTGTTGCTCCACGAGCGCACCACTGAGCAAGGGGAGACTCCCCTATTTTGTTACAAGAAGAGACCAATTAATAATTACATCTCTTGCAATTGTAAAGACTCATTTTTTTTATTTTATTTGGTTATTAAATTAAGGTAAAATTGCAATGATGCACTTACATTTTCTTGAATTGACTTAACTTATGTAATGTGCATCATTTCACATTGAATTTGGATTAAGATTTACACAATTTCTCTCTAGTACATGTGCAATTGGAAATTACATATATTGATCACATGTTTATTAAATATTTTATTGAGAAAAAATTGCACATATAACCTTACATTTTCGAGTTATTGTATGTCTTCTTCTTGTTATCGCGTTTCACATTAGATTTGACCATGGATTTCTCACTCGATTGTATGAATACAAGGGAAAAGTATTCTTGAATTTATTGATCTGTTTCTCCCTGTGGATATGACATCCTAACTTTTTGTGGTTAGTTTTATTAAAATATTTTTGATTGGGATTTTCCACCACGTGATTCACTGCGACGGCATATCTTTCTGATACATTATTTCTCCCAAGAGAAAAACACCCGACCAAATGGCACCGTTGCCAGGGAGGCAACAGACGCAATAAATTCACCAGACTTTATTTCTAATTATTCTGAGTTGCGCATTTATCTAATCAATCTTTATCTTTTCTATGCGAGGAATTTGATGAGGCAACAGGCGTAGCTGAGAGACAACGTCTAGCTTGAGCGATGTCTACATGCGGAGATAATCGCAGGTGCCTGTGGGCCTTGATCCCACACGTGTGGAGATGCACGGAGGGCCATCTAGGAGGATTCTTCCTCTTAGACTTCTGATTTAGAATTTTAGAATTGACTCTTTAGGATTAACCTAGTTATTTCTTTTCTCTCCCTTGTATTCTGGGGCCAATTTTTGGGGGAGTGTCCTTGATTCTTTAGATTCTAGGATCATTCTGTGGTAGTTAGATCTTTTGATTGCACATTTATTTTTACAAAAATAAATAAATAAATAAATCCGAACTACCTGCTAGAAGCTGCATATCCATAGGACGACCGTCTAGGATTGCTTGAGCAGCATCTAGATTTTCTTACTGCATTGCGTGCATTTTTGCATAGAAGAGTGTTGGAGCAAGGTACTCATTTCTTATCTTACTACATCAGTTATTTGCACACACATTGCATCTGAACATAATTAAAGATGACCACTTAAACTGATTTGAAAAGATTAATCAAGTGGTCACATTTGTTCTTAAAAAGAAAGAAAAATATACAGGAAGTGTTTGAATAATGTGACTGCGATTTTCAAAAGAAAAATCACTTTTCGCGGTGAATGCACATTTCCTGCATTGAGCATGCACTATAGGCACTGCACTAGGACTTGGACCCTTAAGGTTATAGGCATCGATCTCTTTATCGGTGTAAACACTCCTATCTCGCTTTGAAACAGTGGTATTAACATTTGCCAAAGTGATTTGACACTCTAAGGAGGGGGACACCCCTTAAAGGAATTCAAGGGTAGTTAAGAGGCATCACTAACGCATCGCCTCAAAGGAAGGGTTCGCCCTACTTGCATCCCTTGGTTCCATCCTTGGAGTGCCTTTTTACTTGAGCATCTAAGAATATCATTGCAGCAAAGTGTATGTCTTTAGGGCACTCAAAGGTCAATTTAGGGTGTGTAATTGCTTGACAACTTAATTGATCACCCAAAAAGGATTAAAAGTAACCTCAACCTTCTTAACAGTCATTGACCATAAATTTCAAGTGTCTCATTTCTCTTATACCACTTACGTGGGAATAGAGAAAAACTGCCTTTACTATATTTGGCCAAGCTGAAGAGTTGGAAGAGGACTTAAAGAACTTTAAATCAACAAAAGACCTCTTGCCTTGTGTTTGCTTAGTGTATGCTTGGTAGGCGCTCTCTTAGAAATAGTCTTCTCTTCAACCCTAAGCCTGAGATGATTATAAGGAAAGCTAACTTAGAAAAAAGAAAAATGGCTGAGAAAAGACCTAAAGAAGAGATTAGGGTTGGTGAAAATCAGAGAACCTTGAGAGACTGTTTCCACCCTACAACCCACCAAGCCCTACCTATCCGAAGACCTGGAGTGGATAATCCATATGAAATCAAGAGTAGCACCATATCTTTGCTCCCATCTTTTCATGGTACTACTAGGGAGGATCCCTACAGGCATCTTGAGGGATTCATCGAGGTCTATTCCATGGTGAAGATCCAAGACTTTACTGATTAAGCCTTGATGAGGACTCTATTTCCATTCTCCCTTAAGGATAAGGTTAAGCACTAGTATCATACCCTTGATGCAAGGGTAAATGATTGGGCCACCCTTAAGGGAGAATTCTTGAAAAGTATTTTCCTATGAGTAAGACCAACCATTATAGAAGAGAGATTATGGGTTTTACTCAACAAGAAGGGGAGAAATTTCATGAAACTTTGGAGCGCTTTAATGACCTTCTTAGGTTATGCCCCAACCATCAGGTGCCAAGATGGCAGTTGGTTGAAAGGTTTTATAATGGATTATCTGAAAGGCATAGGCAAACCATCAATGTAGCCTATGCAGGAACCTTCATGACCAAAACTGAGGATGAGGCCTGGGCATTATTTGATACATTAAGTGACAACTCCATACATATGTCCTCTGCCTATCAAGAAAGAAAATCATGAATCTTGAAGAGGAAGATAGAGGCCCATGAAGTTGTGGCTACTCAGGATTTGGCTTATCAAATTCAATTGTTGAACAAAAGCTTTGATAGGCTTTTAGCAAACCCCAGCATGAACCTGCAAGCAGCCTCTATCTTTCAGGCTTCAAGTGAATGCTCCATTTGCCAAAGCGCAATGCATGGCATTGCGGAGTGCTACCAAGAAAATTAATTCCCTGAGTTGATTTAGGCCGACCTGAATGGGGCCCAAGGTTTCTGCCCACCTCCTCATAATAACCAGTATTCTAATACCTATAATCTGTGGTGGCAGAACCATCCAAACTTCTCATAGAAGCAACGTGATGCTTCTAACTCAGGGAATACAAGGCCCCTACCTCTCCAACCCATATACCAGCCATCTTATGGAAACCCTCCTCAGAATAAGCCCTCTGAGATGGATGAACTTAAAGCCATGATGAAAGCGATGCAAGAGCATCAGAATATGGTCATCCAATCTCAGAATAAGATGATTAATAATATGCAATCCCAAATTGGTCATCTTACTGAGGTAGTTAGGCAGCGTGATCCAGGGAAGTTGCTTAGCACTTCTGAGGAGAATCGAAAGGGCAAGGGGGTCATATTCAGGGAGCACGCCCAAGCTGGACCGTGCTGAGTGGAAAGAAAATTGACAAGCCTGATAGCACTCCTATGGTCACCCCTCAGGATTCCCCTCCTACACCAGACCCGACTTCCATCTCCACCGAGGAACAGACACACTGCTCTCCCTCACTTGAAATCACCCACCCAGAGGATGTTGTCAGTCCGCCACCCCTTTCCCATCATGTCGACCCCTCTACCCAGAAGCCAAGGGTGCCCTATCTAGAGTGCCTATTTACTCCTGGGGAATCTTCTGTTGGCTCGCCTGGAGCCAAGGATAGGATGGAGGAGATTATGGACACTTTTAGGCAAGTCCAGATCAACTTGCCTCTGTTGGAAGCTATCAAATAGATCCCATCCTATGCCAAGTTTCTAAAGGACCTGTGCGCCCAGAAGCGCCGATCTAGGAGACAAGTCCAAGCCAAGGTCATCCTGCTTGACCATGTTAGCTCGATTCTCCAACATGGAACACCCCCCAAAATGAAAGACCCAGGGCCCCATATATTTCAGTGGTTATAGGTAAACAACACATTGACGAGGCTCTTCTCGATTTGGGTGCGGGTGTGAACATTTTACCGAGCTCTGTCTATGACCTTTTGGGAGGAGGTGAGTTAAAGCCTAGTCCAGTCATCCTCTAGGTCGTAGACAGATCGCTTAAGACACTACAGGGATTACTGGAAGATGTCTTGGTGAGAGTGGACTTCTTCTTCTCTGTTGACTTTCTTATGCTAGATACTGACCCATCTAATAAGCCTACCAAGCCATCCATTATTCTGGGATGCCCCTTCTTGGCGACAGCCAACGCCTCTATCAATTATAGATCAGGGGCACTTAAAATGGGCTTTGGGAACAAGAAGATCTAGTTGAATGTTTTTGATACTTACAAGCAATCCGAATTTGAAGATTGTTCTCAGATTGAGGTTGTTGATGAAATAATTGAGGAGTCTACTCCAGCACTCCTATGTAGAGACCCCCTTCAAAAGGTCATATCTAAGAGCCATCCTCTGATTATTAAAGAAAATGAAGGGGAAATAACCCAATTACAAGAGTTGCTGGGGATACACACAGAGTCTCTACCCCACCTTGGATCGTGAAGGTAGATCCGCTACCTGAGGTGGGGACATCTCAACTTAAACCCTCAATCCAAAAGGCTCCTAAGTTGGGGATGAAACCCCTCCTGAGCACATTGAAGTATGCTTTCCTTGGCCCTAAAGACACACTTCCCGTTATTATCTCGTCTGCATTATCTTAATCATAGGAGGGAGCTCTGCTTGAGTGTTTACAAAGGCATAAGGAAGCAATTGCTTGGTCAATTGCTGATATCAAAGGTGTTGATCCCTTCCTTTGCATGCATCATATATACACAGACAAGCCTGTGAAACCCTTCCGAGACGTGCAGAGAAGGCTCAACCCCAATATGCGAGAGGTTATTAAAAAGGAGATTCTGAAATGGCTGGATGCAAGAATTATCTATCCCATTTCAGATAGTAAATGAGTCAGTCCTATTCATGTGATCCCTGATTGCACTGCAAAAATACACCTACAATTATGCCATCTTGTGATATTTCCTAGCATTACCAATGCATATTAGGTCTCCATAGTCGCATTGCAAAAATACACGCATCCATGCATTTAATTGAGAGGGGAGGAGAGTAAATAAATGGCCTTGCAATTAACATTTTTCCTCAAGTGCATCTTCACAATATTTCCATCTCCATTTTTATTTTTTTTGACTTTGTAATCACTCTTCCCGTGGCTGCATGGCAACTTCTTCTTCTTCGAGCCATTCCCTACGCACAGCTCTCCCTACCAGCTGCAGCAGCCCACTCCATGCCAATCCATGCACAAGCCATGCACAACCAGGGCATGGCTGAGCATGGCTTTCTTCTTCTATAAAAAGAGGGCGACTTCTTCTTCATAGGCAGCCTGGTCCTCACGAAAAATGACCCAACACAGCAGCACCACCTTCTCCTTCCAGGCCAGCATCTCCTCCCTCTCCCTCCACACACCGGCCCTCCTCCTCAGAGGAGACACCCGGCGAACAGGAGCACCTCACGGTGGTGCACAACCACCACCGTGAGACCACCACCGACCAGCTCATCAAAGAGCCGATGGGCGTGGTGGCCTTCTTCGTTGTTTTCACCTTCCACGCCATTTCAGCCATTACCGCAAGCTTCAGCTGTGAAGCTCAACCGGCCACCACACGCCCTGCAGCAGCCAACCAAGCCCTACAACAGCAGCAGCAAGGCAACAGCAGGCCGCCCTCGCTTCAGCGCACTCCTGCAGGCCGCCCTCGCTTTAGCGCACTCCTGCAAGCCGCCCTCACCTCCAGTGTGCGCCAGCAGGCACCATCGCCTCCCGCTTCTTTGCCCTGTTGCGCTCTCTCTTCCTCCCGCAACCGACCACTGCGCGCCTCTGCAGCGGCTGGCCAAGCTTCCCGCACACCCCAGCCAACATGCCCAGGCCACCGCGAGCCCTGTCGCGCCCCTTCGCTCGCGTCCCAGCCCTCCCCGCGTGCTCTGTCGCGAGGTCCCAACTGCAAGCCAGCAACCGGAGCCACTCCACCGCGTGCGCCGAGCCATCCGCACTCACAGCACTTCCCGTACCCAATCACGTGGTGCGGCCTTACACTGTAGCCACTGTTCACACCAGTCTGCGAAACACTGTGGCTATAGTAGGGTGACCGGAAAGCTTCTCAATTACCTGGTCACCCGATGTGCCACAACCAGCCTTCGCCCGCACGTGCGTCTCGCCTCGCGTTCTGCCAGCGTTCGCCCATGTGTCTGCCAACCGGCGTACGCCTGCCTTCGCCCGCCCCACTCGCCCGTGTGCGCCCGCGTCACTCGCTTCCTTCACCCGCGTACGCCTCTCGCTGTGTGCTGCAGCCCCTCCTCTCCGTGCCATTCCCTCCAGCGCACGTCCTCTCTGCACGCATACGTGCGTGGAACCTCTAGACGGCACTTGGAAGCTGCAGATGACTTAACTCCAACCCTCAGCAGCGCCCTCTCTCTCCCGCTCTCTCTCTCTCTCTCACTCTGTCTCACAACTCTCTCTCACTCTCTTTACCGACGCTTGCACACACATACACTCACACCTTCATACACACACACACCTATACACTATTATATACATATATATATTGATATATATACATATATCTATATACTTATATATATATACACACATATATATTTACATATATACATACTTATATACATGTATATATATATATATACATATATCTCTACATATATTAGTACTTATATAACTATGTATTAGTCCATATACTTACAAATATATATATATATACATCTATATACTTATATATATATATACATATATGTACACATATACTTATATATATACGTATATATACAAAAATATGTACATATATATACATATATATATGTATAACTATATGTACATACATATATATATATATATACTTATCGACATATATCTATATATACATATATTACTATATACATACACATATATATACATATATACATCTATATAGTATCATATACATACATATACATATAAATATATACATATATATAAATATATAGATCTATACATATATCTATCTATACATATACTTACATATATATTTACATACCTATATATATATACATATACATATATACATATATAACTAAAAATATATATATACCTATATATCTATAACCATACATATATATATATACATATAGATATATTTACATATATACATATATATGTAGTTTCACATTATTTACCATACGTGGTATCGCGAGAATATCTGCACCAGTTGCTGATATTCCTCGATACTCGCGTACAAAAAGCATGGTCACACTCATCTTCCACCCTACACTCCACGTGGCACCTCGTCCTATTGGTTGCATCTTTCTAGACGACGACCGACTCGACACCATGCTACACTCCATTGTTGCCTCCACCCCCACCCCTTTATACATATATAGTATAGACATATATATATATACTATAGTTACTTTACTTCTATTTCTCTTGCATGACCATAAAAGGATAAAAAATATATATATAAAAGAGAAAAGATAGTCTTTGAATTGCAGGTACTCCGTCTTGCGAGTAGCAAGACCTGTTTTGGAACCCTGATTTGGCTCAAAGCCAAGAACCCAATTTTGAGGGTGTGCCTCAAGGACAAAGATTATCAGAAAAAAATCTAAATAGAAAAACACCGAAAACACAATAAACAAACAGAAGAGACTCATTGTAGGAAAGGCGTAGAAACCTAACTTGTAACCCCACTTCCCTGAGTTTGACCCTGGGCCTAAAAGTGACCAAGATAAAAGCAAGTAGGCCAGGTTAAAAAAATTTTGTAAAGAGATGGTTAGGTTCGATTTAGGATAACCACTATACACATTTCAACGATAAAATCACCATATTAACAACCTATTCGGGTCCGACACCATACCTTTTCTGGTGCCGTTCCCGGGGAAGTGTGCCTTCAAGTAAGTTTTTACTCCATTCCTATAATTTTTTCTCTTCTCACACCCTTCTCTTCACGGGTGTCTCTATTTTTTTTTGGTGTGCAAGTAAATCTATTGCAAGGAGAGGGCAGGCAGACGAAGTCAAAGACGTGGGCAGATCCAAGGCGGAAACGAGAGCGTGAAGACGTCGACACCGCACTGGAGCTCCGCACACGTTGCTGCACAACTAGGTTCTTTTCTTAGCAACTTAGGTTAACTTGTCACCCTAAAAAAAAAATTAAAAAAAAAAAACTAGAAAAACTTCTTGGGATCTCTTGGGGCAAGTGGACTAAAATTCACTTGTTTGATTGATTGTCTTCACTCCCACCGCCTCGGGATTTCCCGCCTTACTTCGCATAGCGAAAATCCAAGAATCTTGATTCTTGAATTTTTCGCCATGGGAAGAATTCTTTGAGGCAAATATAAAAAGATTGATTGCACCCCTCTTTGCCTCATTTACCTGCAAATTCGGGATCACATTTTTGGTGGGGATACTTGGAATTGAGTTGATTCCAACCCCACCATGACTTTTCAACTTGCCTAAGATTTGATCCCGAATACTTCAACCCCAACAATTTGATTTGCTTTATCTTTTGGTTGAGCCTTGTGTGGACATCTTTTTGGTGATTGGGAGCACTTGAATTGAAGTGCTTTGGCTCCCTTTCACATAAACTCTAAAACTGATTCATGCATCCACACATAGAAATCTCCATTTAGGGTAGCCCATTGCATTTTAGCATGCATTAACCAACTGATATTGAGGAAGGGTTTGTTAGGCTTAGAAGAAAACTTGTATTCTTGCAAAACCCAGAGATTGGTTGAATTGGTATTTCAGCAAAATCCTAAAATTCATACTACCTAAGGCTGAACTCTAAAAATCATTCACCAATTAAAACTTCAATTCGGGGAGATTTCCCCATTGCATGCTTTTTTACACACTCTAAAAATCAATCACTTGGGCATTACCTGTAACAACGCCCTTCACATTCCAAAAGCACCTGACCCTAAGCCTCTAACTAAAACTGGTAGTAACTTGACCCTTCTTAAGGATTGGAGGTTTAACTACCTACGTGTAGCGTCTACGTGCTGGTTAGGGTTCCCGCGTGCTATCGGATGTCTAAGACTGGGGCAAAGGACCTTTCAATCTAGCTCAGTGGTTTCGCAGTGCTCGCATTCGGTTCCGTAGTCCATGACAGTAGGTAACTTAGATCTTTAGGTCTAAGGGCACATTGTAGAGGTTAGGAATTTGATTGAATTGATTTGTCATCAAATGTACCTTTGCGGCGTCATTTCTCTCATCTCTTTTCCCTTCTCATCTCTCCAATTCTTCCTATGGTAGTGCATGTTTGGGAGGAGGTCACAAAATCCTGAACTGTGTGAATTGCCTGTTAATTTTAGAAAAGAAGCTGAATTGTCCTCCTCCTCCACAAACATGGCTGCACTCCCACCCCCAAATCTCGAGGGAGGAAACCACCCTCAGAACCCACCAGGTGGTGGAGCCTTAGATCCCATAACCCGCCTCCAAGCCCAAATGGAAATGTATAATGAGCAATGGAAGCCATTCGGGAAACATTGGAGGAAATGCAAAACCCTCCCGAATGGGAGGAGCCTAGGTCTCTTAGCTCCTATCAGAATCTCGCTGCTACAGAGACCATAGGACAAATTCGGGTCCCCGTGGGCGGGGACGACTTTGAATTGAAACCAAACATAATTGGCCTAATAAATTTCCACTTCCATGGTCTTGCAAGTGAAGATCCTTTTCTCCACTTGGAAGACTTAACACGATTGGCTGAAACTGTTAAACCAAGAAATATCGGGTTACCTATAGTCCTCATGAAAATGTTCCCGTTTTCATTGCGAGATAAAGCGTCGCAATGGTTACGTACCCTTAGGAGAATCATCCACTCTTGGGAAGAGATGCGAACTATGTTTCTCAAGAAGTTCTTCCCAATCGGGCGAACCAATGTGCTTCGCCGTGCTATCACTTCATTTACACAACAAAACGGCGAACAATTTCATGAGGAGTGGGAGAGGTACAATGACCTCCTCAGGAAGTGTCCACACCACGGTCTGCCTAAGTGGCATATAGCCCAGATTTTCTACTACGGGCTAAATGAGACTTTGAAGCAGATTGCAGACACTTCCTGCGGAGGAAACTTTATAAATAAAGATGAGAATGGAACATTTGAATTGTTTGAAAATATGAGTGAAAACTCGATGAACAATGCTTCCATTGTCGCCTTTAATCGTACTAGCCAGCCTCGAAATGTCCACGAAGTTGACACGGGACCCTCCCATTCATCCACTGATCTCAGCCTTATAGCACAAAAACTAGATGAAGTCTCCGTCATGCATAAGAAGCTGGGCGAGCTTCTAGCCAACGTCGCCCGTTCTATGGCAAACACCCCCACTTCACCACTTCATCACAATTCCAATTCTTCCAACACCAGGCTTATCCCAAGAAACCCCGTAAGACCTTCCTTACCGAGTGTCACGCCGAGGGACTCGGTAAGTCATGTGGAATTGGCTTCTGTGAGCTAGTATTTCGACACGGAGGACCAAGCCTCCGTGTGCTCGGATGCATACTTACATGCGGACGCGTCTTCTGGCATAGAAGACGCTTGCGCCCTGGGGAACAACCCATTTTCTGCCACTTATAACCCAGGGTGGCAAAATCATCCGAATTTCGCATGGTCCAACAACCCGTAGTACCAAAACCCCGCAGGTGGACCAGTGCTACCGTCCGCACCCATCATCCCAAGGGCCCAGTCTAAACCTATGGGGAATCCGCCATCAGCCCCTTGCATACCACAAGTAGAACACGCATCAAGTCCTCTTGACAAATTGATGCGAATGATGACGGAATTGTTAAAGCGCCATGAAGAGAACATGACCTCTCTTCAGCACCAATTGGCGCAGCAGAATGCTGAGATAAGTCAACTACACATGGAAACTCGATCTCAGGGTACTCTTCCTACCCAACTTGTTCCAAACCTGCGAAACTTTGTACCCCGTGGTCCTCAACCACAGGTACGACCTTCTTATGGGCAGGTTCATCAAATTCTGCAAGCTCCGAGCATTCCACCAGGATTTCAGGCTAATCCCACTGCAGCACCACACTCTTATGTCCCTATTGTGAACCCTCCTTGGCCGTATGATCCCACTGGACTCGCATCATCCAATGCTATCACTACGATGAGCGACAAGCAGACTGTCGATCTGCCTCGACCTGATCCTATCCCGTCTTCTTCATCGCCCTCTCATTCAGGATGCGCACTGCATTCGTGAGAGGACGATACACCCAAATTGGTGCCAGAATCAGTTCCATTCCTTGAGGGTCTACTGAGGGAGCCAAAACTCAAAAAGAAAGATACGCAAGCATATGATAACCTGCGTAATTTATTCAGGGATGTAGAAATCAAGGTACCCTTGCTCGAGTCTATCGACCACATACCTACTGTCGCCCGATTCTTCAAAGACTACACAACACCCAAGCGACAGTCAAAGAAAACCAAGAATCCGGTGGTTCTCTCACCTCATGCGAGTTGTGCTATATTGTCAAACCTACCACCGAAGCAGAAAGATCCAGGCACACTGCTTATTTCCTATAGCATCCAAGGCTGCAATTTTAACCGTGCCCAGCTTGATCTAGGATCTTCCATAAATCTTATACTGACCATCATGGTCAAAAAGTTTTCCTTGGGAAATCTGAAACCCACCCCTGTCACGTTACAGTTGGCAGATCGTTCTGTCAAAATCCCGAAGGGTGTGGTGGAAGATGTGGTGGTTAGGGTCAACAATCTCTGCTTTCCTGTTGACTTTCTTGTTTTAGATATGGAAGTTCCTAGCTCACTTTTTGATTGTCCGATCATCCTAGGTCGACCTTTCTTGGCCACAGCTCACACCCATATCAACTGCGAGTCGGGCTGTATTGAGATTGCTGTTGGATCTGAAAAGCTCAAGCTTAACATCTTCAAGGAAGCCAAGAACTTTGATTGCAATTGCATCAAGGATGACACGTCTGACGATGACATGGTTGTCAACGCGTGTATCGGACTAATTGGGACTTATTCAGACTGCTGCGAATTACCTGTATACACTAACAACTACCTGATCAACACATACTATCCCTCCCTTGTCTCGTACCTTCTCCTGACCAGACTTCTGATGAGGTTTTCTCCGCTTCCCATACCTCGTGGTCTGAGTCATATCAGGGCTACTCACCGCCGGTCCACACTCTTGAAGACCGGATTGCCCTTTCTTTCCCGCCAAATCAGGCGGATTTGCAATTCTACACTGGGACCTTGAGCCCACATCTTACTCACTAAGGCTGTTCCTTTTTGGATCCATCTATCCAAGAAGCCCCTCTTCTTGGCCAATCTGAGGGCCAATTTCTTCCTCCTGACCTATTCTCCAACCCACCTAGGATACTCTCGTCCCAAGAAATGCCAAATCTTTCACCATCCACTCCTGAGATGAAAGAGCTGCCTTGTACACTTAAGAATGTTTTCCTAAGACCAAATGGAACGCTCCCTGTAATCATCAGTTCAAAATTGACCAGGGAGCAAGAGTGCAAACTAATGAAGGTCCTCATTGAACACAAGGCAGCCATTGGATGGTCTTTATCAGACTTATTTGGCATTAGCCCCTCCTATTGCACTCACCATATATATACGGAGGAGGAGGCTCGACCTTCCCGCGAGATGCAGCGACGTCTCAACCCTAACATGAGGGAGGTTGTTAAGAAAGAAATTATTAAGTGGCTGGATGCAGGTATAATCTACCCGATCAGCGATAGCCCCTGGGTGAGTTCGATTCACATTGTGCCCAAAAAAGCAGAACCCACCATCCGTGTCAAAGACAGGGGCGAATCCATCCCTACACGCACTCCTACATCTTGGAGAGTGTGTGTAGATTATAGGAAACTCAATGCAGCAACCAAGAAAGATCACTTTCCACTACCATTCATTGACCAAATCCTGGAGCGGTTAGCGGGAAATAAATTTTTCTGTTTCCTGGATGGATTCTCAGGATATAACCAGGTGGTAATTGACCCCCGAGACCAAGAGAAAACCACTTTTACCTGCCCCTTCGGCACCTTCGCATTTAGAAGGATGCATTCGGACTTTGCAATGCACCAGCAACTTTCTAGAGATGTATGATGGCGATATTCCATGACATGGTGGGTGACTTTCTCGAGGTCTTCATGGATGACTTTTCGATCTTTAGACCATCTTTTGACAAATGTCTGGCCAACCTGACTCGTATCCTTAGGAGATGTATTGATGTAAACCTTGTGCTTTCCTGGGAAAAAAGTCATTTTATGGTGCACGAGGGAATTGTTCTCAGACATATCATCTCCGATAGGGGTATTGAGGTTGATAGAGCTAAGCTCGATGTCATTGCTGATTTACCTGTGCCTGGCACTGTCAAACAAATCCGCTCCTTCCTGGGACACGTCGGTTTCTATAGGAAATTAATCAAAGACTTCTCCAAAATTTCTCGACCCTTAAATCATCTCCTATCAACCGACGTACCCTTCGATATGGGCCCCGACTGCATACAAGCATTCACGCAGCTGTGTAATGTTGTCCCCAAGGCCCCTGTTCTCCAGCCGCCTGATTGGTCCCTTGACTTTGAACTCATGTGTGACGCTTCCGACCTTGCAGTCAGAGCCATCCTAGGACAAAGACGCGATAGACACCCCTTCGTGGTGTACTACGCCAGTAAGACGTTGGACGAGGCCCAGGGTAATTATACTACCACTGAAAAAGAACTACTGGCGATCGTCTTTGTGCTAGAGAAATTCCGCTCTTACCTTCTGGGCTCTCACGTTATTGTTTTCACTGATCACACGGCCATTCGCCATCTCATTCACAAGAAGGATGCCAAGCCTAGACTGATTCGTTGGATCCTTCTGCTCCAAGAATTTGACATTGAGATCTGCGATAAGGCCAGAGCCCAGAATGTTGTAGCTGATCACCTTTCCAGACTGGACCCTGACCATATTGGACTTACTCTGCCGATCAATGAAATTTTTCCTGATGAGCACCTACTGGTAATAAATGTGGCAAGTGGACCGTGGTATGCCAATATTGCCAATTACCTTGCTTCCGGATCCCTTCCACGTGGCTGGCCTAAAAACCAACACAAGCATCTCATGGCAGAAGAAAAGTATTATTTCTGGGATAATCCACTTCTTTTTCGGATAGGTGCTGATCAAATCATCCATCGCTATATTCCTGACAACGAGTTCCCCAGTGTGCTATCCTTCTGCCACGATCAGGCCTACGGAGGCCATTTCTCTGGGAGGAAAACTGCAGCCAAGGTGTTGCAGTGCGGTTTCTTTTGGCCCTCCCTTCACCAGGATGCACACAATTATGCCAAGCATAGCACTAGGTACCAGTCATTAGGGTCAATGTCATGTCATGACATGATGCCCTTGCAACCCGTCCTAGCTGCAGAAATCTTCAACATCTAGGGAATTGATTTCATGGGTCCCTTTCCTCCTTCCAACAGCTTCGAATTCATCCTCGTCGCCGTTGACTATGTTTCGAAATGGATCAAGGCTATTCTCGCACACTGTGCTAACCATGCTATATCCACTCGCTTTGTCAAAGGCCACATCTTTGCGTGCTTTGGGATCCATCAAGTCATTATCTAGGATGGAGGAAGCCACTTTACCCATGCTTCTTTTCGGGCACTTCTGAGGAAATACGGAGTCCACCATCGTATCGCATCCTCGTATCATCCTCAGACGAACGGCCAGGCAGAGGTGTCAAACCGGTAAATCAAGCAAATTCTCCAGAAAACGGTTCGGCCTGACCATAAGGATTGGTACGACAAGCTGATTGACGTACTTTGGGCGTATCGGACCACCTTCAAGACTCCCCTTGGTATGTCTCCGTATAGAATCATTTACGGGAAGCCTTGTCATTTGCTCGTGGAGTTGAAGCACCGCACTTATTGGGCGGTTCGCCAATGTAACCTCGACCCAGACCTGTGTGGTCGAGAAAGGAAACTCCAACTCCAGGAGCTGGAAGAGCTCCGTCGTGAAGCCTATGATTCTACTTTAACTTTTAAGCAACACACTAAGGCTTTTCACGACAGCCATATTCGACGGAAAGAATTTGAGCCAACTCAGCAAGTTTGGCTCTATAATGGCTGGCTTAAATTCTTTCCTGGGAAATTGAAGTCCAAATGGACTGGTCCTTTCCTGGTCTCAAGGCCATACCCCAACAGGGCCATCAAGATCGAAGATCCCAAATCTGGGCACAAATTTACGATCAACGGGCAGCATTTGAAACCCTATCTGACTCATGAACCTGCCCCTGTTGGAGAAACCGTTGCCCTGCTGGAGGGTAACTTATTCTTTGCCTCATTCTGAGTCCAGCTAGGGACGTTAAATTCAGCGCTTGTTGAGAGGCACCCCAACAACACTCACCATCCTCCTTCACTTTTCTCTTCACCACCCACCATCCACCAACCCTACCACCCTGCTATATACCTTGCACTTCAACTCTCGTTACCCGATCTTCCGTCCTTTCTCTACCCTTCCCTGCATGCATATGAGGACATAGCATCGTTTGGCATGGGGGGGTGGATAGGCATCCTTAGGATCTGGGTATTTTAGGGTATCATGCAATTTATATATATATATATATATATATATATATATATATATATATATATATATATATATATGAAAATGAAAATGGTGTTTAGTAATGATCTAAAGGCTAAAACAAAAATACAATAAGTGTTTATGGATATTCAACCTCTATTTTGAAGACTTTCCAGGCCACAGAAGCTTGATTCGCTCAAGCTCGGGCTTAATTCACTTGAGAATTGACAAAATAGATCAGAATCTATCTTAACTAAGGACGTATTCTTGTACCTGAGACAGTAGTACAGGATCCGTTGGTTTGCTTTTACTTGAGAGCTTAAGTAAACTTGGTTCACACTACACATATCAGGAAAGACCAGGTGAACATAAGATACAACCCTAGTGTTCATTAGGGAAGGTGGAGTCCTTACCTGTGCGCGTAGGTAGACTTTTTATCCTAGGCTTTTGTCATGTGTTTAGGAGCGACTCTTTCCACCAAGAAAGAACTCTCCCACCAAAAAGAAAAGTGTGCTCCTCCAAATAATGTTCTAAGAGATATACTGACACATGTTTCAAAAAAAAAAAGCAAATAAGTCAATATATCTCGCAAATGTCTGTAAAGTCTCTACCCTAAAAAAGTTCTTTAGGGCAAGTTGCAAATACCTTGTTTTCCTTTGAGCCACAAATATCAGAAAATGGGAGTTGAGTTTTCCGTCATCTTCTTAAGGGTCAATCCGAAAACACGAGCTGAAACTGGGACCAACCTGCACTTAAAGATTCGTGAAACCCTGGGCTTGAGTCTTAATGTTCATCTGGTCAGTCTTGATCCTTCACTAAGCACAAGCTATAATCTCTTGAGCTCTCGAGTACAGCAAAAACCTCCTGGGTCCTGGAAATCGTACTTAAGGTTTAAATATCAAGAGTCCTGGTTAGTCGAGAGATGATCTCTGTCATGTGAGACTTAAAGTGCTGGTAGTCTTCTCTAAAATTAGTTCTCACAATATCCAACAATAAACACACCTATGTTGCCTCAGAAGAAAATCTTCAGCTTAAAGATCATTTCTAAATACAGTACAAAAATGTTTTGCTAGGGACTAGCAAAAGATAGGCAAGGGGGTATGATTGCACCATAAAAATACACCTGCAATTGTGTCGTCTTGTGCTATTTCCTAGCATTAATATGCATATTAGGTCTCCATAGTCGCATTGTAAAAATACACACATGCATGCATTTAATTGAGAGGGGAGGAGAGTAAATAAATGGCCTTGCAATTAACATTTTTCCTCAAGTGCATCTTCGCAATATTCCCATCTCCATTTTTATCTTTTTTGAATTTGTAATCACTCTTCCCGCCACTGCATGGCAACTTCTCCTTCGAGCCATTCCCTGTGCACAGCTCTCCCTACCAGCCGCAGCAGCCCACTCCTTGCTAAGCCATGCACAAGCCATGCACAGCCAGGGCATGGCTGTGCATGGCTTTCTTCTTCTATAAAAAGAGGGCAGCTTCTTCTTCATAGGCAGCCTGGTCCTCACGAAAAAAGACCCAACACAGCAGCACCACCTTCTCCTTCCAGGCCACCATCTCCTCCCTCTCCCTCCACACGCCGGCCCTCCCCCTCAGAGGAGACACTCGGCAGACAGGAGCACCTCACGGTGGTGCACAACCACCACTGTGAGACCACCACTGCCCAGCTCATCAAAGAGCTGTGGGCGTGGTGGCCTTCTTCCCTGTTTTCACCTTCCACGCCATTTCAGCCATTACCGCAAGCTTCATCTATGAAGCTCAACCGACCACCGCATGCCCTGCAACAGCCGACCAAGCCCTACAGCAGCAGCAGCAAGGCAGCAGTAGTCCGCCCTCACTTCAGCGCACTCCTGCAGGCCGCCCTCGCCTCCAGCGTGAGCCAGTAGGCACCATCGCCTCCCACTTCTTTGCCCTGTTGCGCTCTCTCTTCCGCCCGCAACCGGCCACTGCGCACCTTTACAGCGGCCGGCCAAGCTTCCCGCGCACCCCAGCCAACACGGCTAGGCCACTGCGAGCCCTGTCGCGCCCCTTCGCTTGCGTCCCAGCCCTCCCCGTGTTCTCTGTCGCGAGGTCCCGACCACAAGCCAGCAGCCGAAGCCACTCCACCATGCGTGCCGAGCCGTCCGCACTCACAGCACTTCCCGTACCCAGTCACGCGGCGCGGCCTTACACTGTAGCCACTGTTCACGCCAGTCTGCGAAACACTGTGGCTACAGTGGGGTGACCGGAAGGCTTCTCAATTATCTGGTCACCCGGCATACCACAACCGACCTTCGCCCGCACGCGCGCTCGCCTCGCATTCTGCTAGCTCCCACCCACGCATCTGCCAACCCACATACGCCTGCCTTCGCCCACCCCACTCGCACGCGCGCACCCGCGTCACTCGCTTCCTTCGCCAGCGTACGCCTCTCGCTGTGTGCTGCGGCCCCTCCTCTCCAGCGCACGTCCTCTCTGCGCGCATACGCGCGTGGAACCTCCAAACGGCGCTTGGAAGCTACAGACGGCTTAACTCCAACCCTCAGCAGCACCACTCCCTCCAGCGCACGTCCTCTCTGCGCGCATACGCACGTGGAACCTCCAAACGGCGCTTGGAAGCTGCAGACGACTTAACTCCAACCCTCAGCAGCACCTTCTCTCTCCCACTCTCTCTCTTTCTCTCACTCTCTCTCACAACACTCTATCACTCTCTCTTTACTGATGCTTGCACACACATACACTCACACTTTCATACACACACACACACCTATACACTATTATTTATATATACGTATACATATATAAATTTGTATATATACATATATCTATATACTTATATATATATATACACATATATATTTACATCTACACATACTTATATACATATATATATATATACATATATATACATATATCTCTACATATATTAGTACTTATATAACTATGTATTAGTCCATATACATAGATATATATATATATATACTTATCTACATATATCTATATATGCATATATTACTATATACATACACATATATATATATACATTTATATAGTATCATATACATACATATACATATAAATATATACATATATATATATATATAGATCTATACAAATATCTATCTATACATATACTTACATATATATTTACATACCCATATAAATATACATATACATATATACATATATAACTACATATATATATATACCTATATATCTATAACCATATATATATATATATATACATATAGATATGTTTACATATATACATATATATATAGTTTCACATTATTTACCATACGTGGTATCGCGGGAATATCTGCACCAGTTGCTGATATTCCCCGATACATGCATACAAAAAGCATGGTCACACTCATCTTCCACCCTACACTTCATGCGGCACCTTGTCCTATTGGTTTCGTCTTTCTAGACGACGACGGACTCGACACCATGCTACACTCCATCGTCATCTCCACCCGCACCCCTTTATACATATATAGTATAGACATATATATATAAATACTATAGTTACTTTACTTCTATTTCTCTTGCATGATCATAAAAAGATAAAAAATATACATATAAAAGAGAAAAGATAATCTTTGAATTGCAGGTACTCTGTCTTGCGAGTAGCAAGACCCATTTTGGAACCCTGATTTGGCTCAAAGCCAAGAACCCAATTTTGAGGGTGTGCCTCAAGGACCAAGATTATCAGAAAAAAATCTCAATAGAAAAACACCAAAAACACAATAAACGAACCGAAGAGACTCGTTGTAGGAAAGGTGTAGAAACCTGACTTGTAACCCCACTTCCCTGAGTTCGACCTTGGGCCTAAAAGTGACCAAGATAAAATCAAGTAGGCCAGGTTAAAAAAATTTTGTAAAGAGATGGTTAGGTCCGATTTAGGATAGCCACTATACACACTTCAACGATAAAATCACCATATTAACAACCTATTCGGGTCCGACACCAGTCCCCAAAAAGGTAGGAATCACTGTGGAAGAGAACGACCAGGGAGAGTTGGTAACCACTTAACCCTCAATTGGTTGGAGGGTCTGCATTGATTGTCGCTGTTTAAACACGGCTACCTAGAGAGGCCATTTCCCCTTATCGTTTATCGATCAGATTTTGGAAAAACTGGCAGGGAACAAGTACTTTTGTTTCCTTGATGGGTACTCTGGGTATAATCAGATGTCGTCTTTCCTGATGATCAGGAGCGTACCACCTTCATGAGTCCATATGGCACATTTGCATTTTGCTGAATGCCATTCGAGTTATGTAATGCTCCTGCCACTTTCCAACGATGTATAATGTCTATCTTTTCTGATATGATCGATGAGTTTGTTGAGATTTTCATGGATGACTTCTCCATTTATGGCTCGTCATTTGACCTATGCCTTTCACACCTTGATGAAGTCTTAACCCGTTGCGAAGAGCAAAGTTGATGCTTAGCTGGGAGAAAAGCCACTTTATGGTCCAACAGGGCATTATGTTAGGGCATGTAGTTTCCGAGAGGGGATTAGAGGTGGATACCACAAAAATTGATTCCATCTCTAAGCTTCCATCGCCTAGCAATATTCATCAAGTTAGATCTTTTCTTGGCCATGCTGGATTCTATAGGCACTTCATTAGAGATTTCAGTAAAATCCCAAAGCCACTCTATGACCTGTTAACGAAGGATGTCTCCTTCAATTTTGATAATAGATGTGGCAAGGCTTTTCAAGTCTTGGAGAAAGCCCTTGTTTGTGGATGCTTGATCAAGTTTTAAAGAGTCACGTTGTAGTACAGTCAAAAAAACGTTCAAAACAAATACAGTTTATTACTCGAATTTGAAAGTCCAAGGTCGAACATAGGGAGTAAATTAGAGTTTAGAAATGAAGATCAAAACTTGAGAATTTGAAATAATATAATATGCAATAAAATCAATGTTATAATGCAAAAAGATAGGAATAAATGCAAGGCACTATAGGAACCAATGTTTGAATAAAGCACAAAATTAGACGTCTGATTTGTGAATCAAATGCCTTAAAATGTGGATGCTACAGTGCTTGACTTTTATTCTTTTCCTTCTTTTCTCTGTCTCTAGCAGCTCTTTCCTTATTCTTCTTCTTTGGCTTCTTTCTTCCTCTTCTGATTTTGACTGCAGCTTCCTTACCTTAGCTTTCTCTTCCACTGCCTTCTTCTCTGTCTCGGCTGCCTTTATCTTCTTCTTCCTTCTCTTTTCTTTCTTTCTCTGCCTTCCTTGCTCTTTCCTTCAGCTCCTTCTTCTGCCTTAGCCTTTTCCTTCTTCTCTCCACTACAGTCCTTCTCCTTCCTTTGCTTCTGACTTTGGCTTCCTCCTTCTTCCTTCGCTTCAGCCCTTACTATCCTCTTTCTTCTTCCTTGGCTTTAGCCCTTAGCTTCCTCTTCGACCTTGTCTTCTCCTTCCTCTTCAGAGCAAAACCTACCCCTACCCGCAAGAGCTCTCTTCTCTCCTTTCTCTCTTAGGTTCGCTCTCCTAGAGCCACTTCTCAGGTAATCGGGTCAGATATGCACCCGGGACCAGGGCCACCGGCGTGCGGTGGTGGGCAAGGTGTGCGGTCAGGTCATGTTACCAGGTCCACGGGGGGTGATCACGGACGAGGCATCGGGTCAAGTGAGAGGGGACCTCACCCCGTGAGTTGGAGGTGATAAGCCCTATATAGAAATTCCTTTTATGTAGATACAACGCTCCACAACTTTCTGAGGTGGGACTAACTTCCCACCTTCTTTCACGCACGCCTGCAGTAAAGGGGCATCGCTCAATTGCAGCTGCAAGGATGGCTCCTGGCTTCAATTGATCACCTAGGGATGTTTATGAGAGTGCCCCACGTAGCTTGGGACTGGATCCTGGAGTTAGCACGGCCTGGAGAAGCTTGCAAGCAAGCTTCCTGCTGCGCATCAATGGCGGCAAACCCCTGGACCTGAAATCACACAAATGACCTTACAGCCATGTTAAAAAGCTTAGGGAGCTTCGCCAAGGTGCGGTGAACGTGCAGAGGTGGTCATCGTGGTGTGGGACCACCTGAGGTAGCTTGCCTAGGGCACACTACAGCTATGTGTGTGTGTGTGTTCAGGGGCGCTTGTGGGTGAGTGGCGAAGTGTTGTGAGTGGGGGGTTATGATCAGTGAGTCAGGGTGGTGCTTATGGACCGGTCGGCGAGGAGGGAGGTGGTCTATGGAGGTGGAGCGAACTCGATGGAGTGGTGGCCAGAGGTGAAGGGGGTCATGGTGGTGGAGTGCAGTAGTGGTCGTTCGAGGGAAATAAATAGGGAAATATAGAGTAGAGGGTGAGAGGACTTATCTAGGAGTGAACAGACGAAGGGGGAGGCAAGGATGGCGGCTGGCTCATATCGTCGACGTCGGAGATGAAGGTGCTTAGTGAGGGAGGTCAGCAAGGACGAAGGGGAAGCAAGAGCATCGGTGGGTGCTGCACGAAGCGGACGAGCGAGAAGAAGAGGAACCTGCCACCAGTGTTGTAGCTAGGCGATGAGGGAGAGTGGGAGAAGTCACTAGAGCTTGATAAGTAGATCGGCTAGAGGAGGAGAGATGAAATTGAGGGGTTTCTCTAGCTGAATTCAAGCTTGGGAGATGCAGGGCAAGTTGGGGTCTCTTAAATAGTCCCTAGAGATTAGGTTTGTTCTTGGAAGCCAAGCTTCCAAGCACGGCAAGTTCACCGGCAGAGGAAACTCGAAAGAGACCCAAATCTCTCATGCGAAGCACGGCAAGTTCACCAGCAGAGGAAACTCGAAAGAGACCCAAATCTCTCATGCGTTCGCATGAGAGATTGGGTACTAAATAGGGCTTCTAGTTGGGTTCACATTGGAGGAGATTTTTTAGAGAATCTCCCTTTCAATTTTGAAGGGAATTCTCTGAGAGATCATGGAGAAATCGTCCTTGCAAGCTTGTCGGAGTAGGATTCCCTCTGCTATAATGGCGAAGGGACCTAATTACAACGAATGAAGAAGAAGCTAGGGGGTCATACGTAAGGGTTTTTGAAAGATAGGGGTAGAAATGTAATTGGGCTGGACCTATTTCCAAAGTGGGTCAAGATGAATTCCCCTTAGGTCAAAATTTTGGTAGAAACTTAATTTGAACCTAAGGAATCCAGTGGTGAGGTTGGATTTTGGTTTTGACCATGTTTGACTGGGAAATTTATGCAAAAACCCAATTTAGGGCAAACATTTGTCTGAGACCCCTTTCTAGGTCAAAATAGGTTCCAATGGCCAAATTGAAGGTTCTAAACCCTAGAGAATATTTTTCTATGATTCTTAGAGGGTTTAGGTAAATTTTATCCTGACCAAAACCTTGTTAAATCAAGTGGGTCTGTTTTAGTGTTACAGGAAGTCATTTAATTCCCATCATTCACACGAACCCCTTTCTGTTTGAACCAACCCACTTTTTATCTTGTTAAGACCATTTGACCTGTGTTTAGCCCTTTAGAAAACCCGTTGTTGCACTGCAATGGTAAAATTGCAGTTTTACCCCTTGTTTCTTACTTTTCTCTCAAAATGGTTATCCAGTGAATTAGGACCTCCAGTTGGTTATGTAGGAGCTTTTGTTCTCTTTTATGGGTCAAAATGAACTAGTTAGGGATCATGATGGTGTTCCCATCAGCACTTATTACCGTGCCAATCCTCCAAGCACCAGATTAGACCTCTCATTTGAGTTAATGTGTGACGCTTCTGATTTTGCAGTGGGAGCGGTCTTAGGACAAAGGGTTAATGGCAAGCCTCATGTGCTTCATTATGCCATCAAGACCCTTATGGATCCTCAGCAAAACTATACGGTTATTGAAAACGAGCTTCTTGCTGCAGTGTTTGCCTTGGAAAAGTTTTGATCTTATCTTTTGGGATCCAAGATTGTGGTGTTCACTGATCATTCTACTTTAAAGCATCTTCTTGCTAAAAAGGACACAAAACCTCACTTAATTCATTAGATTCTACTACCCCAAGAGTTTTACATGGAAATTAAAGATAAGAAAGGAGTTAAGAATTTAGTAGCTGATCATTTGTCTAGGATTCCTATTGAGGCATCAACCCCTGTTGGCAATATCAAAGAGACTTTTCCTGATGAGTCTCTGATGGCCATGGAGGCCAAAACTCCTTGGTTGGCTGACACAGTGAACTATTTGGTCATGGGTAATACCCCAATACTTGGGACAAGCATAAGCGAGATAGGTTTCTTGTTGACGCTAAATTTTATCACTGGGACGAACCTGAGCTTTTTAGAATAGGCCCTGACGAGCTTTTCCACCATTGCATCCCTGATGAAGAACAAAGGAGTGTTCTGAGTTTCTGCCATGACCTCCACTGTGGAGTGCATTTTAGTGGAAAAAAGACTACCCAGAAGGTTCTTTAATCTAGCTTTTGGTGGCCCACATTATTCTGAGATGCAGATACATATGTGGGTGCATGTCTACATTGCTAGCAGACGGGAACCATCGGAAAAAGGGATGAGATGCCCCAGCAACCTATTCTCCCCATTGAGATCTTTGACATTTGGGGCATTGACTTCATGGGTCCCTTTCCTGTGTCCCTCAGATATGAATACATCCTTGTGGCTATGGACTATGTATCGAAATGGATAAAAGCCATACCCATGTAGACCAATGACCATTCCGTGGTCTTGGATTTTGTTAGGGCTAATATCATTTCTTGGTACGGGTGCCCAAGGAAGATCATAAGTGATGGAGGACCTCACTTCAAGAACATAAACTTCACAGGACTACTCTAAAATTTTGGAGTCAACCACATGTTAGCCACACCTTACCATCCCCAAACGAGTGGACACGTTGAAGTGTCTAATAGGGAGATTAAACAAATTTTAGAAAAAACTGTTAGGCCCGACCGTAAGGATTGGTCTAAAAACTAAATGATGCTCTTTGGGCCTAAAGAACCGCGTATAAGACTCCCTTGGGCATGTCTCCTTTTCGTCTTGTCTATGGAAAGGCATGCCACCTTCTCATTGAAATTCAACACAAAGCCTATTGGGCTATTAAAAATGTTAACTTGAATCTAGATAAAGTGGGAAAGGCATGTATGCTGGAGTTAAGTGAGCTTGAGGAACTTCGCAATGAAGCCTATGAAACTTCTCAAGCTTACAAGCAACGTACAAAGGTCTTCCATGATAAGCACATCATTAGAAAGACCTTTGAACCCAACCAGTGGGTCTGGCTTTTCAATTCTGGACTGAAATTATTTCCAGGAAAGCTCAAGTTCCACTAGGATGGGCCATATGTTGTTATCACTGACTTCCCTCATGGAGCTATTGAGATTCGGAACCCTACTTCTGGCATAAGCTTTAAGGTAAATGGCCAATGACTTAAACTTATGTTACTCTTTCAGGTGGCCAAGTTTTGAATGCACTTCGGCTTAAGGAGCCTTAGCTCCTCCCACTCTCCTCCTTAGGTGATATTCTTCTATGTCTTTATTTTTCCAATGAGGACATTGTTAGTCTTAGGCATGGGGTGGTATAACCTGAGGATGTTTATAGCATTTATAAATATTTGCATGCATTTAGGATTGTGCATTAGCCAAAAAAAAAAACTTTTGAGCTGAATTGGTTAGTCAAGCAGAGAATTTTATCAAGGAAGTTTCATTAAAGATTTTCTTCTTAAATTGTTTCTTAAATTTAGAATCCAGTACAATTACTTCACTTGCACGTAGAGTGGGTAATGGATCTTTGTAGAAAATTAATAAGCATTTTTAGTCTATTGAACCCTTGGACAGTTAAAAGGGAGTCAAGCATACTATCCTCTATTAGATCCACTCATATTTGTGAGAAGAAAGTAGAGAGATTACTGGAGCGCCAAGTCTAGTGAAGGACTCTTAAGTTCTGGACAATTAGATGAGGATACCTCAGAGTTAGGCATAGTTTTCACTCTTTGTTCCTGTGTGCAAACATTTTGTGAATTCCTGAGAGTCACCAAATAAGGAAGATACAAAGAGATTGAGTCCTAATAAAACTATAACTATGGTGGATGGTTACAACCATTCTTCATAGTGTCCTTGGCTGAAAAAAGGTAGTAATGTCAAACGTCAGAAATACGATTGTCCTATCCATTCCTTCTTAATTTCGAGAGTAGGCACTTCCACCAAATAAGCCACACAATATCCTCTTGACCTTCATCATTCCTAATAATGTCTCATAAATAAAAGTATGTGTCCTTTTGTGTTAAAAAAAAAAGAAGAAAAAGAAAAAGAGTCCAAGTTTGGAGTTTTATATTCATGTCATTATTGTTGTGTCAATATTTTTGAGGCAACAACAAAAACACCGATTGCGATCCACCAAATATGACCCATACCTACTTTTTAGTATTTCTGATCGCTCGAATACTAGCTGAGGTCTTCTAACTTAGTTGTAGGGTTATTAGGACTTTTATTGACATGTGAATGCCATGTAAGGCCACCAAATATTGAGTACATTTACAAAAATCTGGTAAGATATGTGATCTCAGAAAAGAAAGATGGAAGAAAGAGAAAAAGAAAGGAAAGAGTGAGTGAGCACAAGGGAACGCAAAGAGAGCACAGTGTTTAGCCTATCTCAAGGTTGACTTGTTTAATAATCTAGAGATCTAGAGTTTGCAGTACTAGACTACAAGTAGCACCAAATGAGTGTGAACCACCAAATATTAATCCATTCAACTCAGTATCTCCTACCCAAGCCAAAAAGCCAGGGTCAAATTACATATTATTTTCTACTTTATCCCCAAGGGAAGTAGTTGCCTATCCAATTAGAATTTTATCAAGGGTAAAGCACGAGATTTAGATGTAAGTTGGTTTTTCACTTAGATCAATTTACCTAACTACTATCACTTCATGTTTGTCTGGATTTCTAAGTTTTTGGAATTAGAAAAGAAGAAATCTTTTGCTCACTTCCATTATTTTTCACTTTTGCTCGGGACTAGCAAAACTTAGGCATGGGATATTTGATGGGTCCAATTTATTGGACACTTAATTGACTTAAGTATATTTAAATCATGCATTGTTAGATTGGAAAAAGAATCAAGTAATAGTTTATATGATTTTGCAAGATCATGTATGCAAATATCCAAAATTCAACCATCATCTCCATCGCCAGCAGTGCATTGGCTCTCTTGTCTTCCTTCTCACCGGCCTCAATGGATCGGTCACCTAAATCAGTAGAATCTCACGCAATGACTTATGGCACTACCTCATTGCCAATATTGTTGGAGATGATTTTGGGGAGGAAACAAAACGACGTTCACGGCGTTTAAAAAGAGGAGGATGGCCGGAGGGGGGAGGACATCT
Source organism: Thalassia testudinum (assembly GCA_037157565.1). NCBI lineage: Eukaryota > Viridiplantae > Streptophyta > Magnoliopsida > Alismatales > Hydrocharitaceae > Thalassia > Thalassia testudinum. The sequence continues at coordinate 36,946,595 of JAZHRO010000035.1, read as the reverse complement.
TTATCCATCATCTTCCCCACCACCACTACTGTGAAGGCTTACACTATGGATATGGTGAACACCATGAACCACAGCATGCTCTGACCTCGCTTCCATCTTCGTTCATGTATGTAGTGACAGTGTGTGCATGCCATCGCCTTCTCCAATACATTCCCGACATTAAGGGGCACATCAGTCGTTCCCACAACCGACAACCATGCTTCATCCTCTCCAGTGCTCCCTCTCCTTGCACAGTGCCAACACACCCTTGCTCATGCCCGTGCGTAACTGCCATCGTTGACTTCCTCACGCATCCATGTTCAGTCCAGTCTTCATGCGCACGCAGCACCACCGTGCATGCACGTAGCATCTCCTCCACCCAATGAGCCACGCCCGACCTCGCCTGTAGCCCGCGTGCATTCACAGCATCTTCCAAGCGCTACTTGCACGTAAGCGACGCATCCTCTCCTGCACATGTGGGCAGACCAGTAGCAACCACTTGCCCACGCTCCAGCTCACATGCGCACACAGGTGCCCACACTTCAGCCTGCCCATGCACACAGGCCTTCTTCTCCTTCATCTTATTCTTCTTCTTCCTCTCTACCAATCGAAGGAACCCAAAGCCACCAAAACGCAGCCATCAACTCCGGCCACGACGCTTCGCATCAGGAACTCCATCATACTCACCTTGACCCCATGAGGGCAGCCACACCTTCTGAAGGAGGACAGCTGCCCGAGCACGTCGGCAAACCACCGCCGCCACCGTCGGTCTTCCTCATTGTCGGCACCAACTCCAACCACCGTTCGCCGCAGCATGACCGCCAACTCAACACCCTCGTCATAGCCGACCTTCCTCGAGCTTCTCGCCTCCAACTATTGCCCCACGAGTGTGCCACCGAGCAACATGAGACTCCCTTGTTTTGCTACAGGAAGAGACCAATTAATAATTACATCTCCTACGATTGTCAAGACTCATTTTTTTGATTTTATTTGGTTATTAAATTAAGGTAAAATTGCAATGATGCACTTACATTTTCTTGAATTGACTTAACTTATGATATGTTCATCATTTCACATTGAATTTGGATTGAGATCTACACAATTTCTCTTTAGTACATGTGTAATTGGAAATTACATATATTGATCACATATTTATTAAATATTTTATTGAGGAAAAATTACACATATAACCTTACATTCTCGAGTTATTGTGTGTCTTCTTGTTATTGCGTTTCACATCAAATTTGACCATGGATTTCGCACTCGATTAGACGAATACAAGGGAAAAATATTCATGAATTTATTGATCTATTCCTCCCTATGGATATGACATCTTAAGTTTTTGTGGTTAGTTTTATTAAAATATTTTTGATCGGGATTTTCCACTACATGATTCATTGCGACAACATATCTTTTTGATACATTATTTTTGCCAGGTGAAAAAATCTGACCACATCACACCACAAAAATCAATTTTCTTTGTAAAGAATCATACACAAATCATTTAGTCAAATCAAGTGCTAATTTGGTTTTAGGTCCCAATCTGATTTGCAGTCTCAATTTTTAGAAGGCAACCACCTAATTAGGTAGATTCAATTGCAATTAAGTGGTCTTTGAATTTAGCCTAGAATGCAATGCATGATCAGGAACTAGATGCAAAGATAAGAGAACATACTTGACTCTATTAATCTTCGTACAGGTAATGTATGCAATGTAGGTATGTAGGTCTAATGTGAAACTCAATCACCCTTAAAATGCATGCACCTAAGGGTATCAACTTCTAAGCAGGCAGCATGATAGTTTTCTTTTTTTAGAAAGCAAGAAAACCACTATACTAATTAATAATCCTAGGTCTACCATAAAATAATCTGCACCATAGAGGATTAATCCTAATAGCTAGAGAAATTGTAGACAGACCCCCAAAAACTAGCCCCAATGCTACAAAGGTGAGAAAACTGAAACGTAATGCTACTAAACTAAGTTCTCAAATCTCCAAATTTGATAAGTACTGATAAGTCCACTTTAGTGGATTATTATTCAGTCTAAGTACTCTCTAATTAGTTATTCTTAGTTGTAAATTAATTAGAAGTTATATAGCAATTCACCTTAGTCTGCATATAATTTTATGCATCAATTTTACACTTAATAACATATGATATGGTAACATAATTGATTTGATGGATGCAAGCTATGGCAGAGAGTTCAAAGGTCTATAAGACGTCTGGAGATAAGGTCAGACATCCAGGAACCGCCATCCTGAACTCACTGACTCCACACTTTTTAAGACGTCTGGAGTGTTTATCAGATGTCTGATGAAGATATTGCCAAGCGAATCTTACCGTTCCAACCATCCGTGATCTTCGCCGAGTGGTTGGAGTGGTTGGAGAACTTTCGACGGAAGAAATCAGTGGGTGTTTTTTATAGAAGGTAGCGGCTGTGGAAGGGGGCCATCATCTTTTTTCCCTAGTGGGGATCTTCATCTCCCTCACCGCCATCATGGAAGCAGCGCACACCGTGGCTAGAGTGCACCGAGGCTTGAAGCGTGCTTCCTCCTTACCAACCCCATCACACTACGCGCTCGTGGTGACAGTACGAGCACCACCCACCATCTCCTCTTCCTCGTTTCCTTTCTTCTTTCTTTTCTTTCCTCTGCAAGAACCCACTGCCACCCACGATCAGCCGTTCGAACCCCTCACCCACCCTGCATCCCTCCCCTCTGCATGCTAACCACCCATGCAGATGCCATCCTCTCTCTTACATCATGCACCAGCCACCACTGTGAGTCCCTACTTCTCCTTCATCTCCTTCTTCATCTTCCTCTCTTCCCTTACTCCTCCCTTCCACTGCAGAAAAGAACCCAAAGAAGCACAGTAAGTAGCAACGCCTTCGGCCTTCGTCGACCAACTTCCCCGACGCCAACACCACCAAGTTGATGACCAAACTCCACTGCACCTCCCTAGACAGCCATGACAATAGACCATGCCTATCCTCTAGTGCAACAGGCTACTCGCGGCTGCATCTTTGGCCAGTGATTCGCTGAAGCTCTGGCCATTCTGCAACGTGCTTCCATCACTGTCGCGAAGCCCTCGATCTGTAAATCCTTCTCCACGCTCCATTCGGCCACTGGTGCTCCATCCAGCATGCAAGGTGGAGAGAGAGTGAATCCTCTGTTAATGGTGATATTATAATTTACATTTGATGTCATTGAATATTTAGGTTGATTGATTTTATAGTGAGTATTCTAGTGAAGGAGAATTTGCGTGATTGGTCCAGCTCTTTTCATCAATTGAAGTTGATCGCTTATTTGAGTCATCTATTAGTGTTCTCTCTTTTACATTAGGATGAATGAATAAATTTTGTTTTTAAGTAAATAAGATGGAAACTTATTGTGAGTTTATTTGGCTCAATCCTCCCTGTGGATACGGCACTCAAAACTAATGTGGTTAGATTAGATATAAATATATTTTGATAGAGAGATTTTCCACCACATAAAATACAATGACGAATCATTTTATTGCAACTATCTTAATCAAGCGAAGATTTCTCCATCAAGTGCCAAAAGAGAATTCCTATGCTGTGGGATCTAGGTTTCTTTCCGTCTCCTCATGTCTTCTTGTGGATGCAGCTCAAGGACAATGCCGAGGTTCCAATGCACCTATTGTCTCAACCTGTCGATTCCTTTGCATAGAAAAATATAAAAATGAGTCAAGACAAATTGTACCTCAGAATAGATCAAACATATAATCACATGAACCTATTATGACTATTGCCTCCCTAACAATGGTGCCATTTGATCAAAGGAAATTTTTGCTTTGCAAATAATACTAATGCTAATAAGGATGTGTCATCGCAATATAACTAGTGGTGGAAAAATCCCAGATCAATAAATATGCTCAAAATGCATCAAATATGTAATAAAATTAAACATGAGTCTCATTTATCCACATAAAAATCAAATCACAAATAAACCACAAAAATATAATGTCGTTTCACAAAGAGGAAATAATACACAATCAGGCTCAATGGTTAAATATAACGATAACTAGTAATGTCAATAACATGAAAAATAAAAGAACTATAGTGGTAAGGAAAACTCAATAGATCGCAGTGGATGCGGGATCGTAGTGAGAGCACACAATTGTAGACACGGTGCAGTGACAGGAATGTCGAGGAAGAGTCGTGGTGTGGAGCGACATGTTGTTGCCACGTGGCAGGAGAAGGCATAGGTACACAATTGTCATGGTTGCTCATGATGTAAATGTAGTAGAGGAAGAGTCATGGTGGTGGTGGGAACACATGGTCATGACAGTTGCTCGCAGTAGTGGACGCGATGGTGGCACGAACAAGGTGTCGAGGATGGACATTCACAGCTGTGATCGAGGCTGCTCGTGGTTGGAGTGATGAGGGTGTGGGAGCAAAGTTGGGAACGTAGTGCCTCTACTGAGAGGCTGGAGGCGATGATCGCGATTTGGGAGAGGAGGCTGAGCGAGCATCGAAGAGGATGGTCGTTGCTATGCTTGTGGGCACTGGAGAGGAGGTTGAGGACGTCGCGAATGGTCGCGGTGGAGCATGGTGGGTTGTGGAATAGCAACGAACACAGTAGTTGAGGAGGTGGTACCTGGTGGTTTAGAGGAGGGTGTGAGCTCTATTCTTGACACGGGGGCGATATCTGGTGGGTCGAGGGAGAAGAAGATGAGCACCAAGGTGAATGAGCATCCTGCTATGAATGCGGTGGTCATTGTCGAGGGTGTGAGTAGTCGGTCGAGGTGAGGGGAGAGAGAGAATGGTGGAGTTGGCGATATCGTAGGCATGCATCTGAGATGAGGAAGTGGAGGAAGAGGAACGAAGGGGGTCAGGTGCTTGCATCCGAGCAAAGAGAGAAGAGAAAGGGAATAGAAGAGGGAACTAAGGTGGAGGGAGCTCCTGCATGCATGCCAGATGAGAGAGGGAGGTTGTAAGTGGTGTTGCATGCATCTAGAGAGGGAGGAGAGGTCAGGAGTCACGATCGGGCAGGTGGGGTCAGATGGTGGTTGATGGAAAAAATACACATTTTGTAAAAGTGGGTTTTATGTTTTGAGATGTGTAAATCACAATCAACTCTTAAAATTGTAAACCTAGATAGTGGTGGTATCTAGGGTCATCTAAGGAGGCCAATTGTTAGTCAAATAAGTGCTTCTCTCACTCACTCTCTCAAATCAACACTTTTTTTTTGTATTTTGATTTTGCAATTTTTATGTTTTGAAATAAGTGGGACACAAATGTGGAGATAGGCAAAAGAAGATTATGCCTAACAACTAGAACCTAAGTGACAAAATAAACTTCCCTCTAAGCTCACCCTAGGTGTCTGGAGAGATAGGATAATTTGAGAGGAAGTGTGGGCAATCAAAGATAAAAGAAAATGTTTTAGATGAATTAACATGGAATGGAAAGGCAAACACTTTTGTATTAACTAGGTAAGTAGAGTCACAAGTAGACAAATGCTTGAAATGTAAAGCTAGCTAATATGAGAAATGAATAAGAAAAAGAAGGAATCCTCTAATTGAAGCCTTAGATAGTCCTTACTCCAAATGCAGCTACTCCCACACTTGAAAAGGCTTCTCCTTAGCTTTTTCCCAAGATGCTCCTCTGTTTGTGTCTCCTCCAAGGGTGGAAGAAGTTCACCCTAAATTTCTCATCTATGCCTAGCTGTCCCCCTTGAAGTAAGTTTCTCCTTGGAGTGGCACAAGGAAGAAGAGCAAAGAAGAAGGCACCAAGGGGGCAGGTATGTTGCCCCCTTAATCTTCTTCTCTTCTCCTCCTTGGCTTTGGGATATAGTGGATGTAGGTAGGGTTATGGTGGCCGACTAGCTAAGCTCAACTAACTTGAGCTGAGTTTGGTCTTCAGGAACTGGAGTTAAGCTAGTCTGAGCTGGGTGATGACTCTTCAGCCAACTTAGCTTAGCTAGTTGATGACTAGTAGCTAAGCTAAGTGAGTAGAGCTTTAGTGAACTGGCAGTAGCTGGAATGAAGCTAGGATCAGCTAAATTAAGTTAGCCTAAGCTGCCATCCAGCTACGGTGAGCTGAATGGAGCTGGTATGAGAGTTGAGGTGAGCTAGCTTAAGCACTATTCAGTCGAGGTGAGTTGAATGGAGTTGATAATGGACAGATCCAGCTAGAATGAGCTGGGATCCAGCTGATATGAGCTCCTTCTTCATCTTCTACCTTTCTGAGTGCTAGGGTAACACTCAAATAAACATGTTAAAAATATAAGAAATATGCAATGCATGCTTATCCTATGTAAATGCCTAAATGCAGCCTAAAAACCCATTTGTAGAGTTAAAACCCTAAGAGCTTGTTTTGTTTTAGGGCATAAGAATGATGATAAATTGGCATTTATCAGTGGTGGTGCTCTATTTTCGTTGAGGAGGGGAGGAAGAAAAAACAAAGTCGGCCTTTTACGATCTCTGTGTCTCCTATCAGAGAGAGGGTGCAGGCGTTAAAAATGAAGGTGGCAAAAGTCGGAAATAGTGTTTCACAGGCTAAAGAAAGGAATTAAGTGGAGATTGGGAGGCTGTGCAGATTGGTGATTGATATGCATGATTCGATCATGCCAAAATAGTAAGGATACGAGAACCTCTCCAAAAATAGTTTATTCTCAGCATCTTTTTTAGCCTTGGTGCTCAATTGAAATGCTAAAATTCCAATTATTTCTAATTTCTGAAAAATGACCCTGCATAACAAATGAGTAATTAATTAAACTACATAACAAAGTATGCAAAAATAAATGAAATGTAGGAAATGGTAATTCTATAACTTAATTAAATCTATCAATGTAATGTATGCTTCTAAATTAAATTCCCATTCCAATAATAATATACTTAGGCTCTAATTTAGTCCACTGAAGCGAACCTCTCAATTTGTGATGAGGGACTCATCATCGCTCCTAATTCACTCAAATTAGCTAGTTTACCAAGTTAATTAATTAGATATATCATATAATTGGGGTTAATTATTAAATAAGTTAATAATAACCTAAGACCTTAATTATACCTTAAATTAGCTTAATTACTGTATAATAAGCATTTCTTTATTTTTATTTAATAATAAGGACTTAATACCATGAATTGGGTTACTTATAATCAAGCTAACTAAGCTTATACTTAAATTATAACATAAGTTAATAACCTACACCTTAATATTAAGCATTAAATTATGTAATATAAATACTGACAAAAATGTAATTTCAGCCAATAATATATGTTTCTTACCATATATATAATTTACCAACAAAAGTTTAAAAAGAAATAAATTAATTTATATGTTTAAATCAAAGATTTAAATTTTAGTCCCTAGAAATCTTTGCATTTAAGTCCTCATTTTAATCAAGCCCTCTTTATATTACGAATAGGTCCCTATGTACACCTTCTCTTCTTCATTATCAACAGTCGGCGATGGCCTACATTCTCATCGTCTGATGATGTACTATCCCATGATGTATCTTCATTTCCTTGGCTACCAATGTACCTCGTAACTACCACGATACATCTAATTGCTCTGATCAACTGTTAACGCCCTAATACCACTTGTAACCCATCACCTATGAGCGCATGCGGAGCCTAAAGGATCAAGTATGCACTGGAGGGGAGTGAATAGTGTAATATCTAATTCTATGGTCAAATAAAAATCATTCACCATAGATCGAAAGATTTAAATAGGCACAGACCAAAAATGATAACATCTAATTTAAAGTGGAAACCTTTGTTGGTAAAAACCAGCACCTAAGCCTCCCAGCTTAGGATTTCTCTGACAAATCGATGCTAGCCAATCCACTAATGTACAACTTGAATGAGGGTAGCACAACCACTTACAAGATGTCTTCTCTTTTACACACCTGACTAAGAGAACAAAAACAATGAGACTACCAAAATAACTTAGATCCTAAATCAAAAGCAATAGATATATAAAAAATATAACCAATATTCCTATGGAACCTCAGTAAGTTAGATCAAACTGAGCTTTTGAGATTCACAAAGAATTGTGGTTTATATCATAGTAATCATAGGTGTAGAGGCACAAAAGCACTGAATAGAATATGCGTGCTTTTGTTTTTGAAAGCTCTTAAGGTGTTCTTTTAAGAGGGGGGTCGAGGGTCCTATTTATAGGTGTTTTTCGGTATGTTTTGAACATATGGCTTTGATCGATCAAAACTTGGGGTAAGTCGATCAAAAATACTTTTGGTTGATTAAATAAAAGGTTTGATCTATTCCATGTTGAGCAATTAAATTGGGATTCTGATCAACTTTATAAATTCAAAGAAAATTTGACCATTGGAATGCTTTGATCGATTAAACAAAAAAAGTTGATCGACCAAAATGGAAATATGATTGTTAGAGGTCTTTGATCGATTAAGCAAGAGTATTGGTCTATCAATTTTTGGTCGATCAAAACTAAGACTAGTCCATCAATAGTAGTAAAGACTTAGGTTCAAAAAGAAATAAGTCTTCTGTAAATATGAAATCTTATAATTTTTTATTTTATTGAGGTTCCTTACATAATAAAAGGTTAAAGCAATCTTCAAGTCTTCTTCTAGAATTAATATCACTTGACAAGTTTGGGTTCACCTGATGAGGACACATCATAACTTGATTTGACTTGTAAATATAATTTTGTTACATCAAAACAAGGGTATTAACATTCTCCCCCTTTTTGATGATTACCAAATTAAAATTAAATATGCATAAGTACCAAGATGCATTATTAAAAATTTTCTCCCCCTTACTAACAAAAGATTAAAGCAATCAATTTACATAGAAATAGACAAATAATAGTTGCTCCCCCTTTTACAAATTTTATGCAATTCATGATATGTTGCTATGAATAATATTGCAAGAATATTGAAACTTCTGAATTATAAGTAAGCAAACGAAGTTATAACAAAGTTCTAGAATGAATGTGCTACAAAGGGAAATAATGATAGCAGAAATCAACTGCAAGAGATATAAAGTACTACATGCCAAAAGCCAAAAATCGAAATATAAAGTACTATAGTCCAAATAAATACTGCAGTCCAGAAAAGAGTAGTAGAAATCCAAAAGAAACTCATAAACGCATCGATATCTAATGGAAACTCAACATCACTATTGAAGTCTTCCAAAGAAAATGGAGGGGTGCTGGTGCCGGGTTCAAAACTGGAGGAAAAGTGAAGTCTACATCTCGAAACTGGTGAAATCTAAATATCAATGGATCCATAGGACAATGGCACTAACAAGTTAGTCAACTGCTACCGTGGAAATGATGCTGCTATAGCCTAAGGAGGAGCTATTGTTGTTACTAGAGGTGCACATCTAGATCTAGGGCGTCTCTGGTCTCTGATGGTGAGTGAATGAATTTTCTCTCCTAGCTGATCCAAAAACTGACCCTGTCTACTTAGGTAGGCAAAAACCTACATACCATGCTCCATCATAGCCTGGCTGGTCTCTCTCTGGCGATGCATCATCAGAGAGATGACATCTGTAATGTCCTATACCGGCAATGAGTCATGTCTGGAGAAATGCCTGTCAAGATAAGACCACTCGATGTTGAAGAAGGATGGAGTGGTCTCACTGGAGGAGTGCTAGTAGGGAGTATAAGGTGGTGGAGCAAAGGAAGGTCTAGCCTAAAAAGGATGAGGCTGGGAAAAGGAAGCTATTGCCTTAGGGGGATCCAGATGAACTTGCTGATGCTCTTGTTCCATTTTGGAGTAGGCAAGCTCTCCAAAAATGGAAATAAGAGAGATAAACTACTTGTGATTAATGTCCATGGGGACACTAAAGTGTAGGAAGATGTGGGAAAGAACAGTGCCAAAAGGAAAGATGCCCATGCATTTCCTCTCCATAAAAGTGAGGATGAAATGATTCTAATTAAATGCCTTATTGGTCATTGATGATAATGTCATCATCAGCCATATTTAGCTTTATTTAGTCTTAATCCATTGACAGATGCTCCTACATAACCACCAAAGAGCCGAAATTCATTTCATATCCTTTCTGAGAGAAATGCATTAAAATAGGGGAAAAACTGTAGTTTTAATAGAATATCCTAAATGCAAAGCAATTACAAGGTTTCTCAAGGGTTAATTAAAGGTCAAATGGTCATAAATGCCTAGTAAGTGGGTTCATGTAGAACAAGATAGGTTTCACGCATTTTGAGAATTAATGGACATCTGAAACCCTAAAAATAGACCTGCTTAAATAATTGAGGTTTTGGTCAAGACAAAATTCACCTAAACCTTCTAAAAATCATAGAAAAATATTCTATAAGGTTTGGTACCTTTGATTTGTCCATTGGAACCTATTTTGACCTAAAATAGTCTTGGATAGACAGTTGCCCTAATTTAGGCTTCTACATAATTTACCGAATCAGACTTAATCAAAACCTAAATCCAACTTCACCATTAGGTTCCTTGGGTATAAATTAGGTTTGTATCAAAATTGTGCCCAATCAGATATCACCTTTACCTAGTTTACATTTCAGTCTTGTCTAACTCTTTTCTCTCACACATATGCCCCTAACTTTTGAAATCCTTGCAAATATGCCCCTAACTTCATCATTTATTCACCAACAGGTCCCCATTGCCTTCAACTCCAAAACCTACTTCACCGGTGACCTTCAATCATGGATTACTCCCTGATTTCATGGCCAAACTCTTCCAAATTTGGAAGGGAGGTTCCTGAGAGAATCCTCTACGATCTAAACCTAGTCCTGGGCCCTAATTCTTTCCCAATCTCCCATGCAAATGCATGGGAGATGTGGGTATCCTACATGTGTTTAAGACCCAAACTTTCAAGCATGATTTCTAAGCTTGAAAGGACCTCTGATGCATGCCTTACTTCCTTAGCTTGGTTTGGACCAGTTTTACACCTTCTTCTCCTCTCTCTTGCCAATCCCTCCGCAAGTTCCAGTAAGCTTCATCAACTCCCTTCTTCGCCAACCATCACAGACCATAGTCGACTGGTCTACCTTCCTCACGTTCCTCCACCGCTCGTAATACCAGCGAGGGTTGTCTTCCCCTCTCTTCCTCACTGTTCTCCCACATCGGAGGTTTCACCTTCCACGACGTCGACCATACCACAAATGATGCCATCCTCCCCTTTCATCCATTATTTTAGGGCTAGTTAAGTCCTTTTTAATCCTTAGGTTAATTCCCCATACTTAAAACCCAAAAATATCCCCTTGACCGAACACATGCCATCATAATCTCCACCTCCGGCTACTTCTCCAACGAGGTCTTCTACATGCTTCATCGCTGCAAACACCTTGCCACCTACTCCACAACCTCTGCCACATCACGCTCATCAAAACCCCTCTATTTATTTGCCATCCCACTCACTCACGTGACCCACCGAACACCGCACCTTCACGCTTCCACCTCCATCACTGACACATGTCCTCCAACCACCATACGTTTGCTAACCACCACCACTGAGGTTGCCTCGTTGTGGCGAACCTTTTGAGTGCTCTAATCGGTGCTTAGCGCCCGTGTTGGTTATTCCAGTTTTTAGGTTAGAGCTCTGCCGCCGCACCTTATCTCCAACGTTGTTCTTCATGTTATAAGCCTCGTGAGTTCCAAGTGACACCTCCAAGTGTTGTGTAATAGTCCCAGAAATCTTCCTGGGCAGTTGATCGAAGGACCCAGCTACTGCCTCGCACCAATTGGATGAAGACCCCTCTGCCATGCACAATGAAGAAGGGACGGATTTTAGTCCCACATCGGTGGGAGATAAGCCAACAAAGCTGCACAAGTTGAATTTGTGTCTAAGGCTTATTGCCTTAGACACTTGGGGGTGAGGTCCCCGCTCACCATTACACTTAACTGGACCTGACTGACCTTACATTCCTCGGCTGCGACCTCATGCCCACAGCCTAGACTTTATTATGCGACTCGCATACCCGATTAAGACCAGATATCAAAGAAAGAGGAGAAGAGGAGAGAGAGAGTGGGGGAGGGGAGGGTTTTGCTTTTCAGAGAAAGCTCCTAACAGTTAGTCACTGGGAAGCTTGCGAAGACCCTTGTCCGTGAGAAGCCAAGGAAGAAGAAAAGAAAAGGCTTACAGAGGAAAGAAAAGGAGAAAACCTGAAGGAAGAGAAGAAAAGGAAGAGGTGAAGCAAAGCAGAAGAGGAAAGAAGAGAGCCGTGCTAAGAGAAGAGAAAGGAAAGAAAGAAGAAGAGAGTAGAAGAAGAAAATAAAAAAAAGAGTATTGTAGCAGGCGACAGTTAAGTCGTTTGATTCTCATATTAGATGTCTAAGTACTGTATATTTATTTGACATTATTGAGTAATTGATATACATGGGCTTAGGATAATAATTGGTGATCTAAATCACCATTATTTTGTTCTAGGTATCTTTTTGTCTCTAGACACATTAATCTTCATTAAATACTTAATGTGATAGATTAATATTCATTAAATATATTTATAGTGCTTCATTTATTGTGCTCATTTATATTTTAATTGAGATTAGCATATGAATTCCTATTTTCCCCCTGTGTTCGACCTCAGACTTCATTTAAATATGTGAGTTATAAATTGTATTTGTTGATTGAGTGATTTTGGAGACTTTACTACAACAAGACACATTTAAACTCCTAAAAAGCCCCCGTGTTCAACAGTAATGAAGGAGTAAAGGGCCATGAGCATTGGACTCAAACCATTTTCAAAAGATGTAGACTTAGACATACAGTTCCAGAAGAATATGCAATTTAGAAACCACGAAAGAGGACAAAAGTAAGGTGACTTGGTGGGTTTCCCCAAGTCAAAATATTCCTCAGTCGTCAAGGTCTCCCTAATGACCTCGGAGGAGGTGTCATGGTGGAGCTCTAGATAGGTAGGACCAAAGGACGAGCAACCAAGAACTTGAGAAAGAACATTGGCATTGACAAGAACCTCAATGTTGTAGACATTAGAAGTCAACTGAATATCAAAACCTTCACCTATATTGCGAAGGTTGGAATAAAAGAGATGACATGCCATAGGGTCAACACCCTTGATGCGACTACCTTTCACACTCGCATAAAAAGTCTGTACAAAGAGGCGACCTATCCTGTAGTAGGTAAGCCAGTCTCTAAGACCAGGAAAAATGCACTTGAAGTAGTTGAGGTCTATATGGCGACCCACATGAGGAGAGAAGTGGGAGTAGAGAAAAAAGTTATGCCTCGCCTCATCACTAATGAAAAATCTATCAAACATATCATCATGAGGAGTGGAGGTGGAAGCACGAGAACGTTTGGGTGCCATACTCACCGGTTTGTTATAGTTTTGATCAATTAAAAAGAATAGGTTGGTCGATCAAAATAATTATTGATCGATTAATCATATGTATTTGATCGATCGAAAAGTTAATTTGGTCGATTAATAGGAAAATTTTGATCGATTAAAAAGCAGATAGGAAACAAGTTATGATTACAGAGTAATTTTGGCTAGTCAAGGATTATTTTGGTCGATCATAATTTGGTCAATCAAAGGATATTAATTGGTCGATCAATAATAGAATAGAAGTAATCAAATAAGATAAATTTTGGTCGATCAAGATGATAATTTTGATTGATAAAAAATAGTTAGTGGCAAAATAAATAAGTGTGAAACAGATCAAATGACATGAACATGAAGAATAGGTGATGAATAGAGATGAACAGTGGCTGGAAATCACAAAAACAACAACGACTCACATCAAAACAAGATCCAATCATCAAGTTATAATAAAAATGATAAAGAGAGGAGAGGGTTATACCAAGGATCGATATGGGGTAGCATGAGGAGGACGAGGACGTCCAGTAGCGAGGACTGCCATCAGAGTGGTCGGCGGCAGCAGGGGGACATAGCTGAGGAGGAGGTTGCCGCAGTTGGTCAACAAAAGTGTGGTCGAAGCTGACGATGGCTGTGGTCGATGGAAGGAGGAGGTGGTCAAGGAGGGGGGGCCACGATGGATTTGTAGGGACCTTGGAATGAAGTGTGCAGTCCTTGGTTGATGGTGAGGTGGTTTTGGTTGATGGGTGGAGGAGGTAGTTTTGTTGGGTAAAAACGTATGGTAAAAAAAGGTGTTTTTAAAGGGAATAAGTAAAATAAAAAGGTAGGAGGTAATAAATTTTTGAAATCAAAGATTAAAGGGTAATTAGTAATCAAATCAAGTGATTTGATTCACTAAACAAGAATCTCAAAGAGTTGAAATCCGCCCAGATTTGGTCAATCAAAGCCAGTTTTGGTAAACCAAATTCAATTTTCATCAATTAGAAAGAAGAGTTGATCGGTAAAATTGAATTTCTAGTGGAGGGAAATTTCCTGCCCAGAATTTAAATGATAAAAAAGGATCATTCAATCGATTGAAAGCTAAAAATTTTGAAGGGAATTTTCCCACCCGAACTTTCAAAACTCGATCAATCAAAGTGAACATTTGATCGACCAACTGTTGATCGATCAAGGCAACTATTTGATCAACAAACACCATGCAAAACAAAACAACAATCAACAATTAAAGCTCAATAAGTCTTTTCAAGAGTAATTCTCTTGTTATTATTGTAAATCTGTCTTTGCTAGAGGTTTTGTGAAGATATCAGCTAGTTGATTCTCTATTTGAATGAATTCTAGGGTTATTTCCTTCTTGAGTGAATAATCTCTAAGGAAATGATGTCTGATATCTATATGTTTTATTCTAGAATGTTGAATAGGATTTTTGGATAGGTTTATAGCACTAGTAATGTCAGAGGATCCTAGTGTTTTCAAATTTTAGTCCAAAATCTACAAATGTTTGTTTTATCCATAAAAGCTGTGAACATACTAATGAGGCAATGATGTATTTAGCTTTAGTTGTGGATAGAGAAATACTATTTTATTTCTTACTGACCCAGGAGATTAGGGAATTTCCAAGAAATTGACAAGTTCCACTAGTACTCTTGTGATCTGTCAGACTACCTGCATAATCAGCATCACAGTAGGAGAGTAAATCAAGTGTGGCTGATTTCGGATAGAACAGACCAAGATCTACTGTGTTAAGAAGGTACCAAAGTATCCATTTTATGGCATCAAGGTCTGATTCTTTAGAGTTTACTTGAAATCTGGCATAGTGACAAGTACTAAAAAGTATATCAGGTCCACTAGTAGTTAAGTACAACAAAGATCCTATCATGCTTCTATGAAACTTTTGATCTACACACTTACCTGACTCATCTTCTTTGAGTTGTGTAGTGGTAGCCATTGGTGTGTCGTTTCCTTTTATTTTATCCATTCTGAACTTCTTCAAAATCTCCCTTTTGTACTTGGTTAGCGAAATAAAGATTTTATCTTTTAGTTGATCAACCTACAACCCTAGGAAGAACTTTGGCATAGAAGATCCTGCGTAACCTTCTCAAACTCTTGGCATAGAAGATTGCCACTAGCACCAAATATTATGTCGTCAACATAAATTTGGATTAGAATTAGTTGGTTATCCTTTATTTTTGTGAATAAGGTTGGATCAATTAAGCCAATTTTGAACTCATTTTCTATTAAGTAGTTTCTTAGTCTTTCATACCAAGCTTGAGGAGCTTGCTTAAGTTTGTATAAGACCTTGTTTAGTTTGAAAACATGATCAGGATTTTTTGTACTTTCAAAGCGAGGATGTTGTTTCACATAGACTTAATTTTTTAGAAAAGCATTGAGAAATGCACTTTCGATGTCCACCTAGAATAGCTTGAATCCCATATAAGCAGCAAAAGTTAGTAACATTCTAATGGATTCTAGTCTACCTACAGGTGCATAGGTTTCATCAAAATCGATTCCTTCTTCCTGATTGTACCCTTGAGCCATAAGTCTAACTTTGTTCCTTACAACCTTTCCTGATTCATCAAGCTTATTTCTAAAAACTCATGTTGTTCCAATGATTAATTGAGATTCTGACATAGGAACTAATTCCCAAACATTATTTCTTTCGAATTGGTTCAATTCTTCTTGCATTGCAACAATTCAACAATCATTAGTGAATGCTTCTTTCATAGATTTGGGTTCTAGTTGGGACAAAAACACAAAGTGCAAGGTTACTTAGGGATGATCTTGTTAGAAATCCATTTGTGACTTCACCAATCACTAATTCTTTAGGATGATCCTTGGTGTAGGTTAGATCTTTCAGTAGGTCGCTAGTGATGGTTTCTACAAGAATATTTGAGGGATCAACTGGTGTTTGATCACTGACAAAGGCATTTGCATGCACTAAAAATATGTTTTTGTAAATAATATGTCGTTTTGTTGATTGTAGTATAGTTGTGCAAAAATCCTGAATCAAAAGAAATTTGTTTCAATCAAACTCGCGTTAATTTTTATTCTTTTCTAACATGAGTCCCAATCGTTCATCTCTAGGAGGCGTAAAATGCGAGTATTAGAATGTGGGTCCACTTTTCTAACCTAAATCTAACCTAACCTAATTTTTTTGGTCTTTCTGCTTTCGAATTTTTTTTTATGTTTTTGATTTTTGAAAAGAAAAGCCTTGATCTAAATATGCTAGCAAAGCCTAAGTGACTACATGCATCTAAATGAGGCCATGGTGGTCGTGCATATGTTAAACCTAAAGTGGACATTCCTACTAGTTTGAAAAACATGAAGCATGCAATCAAAGGAATGAAGCATTCACAAATGTAACTAAAACATCTATCAAGCAATAAAAATCTAAATAGATGGCTGGCCAAGAAAGGCTATGAGGAAGCCTTCTTGGCTATCCATAAAAAGAAGTAGGGTGGTCATGCACCCTAGTAGACCTTCCCTTGCTAGCCGACCCTAGAGATGCTTGGAGGAGGAAGAGAAGCCCTTAGATGAGATGAAGAGGACGTCGGCCTTGATGTTGAGAGGAGAAGGTAAACGACCTCCTTCTTCTTGCTAGCAACCACCCATGAACGAACTTTGGAAGAGGAGGGGCCTTTCGTGGAAGAAAGGGGACAAGGAGGGATGGAGGATGATGAAGAATCTAAGTGGAGGGTTGAGGAGAGAACCAGAGATGCGATGCCCTCCCCAATTGAGAACATGCATGCTCTTATTTACAGAGAGCGGAGCAATTGATAGAAATAATCAATAGAGCTCGGTTGGAGGGATTGTGTTTGGTGGGGATAATGTACATTGGGCTTAATTTGTTGCAGGATTATGTGGGTGTTTGGTGCAGGGCATTGAGAGGAATGGGAGGAAAGAGTGGTGGTTGGGGATTTGTTTGGAGAAACTTAAGTAGGGGATAAGAAAGGAGTGCGGTGGTTTTGCTTAGAGGGTGCGTTTGGTACATGTGTTGTGTTAAAAGGAGATTGCATGGGATTGGGTTCAATATCGACGGGATAATGTGAGGTGCTGTGAGGGATTTTCGTACACGAGAAATTTGGTTGGGTTTTATATGGTTAAGGTATATGTAGGATGGTCATTTATTTATTGCATGAAATAGGGACATTGGTGGATGCATGGGAATAGGTTTATTTGGTGGTGGATGGGCTCATAGGTTTATTCCTCTTCCTCTTTTCTCCTTTCACTTCCTTGTTGTTCTTTAGCTTCTTGGATCTTTCTTCTCATTTCCTCTGTCTTATTTCTTGGTCTTCTTTATTCACACATGGACCTGAAATCACAAGATAAGACATTATAGCATAAAATAGGTCCATAAACACATTATTTATAACTAAGCAAGTAAACATGATGCAAATGCAAATTATGAATGGAATGAATGCAATATTTATTACTATGCTAGAAATGTACCCTAATCTAGGCATTTTAGAACCTATGATTGCTACATAATCATACCCCCATGCCTAAACTTTGCTAGTCCTAGCAAATGCAAGTATGAAAATGAATTCAAAGTGTATGATCAATGTTATTTACAACTCGACCCCCAAAGGACTGCTTATTCTTTTATCAAGGGTTTGACAGAAAATTCTTCTTGTTATCTTTCAAAAATCTAGAAATCCAACTGATGTGAAAGTTTAGTGATAGTAGCCTAAGCAATGGATCCAAGTGAAAAGCCAACTTACAGTTAAAGTTCGTACTTGACCCTCAATAAAAATTCTATTGGGCTAGGCAAACCTCTTCCCTCTGGGATACAAATAGTATGAAATTTCTACCCTGGCTTTCTAGCTTAAGTAGAAGATGTCAGAGTCAAATGGTTTTATATTTGATGGCTCACACTCATCTACTACTACATAGAGACTAGTACTATAGACTCTAGATCTCTAAACTATCAAAGAAGTCAACCCAGAGAGAGACTCAAAACTGTGCTCCCTTTTAGTTCCTTTGCACTTACTCTCTCTCTCTGTTTCTTTTTTTTTTCGAGCTAACAATTCACCAGATTGTGTAAATACACTCAATATTTGGTGGCCTCACATGACATTAACACTTTAAGAAAGTTCTGATAACCCTGCAATTAAGTCAGAATTCCTTAGCTAATATTCGATAAGTCAGAAATACTAAAAAGTAAGTATGGGTCATATTTGGTGGTTCTCAAATAATAACGGGTACTGTTGCCTCAATGAAATTGACTCACAACACATAAATACATTTATGAACTCAAACACTTCTTTTTCATAATTTTTTCTCCTTTCCTTTTTCTATTTTTTCTATATTTTTTTTGTTTTTTATTTTTTTTCAAACTACTAACATAACATAACAGAACACACGTAAACTTTTATTTATGAGGCATTATTGGAAAATGATAGTGTTCAAGAGGATATTGTGTAGCTTATTTGGTGGAAGTACCTACTCTCAGCACCGGGAAGGGATGCATAGGACAAGCGTACTTTTGACCTTTGACACTAATACCCTCCTTCAGTTAAGGATTCCATAAAGGATGATCGTGACCATCCACCTTAGTCACAGTTTTATTAAAACTCGATTCTGCGTATTTTCGTTATTTGGTGGCTCTAAAAAATTCACACAAAGTTCATATGAGTGAATCGAGAGTGAAAACTATGCCTATCTCTAAGTATCATTATCCAATTGTCTAGAACTTAAGAGTCCTCACACTAGACATAGAGCACCAGTAAACACTCTACTCTCACCTCATAAATGTTTGGTGGATCTACAAAAAGATAGTTTGCCTAACTCCCTAACTAACTGCCAAAGGTTCCAGAAAAGAAGCACCGCTTCTCCTCGACAAACTAAAAATGTCTATTAGTTTTCATAATGGATCTATTACAAAGTCTACATGCAAGTGTAATAATTGTATTAGATTCTAAACTTAAGAAATAATTCAAGAAAAAAAATGCTCAATAAAACCTCCTTGACAAAAAGTAAATGCATGAATGCAATATGTATAAATGCTATGTAAATTTTTTTATTTGGTGTTGGTAGAAAATTTTCAATGTAAGTGTACTACCCCCCCATGCCTACTTTCTTGCATGTCCTCATGCATGGAAATAAACATGGATAAAATAACTAAATATAATTTCATCAGGTGTAGAAAGAAAAAGGGTAGGAGTCACCTGAAATAGTATTTGAAGTTTTGGTAATCAGCATATTCCAACACCTACAATTTGCATGAAATATGAAATAGAATATGCTAAATAAAATATGCATGTATAAATGCTGAGTTTAATGCCTCTAGCCCGGTGTGAACTCTAAAAGGATATGTCAATATAGTGTTAAGAATGGCAATTAGAATGATGAGAAGTTTAATTTCATTTACCAATAGTGGGCCAAAAATGCAGACCAACTGTCCATGAATTCCAATCCCAAAAAGTCAAAAAAATATGTAGATGGGGCTTGGGATTATCTGCAGCCAGATGCTACAGATGAAAGAGAGATATATACAGGTGCCTAGAAGAAATAGATATGGAAGCATCCCAAAGAGATGACAATGAAGATGGGTGGATGGGGTGTGAGTGGAGTGAAGAATGGGGGAAAAATCATATGGGTCTTGATAATGGTTATCAATGATAGGCATGACCCAAATGATATGATCAGATATGGAAGTCAAGGTCCAATGTTCAGTCTCCATCTCTTTGACAATTATTTCTTCTTGAATATCATCCTTTTCTTCATTCTCTTCAAATTGTTCAAATTCTCCCAATTTTTGGATGCCCTATACAGAATCATCAAGCACTCCCCTTGGATTATCAAGAATCTCACAAGAATTTCCCAATTTACCTCGAAGATCATGATGTAAATCCTCAAAACTATTGGCTAGAGTATCAATATCCTTGAAAATAATTCTCTCAGGGTGTATGTGTACCATGGTGTCATCCAAAAAGTCTTCAAGCTCTTTGATTTCTTCTTTAGATGTTTTTAATTCATCTACACGGAAGATAGGGTCAGAAAAGATCGACACAAGTTGTTCCTCATGACCCAAATCAAGTAAAGCTTCCAATTCTTTCATATCTTCCTCAGATTCAGTGATTACAATCTCATTAATGTTCTACCCCATGATCATACTCTATTTCTGATGTTCATCTAGATGGGTTTGCTTAGCATGATTGCATTCCAAAGGTTCTATCCAAGTATCAATTGCCATGCTTTCTTTCAAATCATCCTCTAAATCATCTTCTGAATCATCCTCTGAATACCCTAACTTCATTTTCTTAGCGACTGTAAAAACATCTTTATGAATTTTCTCTTTGCCACTACCCATCTCCATACATCCTGAGAGGTAATCTATCCAGGCCTTGGTTGTAGCCAAGAAAGGGCAACCTAGGATGATGGGTGAATCACTAAGCTTCCCCGGCACTTTCATATCTAGAGCAATAAAATCAACCGAGAAGTTCAAATCCTACACTTTCATGATCACATCACGTACTACCCCCTAGGTATGTTGGTGGAGCCATTTGCCAATTCAATGGTCACTAGTGTATAGTGTAGTTCTCTAAGCCTAACGTGCTCAAAAAGGGCAGTAGGAATCAAACTAATGGTTGATTCCAAGTCCACTAGGGCTTTATTGAATGTGAATCCCTTGATGGTGCAAGATATAAGAGGTTTTCCAGGGTCATTCCTTTTAGGAGATAGAGTGCCCATAACAAGTGCACTCATATGTGCCGACAACACTACCTCTTTTGGTTTTTCTTCTAGCTTACGTTCAATGTGGGAATTTCGCAGAATCTTGGTGTAGGCCGGATTGTGCTAAAGAATGTCAAGGAGAGGAACCTGAAGGTATCCATCCTCGAGCAAATCCTTTAAATCCAGATTTGATGCGCAAGCTTTTTCCTTTAATTCTCTTTTTAAGTTCTCAGGGAAAGAGATGGCAATACAACAAGATTCGGAGGCCTTCTTTTTCTTTTTGATTCGAGAGTCAGAGTTAGAGTCAAAGTCAAGTGTGACCTTGGAATCTTTAGATGAGCCCGAATCAAATCGTTTGGGTGGGCTTCTTATTTTTGTTTTGGTTCTTATGGCCAAGGAATTTATCCTCGAACATTTACAAACATGGTAGATTGGAGGAGTAGGAAGAAGTGGTGGCTGAAATGGATAAGGACTAGGAAAAAGGGGATAAGATGTCATGGGCACCTATCCCGGGAATTGCATGAAACCATAAGACATATGCGGGACAGGCTGAGAATAGTGAATTCCTTGAATGCTTTTAATTTGATCCCCTTGAGATTGAATTTCCTTAGTCAAATAAGTCATCCTTTCTTCATGTTTCTTGTCCAAGTCTAATAGAAAATTCATAATAGACTCAAGTGTGATCATAGGCTGGACTAGACTAGATGGTTGCTGTGATGGCTGCTCCAAAACATAATGAGATGGAAATTGGGCAGACCTGGTTGATTCATGGTCGAATTTTGTCTCTGAGGTGGCCATGAAAGATCAGGAAGATTTCTCCAGTTAGGGTTTGTTCGCGGCGTAGATTGCGTAAAAGATGAATGCATTGTAGTATAGCACGAAATACGTCTCAAGTAAATAATTAAAGGAACTGGTGAGACTCGGTCGAACAAAAGGAGGTAGAAAGCACTTTTGATTTCATGTATTTATTTCAAATATAAAGGCTAAGTAAAAGGAACGATCAATCATAATATTTATATCACAAGAAGAGATTGAACATAAACTGGATACATGTATTTGAATAAAACATAAAATAAACTACTATTATAACAGGACAAGGGCACCACGAGTGGTTCATGGTGGCCTTTCGGAAAGGTTGAGAAGAGCAGCAACGATCCATAGGGGTGGCCCAACGAATGCTTCTGATGGAGATGCGGAGCCAGATGCAGAGAAGACGGGAAGAAGAAGAAGAAAGAAAGGTTGAAGAAGGAGGAAGACAAAGAGAATGAAGAGAGAGTTGAGAGTTGAGAGTTGTTCCCTCCAAGGGGAGGCCCTTATATCCTTTATAGCTTTCTTTCTTCTCATGCAAATCCTTCCCCAGTTGGTTTATTCTAGTGCCGCCATGTGGCACTCTGTGCACCCTCAAATGCAGATCTCACAGCTCCCACTCTCCCGCACCTTCGCGTTTTTGCTTTTGCCATGTGGCTTCAAATCCCTCCTTAACATCGGCCGCAACACCGCACCTTCGCAAATCCTAAGCGTGATTCACATGCCTTCCTGATCTCGCAACAACTTGCACGATCGCGCCACGTGGATGCATCTCAACCCTCCAATCGCGCATACCCACTTGCATGCGCCTGCCCGCGACGTCGCATTAACTTTTGCGCAGCGCAGGGCTCGAACCTGCATCCCACACAAACGCATTGGTGCATGAGCCAACACAATGCGCAAAGCGTTTATCATATATACATGCTTATTTATATTTATACTGATCAAATCTGGTTGGCGACATGGCGCGTTCGTGGCCGTTGGATGAAGATCCAATGGCCCACATTGTGAGGAGAGGTGCCTTCAGGAGTTGGGGGTGTAGCGAGGGGCGGCTGCGATGGTGCCACATGGTGCCATCGTGGCCATCCATTCTTCTTCTCTTCATACCTAATGGCGTAGGCCTCCGATGAAGTTGATTTCTGCACCGTTGGACTGCGAATGCCAGTCCAGATTCATCCATGTGGTTGGATTTGTCATCTAAGGTCTAGATCTTCTTCAATTCACCCCTTGGCTCTTACTGTTCTGTGGACTCCCTAGGGTGCTATGAGAATTTGATTGATGTGGTCTTGGAAGTGTTGGACTTCAGTTGAAGTTCTGAACAAATCCATGCGGTTGGATTGGCCATCTACAGCCTCAAATTACCTGCAATGAGTGATACCTCTCAAATAGCACAATTTTATGCATAAAACACATATATCAACTACGACGCAGAATACGATGCATATACATGCAGAATGTTCATGTTAAGCTAAGTTCTGGCTTAATTTAGGCGAATTAAGGCCTATCATTGCTATGCAATCATACCTCCATGCCTAAATCTTGCTAGTCCCTAGCAAGTGAAAGACTAAATGCATTTTATCAAGAGTTTAACTAAAGGTTTATTTCTTTTTTGTTTCATCCAAAAATTCAGAATCCAGATAACTATGTACATATGATGTTGTAGTTTCTACAATGAATCCAAGCGAAGAGTCGATACACATTTAAAGTTTGTACTTTCCCCCTAGTAAAATTCTATTGGGATTGGTAAACTTCTTCTCTTGGGGATATAAAATATTCTTTGATTTTAGCCCTGGCTTTTGGCTTAGGTAGAAGATGTCTGAGTTAGCTGGATTTGTATTTGGTGGCTCACTCGCTTCTGGTACTACATAGAGATTAGTATTTCAGAATCTAGATTATTAGACTATTGAATAACTTAACTTAGTGAAGGGTTGGAAAACTATGCTCTCTTTAATCTTTTGTACTTTTCTCTCTTTTTTTCTTTTTCTTCCTGAGCTCACATCTCACCAGATTTGCAAATGTATTTGGTGGTCTCACATGGCATGACACTTTAATTAGGTTCTGATAACCCAACGACTAAGTCAAAAGCCCTCAGCCTGTATTTAGGCAGTTAGAAATACAGGAACGAGTCGGTTAAGGATGTATTTGGTGGTTCGTGAGGGTGGTAGGTGTTTTTGCCTCAAAACATTTAACTTAACTCACATCACACAACTATTTTACATAACACCTTTTTTTTTGTTTTTTTTTCTTTTATTTTTTCCTTCTTTGTTTCTTTTGTTGTTTTTCTTTTTCGAGCAAACAACTCTTATGTATGCAATTCTATAGGCACAATGCCACAACATGACATACTGCTGTATTTATTAGCACAACATAACACAACATACATACTTTTATACGTGAGGCATTCTTGGGGAATTTTGGGATGGCTGAGAGGATCTCAAGTGGCTTATTTGGTGGAAGTGTCTATTCTCGACACTGGGTAGGGAATGGATAGGACGACGTATTTCTAACCTTCACATTAGTACCCTCCTTCAGCCGAGGTTTCCGTAGAGGATGGTTGTAACCATCCACCTCAGTCTTAGTTTGATTAGAACCTGCTCTCTGTGTTTCTACCTTATTTGGTAGCTCTCGTATGGAATTTCTGACAGATGTAGTATGCAAGAACTGAGAGCGAAAACTATGCCCATCTCTGAGTATCATTATTCAATTATTAAAGATTAAAGATTCCTTACACTAGCCTTAGAGCACCAGTAGACTCTCTACTCTCATCTCACGTATGTTTGGTGGATCTACTAGAAGATGGTTCACCTGACTCCCTGATTGCTATCCAAGGGTTTAGGAGAAGAAGCAATGCTTCTTCTCGACAAACTAGAGATGTCTATCGATTTTCACAGTGGATCCATTGCAAATTCTACATGCAAGTATGAAATTATATCGGATTCTAAGTCTAGGAATCTAGTAAAGAATAATTCTCTAATAAAACCTCTTGATAAAGCAATCTAATCCCCCAATTGTTGGCAGAAAATTTTCAATTTTTATGAACTACCCCCCCATGCCTAAGTGTTTACATGTCCTTACGCATTAATAAAAGAAATAAGGCCAGATGTATATGGATAGAAATCACCTGAAACTACTTCTGAGTTGTCATTGAGCTCATGCCATTACTGCAATGCCATACACAATATGCAAAACAATATGCAAAACATTATGCGAAATGAAATATGCTATGTATATAGGTGAAACTATGATGCCTAAATGTGAAGTCTAAATGCTATGTCTAACTATGATGCTAAGTTTAATGCATCCAGCTGGGAGAAACTCATCAGATGGATCAATGATTGCTGGAAACAAACTAAAGATAGAAAGGAAGATGTGTTCCACTGTCATCAATGGACCAAGAATGTATAGTAGTTGCCCATGAATACCAAAGCCACAAGGTCTGAAGAATAGAATCGCAAGGCCTGGAATAGGTTGTAGCCAGGTGCTACAAGTGGAATAAATTTGGGTGCCAGAGTGATAGGGAGCAAGTGGCAGTTGTGAAGGGTCAAGAGTGGGAAACTAGTCATATGGGTCCCGAAAGTGGTGAAACAGGAATGGGGGGACTCCTATGGTGTAATCAGAAATAGTGTAAAGAACTATTTTGTGATTGGATCTGGGTGTTCGTGGTTGCAGAGCAGATGTGTCGAATATGATTTTGTGCTCAACATCTCTATACTCACCCAAATCATTCTTCTCCCTGAGTTGATCAGAAATCTGACACAGATTGCCCAAATTTTGGTTGTGGTGCAAATCCTTAAATGTAATGGGCGACACTTCACTTTTCCCAGGGGATGCAGAATCAAAATGTAAGTATAATAAAGCCTCAAATTCCTCCATTTTATACTCTATGGCTTCTATGAAATCTTTGATATCCAAGAGCGAAGAGGATGTAATAGATTCTTCTAACTCCAAATCCAAAAATGCCTCTAGATTTTTCAGATTTCCTTCGTAATCAGAAGTGGAGTTTTTATCAGATTCTTCCTCAACTTCGCTTGGATTCTTTAACAATTCAAATTTAACCCCATGGATATATGGTATCTCATGTAAATCTATGCTCTGGATATATTTATCATCTAAGCTTATCACGAGGTTTTTATATAGTTCCACTCCAGATCTTTTAGAGCCCAAATCATGGGCCTCATTAAGTGTATATACCCAAGTCTCAAAATGTACCAAGTCTTGGGTGTCATGATCCTCCATCTCTATCTCCCAAGATTTAGGATTTTTAGATTGAAAATCTATCATGGGACTTTCATCACTATTTTCTAGGCTGGGGCTCTCAACTGATTTCATTTCTGATATGCCAAGAACATTTCCCTTAATTCCGTCCGATATCTCATCTCTCACTTGAAAATCACCTACATCATCTACTTCGAGCATGTGAGTTGAGAATCCCTAAAAGTCATCTCAAGTTCCTTAAAATCCTCTAAGCTAGTTCGAACTTGGTACTGCAAAAGGAGTATATCTTGAAGTGTGCACGTTTGTTGATTCATCCTAGCCACAGATTCTAGCTCTTTAAGGGCTTCCATCAGAGGTTCTTCGGTTGCAATCAAAGCCCATCTCTACCATGGATCAGTAGTGATCTGGATTTGATGTAGATATCTCACAACTGTGTCCTTGTACTTTGCTATTGTTTGTTGCAATCTGAGAAGTAGTTGCGAGTCCATTGGTGGCTTCCCTGTGGTGATCTATGTGGATGTGGCCTCAGATGAGGGTCTCAGGGAAGGTGGAGGGTTATAATAGTTTTGGTCTGGAGAATCAGAAGAGTGGTGGGTGGGTTTAGTGCAGTTATAGGTTGTGGTTGATTTCTTAACCTATGGTACATTCTCTCTGAATTCAGGGCCCTTAAAGGTGATGCCTTGGATTCTTTGTCTTTCATCCTGAATTGCTTTTCTTAAGTCTTCATATTCCCTTTTTCTGACCTCTTTTACTTCCTAGACTATTTGGATCAGTTCAGCGATCTAACGGTTTGTGTGAGATGTGGAAGCTTGCCTTTGGTGAGACTGATCAAGGTAATCGATATCTTGATGAGATCTCGATCCTGCATGGAGAGTGTCTCTAAGTGTTGTGAGATCTGTGTGGATGTCCAAGAGGTTGAGGTGGGTATGTCCCAAGCCTGAGATGCACACGTATAGGAATAATGAGGAGCAATCTCCCACCCATAAGAAGTTGGGATCATAGTTGAGTTGGGAGGAGAACCCTGCTGTTGGTAAGATGAGAAAGAGTATGGGTCCATGATTAAGATGATCAAAAGGACACCAGAAAGGTCTTAGTTACCTTACACCAGTTACAAGAGACTGGTGGCAAAACAAGGAAAGGGCCTTGTAATCAAATTGGTCCTTAGAATCAAATGACTGGATTTTTCGTTTAAGTTCTAGTTATTGAAAATTTGGCTAGAGACCAACTGTAAGGAATTCTTGCCTCTCAGGCTAACCCAACCAGTCTGGTTACGAGGGGACTACGAGGAAGGTTTTTCTTTTGGTTTTCGCCTCCAGTTCCGTTACCCTGCAGCCTCAGTTGTTTGACACTACCACACAGACTTAGTCACCAATTTTTGCAAGAGAGGTTGGAACTACCCAATAGTTTCAAGACAAATGTAGGTTATTTGATATATTTTCAAAAATTCTTAACCTGTTTCTTCAATTTAGTACACACCACATCAATCCATAAGGTGGCTTGCCTCACCGGCTAACTTTTGGGCTCGTTGGAGTCCAAGTTAGTCAATGTGGTCATATTAGCTCAAGCACTTCTAAGTTCTTTTCAAATTGTAGACCACAATTCCAAAGTATACTCTAAGGTGAGATTGAATCCAAATGATTTGAAGCTTGGCAAGAAGATTTCTTTTGCAATAAGATTTTCAGAGAGCATTTTTCAAAATTTTTTTCTATTTTCAACAATTAGTTATGAATTTTTAGCTAACCAAGGGTCAAATCTAGGATTTAGACCCCATGTTAGTTTTTCTATTGGAAACTATATCAATAATGCTCCAAAAATTTTGTAAAAATATGATATTGAAAGCTATTTTGATTATCTTTCAAAACACCACTGGTTGTGAGTAAATTAGATTTGTATGTTGGTTAGAATTAGTTTTCAAAGTTCATAAAAGTTCTATTTTCAAGAAATCTAACACATATGTACTCCATGGATTTTTAAATATTCCACAGATGGAATTTCCTTTTGAGAATGGTGGTGTTGCAAAGAAAATTTTAAAATCTAGTTCCAATCAAAATTTTAGTAATTTTGGAGCATTAGAAACATGGCTATTGAATTTTGAAGATAACACTTACTTTCTAGCCAAATTTCTAATAGGAATGTGTGCACTTGATTTTCATAGCTCTCTCTTTTCCTCGTTCACTGCTTTGTGTTGTTATTCTTGCACACAAAAATAGTTTATTAGAGATAAAATCAAAAGTTGTCTTGCCTACCCCGGCAACGGCACCAATTTGTTCAGGCCGATCTACGCTACGAAAAAATTGAGGTTGAGGAAGGAGGAAGAAGAGAATGAAGAGAAAGTTGAGAGTTGTTCCCTCCAAGGGGAAACCCTTAGGTCCTTTTATAGCTTTCTTTCTTCTCGTGCAAATCCTTCCCTCGTCGATTTATTCTGGTGCTGCCATGTGGCACTTTGTGCACCCTCGGATGCAGATCGCACGGCAACCTCTCTTCCATGCCTTCGCATTTTCGCTTTTGCCGCATGGCTTCAAATCCTACCTTAACATCGGCCATAGCACCACACCTTCGCAAATCCTAAGCATGATTCACGTGCCTTCCTGAACTCGCAACAAGCTGCGCGATCGCACCACGTGGCCTCATCTCAACCCTCCAATTGCGCATACCTGCCTGCACCCACCCACCCGTGACGCCGCATTAATTTTTGCATAGCGCAAGGCTTGAACTCGCGTCCTACGCATACGTGTGCACACGCGTGAGCCAACACGCTGTGCAAAGCATTTATCATATATATGTGCTTATTTATATTTATACTGATGAATCTGGGTGGCGACATGGTGCATTTGTGGCCGTTGGATGAAGATCCAATGGCCCATACTTCAAGGAGAGGTGCCTTTAGGAGTTGGGGGCACGGCGAGGGGTGGCTGTGATGGTGCCACGTGGTGCCATCGTGGCCGTCCGTTCTTCTTCTCTTTATATCTGATGACGTAGGCCTCCGATTAAGTTGATTTCTACACCATTGGATTGCGAACGTCAATCCGGATCCACTCGTGCAGTTGGATTTGTCATCTGAGGTCTCGATCTTCTTCAATTCACCTCTTGGATCTTGCTCTTCTGTGGACTCCCTAGGGTGCTACGGGAGTCTGATTGATGCGATCTTGGAAGCGTTGGACTCCCGTCGAAGTTATGAACAAATCCATGCAGTTGGATTGGCTATCTACAGCCCCAAATTACCTGCAATGAGTGATACCTCTCAAATAGCACAGTTTTATGTATAAGATACATATATCAACTACAATGCAGAATACAATGCATATGCATGCAAAATGTTCATGTTAAGCTAAGTTCTGGCTTAATTTAAGAGAATTAAGGCCTATGATTGCTGTACAATCACGGTTGTATGAGTCGGGATATAAATAAGAGTGTGCACTGTCCTGAGTGGGGTTGACTATATAGGAAGCTAATTGAGAACCCATTGTTTCGTCCTATACCTCTGATCCATTGGTCCAGTCTTTAAGTGAAATCTCATCAAGTGCAGAAGTATTAGAAGTGGTGACTTCCCTAGAAGATTTGTCCCAATCATTATGTAGGTCCAATGATGCCTATTGGGTTAGCTGAGTCCAGGATGCCTCCCTAGGGCAACAAGATTCTGTGGAGAGGCTAGTAGGTCCCAAATGGTCACTAGATCTACTAGGTTGGGGGTTCCAAGTTTGTAGTGCCTTGACCTGGGCAAGTAGATCTTGTCATTTCAATTGGAGCCAACTTTGTTCCCTCTACATTTTCTTAACTTGTTTCCATATTTCTTCTAAGTCCTTTGCTTCAGTTATGGTGCTAGGACTTTTGGGTTCTGTAGAAATCAAGGGGTAATGGGTGTAAGGAGAATAATCATATCCTGGTTGTTGAGGATGAGTCTCCCAACCATGAGAAGTCGGAATCATGGCTGCGTTGGGAGAGGGAGAACCCTGAGGGTAAGAAGGATGATATGGGTTCATGGATATTCGAGAAAAGAAAAGGATAGAGATAAGAGAAGGTATTCCACAAGAAGGCACGACCAGCTACAAGGAGTTGGTGACAACAAGGCAAAGGCCTATGAAGAAAGATGAGACAAAGCCCTCAATCAAGCACACAAGCTAGCCTTAAAGTATATACCCTGAATGGACCTAAACCTGGCACCCCAAAATGGACTTAGGTTAAACCAACCTTTGAATTACTTGGCTGGCTAGAAGGGTAGGACACTTTAGGACACCCTGCACAGCTGGACACCACTAGAGGTTAACACGATCACCGCACTAACCTTTCTTGCCACCAATTGGTCCAAATAGACAAGGCCTTGATCTTCACCCATTTAAACTTTGGTTACCAAGTAAGTTAGTCTTGCCTAGGGCATGGCTACTTAGTTTTAGGCTTGGGCTTGAAGTACTCTTGGAATGTGATGGGCATTAGGGGGATGTTGTCCTTAAAATGAATTTAGAAGTGTGAAGTGCATAGACAACATGTTTGCAATATAACCTTTAATTTTTGAAGTGGCTTTTATGGTTCAAGTGCTTATATTAATTTTCTTTTAGGGTTTCCTTGTTTAAGTCAATTCAAATAAGGTTGTAGCGAAGCACACAAGAGGTTTTGCAAATCCCAATTTGTTATATGAATTTCCTTTTAGTGTGAAATGCAAATGTGCTCTACCTTAATGTGGAAACCATAATATCATATAGCTCTAAATGATAATTTTAAATCCAACAAGGTAAAACTGGTGCAACCCAATCAGAGAAAACAATGGTCCTAATGCACCACTACTAAGTGAAATAGACCTAACTGGTTGCCTAAGTTGAAATGTAAATCATTTTAATTCTGGTAGGTGAGGGGGTCAATCAAAAAATCAACCTCACCTACTAGACAACTAAGTTGATTCAAGTCAGTTAAGGTCTCTAGAAGAAACTAAACCCTAATGTTTTAAGTCCTAGGGTTTATGCTCTTCTAAAAACCTGTAGTCAGACCCTATTCTAACTTGAAATCACTCCCCAGATCAGTAATGGAAACCAAACAAAATGAAATTTGATAGAGATCTTCCATTTTTAATAATTGTTTCATGGAACATTTTTTGAATATTTTCACTATTTCATACAATTTTTTACGAAGTTGTAGGTGTCAAAGTTCAAACAGGCTAAATAGACCCCCTACGAGTAATTCAGTTTGAAATAGTATCAACAAGAATCCAAAAATTCTTGGAAATTTACACCAAAAAGTAGGTTTCGGTGGCTTTCCAACCCTACAAATTTCATAACAATCGGATTTACATAGAGGTCATAATTAATGTTTAAGGTTAGATAAAATCACTGTGAAGATTATTCTGACCACCTTCCACTGTGAGAATTTTTAAAATTCGTACGATATGAATTTTTCCTAATGAAAGGTGGCATTGAAAAGCTAGTTTGAAACCCTAATAACAGATAGAATCCCAAGACTTTTGGAGTCCTTTTTCAATGGAAATAGAATTTTTGTAAATTCATAATCCTTTCCGGCAGAATTTCCAAATATAGTGTTGGTGTATTTTAAGTACTTTCCAAGCCAAACATACACCAATCAAAGAATTTTTTTTTTTGTAAATTCAAATCTAAAAATTTGAAATTTATTTATTTTTCTTTTTTTTTTGGAAAGGAAACTAACTAAATAATCTAACTAAGATTCTATCCTTTCTATGAAACAACAATTTTTTTTTTTTCAGAAATCTAAAACCTAAGGAAACAAATGCAATATGATCTAAGGATTACCTGTGGTCTTCACCACGAATTGGAGTGTGCATGGATCCTCTTTGTTCTTGACCCTACAAATGAAACAAAAATGTTAAGCAATTGCAAATCCAAATCTAAAAACTCACCTGTTGCCTCCCCAGCAATGGCATCATTTGACAAAGCCATTTTCATGTGTTAAAAATATGTTTTGGTAAATAATATGTCATTTTGATGTTTGTAGTACAGTTGCTCAAAAATCCTGAGTCAAAGAAATTTGCTTTAATGAAACTCACATTGATTTTTATTCTTTTGTGACATGAGTCCTGGTCATTCGTCTCTACGAGGAGTAAAATGTGAGTATTAGAATGCGGATCCACTTTTCTAACTTAAATCTAACATAACATAATTTTTTTGGTCCTTTTACGTTTGCAAGTTTTTTATGTTTTTTATTTTTGAACAGTGAAACCTAGATCTAAATATGCTAGCAAAGCCTAAGTGACTATGTGCAACTAAATGAGCCATTGGTGGCCGTGCATATGTTAAACATAAAGTGGACGTTCCTACTAGTCTAAAAAAAATAAAGCATGCAATCGAAGAAATGAAGCAATTGATCTATGCTTTATCATTCGCAAATGTAACCAAAACATCTATCAAGCAATAAAAATATAAATAGATGGCCAGCCAAGAGAGGTTATGAGGAAGCCTTCTTGGTTATCCGTACAAAGAAGAAGTAGAGTGGTCGTGCACGCTTGTAGACCTTCCCCTTCTAGCCGACCCTGGAGATACTTGGAGGTGGAAGAGAAGCCCTTGGACTAGGTGAAGAGGACGTCGGCCTTGATGTTGAAAGGAGAAGGTAGACAGCCTCCTTCTTCTTGCTAGCAACCACCCATGAAGGAGCTTTGGAAGAGGAGGGGCCTTTGGTGGAAGAAAGGGGAAAAGGAGGAGGGAGAGAGGATGATGGAGAATCTAAGTGGAGGCCTGAGGAGAGAACTGGAGATGAGACCCCCTCCCCAATTGAGAACATGCATGCTCCTATTTATAGAGAGTAGTGCAGTGGATAGAAATAATCAATAGAGCTCGGCTGTAGGAATTGTGTTCGGTGGGGATAACGTATGTTGGGCTTAATTTGTTGCAGGGTTACATGGGTGTTCAGTGCAGGGGATTGAGAGGAGTGGTGAGTTACATAGGATAAAGATTTAGGTGGTTTTCGTGAAAAGGGATAAGTGGATGTGGGACCAGTTGCATGTGATTGGGATTTGTAGGGATATGTAGGTGGGTGTTGTTGCATTGGTTGTGGGAATAAGTTACGTAGGTTGTTGGGAGTTATATGGGTTTCGGTGGTGTGCATGGGAATGGGAGGAAAGAGAGGTGATTGGGGATTTGTTTGGAGAGACTTACGTTGGGGATAAGAAAGGAGTGCGATGATTTTGTTTGGAGGGTGTGTTTAGCACATGCATTGTGTTAAAAGGAGCTTGCATGGGATTGGGTTCAGTATCGATGGGATAATGTGAGGTGTTGTGAGGGATTTTCATACATGGGAAACTTGGTTGGGTTTTATATGGTTAAGGTATACGTAGGATGCTCATTTATTTATTGCATGAAATAGGGACATTGGTGGAAATGCATGGGAATAGGTTTATTTGGTGGTGGATGGACTCATAGGTTTATTCCTCTTCCTCTTTTCTCCTTTCACTTCCTCTATTGTTCTTTAGCTTCTTGGATCTTTCTTCTCATTTCCTCTGTCATATTTCTTGGTCTTCTTTATTCACACATGGACCTGCAATCACAAGATAGGACATTATAGCATAAAGTAGGTCCATAAACACATTATTTATAACTAAGAAAGTAATCATGGTGGAGATGCAAATTATGCATGGAATGAATGCAATATTTATAACTATGCTAGTAACCTACCCTAATCTAGTCATTTGAGGACCTATGATTGCTGTGCAATCAATCATCATCTATGTTTGATGCTTTTTCTACTTGATCATCATCAAAGGAAACATGCAAAGTTTCTTCAACCACCAAATTTTTCTTTTTGAAAATTCTATAGGCTTTACTTCTAGAGGAGTATCCTCGAAAGATTCCTTCCTCACTTATTGCATCAAACTTATCCAAGTTTTCTTTTGTATTCAATATGAAACATTTGCAACCAAATACCTTAAAGAAAGAAATCTTGGGAGTCCTGTCAAACACTACTAGAAAAGTGGGATATGCCATCGGCTCCTTGCTGTCGGTTTGTAAAATCGACAACAAAGATATTTTTACCGTCATTTATTAAAATAAGCGATGGTGAAGGCAAGTACTCGACCTACCGTCAATTGTGAAAAAGCAATGGGAAAGCGATGGTCATTAATATTTACCATCGCTTTATGAAGCGACGATAAATACATTTTGGGTGTCGGTTAGTGTAAGAAGGGATTGCTAAAAGATGGTTAAAATTAGCACCTAAAATTTGGGCATGTTTAGTGGTTTAGTTTTGACTTATGCTGTCGATTAGTGGAAGAAGCGACGAGGAAATGATGGTTGAAATTAGCGCCTAATGTATGGGTGAGTTTGATTTTGACTTCTACCGTTGGTTATTGGAATAGCCGATGGCAGAAAAATATATGCTGTCGGTTACTATTATAAGCGATGGTGAAAAGAAGGTTAAAGTTAGTGCTGAAATTTGGGCAAGTTTGATTTTGACTTTTGTCGTCGGTTAGTGAATAAGCGATGAGGAAATGATGGTTGAAATTAGTGCCTAATATATAGGCGAGTTTGATTTTGACTTCTGCCATTGGTTATTGGAATAGTCGATGGTAGAAAAATATTAGCTGTTGGTTACTGTTATAAGCAACGGTAAAAAGAAGGTTTAAGTTAGCACTAAAATTTAGGTGGGTTTGATTTTGACTTTTGTCGTCGATTAGTGGAATAAGCAATGGGGAAAGGTCGGGTAAAATTTCGAGCCAAAATTTGGGCGCGATGGAGGGTGGATTTATTTTATCCTTTACCATCAGTTTCTGATAGAACCGATGGGAAATATCTATTCATCATACTCCCACGCAGAGTCCTCTTTTCCCCGCAGAACTCACAAAGACCCTTGCCACTCCTCTCCTCTCTTGATCCTTCTCGGTGATTGCCCTTCATCGTCTGCATGTTGCTTCTTCCCTCCATCAGTCGCCGGTGCTCCTCCGCCTCCTTAGGTAGCTCCTCGCTGCTCCGCCCTCCTCCTCTTCCTCCTCCTAGTCCCTACCCTCCTCTACCTCTCCATCTCCTCACTGTCCTCCGCCTCCTCCCCCTCCTACCGACAATCTCCTCCTCCCAGACTGCTCTTACTGCCTTCCTGCTCCTCCCCAACTCCTCCTGCTGCCCCCTCCTCCTCCTCCTCCCCCTCCTACCATCCTCCTCCTCCCCAGTCCCTCCTGCTGCCCCCTCCCCCTCTCCTCCTCCTCCTCCTGCCATCCCCCTCCTCCTCCCCCTCCTGCTTCCTCTTTCCTTGTCTCCTCCTCCTCCTGTCGTTGGTTCTCCTCCTCGTCCTCCTCCCTGTCGTGCTAATAACTTCCTCCTCCTGTTGGTTGATATCATGTTGGATGAATTTTATAAGATGTGAATTTTTAATTTTTGAATTTTATAAGATTGAAGGAGAATCTTTGGATAGGAGATGGATGGTTAAGATGTGGCCAACCAACAAAGGTGTTTCTTATTGTGATATTGCCAACCACTTAGGTTGTTTTTTAGGGGATAAGGTTAGGGTTTCCTAGGTGGATTTAGGGCCATAGGTTATAGGTTTAATTGTTGGGATTTTATGCTAGGTGGTTGACCTCAAGGAGGGGATAAGTGGTAGGAGGGGGCAACTAACATGGTTGTTGGGAGAGAATATGCATTAAGGTTTATCTAAAGGCATAGGCCATAAGATCTATGATAAAGGGTGAGGATTAAACCTAAGTTTTAGGTAAGTAAGGTGGCCAAGCATATGAAGGATATTAGGGTTACCTAGGGCCAGATACTTAGGTGCTTAATTGGTGGCTAAGCTAGATATAGGTGGCAGCTAAAGTAGGAGGATAGGATAGGGTTTGTTTTAGGTTTTAGGAATTGGGCTTCCTATAGGATATGAACGTAGTTTGTTCGACCATTTAGGTTAAGAATTAAGGTCCATGGCTGACCATGAGGGTGACTAATTAGGTTTGGTAGGTGAGTGCTAGGTTAGGATGATTGGGCTTACTACTAGAAAAATGGGATATGCTGTCGGTTCTTTGTCGTCGATTTCTAAAACCATTTAGAAATGTGGTTTCTAAACCATAGTGTTGGAGAATCTTTGATATGCGTGCATTCAAAATTGATGATTGTGGATGATGAGTATGTGGTGGTGGGGTCAACCAACTTAAACCAGAGGTCGATGGATGGGAGGAGGGACACGGAGATCGAGGACAAGTGTTAAGAGAGTGGCAATGGGGTTGTGAGGGGGATTAGGTTGGGGTTGTTGGGGGAGAGCATGAGGGGAGCAGAGAAGGTGTTTTGGAGGCTGGAGTGTTGGAGTGTGTGAGGAAGGTGAGGGAGATTGGGGACTGGATGCGTAGGGTGTACGGTGGGAAGAATGTGGTGGATATGGGAAGGGTGCATTTGGTCAGTTACCCTGTGGGGGTCGAGGAGGATGGGAGTGTGGGCGTACTGTGGGAAGAATGTGGTTGAGGAGGATGGTCGGACTACGCTAATAACCCTTGGATCTCACTAGGACCCCCTACCTGTCACATGTCACAACTGTAGTGCCCCTTCATGACCTCTCCTCCTCCTGTTAAAACCCTCCCATCCCCCTGCCAACACCACTCCTTATCTCTTCGCCCCCTCCTCACTTCCAACACCACTCCCACCCTTTTCCTCCAAAACCTTAACCATGGCATCGGTGTCCGCCCCATTCCCCTCCTTATCCCTTATAACATTTAATATTATAATCTGTTATTTAATTAATTTTGATTTTGAATTTGCAGGTTATCAGTGTTGGGTACTGTTGAACGCTACGAGTTGCTACGCTAACGTGTTTGGTTTTGAAAAACCCGTTGTTGTAGTTTGAAAGTGAAGAACTCGTGTTCAACAAATAAAATTTATATTGGAATAGAAATCCCGGGTCGAACTCAAGGAGGCTACGTCGATCTATATTCACAATTATATATTTTTTTTAGATTTTTCTTGAAAAGTGAAGCGATGTAATTACAATGAAGCCATAATAACAATCAGAATAAATGAGAGAGAGAGAGAGAGAAAACATGCATTCAATAATTTAAAATGTTTATACAATAAAACCAAAGAAGAATTACACTAGAAAGCAGGAAATCAGCTATACTAGAAAGCAGGAAAATTCGACACTAGAAAGCTGTAAAGAAGAATGGGAGAGAGAAGTTATCCTCCTCGACGATCGCTTGCAAGATGAGCTGGATGAGATGCCACCTGGACGAAGGAGGATGGAGCAGGAAGAAGGAGGTCGAGGTAGGAGGAACGAGAATAAAGTATCATGTCATTGTCGTCGTGGGATCCACTTCCGAAATGAGAGCAAAAATTTGACTTTATCTCGCGAGGAGCATCCCAGGTGTGGGACAAGCTTCTCTTGAGCTTTGGAGACAGAGAGAAGAGAAGGAAGGGATAAGAATTTCGTGTGGAGGGGGCCTCCTTTTATAGTTGCAAGGAGTGAGGGCAATTTGGTCATTTTAATTTGAAAAACATTAAATTAGGGGTCTTTAGTGAGGAATAAAATCGTTCTAAAGCCCCATCGTGGGCGTAGTGGGGCACTACCCGCATGGCCACTCGCCTCCTCGTGCGTAATGCGCACTCCACGTTCAACTGATCTCAGCCGTCCAATCGTAAGATCAGATGGCTTATCTCATGTTTCCTCCTGCCTCCTCTACGCGCTCGCCCGCATCTAATCTCGCGTGAGGCGCGGGCTTGCCATGCGACGTCAATGTTATTACGTGCGCACGACTGCTCGATCGCGATCGAGCAGTCAATCACGCCCGCACACTGGACCCACTTGCCCGCTCCTCCCGACTCAATCATGCGCCACTCGCTTGCGTAAGTGCGTTCACTCGCTGCGCTGTGGAGGAGAAATGGTCACGCAGGTGTTTTGAGGTATGGCTGCCCACAAGCATTGGATCGCGATCGTGCGGTCTAGATCTAATGTGCGGTGGTCTTCAAGATTAGGTAGGCCGATTTGGGTGGTCAAGATGGCACCACGTGGCACCACATTGGCCGTCCATCTTCTGGATGATGTAGATGGAGCCATGGTTATTGGATTGAGTCGATTTTCACACTGTTAGGCTGTAATCGACGATTTCAATCCATCCATGCGGTCGGATTTGTCATTTTAAGTGAGGATTCATACCATCTTGGCCCTTGATCTTGTAGGGTTCCTCAATCTCTATCTGATGCTACAGATGTCTGATTAGGGCGATCTTGGAGTCATTGAACTCCAATCGTCGCCCTAATCATATATGTATGGTTGGATCCTCGATCTGAGGCCCTAATGAAAAGTTTGCCCTATCCATGAACATAAAAGGAGACAATTAACCTCTATTTTATTCAAACTAATCTAAATGTAAGATGATGCATGTTATGCAATATTTATAGTATGCAATGCAACTATATGCTTAAGAACATGCATAAATGGCCATCTTATGCAATATAAACATGTTTACATCATACCCCTATGCCTATCTTTTGCTAGTCTATAGCAAAAACTATATGTTATTTATAAAATAATTAGGTTGGATTATTTAGGCATGAGTTATTTTCAATCATTAAGAAAATGTTTACTTAGGATCTGAACTTTCAAAGATACAACAGTGCTCGAGTATCTGCCAAAATGCAGACCGCCTCAAGCCCTCGTCTTATTCAAAGAAAATTTTCTTTTTCCCTTTTTCCTCTTTTCTAATTTTTTTGGATTTTCAAGTTTTAGGGTTTAAGAGTGGCTTTCTATGGCCATTCAACTCACAAAAGATTTGATGAGAACCCTGAGTTCTAAGCATCTTATTGTGAATGTGATAGACTCATTGACCGACAGTAAAAACGAACTTCGGATTTCTATGCCTCTAGGTGACCTTAAAAAGAGAATTCTGCCTAAAGGTGTATCTTTACAACCGGTAGCTTTCTCCCTACTTTTATTTCTACGGGGTCAACACAAGGGTGAATCCAGTGTATATCTCCCCAGTTTATTCTACTTCTCCACTTCTTCCTACGTGTTTTGGGAATTTTCAATGCATTTATTGAGCTGGGTTCTAGACAACCGGTCAATGAGCTATTACCACCGACAACTTGTCAGCCATACTCATGTGGAGAAGTGTGGCTTATTTTGTTCTTTTCTTTTCTCCTTTTCTTTTTTTTTCTTTTTGACTTTCTTTTCTCTTTTTTTTAAGTAGGTGGCTTCCCTGGTCTAAGATTTACCTAAAGGCAGCAAAAAGAGAATGGTCCAGTGACTGGGCTTTGGACAACCTACCTATGGGCTGTTACCCATGATAACTTGCCAGCCATATCACCTAGAAGGTTCATTAGCTACCCAATTTCTATTAAAATCGTCGAACAACGAGTCAGTGCAAAGAAAGTGTGTAGATGCTTAAAGCTCAAAGTTCCCTCAAATCAGAGGATGGGTTGATAAGTCGAGTACTTATCACCCAAACTTATTTACTCCAATTAAAATAGAATTCAGGTTGGTGAGGACTCAAAAAACAAGTCCACATTTTAGTGGATACATGAGCTGATTAAGTCCAAAAACCTGAAGGGTCTTTGTGTTCAGATCATAACGTAGTATTTCCTAAGATTGAAAATTTTCTTAAACCCAAG
Source organism: Thalassia testudinum (assembly GCA_037157565.1). Classification (NCBI taxonomy): domain Eukaryota; kingdom Viridiplantae; phylum Streptophyta; class Magnoliopsida; order Alismatales; family Hydrocharitaceae; genus Thalassia; species Thalassia testudinum. The sequence continues at coordinate 36,907,140 of JAZHRO010000035.1, read as the reverse complement.
TTCTCTTTCCTAATTCAAATTTTTTTTAAAATATAAATAAAGAAAAAAATAAAACAAATCTATGGAGCTAACGAATAAATTCAGAGATGAAAATCCACCCCCCCATGCCTATTTAATGCAATGTCCTCATTATATTAAAAAGACATAAACAAAGTGGAATAGAGTAGAAAGCACCTGAATTGCCTGAATGTCAGGTTTGCTCTGAGATAGAAACTAAAAAGAACTGTATACGTGCTGAATTTAGTGCCTTCAGCTAGGCACACTATACAAAGAATAGAAATAAAGAATTCACAAGTACAGATCAGAATTAGAATAAACAGAAGAAACCTCTGACCTGTCAGCAGATGTCCACAAATGTGGACCAAATTGTCGTGCAGACCCATACCCCATAATCGAGAATCTCTAAGGTTCTGGATAACAATTACCCAAAACCTAAAATCAGTATGCAAGCGGGGTCGGGCATGCTATTTATGAGGATGCAACCTAAGACCAAAGAGTCGGGTTACAGAGAATTCAAAAGGATAATCAATGAATGTATGCTTAGGTTGGACATCCTCAGAACAGATGTCGTAAGGGTCCTGGTTTGATGGTTTCAGCTTAATAGGAACCCTTCGACACAATCTTCTACTTCCTCAGAACTTGCTTCCCAAATCAAAATTTCCCGGCTCCTATCCTCCTCATTCAGCATGTCAAATTCCAGGACCTCTTGCATATTAATCACCCCGTCTAAAATCTTCAAGTCTAAATGATGTGGCTGAATCAGAATTGACTTGGGTCTAATTATCTCACAAACATAATCATCGATAAGCTCAATGGGGTGTAACTGACAATCAAGGCATTGAATTGAATCCTCCAGAAAATGCGATTCTGGACCATAATGTGAGCCCCAATAAAATCAGTTTCCTCAATTATTGGGCTATCAAATGATCTATCGAATTCCTCAAGCTTAATCGTCTCACAGAAATCATGTTCTGTAAACTCGCGTGAGACTTTGCAACTGGAATCATCACCATCAGAATCAAAGAAATCAAGATTCGTATTAATGTATGTCCCAAAATCATCTGTCACTTTCTGTTCCATGGAGTCATATGTTTCCTCGTACCTTAGCTCAGGGATCTCAGGTGAAGAAATAAAATCATCTTTAATTGGTTGCCTTAATTCAATCTGGTCAACCTCGTAACATGTGTCCCCCCCAACAGGTGCCTGAGCGGGTTCCAACATTGGCTCACCTAAAGGGAGTTCATCCTGGCAATCATCCTACGATTGAACTAAAGTGACCACAAATCTCATCGTCAATTTTGCTAACTTCCCAAATAGAAACTCACTCGGGTTCTTATCCTTAACATCTTGGAGCCAATCCAACAAATACTTGTTCAAATCATCAATCATTTCAATCAGGGGCTCCAATCTTTCAATGGAAGGCATTGGCTGAACTTCTAAAGTTTTTATGATATTCCTCAAGTTAGCCAGAACCTTATCTTGAACCTGGTTACCCTGAACCAAATGAGTTGGTTCAGGGTTGGGTGGGTTTGGGATCAATGCAGGGGAATTAATGAATTGAGATTCGTTATACCCTTCCTTATAAAAGGTCATTTTGGATTGTTCAAAAGGTGGTAATGACCTAAAGGTAGTGTAATCAGAGGATGGGTATGGATCAATGTATCCTTCTTGATTGTAGATCGTATTAGGTTGTCCATGAAAGGTTGACGATCTATAATTGATGTGGCTTTGAGAAGGATATAAATCACAATCATAATGTTCAGGGTTAGACCCTAAACACGGAGGTCCGAAACTGTATCCCCAATCCAAGTTATCCCAACTAACTGATGGTTGATTATAGTTCAAATCGGGATAATCATCATGTTGAGGATATTTCAAAACAGAAGGGAAAGAGCGAGAATGCGTATAATACGTGGAAGGATTCATGATAAACGGGAGGAAGAAAGGCACCCTACAATATAAGCAATCAAACCTGTCCTTTAGTGGGCTAGCCTAAAGACCTATAGACTCCCACAACCCGTCTTAAGATAAAGGAATGATTTGATCTACTTCTGTCTGTTCAATCCAACCAGTTAGAAGGAGGGATTGGGGAGAAGGTTCTTCCTTCGACTTGCACCTCCGATTCCTAGTGTACCCCCAGCTGCGATCATTTGATTCTGCTCCCCTAGCTAGACATCAGATTAAACAGTAGAAATAGACTAATCGAAAATAATCTCCTTCTGGGCTCTGAAGAGCGAGTCGAATCCTTATGGCCAACGTTTACTCTGTTTTATTTAGGGCTAGGTTTGAATGTGCTTTGGAATGTGATGGGCCCTTTATCTGGGTTGTGCCCTTAATGATTGATTTATTTGCATGTACGTGCACAACCAGTGGTTTTCATGCAAGATTATTTTTGATGTGGTGAATTTTAGGGTTTAAATCTTGCTTAGTAGCTTTTAGGATTCAACTGTAGGTATTTTCAAACAAGTTTTGTTGGCACACCAGGTTTTGAAAGCACAGGTGAAGATGTTTTCCTTTAAAACTTAAAAGAATGTGGAGTGCCTGGTAAATCCTTAAGAGTTGAACCTATGTGGCAGCTATTTGATGAGTTGAATTTAATTGAAGTGGTGCGACCGAATCAACTCAAACAATTGGCCTGTTGCACCACTTAATTAGGCACACAAGTGATTACCTAATCTGATTTTTACTCAATTTTGTGTTTGGATGTGTGTACTAGTTCCAAAGATCGGTTTACCAGTTGAGTTTGAAAATCAAATGAGGTTGTGTACCCCTGTGAATTTTTCTCTTTTTTCTTTTTAATTGTGGAGGTTGAGGCGGTTGTGGGTGTCAAACAAATAAACAAAACTAACCTTAGGGTTTATAAGAACACCTAGGTTGATTGATGTTTGTGTTATTATGTTGTGAAATGAAAACTAATGGGTAGGAGGTGGGGGATAACTTACAGAACCTTCAACAACACTTTACCCCAATCTACTGCTTTTGCTGGTCTCAAAAGAGCACCTGCAATCATAATAAGAAAGGAGAAAAGTGAGGTAAATGATTTGTAAGTTATAAAAATGCAAAAAAAGCCAAATAGCATCGCCTCCCTGGCAATGGCGCCAAAATGTTGAACACTACGAGTTGCTACTCTAACGTGTTTGGTTTTGAAAAACCCGTCATTGTAGTTTGAAAGATAACTCGTGTTCAACAAATAAAATTTATACTGGAATAGAAATCCCAGGTCGAACTCAGGGAGGCTACGTCGATCTATATTCGCAATTATATATTTCTTTTAGAATTTTTCTTGAAAAGTGAAGCGATGTAATTACAATGAAGCCAAAATAACAATTAGAATAAATGAGAGAGAGAGAGAAAACATGCATTCAATAATTCAAAATATTTATACAATAAAACCAAAGAAGAATTACACTAGAAAGCGGGAAATCAGCTACACTAGAAAGTAGGAAAATTCTACACTAGAAAGCTGTAAAGAAGAATGGGAAAGAGAAGTTATCCTCCTCGACGATCGCTTGCAGGATGAGTCGGACGAGACGTCGCCTGGATGAAGGAGGACGAAGTGGGAAGAAGGAGGTCGATGTAGGAGGAATGAGAATTGAGCATCACGTCGTCGTCGTCGCGGGATCCGCTTCCAAAATGAGAGCGAAAATTTGACTTTACCTCGCGAGGAGCACCCGGGTGTGGGACAAGCTTCTCTTGACCTTTGGAGAGGGAGAGAAGAGAAGGAAGGGATGAGAATTTAGTGTGGAGGGGTCTCCTTTTATAGTTGCAAGGATTGAGGGCAAGTTGGCCATTTTAATTTGAAAAACATTAAATCAAGGGTCTTTAGTGATGGATCAAACCGTTGCTAAAGCTCCATCAAGGGTGTAGTGGGGCACTGCCTGTGCGGCTGCTCGCCTCCTCACGCATAATGCATGCTCCATGTTCAACTGAACTTAGCCATCCGATCGTGAGATCGGACGGCATATCTCGCGCCTTTGCCAGCCTCCTCTACGCGCTCGCCCGCATCTGATCTCACATGAGGTGTGGGCGTGCGATGCAGCATCAACGCTATTGCGCACGCACAACCGCTCGATCGCAATCGAGCGGTCAATCGCGCTCGCTCACTATGCCCGCTCGCCTGCTCCTCACGACTCGATTGCGCACCGCTCGCTCGCGTAAGCGCGTTCACCCACTGCGCTGTGGAGGAGAAATGGTAGCGTGGGTGTTTTGAGGTGCAGCTGCCCACAGCTGTTGGATCATGATCATGCTGTCCAGATCTAACATGCAGTGGTCTTCAAGATCAGCTGGGCCGGTTTGGGCGGCCGAGATGATGCCACGTGGTGCCATCTTGGCCGTCCATCTTCTGGATGATGTTGATGGTGCCATGGTTGTCAGATTGAGTCGATTTTCATGCCGTTAGGTTGCGATCGTCGATCCGAATCCATCCGTGTGGTCGGATTTGTCATTTTAAGTGTGGATTCACATGTTCTTGGCCCTTGATCTTCTAGGGTTCCCCGATCTCTATTTGATGCTACAGATGTCTGATTAAGGCGACCTTGGAGTCGTTGAACTCCAATCGTCGCCCTGATCACATCTGTTTGGTTGGATCCTCGATCCGAGGCCCCGATGAAAAGTTTTCCCTATCCATGAACATAAAAGGTGACAATTAACCTCCATTTTATTCAAGCTAATCTAAATGCAAGATGATGCATGTTATGCAATATTTATAGTATGCAATGCAATTCTATGCTTAAGAGCATGCATAAATAGACATCTTATGCAATGTAAACATGTTTACATCGGGTACACTCGGAGGCTTGAGTAGTTAGAGGTACATATAAATTCAATCTTTTTAATTTAATTGAATGATATTTTAGATTTTTGTTGAATTTCTTTAATGTTCAAATTACGTATGGTATAGATGCACACACTTGCTAAAGAAGATATATGCACGCAAAGCCAAACATTAGGTATTCTAACCCCTAAGGTAAAAGTCCTCTGAGTCAAATTGTGTCCAAATTACTCGCCCATTGAGACTTATGATCATGTTATACAGACAATGCAGGAAGTGTATGTATGCCTCACTTACATACCTGATGTGTTGTCTTTGTAGCGTGCCATAAGACTCGATCGACTTTAGTTCGGTGAAGTACTGAACTAAAGAAAGTCCTTAAAGATTTGATCACAACTTAGTTTTGCTTGTTACATGTAACCTTGTGCGGTGAAATTTCGATTGCTTCTTCCTACCCTTCTCTTGTATACCAACTAATTTTATCTAGTTTCCTGTGGTACCCTTAATTGGGTGTTAAAGAAAATCTAGCTAAGGTTAGTATTGGGTGGTATACTGGAGAAGTGCGGGGAGATGCTGCTGAAATTTCATCGCACTAAGGTTACATATAACGAGCAAACCTAAGTTGTGATCAAATCTTTGAGGATGGGCTATAAAGAGAAAATCTTTATCAAGATACACATCATTCAGTCGTTTCCCTTCTAAATAAGTGATTTATTTACATTAAATTTTAAGTTACAATGGATAAATGTTGGATTGAATTGCGGGGTTTAGATTACACCAAATATAAGGATGGAGTAATTTCATTCCTTGATTGGGCCTTTGATGATGATAGGAAGATATTTAGGTAAGGAGGTCAATTTGATAATATCTTCTACCCATGCAGAAGATGTTTGAATGGTTCCTTTCATGATCGTAATACTATGCTCGAGCACTTGATTTGTAATGGGTGGTGGTAGCATCACACTACTTGGGTAGCCCATGGAGCGGAGTTGATTGAGAAAGTCATAAACAATGAGAACACTGTTGATGAAGAGATCGACGAGGAAATTGGTGATAGTGGAGGTGAAGAGATACAAGAAATGTTGAATGAGATGAGTGTAGGAGAGGATATAAATACAGATGAGGAAGATCCATTCAGTTGTGATTTGTTCTATGATGCTGTTAAGGCAGCTGAGGATCCTATTGCTCTCGGTGTTACGAAAATATCAAAGTTGTCATTTTTTGTTGAAGATATTTCAACTGAAGGTTATCAATAAAACTAGTGCGAAATTAGTGTCGGAAATATTTTAATTTATTACTGAGCTATTGAATAACACTAATGGTTTTCTGGCTTCATGGTATGGGGCAAGGAAACTGATTTGTAAGCTTGGTTTGGACTATCAAAAGATCGATGCATGTCCGAATGACTGCATTCTTTTTAGAAATGAATTCACAAACTTGAGTAACTGTCTCTAGTGTGGACTTGAGAGATATAAGGAAGGTAAAAATGAAAGTAAGAAGAAACAACCTCAGAAGGTTCTTCGTTACTTCCCACTGACACCTAGGCTTCAAAGGCTTTTTATATCAACTACAATTGCACGGTGGATTACATGGCACCAGGATTGTAAATCTCAAGATGGAAGAATATGTCATCCTACTGATTCAAAGTAGTGGAAGAGATTTAACGAAAGAAACAATTCGTTCGCTTTAGAAGTAAGGAACGTGCGGTTGGGTCTTACAAGCGATGGATTCAATCTATTTAAGAGTATATACCCATCGTACTCTATATGGCCAGTGGTAGTGGTCACTTATAAGTTACCGCCCTAGTTGTGTATGAGATTGTCATTCATGACGTTGACCCTATTAATCCCCAGTCCAAAACAACTAGGAAATGCAATAGATGTTTATCTCCAACCATTAATCGATGAGCTAAAATAGTTGTGGTTACCGGCATGAAGACGTATGATGTAGAAAAGAAAGAATTTTACAATATGCATGTAACATTATTGTGGAGCATAAAGGACTTCCCAGCATACAAAAATTTGTGAGGTTGGAGCACTAAAAGAAAAGCTTGCTTGCCCAATCTATATAGAAGACACTTATCACCTACGACTGCCAGAAAGTAAGAAATTTTGTTACTTAAGACATCACAGATTTCTACCTATTGAACATAGATGTCTAACGTCATAGTCTAGAAGTAAATTTAATGGTAGGACATGTCTGTATTCAACGAAAAATCCAAAAAATAAACTTAGTACAGATTCTATCAGGTTGCCGGGTCAGGTTATAATGGAGAGATTATAAGAAATGGGTGAGATACAGTTGAGTCGACCATTCAAACAAGACTAGACGGCCTCAAGAAATTCTAGATTTTGAAAGAAAAGCATTTTCTTTATGGAGTTGCCATACTGGAAAGATCTTATAATACGTAATAGTTTAGATATTATGCACATCAAAAAGAATGTGATGGATAACATCTTAGACGTATTAAATTTAACCGATGATCCAAAGGACATGGTTAAAACAAGAAAAGACATGAAGAGTTTAGGGATATGTTTGGAGCTGCATATTAATGAGGATGATGGCTACTTCCCACCTGCTATTTACAGCTTCAATCAAGATAAGAAGAATAGACTCCTCTCCTTAAAGGAAATTCGGTTGCCAGATGGGTTTTCCTTGTAGCTTTCCCGTTATATGAATGAAGCACAGAAAAAGATATCTAACTTAAAAAGTCATGACTCACATGTGTATAGGATTAATGAGTATCAAGGGGCCAGCCTGACTGAATCTATTTCTGAGGCTGAAGTATTGAAGGCTATTTATGATCTTAATTGTGAAGGATCGCCTGGTCCTGATGGAGTCCAGGTTTTCTTCTACAAAGAACTATGGGACATTGTGGGCTCAGAGGTTATGGGGGTAATTAGAGAATTCCAATGTGGTAATTTTGGCTTTGAAAGAATTAATAGATCTTATCTGTTTCTTTTGCCTAAAACTCCGAGTCTTAAATCTTTCCAGGAATTTAGACCCATTGCTCTTTCTAACTCCTTATATCTGGTGATCGGAAAGGTCCTGGCTAATAGATTGAGGCCTGTACTGCAAGATTTGATCCATCCTGCTCAGTCTGCTTTCCTCCCGGGTAGATCCCTTCAAGAATCCTTTATATTGGCCCAAGAGATGGTTTGCAGCTGGCATAAGAGGAGATGCAAGGCCTTCATGTGGAAGGTTGATTTTCGTAGGGCTTATGACTCAATCAGCTGGCCTTGTTTATGGGATGTGCTTAAAAGAAGGGGCTTTCCCCCTACTTGGATAGCTTGGGTTAAGAGATGTATTACCACGGCCTCCTTTACCCCTCTAATAAATGGGAAACCCTGTGGTGCATGGATCCAGCCTCAATGTGGCATCAGGCAACGATGCCCCCTGGCCCCATTGATATTTAATTTGGCAGTTGACAATTTAGCCTGGTTTGTTTGTAAGCTTTTTGAAGTGGGTCTTGTTAGAGGATATTTGCTCTCTTGCAGGAATAGTCTGGCTCCCATTCTTCAATATGCAGATGATACTGTCTTTTTTGTTGAAGGATCCATGGATGGAGCGTTAGCTTTGCATCACTTGGTTGATATCTTTGGTGAGCTTTCTGGACTGAGGTTAAATAGGGACAAGTCTGGTTTGGTTTGCTTTGGTTTATTTGAGGTGGAGCAAGAGGCCTTAGCAACCATCCTGATAACTCCCCACATCAGCCTTCCTATTAGGTATCTTGGGCTACCTTTGAGGTTTTCCAGGTTGATGAGAGGTGATTGGAATTGCCTTTTTGACAAGATCTCTATGAAACTTGATGGTTGGCACAACAGATTCCTATCCAGAGGTGGAAGGTTTATCTTGCTCAATTCAGTGATCACCTCCATCCCTGTTTTCTACTTCTCCATTTTCAAAGCACCAAGATCCATTTGGAAAAGATTGGATGTGATGAGGAAGAGATTTTTTTGGAAGGGAGCTAGACACAAGGGCAGCTTCTTGCAGCCTCTCAAATGGGATCAAATCTATTATCCTAAGGAGCTGGGTAGTCTTGGGATCAAGTCCTTGCAGCACTTTAATGATGCCTTGCTGCTCAAATGGGCTGTTAAGCTGCTGCAAGGTGATCTGAAACCATGGTCTGATCTGATCAGAGATAGATATGGAGCTTCCAACAGCAGATTTTCCAGAATTCAGCCAAACTGTCCATCACCTTTCTGGAAATCAGTAACTAAGGCTTTGGCTGATCACTTCCATCTGCTGCAACCATCACTTGGAGATGGCAGGTCTTTCATATTCTGGAAAGAGAAATGGTCTGAATTGGGGATCTTGAGGGAGCTCTATCCGAGAGCTTTTGATGCAGCAGCTGACAAGAATGCTACGGTCAGCAAGATCTTGTCTTGCAGCAGCAGCAGTTGGATTCTGGATGATGTGGAATCTAGCAGCAGCAGAAGAACAACCCGGTTATGGGATGAGAAGAGAAGGCTTTTATTAGACCTTGAAAATTTCAGACCTAGGCCTGGAACGGAGGACAGATATCTGTGGGATGGGATCTATAGTTTCAAATCTGGGTATAACAGAATGCTAAATTTTGAAGAGGGATGGAGACATGATTCCATTGATAAGAAGATATGGTTGTTAAAAATTCCTCTCAAGGTACAAATCTTCCTTTGGCTGTGCAGGAGGGATGGATTAATCACAAGTGATCTATGCCACAGAAGATTGGGTACTGATCATCATGTGTGTTTTTTATGTGAGATGAGCACTGATAATGTAAATCACCTCTTCTCTTCTTGCCTTATCACTGATGTCATTTGGAGAAAAATTTGTCAGGAGCCTTTACCAGATTAGGATTCTATGTGGCATGGGTTTGAGGTGAGAGGGAAACCACATGTCCACATGGCTGCTTCTATTTGGTGTGTATGGAAGGCAAGGAATGAGACATTTTCAGGAGAGGCCGGTATGTTGTGAGAATATTGTAAGAGAGTGCTGGTCCCTCATATAGTCTTGGGGATCCTTTTTGTAATCTCCCTTCTTTGCACATATATACTACTCCGGACTGCTATCGCAGGAGGATAGCTCTCCTTTCTGCTTCAAAAAAAAAAAAAAAAACTTAAATAGATTCCATAATCTTTTACTAATGACTCTTTTTTTTTTTCAAATTGTTGCTCCTTTTTGACATTTAAATCACCTTCTCTTTTCCTCCATGAGAATGATATCATTTAATTCTCAAAATTTCCTCCCTTCTCCAAACTTTTTTATTTTTCAATTTTTTTATCTTTTTGGCTCTTTTTTTTGGTTTCTGGAATATGTATTTTTTTGTGAGAACTCTTCAGAAACTTGAATTTTTATGTGTTTGCACTTAACATCCCCCATTCCTAAGTTTTGCAATGTCCTCATTATAAACGGAGGGTATGAAACAGTTAGGGTTTAGGAATTAGAATAGGTTCAACGAGTGAGGAACGGGTCAGGATGACTATTGTGGATGATTTCAAGCTCTGGTATGAGTACCAAAGGTGGAGTCGATTATTCTAAAACTGAACTAGAAGTGCAATAGACGTGAAGTACAAAAGGATAATCAGAAGGATCATGGGTTTTTGGAATGACGGGTTGCCTCCTGCTAAGCGCTAAATTCACTGTCTTCAACTGAGCAGAAAATGATATGGAGGAGTGGTCAAATCAGATGAATTTTTTAGAACAAGCACCTTAATCAATAGCCCGGTTTGTCCATCCAGGTACTTGCTCAAGTCAACAGGCTGATGATGCATCCCAAGCCCAATCAATCTGGTGGGTTGATAGATGTGAATCAGCAAATGTGAAACCCACCATATACTGTAAAGCTCGGAATGATGTGGAAGTAAAAAACTAGTGTTTGGCTGAGTTGAATCTGCCTTGTCAGAGTAGGAATCCTCAAATGAAAAAGGGTCGGTGGAGGATGTTGGAACCCTACAAGAGTGATCAGAGAAGGATGGGGCATGATTCACAGTCTGATCAAAGTCTGAAACCCGATTGAAATGTGGAGGAGAATCATATGTAACAGGCTCATCGAGAGGAGAAACAGAGTAAAAATTGAGTCCAGTTACCGGGCGGGGTTGAGAACAGGTTTTAGAAGGTTCTGTATGTGTTGCAAAAGAGGTGTTTCTTTCAAATCATTGACCTCATCGTCAGAATCCAAAGATGGGTCGTGGATGCTGAGGTCATAGATTGGCTCATAGTCGTCAAGAAACAACAGTTCTCCGAAATCATCGGAGAACTTGCGAGAATCATGTTCTGAATTTGATTCGAGATCAGAGGTTCCACCACTGAGTAAATCAAGATGTGGAAAAGTAGCAACCTAACTTTGGTTTAGCCTATTCTCAGATTCCGAGCTCAAAAAGTGTCCCTATTAGGCATGTGCTTAGGTTCTTGGCTTGTAAGGGAGACCCAATCAAAACCCAACTCTTCCAACTCCTTGGTTTCTGTATCGTAGATCAGCGTGACTTTCGAAAAATCAATCTATATCTCTGAGGAGGTTGGAGAGGTGCATTTATCAAATACAGACCTAGAATCATAATCCAAATTCAAAATCTGATTTCCATCATATGGGGCCTTGTAATCATCCCAGTAAGGCTCAGATCCAGATTCTAGGTTAAGGGTGTGGGTTGGATCACTAGAATCTAGGATGAGCTCTACAGGGATGTTAGAATTGTTCTCGAGAGTCACCTTATCAGAATAAGGGATGCAATTTACACCCTCGAGAGGTTCTGATTCAATCTTAGTATCATAGGTGTCTGGGAAATCTAAGCTTGGTGAATCAGGTTCATGATTTTCTAGGGCTGGCTCAAAATCACGATCACCTGCAATCGGATCCTCCCAACCCATCTCAAGATCAGGCGTATCAATTTTTTTGTAATTTGAATTAGATTCCATTTGGGTTGGGGTTCCATAAAAACCTTGATCATCACACCCGGGACGTGGGAAATTACATGGATTACTAGAATTACTCCAAGATGTCATCTTAACTTCAGACAGATATTTTTGATCGATGGTTCTATATAACCCATTCCGTAATTCTCCCTGTTCTTTCAAAAAATTCTGCAGTTCTTCCAAAACTGAAGGATTTGATCAATATTGCAGACAATCATTGTTGTGTAATTTCACCAATTCCATGTGTTCTGCTAAGAAATCATCCTATGTTGAACTGTGGTTTAGTTGTATCCATATCATCTTCATATGATTCAAAATGTGGGTCATTGTTTTCTTGAATCTCTCCTAAATGTCCCTTTTACAATATTCTTCACGGTTTCTATAGACATTCTTAAGTATCTTTTCTTTTATGCTCATTTGGGACTCAGGTTTTCTAAATAGTATTCTTATATAGCCAGGTTGCATTTTTTAATTAAATGGTGGAATCAAGATGTAGAATCAAAACTCAAGATTAGATTGGAAGCTGATCAGATATGAAAGAAATCCCTAAGATGGTCTGTGTATGTGCTCTAAATACAAGGGATGAGGGACTGGATGTGAAATTCACCCAATCAAGGCACCCAAAGATTTTTGGATGACTAAGGCAGTTTCGAAGAGGATGATACCTCTGAATCAGAAATTCACACACTTGAGAAGTACTTGGGCAGCTAGGCAGAGAGAGCCTCGCAAAGACCCCTACATGGTAGGGTATCCCCACATGTTATAGGGTTTCCCCCACCCAACCTTCCTTGTCACTGAGGTTCCAAGTAGATCAGAATGTACGAACTTAAGTCCTTAAGTCTACCAATTTTGACCCAATTTGTGCCTTTGATTTCACTTGATTAGAAGTTAATTCAACTTGTGACCTAATTTGGAGATTGGTTGGTGACGGAGAGATTCTCACTTATTTATGATAGCAATAGAATGATATGTCGTGTTTTGTGTGGTAGAAAATCTCTCAATCAAAACTAAATATCAAATTTAACCACAATAAAGATGTCACATCCACAGGGATGAATAGACCAATAAATTTACAAGTTGAGGAATATACTATTTGCAGACACTACCGCGACTTTAATGCGAGGAATTTGCCATTTTAAATGAATCTTGCAATTTCCCTAAAATTTCAGGGGTATTTATGTAATTTTCACATCAGGAATTAAGCTCCAAAAATATGTGTATGATGCTTGTGTAATGGCATATCATGTAAATTTAACTTGTATGCAAATCTAATTTGAACTTCAAAGTTAAATCATGCACATAACACAAGTGACATAATTTCAGGAAACTATGAGTGTATCAATGCAATGTGGCCTGAATAAAATATGAATATCCCAATGGCAATGGCATTAAATGTAAATATTAATTGTGAAGAAAATAGAGGATTTCTCCTCTCTCTTCCTCGCGCGGACAGTCGTGCACGGTTGGCAGCGAGAGTCGACGGGGTGGTGCCCCTCGACGAGGGCTACGCAACGATGGTGAAGTAGTGGCCGGAGGTGGCCGGCGGCGGCCGGACGGAGGAGAATGGCTACCGACCTATTAACCCTATTGGAGAAGGTTAGCCGTGCGTCGAGAGGGTGGCGCCGCTGCTGCAGCCCACACGGCTGTGCACTGGGCGCACACGCACAAGGTGTGCTAGGGCGCACTTGCAAGGCTGGACGCTGGCTGCAGCCTTTGCCGCGCTCGGGCGGTGGGAGCAGTGCCTACAGGCGTGGGTCGCCTGCAGGCGTGAAGGGCGCTTGTGGGCACTGGCGAGGGTGCGCCTGCGGGCAGGGCTTTGGCGTGAGCGCATGCAGGGTGGCGTGCGCTTGCAGTGGAGAGGATGGTGCAGCAAGGGTAGGTTGGCCTACACCTGCAGAGGGCGCGAGTGCACGGTGGGGCTGCGCCTGCAAAGGGTGGAGTGCGCAATGGGGCAGCACCTGCAGAGGGTGTGCGTGCAGGCGGTGGAAGGCTTGGTGCGGCGAAGGCAGTGTGTGGCTGGACAGGCAGTGGAGGGCACTCTAATGCTGCTAGGAGCAATGGTCGCTGTGCAAGGGCGCTGCTGGTGGTGCTGGGCACAGTGCACGTAGTCTTCACAGTGTCTGCCCTGTCCACGGTGGGGAAGCTGGAGAAGAAAGATATTGCCCCAGGGAGAGGAAGAAGAATCGAAGATGCCCTCCTCTCCTGTGCCAAGTCTCCTCTTAACTCCTCTCCCCCATGCCAATTAAGGGATTTTCAAATCCCTTACTAATTTTGGCTGGCGGCTGTTGGGTTTGGTTGAAGGAGGATGGCTGTAGATGGAGATATTTGTGGGGGGGAAAATATCTTTCCACCCCCTATTCTTTTCCACAATTATTCCTCCTCCCTCTTCTTCTTGATTATTAGCCTGATGGAGATTAATTTGAGGAGATGGGTGCGTTGTTGCGAGACCCTACATGAAATATAATTACATGAGAAGAAATGTAAACTTAAACAATGACAATGCAATCGTTTAATGACCAAATGTGATTATTAACAAACATACAATGTTAGAATTGAATTACTTAGGCGTAATAATAGTCCACTAAAATGGACTCATCAAATACCCCCTTGCCTAAGATTTGCTGGTCCCTACTACCAAAAATGAAAAATAATAGAAGTAATTAGAAGATTTCATCTTTTCTTATTTCAAAACTTTAGAGATCCAGACAAATGTGACGTGATAATAGCCTAAGTAACAGATCCAAGTGAAAAAGCCAATTCGCATTGGGAGTTCGTACTTTACCCTTGGTAAATATTGCTGTCGGGATAGGCAACTACTTCCCTGGGGGATAAAGCAGAAGATAATCTGTAATTTAACCCCGACGTTTGGCTTAGGTAGGAGATATCGAGTTGAATGGATTTGTATTTGGAGGCACACACTCATCTGGTGCTACATGGAGTCTAGTACTACAGATTCTAGATCTCTAGACTATTGGACAAGTCAACTCGGAGAGAGGCTAAACAAATGTGCTCTCCTGATGTTCCTAGGCACTCACTCTTTTCTTTCTTTTCTTTCTGAGATCACAAATCTCGCCAGATTCAGTAATTGTACTCACTGTTTGGTGGCCTCACATGGAATCCACACTTCAACTAAAGTCCTAATAATTCTACAACTAAGTTAGAGTCCTCAACCAGTATTCAGGCGATCAGAAATACTGAAAGGTAGGTATGGGTCATAATTGTTGGAACGTGACAAGTATTTTTATTGCCTCAGAAACAATGTTACAATGATAAAATTATAATCCTGGAATCTTTTATTTTTCTTTTCTCTCTCGCTTTTCTCTTTCTTTCACTTTTTTCTTCACTTTTTTTTTCATTCTCTTTTTGTTTCTCCTTCTCTTTCTTTTTCTTTTTCTTTTTCATTCTTTATTAATCAACACAACACGAAATAGACTTTTATTTATGAGGCATTATTAGGGATGATGATGGTCAAGAGGATATTGTGTGGCTTATTTGGTGGAAGTACCTATTCTCGGCACCGGGAAGGAATGGATACGACAGGCGTATTTCTGACCTTTGACACTATTACCCTCCTTCAGCCGAAGACTCTATGAAGAACGGTCGTAACCATCCACCATAGTCATAGCTTTATTAAGACTCCATCTCTGTGCATCTGCTTTATTTGGTGACTCTCAGGAATTAACACAAAGTACGCATACAGGAATAGAGAGCGAAAACTATGCCTAACTCTGAAGTATCATCATCTAATTGTCCAAAACTTAAGAGTCCTTGCACTGGACTTAGTGCACCAGAAATCTCTCTACTTTCATCTCACAAATATGAGGTGGATCTACTAAAAGATAGTATGCCTGACTCCTTATTAACTGTCCAAGGGTTCAAAAGACTACAAATGCTTATTTGTTTTCTACAAAGATCCATTACCCAGTCTACGTGCATGTGAAGTAGATGTACTGGATTCTAAACTTAAGAAATAATTCAAGAAGAAAAAAATCTCTAATGACAAAGGTATTATGCTAGGGACTAACCTAATCAGCTTAAGAAAAGAGGAATTATATATATATATATGCTAACCTAAATGCATGAATACTTCCTAAAATGCAAAATGCACCCCCCATGCCTAAATCCTACAATGTCTCCATTGTAAAATTAAAATAGGGGGAGAAAGGAAAGAAATCACCTGCCAACGGTGATATTCAGAATGCTGGGTTGCCTCCCAACAAGCACTGCATTTTCTATTAGCAGCCAGACTTAGAAGAAACCTGTAAGTCTGACTCTAGACAAAAAAAGTTAGGCCCTAAAAATATACGTAACAGTGCGGGACTAGAAAATAGGTAGCCACGGATGTTGGCAAGTTGATGATGCAACGTAATCCCAAATTCTCACCAGAAAGTATGAAAGCAGAAAAACAAGTATATGAAAGGCTACCTGGGGAGGTCTAGGAATAAGAAAGGGAATATGAAAAGAGGCCTCCTGAAATGGAATAAGTGGAGGATAACAAGGATCCTCCAAAACAGGACAGGTTTTAAAAGATATAAACATTAATATTTGAAACCCTTGAATGGCAAGACTAAAAGTACAAGCGTCAATCCACACTCGCCATTCTACCCGAGGATGTACTGGCCTGATATGTTCTCCAAAAAGAATGTACATGAGCAGAGATCTGAGCCAAGGATCGATTAAGGAGTATAAGGGTTGTTTGTAGTGTTGGCAGGTAATGGTTAAGTCCAATGAGGGCTTAGTCGATGTCAGGTCCAATTCCAACAATGATTCAGATTGTGTATACTCCTTAACAATTGTAGACAATTGCACGTTACCCTACCTAGCATTAATGATCGGAGTCATATTTGAATCAAGGGTAGACTCCAAATTACAACTCTTTGATGGCAGGGTGAAAATATCAGAACCATTATCATTAAGCTCATCCCTGGATTCGTTTGGTTCACTCAAATTTTTGTCTGGGTGTATATGTGATTCATTAGTGAAAACAGGAGTTGGATCAATATCCTTAATTATTCCTAAAGGAGGTTTAGTCTTAATATTTTGCAGCAAGCCTATATCTCTGAATTCGCTATTCTTCTCGGGGTATAAATCCTCAATTGACGTGTTTTGTCCCCGAGGGTCTCCCATAGGCATCTCACTATTTTGTTTGTCCTCCTCTAATATCAACTCCTATTTTGATGGAGGATGATTCTCAAAAGAAGGGAGGAATTTAGATTTGACCATATTGTTTATATCCTTTGGAGGTACATCCTCAAATGATAAATAATTCCCCTGTGATTCACTCCATATTTTCAGTCCAAGTTCCTCTATTGGGGCAACATCATCCTCTGAAATAGACTCTTCATATCCCTGAGACCAAAATTGATCTAATTCATCCTCCATTCCCTTAGGGTCACCTTCATTGGGTGCATTTAAATCCTCAGGATGCTGAATGGTAGGTGTTGATTCCCTAAGAGGAGGGTCAGGAGTAGGCTCACTAAGGGTAGAATGGGATTCCACTAGATAATCAATAGGGGAAGTGATAGGAACAATACAACCTTGACCCGAGTTGGTAGGGGTAAGGAGAATACTGTCATTGGGATCAAGGTCCTCAAGAGGTACCATCTTCCCTTGCTTTTGACTCCAATATAGCTCGGGTGGATAATCACTATGATCATTTTCCTCTAATGACCGTGTCTCATTGGGAGAGTCTAAGTGATAGCTACATAAAACTAGATCCCTATTGTCATTAGTTTCCTCAGAATTATTTGCATGATCATGGTCGTATGGGTAGGGATCAGAATTACTAGGAAGCGTGTAGCTAAGCTATCTTATTTCTTCATTTAACTGTTGACTATTCCTTAACATCTCTCCCATTGATTCCATCATTTCCTTTTGATGTTTTTGCATTTTTATGATAAAAGAGTAGAGGCTACTATTATCAGGTTGGGGAGGATAGTCAATTTCAGGCTCTGGTTGCCTAGGGGTATCGGTCCAACCTCGATACGGAAAATCATGAAGGGTGGGAGGGTTAGGTGTTTGCATAGAAGTGGGGATTCCAGGGTTGGAAAATCCCGCTCCTAGGCTCTGCTCAAATGTAGGAGTTATCGAGCCAGTACTCCCAGGATAAGAATAAGAATGATCCCATGAATTGTCAATGTACCCATCAAAGGATGGATACGCTCGGGGCATGGGATCTTAATTAAAAGATGGGAAGTATTAACTCTGATAATCTAAATGATAGGAATAAGGGTGATCCATTTCTTTAAGCCAAATAGTTTTAACTCTCTTAGGATTTAGAAGAATTCAGAACACAAGCAGAAACTTTCTAGAGAGTTCTACTATCAAAGCAAATGCAAATTTAGTGGGATCTATTTTTAGTAGATTGTAGGCCTTAGAATTAAATGTTCAGTTGGTGGCCAAACAAGTTTTGCACAAATTATGCTTCCTAGGTCAACTTTCGCTAGTGCCTATAACCTACTCGCAAGGGATGAAAGTCTCGAATCGAGCCCACACACGAGGAACCGAAGTAACTTGGTGGATAGACTTGTTGATTTCCGACTAACTTCCCTTGTGGTAAAAAAGAGGAGAGGTAGAAATTTATCTAGTGAACTTATGTGTGAGGTGCACAGTGTCTCAGGTGTGCAAATATATAATTGTGTTTTGAGTTTTGAAATTTCGCAGACAAGATCCTTTTGCACACAATTTTAAGTCAGATTTTATGGTCCAACCTCTTAGCAGTCCCAATTTTTAAAGTGACCACTGAATTAATTTGATTCAAGCACTTTAGTGGTCTTAGACTTAGGTTCAATGCAGATGCATGACAGGTAATTGATGCTCAAGAGAAGACGTAACTTACTCCAACTTTCTTCGTGCAATAATGTATGCAATATAGTAAAAATAAACTAGATGCTACTCATTCAATCCTAGATTGTCATCCTATAGATCTGCAGCTTCTAGTAGGCAGTTCGAATATTTTCTTTTCAATAATAATAATAAACAAACAGACCTAATCTAACTAACTAACCGAAATGTAATTCAAACAATTCAAATAGTCCTATAATCTAAATAAATGGGAACACGCTCTTGAAAATATGCTCCTGCATACAAGAGCGATAAAAAATCAAGAGACACTGGGAACACGTTCCCAAAATTACCCGACAAGGGTCCAAAAGACAGAAATTAAATTCTAATGTCTATATATACTAAATCTAACTAAGATCTACTAACTAAATAAAAAATAGGCTTTTCCGTAAGCCTACGCCCATGGGATCAAGTCCCATGTGTTCCTGTTGCTGGCCTCCAGGTGGCATCAAGGTCCACCAAAAAGATCGTCTTCACCGTGTACGTCGTTCAAGGTCAATGTCATCGCTCTACTACGTCTGTCGCCCCATCAGATTCCTCGCACAATAAAAAATATGATCAGATAACTGCGCAACTCAGAATATTCAAAAATAATGAAGTGAATCTATTGCGTCTGTTACCTCCCCGGCAACGACCCCATTTGACGGAGAGATTCTTGCTTATTTATGATAGTAATAGAATGATATGTCATTATGTTTTGTGTGGTGGAAAATCTCTCAATCAAAACTAAATATCAAATTTAACCACAATAAAGATGTCGCATCCACAGGAAGGAATAGACCAATAAATTCACGAGTCGAGGAATATACTATTTGCAGACACTACCGCGAGTTTAATGCGAGGAATTTGCTATTTTAAATGAAGCTTGCAATTTCCTTAAAAGTTAAGGGGTATTTTTTTAGTTTCACGTTAGGGGTATTATGTATGATGCAGGTGTAATGGCATATTATGTAAATTTAACTTGCATGCAAATCTGATTTGAAATTCAAAGTTAAATCATGCACATAACACAAGTGACGTAATTTTAGGACACTGAGTGTATCAATGCAATATGGCCTGAATAAAATATAAATATCTCAATGGCAATGGCATTAAATGTAAATATTAATTGAGAAGAAAACAGAGGATTTCTCCTCTCTCTTCCTCGTGTGGATGGCCATGCACGGATGGCGGCGAGAGTCAATGGGGTGGTGCGCCTCGACGAGGGCAATGCAACGGTGGTGATGCGACGGCCAGAGGTGGCCGGTGGCAGCCGGACGGAGGAGAATGGCCGTTTGCCTATTGGCCCTATTGGAGGAGGTTAGCCACACATGGAGAGGGTGGCTTCGCTGCTGTAGCCTGCATGGCTACGCACTGGGTGCACATGCGTAAGGTGTGCTAGGGCGCGCTTGCAGGGCAGGCTGCTGGCTGCAGCGTTGGCCACGCGCGGGCGATGGGTGCAGTGCCTGTGGGTGTGGGTTGCCTGCAGGCTTGAAGGGCGCCTACGGGCGCTGGTGAGGGTGCACCTATGGGCGGGGCTTTGGCGTAAGCGCATGTAGGGAGTAGTGCAGGGTGGCGTGCGCTTGCAGTGGAGAGGATGGTGCAGCGAGGGTGGGTTGGCCTATGCCTGCAAAGGGCGCGAGTGCGCGATGGGGCTACGCTTGTAGAGGGTGTAAGTGCGTAGTGGGGCTGCGCCTGCAGAGGGCACGTGTGCGGGCGGTGGAAGGCTTGGCACGGTGAAGGCAGTGTGTGGCTGGACAAGCGGTGGAGGGTGCTCTATTGCTGCTAGGAGCATTGGTTGCTACGTAAGGGCGCTGGTGGTGGCGCTAGGCACAGTGCACGTAGTCTTCACAGTGTCCACCCTCTCCACGGTGGGGAAGGTGGAGAAGAAGGATATCCCCCCAGGGGGAGGAAGAAGAACCGAAGATGCCCTCCTCTCTCGTGCTAAGTCTCCACTTAACTCCTCTCCCCTGCGCCAATTAACGGATTTTCAAATCCCTTACTAATTTTGGCAGCTGCTATTGGGTTCGGTTGAAGGGGGACTACTGTAGATGGAGATATTTGTGGGGGGAAAATATCTTTCCACCCCCTATTCTTTTCCACAATTGTTCCTCCTCCCTCTTCTTTCTAATTATTAGCCTGATGGAGATTAATTTGAGGAGATGGGTGCATTGTTGCGGGGCCCTGCATGAAATATAATTACATAAGAAGAAATGTAAACTTAAACAATGACACATGCAACCATTTAATGACCAAATGTGATTAGTAACAAACATACAATGTTAGAATTGAATTACTTAGGCGTAATAATAGTCCATTAAAATGGACTCATTAGTTGGCCTACAATGTAGACCAACGTCACCTGACTTGCCCTAAAGATGGTAGAATGAGATCTAGTTCAAGACCTAGAAATCGCCCTGATTTTACTCCCAGGTTATTAGGTTCAAGATTTTAAGAGTTCAAGTGAAATTAGAGCCTGATTTTAGGGTTTTTGTTGATTAGATCTTTCCAATCAAGGGCTTGGGTAGCACACAAATGCGAGAGGGTAAATTTTCTTTTAATTCAGGCAAAAAATGTGTACTAACACTCCAAACCGTAATGTCAAACCCTAATTAGCCCTATTCCGCATCCAATTTGATCTCAATATGTACACCTTGGACTCAAACAAGAAGGTGAGTAGTCCAAGATGATCAGAAATTAAGTGTGATCCCTAATAGGCATAGGAAAGTTAGGGTAGGGAATTCTAAACAAAATCGTCTCAATCTTCAATTAGAAAAAAAATTCGTAAATCAAGAAACTTGCCTTTTAAATGATAGTTACTATGAAAAATAAGGCAAGTGATTCCTAATTAATTGTTTCCTTTTTGTCTTCCCAAGATTAGAAGGTTTGATAAGTCGATTTTTGCTTTCGAAAATGATGATTAAGATGATTTATCATTGTATTTCTAAGTGTTGAAAAATCGACTAATCAAAACAATTAAAATAACCATTCAATTAGGAGCAGGTCGTATCCACAAAGAGGCAGTGGCCTATTAAAACTGACACGGGTTAAAAGCAAATGTTCACAATTAATTTCCCTAAGAAATCGAATCAAAATAAATCAATGTAACAATGATTAGATGAGCTAATATTGCATTTTCGAGAAAAAGGGAGGTCCTTTGCATAAACTCACCATAATTAAATATTGATAAATCAAAAATCCTTTTTGTGGCAATGGCACTTAAATGTAAATAGAAATGAACCCAAAAACAGCGGATTTCTTCCCCATGACCGTGCACGAGGAGGGATTGGCCGAAGGTGCAAAGCTTGGAGGAGGATCTCTAAATCGAGGGCTTCGCGATAGCGGTCGTGGCAAAGCGCAAGGCGACCAAAGTCGACCGGATAGAGCTATGGTGAAGGTGGGTTCCGGTGGTTGCTAAGGGCTGTTGGCCGCATGCAGGTGCGTGGAGGCACGCGCGTGAGGAGGTGCAGTGCACAGAGGAGAAGGCGTGGCTACTACTGAGCACTGGAGTTACTGTTGGCCACACGTGGAGCGTGGGAAGGCACGGTGTGTGCGGTGATGGCAGTACGCTGTTGCTGTTGACGTCGAGGGGGAGGCGAGCGTGGAAAGGAGAGGAGGTGCAGGGGGTCATGCAGTCTGGAGGCGAGGAGGCCAATGCAAGGAGATCAGTGTGCACAGGCATGCGTGGAGCATGAGAGGCGCGAAGTTGAGGGTGATGTTCGTGTGAGGTGTACACAGAGGTACTGGTGGTGCACAGCAGTTGTGCGTGGGCGAGAAGGCTGTGGGTGTGCTACTAGCTGAGTGCAGCGGGTGCGCGCAGGCGAGAAGGACGGTAGTGAGGGGGCGTCAGATGTCTGGGAAACTTCCCAAACGTCTTAACTGACGGGAGAGATGAAGGTGCAGGGCATGGATGGCTACTAGTGCATGGTTATGATGGTGGTTGCTGGTGTTGGTGTTGGCGGTAGTGGATGCTAAGGTGCTCACAGTAATCTGCGCAGCCACTGATGGCGCGACGGTCAGTCACCCCGCTTGCCC
This sequence comes from Thalassia testudinum, assembly GCA_037157565.1. NCBI lineage: Eukaryota > Viridiplantae > Streptophyta > Magnoliopsida > Alismatales > Hydrocharitaceae > Thalassia > Thalassia testudinum. The sequence continues at coordinate 36,884,621 of JAZHRO010000035.1, read as the reverse complement.
GCGGTGGTGTGGCCTTGTACACACGGAAGGAGGCCCGCAGTGGTGGAATGGAGTGCTTATCGCACGCACAGTGGTGGGTCAGGGGTGGTGGCCTGCTGAGCTAAGTCATTAGAGATCTCTTCGTATGCAGCAGGAAGGTGGAGAGGGAGATGGAGGGTCACACGAAGACCATCAATGCAAGATCTGCATTCATGACTCGACAATGAAGGTGGTGCTGCAGCCATTGCAAGAAGAAAAGTTAATAAAATATAATAATAAATCAAGGGTTATTTATCTATAACACCTTAGAAGAAATGTTAAATCTATATGTAATGCAACCTATTTCAATGCATGATATTCTAAATAAATTCTAAATGATATTATCAATGCATGTAATGCATGAAACGCATGAAATAGGTAATTTTATGTTATCCTATTTACATACTAATGTATGCTATATAAATGTACATGTTAACTTAATGTCTAGGCATTAAAATACATAAATAGGCCACAAATATGGGCTCATCACATGCCCCCATGCCTAGTTTTTGCTAGTCCCTAGCAAATTCATGCAATATCCCAGCTCTCAAAGTTGACTAGCCAACCCAATTGGTCTTCCTTTAGAAACTTGTTAAGTACAAACTTTAGACCTAAAGTTCCCAAGCAGTTGCTAGGTTACAAACTAGGTCGGTTAAAGATGAGTTGCAAGCACAAGTTTCCTCGGTTTCTAACTCTACCCTAGGGTTTGTTAGTCCCAGAGATTAAAACATCCGTGCATGTGCAATGGTCTGATTTATTTAAGGTTGGTATGATTGCCAACATAGAAAGTGGATTTGTTTTTTCATATATATATTTTGTTTGATTCCTCTAAGTTTAACCTTGGATCAGCTATCAACACGGTCTGTGTTGGATTCATTATCCCCATCACTGTACCTCGAATGGAAGGCGGCTTTCGATGCTTCGAGATAGCACCGCCCATAGCGACCCCAAGAACTCCTGGCAATCGACACTTCGAGATAGCATCGCCCATGGATTTCTTAAGCAAATTCAGGCCTATGGCAATTGGCACTTAGAGATAAGGCCGCCCATGGTACCTGAACCGCACAATGCGCTTACATGCCCCCAGTAGGATGGACATCCTAAGAGACAAGCACCGAAGAGGTGACATGTTATCATCGCATCCTCAAGGTGAGTATATACTCCACCTCTCCTGTGGCAAAAACTCTTCCAATCAAATTGTGTTTTCAATCTTCTCCTAAGTCAGAACTAAGAAAACCAAATTTTCTTTAAGAAATGAATTAGGTTGATCGCTATTTACGCAAAACCAAGTGTGTGTGAAATGTGGATGCTTAGGTTACAAGGACCCGTAAACCACAAGGTAGAAAAAGATACCAAGTACTACCCATCCTTTTACTCAATCTCTAGCTTTCCTTCCTCAACCTCTTTAAGAATGGTCCGCAACTTAACTCCTACTTAAGTTTTAATGTCCACAAACGACCCAAAAGGTCTAAGGCTAGTAATTCAACTTATCTTCTAAAGTCAGACACCTAGAGTCAACATAGTCTAACCTAAAGTTTTGGTTTGCCTAAGAATGCCGGGCCCAGCCAGTGAAGCTCAATAATGCAAAATGTTTTTCTTTTTTCTTTTTTTTTTTAACAATGCAAATGTATGCAATGCAGCATGTTTTAACTAAATGCATGAATGTACTATGTATAAATGCTATGTATATCCATGCATGAATGCACTATGTATAAATGCTATGTACATCCCCAAGTACACCCCCCCATGCCTAAAATCTACAAGGTCCCCATTGCATAAAAGGATTATACCTGGGTAAGAGTTGGGCTGTCGTTATTTTGTTAGCAGCTGAGTAACCAAAGAATCTACAAATCAAGTTCAAGGATCGTAGAAATAGGCCCTAAAAATGAGCAAAGTAATGCTGGCCTAGAAAATAGGTAACCTAGGATGTTGGCGAGCTGATGATGAATCCCGATAGCAAATGCTCACCCAACCATGATGGGCATGAAATCTTCCAAGGTCACCGAAGGAGGTTCTAATGGATAGACTAGAATAGCAGCCTCTAAAGGTGTTGGAGGAGATGACAAGGATCCTCCAAAAGAACTGGGGAAGGAATAGCATAAAGATATGCCTCCAGGGTGATGGACTAACCATAGAAAGCATCAATCCATACCCAGTACCCCATTACAAGAGATATTGGTTCGCTAAGCCCCTCAATCAGAACAAAAGTGAGCAATTTCCTAATCCAAGGATTGTCTAGGGTGTCCAAGTTACGAGGTTGCAAGATGAACATAAGATCTAGGTTGGGTTTTAATCGGCTTGGTGTCCATCCCTAACATCCTTCCTAATTCCTCAATCGCATCCCTAGCATCCCCTGTACTATCACTTGTATCTTCCTTCTCTTCATTAGTGATCAATTCAATGCATGGAGTCACAATTTTGCCTTCAGTCATAGGCAAATCAGAGGGTAACCCCCAATCGTATGAAAGTAGGTTAGAAGCAACAGATCTAGGGATTATCTTATCAATGTCTTCTCCGGGTTCATGTTCTTTATTAAAATCCTCCCCGAAGTCTATATGTGAATCCACATAAATCTCAAAAGTTGCCTCCACATTTTCCATTATTTGATCTTGAAGAGGGATATCGTTAATAGGAGCACGGAGGAAACCTAAGTTGATCAAATCTGCGACATCCTCGGGGGCTAATTCTTCAAATAATACATAATCACCCTTAGTGTCACTCCAAATCCTGAATGTAGGTTCCTCACATAATTCATCCTCCTCAATAGTCAATTCATCATCTACTGGAGGTCTAGAATCATTAAAACTCTCTGCAAATCCCCTAGGGCACTCTATCTAGGGTAAATGGTTCATTCTAGTAACATCAGACTCCTCAGATAAGTGAATTTCAGGGTAAGGTTCCCTAAGGGTGGGTAGGAGTTCCATTTCGTGACCATCATCAGAAGGAAGGTTGGGATTAAGAACTTGGCCTCGACCTAATTCATCAAATGTCAGAAAAATGCTATCATCTGGGTCAAGGTCTTCTAAAGGTACCATTTTATCCTTCGTTTGACTCCAATATAATTCAGGTGGATACTCAACCTAATCATCATCTTCCTCTAGTGGCCACTTTCCAAAACCAGAATCAAGGGTGTAACACAGGTGGCCAGATTCATGTTGCCTAGGAGTACTAGTCCAACCCTGGAAATTAGCATGATGAATAGTGGGTGGGTTGGGTGTATCAATCATGGGAGGGATATTAGACAAGGCAAATCCCACTCCTAGGTTCTATGCACTAAATTGGGGCTTAATCAAACCAATACTCCTATAGTAGGAGTAAAAAGGATCCCATTGGTTGTCATTTTGTCCATCAAAAGATGGACCATCTCGACGTATGGGATTAAAGATCGCAAAGTGGGGGTAAGGGTGTGGGCAAAAGGTGAAAGGGAGGTGATTAAATTGGTCCATTCTAACTCACACCATAGTCAGATTTCCCCAAGAAAACACAATTAAAAAGGACTTTTTAGGTCTTTCCCAACTTAGGCATTTGGTTTTAAGTCAGATTGTAGGTGACAATACAATTTGTTCAATCAATTTACGCGCCTAATGTGGACCTACAGAATGCCTAAAAAGACCTAGTTGGAACTTAGGTGCTCTTCCCTAAAGTTCAAATAGTAAAGTACTCCAAGGATGGAAGATCGAGGGATGCAAGTAGGCCCAAGCCTTCCTTTGAAGTTGTGCTTTCATGGTGCTTTACTATTTGAAGTTACTCCAAGTATCCCCCTCCTTGGAGTTACAAAACCTTTGATCTTGAGTTTCAAGCACTTCGAAATCAACAGTAGGAGGGTTCTTTCCTAGTAGCTCAAAAACCTAGGAGTGTCTAAATGCGTGCTTTGGTGCAAAGATCAAACAAGTGTGCATACACTGTCAAAGATTTTGAGTTTGAATTTTGAATCACATGCCAAGTTTCAAAATCAAGTCCTTAGTTTTTAAATGTTCCTCCTTTAATTAGTCTTTTTTCAGAAAATGTGACCACTTGTTAATTCTTTCAAAACAATATAGGTGATCTTGTCTCAAGTCCAAAATGCAATGTGTGATCAAGATATGGATGCAAAGTAAAAGGATGCGTACCTCACTTCCAGCAATCAGCGATGCGAGAATGCACACAATATAAAAAATAACTCTAGAGGCTCCTCATACAGACCTAAATGGTTCATCTTAAGAGCAGGCAGCTTCTAGCATGCAGCTCGTGTTTTGTTTTTTTTTAACCTACTTATGCACAATAAAATCAATCCACAAAAGAGAAGAAAAACCTAAGTCTAAAGAAATGGGAACAGACTCCCAAAAAATTACCTAACATGGGCCTAAAACAAAATTGGGGAACAAACCCCTAAAAATGTACCCCAGAACAAGGGTCTCAAACCAAATGTATGTGCAAGAAAATAATGAAAAGTAAAGTTCTAAAACCTAAATCTATCTATTGAAAAATCGACAGAGATGAAGATGATCACTCCGGATGTCCTCCCAGTTTGTGACAACAAGGTTCACCAATGTTCAAGCTCCTCCTCGAAGATACGAAGCCTGCTCTCTCCTCCAATCAGTGGAAACAAGGTCCACCTCAGTGTCGCTGAGGCTGGCGCATCAACTTGTCTCAGAATACAAGTACCTCGCACCAAACAGATAATCAAATTAAAATATGCCTTAACTAAAATGTGAACAAATAAATAGATAAATGCAAGTTTAAAAAGCTCATTGCCTCCCCGACAACAACACCATTTGACGAGTCAATTTTCGCTTTCGAAAATGATGATTAAGATGATTTGTCGTTGTATTTCTAAGTGGTAGAAAATTGACTGATCAAAACAATTAAAATAACCACTCAATTAGGAGTGGGTCGTATCTACAAGGAGGCAGTAACCTATTAAAACTCGCAAGGGTTAAAAGTAGTCATTCATGATTAATTTCCCTAAGAAATCGAATCGAAATTGCCTTTAAATCAATGTAACAATGATTAGATGAGCTGATATTGCATTTACGAGAAAGAGGGAGGTCCTTTGCATAAACTCACCATAATTAAATATTGATAAATCAAAAATCCTTTTTGTGGCAATGGCACTTAAATGTAAATAGAAATGAACCCAAAAACAGAGGATTTCTTCCCCATGTCCGTGCGCGAGGAGGAGGGAATGGCCGGAGGTGCAAAGCTCGAAAGAGGATCTCTAGACTGAGGGCTTCACAATGGCGGCCATGGCAAAGCACGAGGCGGTCGGAGCCAGCCAGACGAAGCTATGGTGAAGGTGGGTTCTGGCGGCTGCTAAAGGGTTGTTGGCCTCACACAGGCACACAAAGGCACGAGTACGAGGAGGTGCAGCGCACAGAGGAGAAGGCACGGCTGTTGCTGTGCATTGAAGTTGCTACTAGCTGCTCATGGAGCGCAGGAAGGCACGGTGTGCGTGGCAATGGCGACGCACTGCTGTTGTTGATGTCGAAGGAGAGGCGCACGTGGAGAGGGGAGGGGGCGCAGGGGGTCGCGTAGTCTGGAGGTGAGGAGGTCTTCGCGAGGAGGAGATCAGTGTGTGTGGGCGTGCGTGGAGCGTGAAAGGTGCGAAGCCGAGGGTGATGGTCGCTCGAGGAGGTCTGCACAAAGATGCTGGTGGTGCACAGTAGCTGCATGCGGGTGAGAAGTCTACAGGTGCGCTGCTGGTCGTGTGTAGGGGATGCACGCAGGCGAGGACGGTAGTGAGGGGCCATCAGATGTCCGGGAAGTTACTGGCGGGATAAATGAAGGTGCAGGGAGTGGATGGCTACTGGCGCGTGGTTATGGCGGTGGTTGCTGGTGTTGGTGATAGTGGCAGTGCACGCCGAGGTGCTCACAGTAATCTGCACAGCCACTGATGGCGTGAAGGTCTGTCACCTCGCCTACCTACAGTGGTGTGGCCTTGTGCACATGGTAGGATTCCAACAGTGATGGAATGGAGTGCTTGTCACATGCACAGTGGTGGGTCGGGGGTGGTGGCCTACTGAGCTGAGTCACTAGAGATCTCTTCTTATGCAGCAGGAAGGTGGAGAGGGAGATGGAGGGTCACACAAAGACCATCAATGCAAGATCTGCATTCATGGCTCGACAATGAAGGTGGTGCTGCAGCCATTTGAAGAAAAGTTAATAAAATATAATAATAAATCAAGGGTTATCTATCTATAACACCATAGAAGAAATGTTAAATCTATATGTAATGCAACCTATTTCAATGCATGATATTCTAAATAAATTCTAAATGCTATTATTAGTGCATGTAATGCATGAAATGCATGAAATAGTTAATTTTATGTTATCCTATTTACATATTAATGTATGCTATATAAATGTACATGTTAACTTAGTGACTAGGCATTAAAATACAAAAATAGCCCACAAATATGGGCTCATCAAGGTTGATTAGGGAAGAATAGGGAAGTTACCTGCCCCGACGTGGCTGTTTTGCATGGAAGATCTCCTCGTGAAGTACCTCGCAAAATCACAATAAAGAAAACAGAGCAAGTTAGTGCTCAAATATAATCAAAATATAGCAAGAGAATAGCGGTGAATTGCACATTGCTCCCCGGCAACAGTGGCAAAATGTTGAACGGCTAGATTGAGGAATCCATCCCCGACAACGACGCTGAAATGTTTAAGCGATCTATCGGGGATTTAAATCAATGTATTGTCGTCGTAGTTTGAAATCCACAATAAATCGAAAAACAGATAAAATTTATAACTTGAATGTTAGAAATGAAGTCCGAGGTCGTTCACTGGGAGCAAATAGGGAATTCATGCGCTAATATCAACAAATAATGTAAATGAGCACCAGAAATTAAGCAAAGTATATATTTTCAATGAATAATAATCTGTCACATTAAATATTCAGTGAAATCCAATGTATCTCAAGAATATGAAGATAAAAAGAAAAAAGAATAAAAGACAATGGTGATTTGAATCACCACTTATATCCTCTAAAGTTTAAGCATGCATTCAACCATCAATTATCTCAAATCAACCAACAGTAGGCAAGCAATCAAACATCTTAACAGAAGGCAAGCACAAGCCATCACTTTTTCTTCAAAATCTCTCCTCTTCTTCCTTCTTCCTTCTCTGTGTGCATAGGGGGGAACACACCCCTGAAATCGACTAAGTGTCAAGAACACTGAAGAGCAAAAACCCCCCCTTAACCCTGCATGCTCTCTCTTTCCTTCACTCTAGTTTCTCCTCTTTCCTGCCTTCACAAGACCATGCACAATACCAGGTTATCGGGTAATTGGTCTAGAGCACACCCGGGATCGGGGCTACCAGCGTGGGGTAGCAGCCGAGGTGTGCATGGGCATAAGTGAGTGATAAACGCCAATTTATCATCATTCTTTTGCATTAAAACAATCCTAGCTTTTAGGGTTTTGCTTCACAAATGGGTTTTTTGGGTTGCATTTAGTCATAAATTAGGTTAGGCATGCATTGCATTTTTCTTCTCTTTTTAATGTATTTTTGTGAGTGTTAGGGATGAACAGATATACAGATCCCTAGAACCCTAGTACTCAGGAAGGCAACTTGTGAAGAAGAAGCTCAGACTAGCTAGAACTCAACTTGATCCAGCTCACCATAGCTGGAATCCAACTTACTTGGACTAGGGTTAGCTCATTCTAGCTCCATTCAGTTCATCTCAGCTGAATGGCAGCTCAAGAGAGTTCATCTTAGCTCACCTTAGCTTAGGTCAGCTCAGATCCAGCTCAACTTCACTGAGTCTAACTCATCTTAGCTCCCATTAGTCCATAGGGAGCTCTAGCTAGCTCAGCTGAGTTGACTGGAGTCTACCCCATCTCAGGTCCAGCTACATCTAGCTCCACTCAACTCCAGCAAGATGAAGATGACTTCATTCCAGCTTAGGAAGCTCAAGTCCAGCTCCCAGGGATTCAACTTAGCTCAACTCAGTTGAGCTAAGCTACCTTAGCTGTCTCAACCAGCTTGATCCTCCCCGGGAGCACCAAACCTAGCTCACCTCAACTCATTTTGGTAGAAGCCGACTCACTTTAGCTTGGCTTAGCAACTAGCAAAGAACTAGCAAGCTAAGCCAGCTAGAGTAGCTCCATGCCACCCACTTCAGCAGCTGCTAGCTCCAGTTCAAGCTCCAGACTTCTCCTCAGCTCCTCTCTTCAAACCCTAGCTCCAATACCTCCTCCTCTACTCCACTACTAGCTAAGCTAGCTTAGCTTAGCTTAGCTATGCTCCAACTCCCTTGGCTTTTTACCACCTAAAAACCCTGCCTAACAACTCCACCAACTAGCTCCACCTAAGCTCCACATAAGCTAACCCTACTTCCACCTCACCTTGGTGCCAACCTAGCCTACCCACTACCTCCAAAAGACACTACAAAGTGGTGCCAAAACCCCTCATAACCACCCACCAATTGGAGCCACTTTTTCCCTCCAAAACCCCCTTCATCTCCACCACATATCTTCCCTTAAACCCATCTCCACCATCCACCTATCCCCCCTTCTAGAAGCCCTCATGGTGGCGCCAAAACCAAGGCATCCCTTCATGGTTGGTGCCACCTTTAGGTGGCTCTTCACCACCATAACCACCACCTTCACACCCCCCTACATGGCGCCAACTATTCTCCACCATAAGATCACCTAATCACCCCCATCTTCCCATCTTAGCCATCCATTTCAAGAGTCACCTTAACCCTCTCATCCTACCCTATAAAAAGACCAACACCCACCACCTTACAACCCATCCTTGGCTAGCAAAATACCTCTCATATTCTACCTAAAGCTCACCCCCAAGAGAGAAGAAGAAGAAGATTAAGTGGATACTCTGTCCCCTTGGTGCCTTTCCCTCTTCCCTTTTCTCTTATGCCTATGCCAAACAAAGGAGAAGCCAGGCAAGGAAGACCTTTGGAGGAGGCCTTAAAGGTGGTCCACTCCACCTTGGAGGAGAGCTTAAGGGTGGTACATGCCCACCCTTGGAGAAGGAAAGTTAAGGTGGAAGCTTCCACCTTGGAGGAGCCTTTCAAGGAAGGAAAAAGAGGAGCCCTTTTAAAGCCTAGGAGCCAATAAAGCTTAGAGCAAGGAGCTTCCCCTCTTCACCATCATTTCAGAAGGATTTGTGTTTTACTTTATCTATTGCATTTATTCTAGTAGTAGAAGCATTCCTCTACTAGGTTTTTATGTAAAGCACTTTTGCATCAATCAAGTTGCCGTCAATTCTATTTCGTTTTGTTGAAATTTTTTTATATAATCTAGTTTCTAGGACTTTTAACTCCTTCTCCCTAATTACTCTAGGCCTCCACGTGTCTAGAGTGAGCTTAGGGAGAATCTCTACTTGTCACTTTAGTAGTAGTGTAGTGAGTTAGGTGTTAGTCATTTTCCGTTGCCAACAAAATTAGTGTTGCCGTTATTTCAAAACCCTAAAAAACTACATATTTAAAAAGACCAAAAAGAAAGTTGATTTCCATTTTCGAGCAAGAGACTGATTTTTGCAACCAAATTGCCTCCTTGGACGACCCTAGATACCCCACTATCTAGGTTACAAATTTAAAAGCGTATGCGATTTCGTGTGTTATGACTTAAAAATCCGCTTTTACAAATCACGTCAAATTTTGCATCAGCAGGTAAACAGGTCAGAGCCAGGCCCACGTGGTGGTGTCACGAGCGAGGCATGTGAGTGTGGCAGGGGACCTTACCCCCCAAGTGTTGAGTCAAATAGCCCAAGTGACAAAAATAATATATGTGCCTTCAGCTGCTTTGTCCAAGATGATGTGGGACTATCTTAGGCCTCCTCTTCGCATGCACCTGTAGATGGAGTGGCGCATCCAATTGGAGTAGCTATTGAGGGGAATAATTGAAGCCCTCCTTAGAAGCCTGGAGTCCTTCCGCGTGACCTAGGCATATTACCTGGAGCTGCCAATGCTGAAGAGTGAGCTTAGAGCTTACTCGAAGCTCACCGTTAATGGCACTGGAGACCTGCTGACCAAAAACATAAAGAACGGCCTTTCGGCCTTGCCAAATGAGTTCAGTAGCTTCGCCATGAGATGGTGAACATGGTGGTGTGCGTGATGTAGCACGAGGATGCGTGTAAGTGGCTGGCGAAGGCAGAATAGGTCAAAGATGAGGGGTTTGTTCGGCGGAGGGTTTAGGTGGACGGTGGAGCGAAATAGGAGGGGTTTGATTGGTGGAGTCATGGCGAAGGTTGTGGGATGGGTGGCGAGGCGTATGCAGCAGAGTAGCAGTGGGAGCACCTTACCAAAGGAGCAACCAGAGACGGGGAAGATGAGAATGACAGCATGTGTCGAGGGGATATTTTTGGGTTTTCCGGGTGTAAAACTAACCTAAGAGAACTAAGGATCTAATCTAACCATAATCTAACAGAAGAAGGGGGGAGAACGACGTCGGGGGTACGTCGGCATCGGGGACGAAGGTACTCTGGTATGTGGTAACGGCGACGACGACGGAGGTTGGGAAGCTCCTATTGGTACGGCCAAGAGCGGAAGAGGTTGAGGGGAAGGAATCCGCTGCTGATATTGCAGATGGACAACGAAGAAGATCAGGAGGAGTCATTGAAGCTTGCTGAGCTTCTCAGCCAGAGTGGAGAGATGAAATAGAGGTGTTCCATGCTGAAATCGAGAGTGGAGAGAACGATCTGCCCTGGGGGTTCTTTAGATGGGTAGCGGGGGGTTGGCTGAAGCTTGGAATCCAAGATTTCAAACTTGGAAGGTCGCCGGAGTTGGAAACCTATGAGATACCCAAATCTCTCATGCGTTCACATGAGAGATTGGGAAGGTTGTTGGGCTCAAGACCAGATTCATTGGAAAGACAATTTCCTGAAGAGTCTCTGGTTCAATTTTGGGAAAGTTTCATCGATCAATCAAGGAGAACTCTACAAATGAAACTCGTCGGAGCAGGATTCTTGAGAGATAATTGCGAAAGGATCCATTTATAAAGAACGATGATAAAGATAGGGGGCTAATTGTAAGGAATTCAAAAGTTAGGGGTATGTGTGTGAGAGAAAAGACTCAGACAAGACCAAATTGCAAACTAGGTCAAGATGTTCTCAGATTGGGCCCAAATTTTGCTACAAACATAATTTAGATCAAAGGAATCCAATGGTGAAGTTAGATTTAGGTTTTGACCACGTTTCACTGGATAAATTGCATAATTACCCAAATTAGGGCAAAAGTCTATCTGTGGCTCTATTTTAGGTCAAGACGGGTTCAGATGATCAAATTGAAGGTACCAAATCCTAGAGAATATTTTTCTCTGATTTCTTGAGAGTTTATGTAAATTTTATCCTAACCACAACCTCAGTAGATTAAGCAAGTTAGTTTTTAGGGTTTCAGATGTCATTAATTCCTGAAATGCATGAAAACCCATTTCTATCTACACAAACCTACTTGCTAGATATTTAAGACCATTTGACCTTTATTTAACCCTTGAGAAATCTTGTGATTGTTTTGAAATTGAAATATGCTGTTAAAACCAGGGATAAAACTGCAGTTTTATCCCTGTTTTATTGTATTTCCCTAGGAATGGATTTATAGTGAATTAGGGTCCTCTGGCGGTTATGTAGGAACATTTATTCCTTAATTATGACTAATTAAATCTAGATATGGCTGATGATGATGTTATCATCAGGGAATGTAAGCACCTTGTGCTAGTTCAAGTGCCATGGGTGGCATTATCTCGAAATGTCAATTGCCAGGGTCTAGATTTAGCTACAGAATGCCATGGGTGGCATTATCACGAAGTGTCAATTGCCAGGTTCTGGGGGTTGCCATGGGCAACACTATCACGAAGTGTCGATTGCTAGGGACCCTTTCAGGAATAATGATGGGGAAGAGGAATCTGATACAGATCATGTTGAGGACCAATCCAATGTTGGAGTTAAGGGAATCAAAAAAATGATAAGAAAAAAATCTCAAGAATATCTCTCTATCTTCTAAAAAATACACTGGCAAGTCGAACCTAAACCTTGCTACACGAACCTCTAGGTAGATTTTGGGGCCTTAGAAACCTTTGTTGCAGACCCAAAGCTGAGGCTAGTCAGGTTCGTATCTTGGTTGGTACTTGAGTACTTTTAGGCCTAGAGTTGGTATTTTGATCTAGTCTCTAGAGGTGTAGGACGATAAGACATCCTGACAATAAAATCTAGCCTAGAGACCTGGTCTGATCCATATGATTTTTCTCAGGACTAGCAAAACTTAGGCTTAGGGGTATTTGATAAGTCCACTTTAGTGGACTAAATTAGAGCCTAAGTACATCATGGTTAGAATGTTAATTTAATTTAAAAGCATGCATTACATTGATACAATTGATTAAGTAATAAATTACCATTCCCTTCATTTCATTTATTTTTGAAAACTTTGTTACATAGTTTGATTAATTACTCATTTGTTATGAAAGGTCATTTTTGGGAAATTAGACATAATTGGAATTCCAGCATTTCAATTCAGCACCAAGGCTAGAAAAGATGTTGAGAATCAGCTATTTTTGGAGAGGTTCTCGTATCTCACTATTTTGGCATGACCGAATCCTACATATCAATCACCAAACTCCACGACCTACCAATCTCCACTTAATTCTTTTTTTCACCCTCTCAACCTTTCTTTCCAATTTTGGGCACTAGTCCTTACACACTCCCTCAACTAGGGGCACATAGCACAAAAGCCCTAGAACCCCCCCCCCCCCCCCCCCAACCTTCATCTCTCAACCCCTCCACCAAATGTAAGGAAGAGCCACCCCCTCCCTCAAGATCGTGTGCCTTCATGACCACCACCACGAGCCAACCACAACTACCTTCGACGACCATGCCATCACTACAAGCAATCCACATCCTCGACTCCTCCCCAATGTTCCCTCTACTAGGAGCCTCCATCCTCAACACCACGACCTCTCCACTAACCTCTTCCCGCAAGCTTCCATGCGACAATCTTCGACCACGACAAGTCTCATGGGGACAGCGTGTTGCTTGCATCGTGACCATCACCACGAGCCACCTTCATCCTCGACGTCAACACCGTGCTCTTCCTCACCCACTCGGTTCCCTCCTCTCCAGCCATTATATCTACGTCGACAGCTACCACAGAATCCCCACCGCACTCCTCTCTGGCGTTACACCACGTGAAGTCCCATCATCACAGCAGCATCAACGCAACCTCCACAATTTCTTCAGTCTTCTTCTTCCCTCAACTTCCCCAATAGAGAAGAGGAACTTGATGAACATGTTTCGCATGGTAGAAATCAGGGTTTGGAGGAACCCATCGTCATAGTCGCAAAACTCGTTATCAAATACAATTTTTACCGAAACTCCAAGGGAGTCCCGGGTCGAACACAAGGAGACAACGTTTGCTTTGCTTGAAAATTGCACTTCGTTTTGTTTCTTTTTGGTATTTTGAGATTTTGTTAGTTTTTTGTATTTTTGAAATATAAAGATAAGCAGGATGAATTCACAAGAGAGATGGAACAAATACAATATATTTCACAATTGTCTATTACAATAATCTATGAAAGCATAAAAAGAGAGGGAGGTGAGAAGGAATCTCCCAAATCGACTGTTCGACAAGATGACAGCGCCTAGCAGAAGCTTAGACGAAGGAGGTGAGGAACGGGACAACGGAGGTGAGATGCAAGAGGATGCCAGGTAGAGGAATGCTTCGTCGAGGCTCTGGAATGGATGTAAGGAGGCGGAGATGATCTGCTACCGAAATGGAGGTGGGAGGATGGCTCCAAGGCAACCTATGAAGGTGGTGGGATGAAGGATGAATTTTTGGTGGGAAGTAGGATCATTACACTAATAGGAGGCCTTTGGAGCTTGAGAGTAAGCTCTAATGGAGCTTTGGTAGGCTACTAGAGCTTAGGAGTAGGTTGGAGTAGAGTAGGTAGAGATGAAGAGGAATGGGAGGTGTAGGGATGTTTATATAGTGATGGGAGGAAGAGCATCCCGCACACATACATTCAGTGACAGCAACAAGCATCACTAAAGGTTGCTTGAGCTGTCGCTGAAGATCGGCACCTCTTCATTACCTTGGCTGGCGCACACACTGCACAGGCCCTTTAGTGATAGCTGCAAGTGTCACAAAAGGCTCCCCCTTCTATCGCTACAAAGCCCTGCACCCACCGCTCACACCCACAGCTGCTCGCTTGATAGATCTCCAGCCGTTCATCCTTGATCGTGTGGCACACACACCAATCACGCCTCTCTTGAAATTTGAATCGTGCGCCCCACATGATCAGACGTTGGATGCACCTCCCAGACGTCTTAACTGCGCCTTGGATGAGCTGTGTCTAATCGTGCATCTGTGATGCCACGTATATGCTTCCTTCGCTGCCTGATCTTCCATTGACAACTTAATTTCCCTCCTGCATGTGCTTCAGCGGATAAAATCCACTTGCGGGGCTTCAAACGCATGGCCGTGCGTTATGAGCTAAGGCATCCACCACTGCGCTGAGGATCGTGCTGTACTCTATTTAGGAATTAAGCTTCCGTGCCCACGACCATTAGATGAAGATCCAACGGTTGAGATGAATCCTCGCTTGATCAGCTTGAGGCCAGGTGAGATGAGGCGCTCTTCAGTCGTGGAGCATGCATCTCAACCATTGGATTGAGATCCAACGACTAGGATCTCATCTTACGGCAAGGCTAGGGATGCAATGGCCAAGATGGGGTGACTTGAATGGTGCCATGTGGCACCATCTAGGCCATCCATCTTCTTCTTCTTGTAGAGGGTGCTACAGAGCTCTGATCGGGGTGATTCTCGCATTGACGGACTGCGAACGACGCTGCCAATCCATCCGTACGGTTGGATTCTTCATCCGAAGCCCGTAAAGTTGTTGCACTACCTCCTGGCCATGTAAAAAGATGAAATTAATGTACATATTATACAACTATTCTAAATGCAATGCAATGGATGTTTATGCACTATTTATATCATGATATGCAATGCTAGGCCTAGGGACTATCGTAAATAAGCATTTTACGATGAATTTATGCGTGTTTATCAGAACCCAATAAATGGTGAGAGGATCTTCGTGCAGTAGCCCCTGATGACCTCTGTTCTCTACGTTTTCGACTCCATTGGCCTCGCCTCGACACCACGAGCCCAACCACGCCCTTAGACATGCCAACCGCGACCCACGTGCACACGTGGAATGACCCACCATCAGCGAGCTTCTCACCTTCCGGTGAACTTCGACCACCTCCATCGACACTGTCACCACCATCGGAATCCCCTCCACATCCTCCACCTTCTCCAAGCTTCCCATAGCCAGCCGTTCTTCCTTCCAAGCACGCGTGCAATGGGAGTCTATCCCCTATTTCTCTACAGTGTGCGTGCATTTAGAATTTACACGATTTTCCATTGCCAACTCTTATTTTCTTAATAAATTATTTGAGCCTCACACCAAATATATGAATAATACAATGAAATAGTTGTGGGTCTATTGGTCTGTTCCTCCATATGAATATGACATCGTAACTTTTGGTTAGTCTTCACTGATAAATATTTTGATCTGGGATTTTTCCTCCACAATTTATACTACGACGATATGTTTCCCATATTTTATTTCTTCATGTGAAAATCTCTCGATCACATACCTAAATTCTAGGTCGGATCAAATGATGAATTAATTCCTGAAGTGCTAAAGAGGAGATAAGGGATACCAACTGTAGGCCTCTTGGGCCTGTTTGGGCTTAAGCATTCAAGTATTTGTTAAGATCTGAACTATTCCTCATGAGGTTGAGAGAGTTGCGAAGCTAATGCATTAAGTTTAAGGCTTAGGGACTATTCGGCCTCGTTGTCTACCCTAAGGTTTGCAGGACTTGGTAACCTAGGCATCCACATCTCACCCACTAGTCTGGTTCAGTGAGCTTAATGAAGAATAATACCAAATGTTCTGTTCTAAAAAAGAAAATGGTTTCTCAATGATCGAACTTGGGAGCGGCTCAAAAATACAAGTTGATTAGAGTTCTTGTCATTGAGAGGAGTAAATACTCCCCTTGAGGATGCATTATAACATATTGTCTCCTAGGAGCTTGTCTCCTAGGATATTTAAATATCCTACCAGGGGTATGCAAGAGCCTTGTGCTGGTTTAGGTGCCATGGGTGGCATTATCCTAAAATGTCGATTGCCAGGGCCTAGATTAGCTACAGAATGCCATGAGCAGCATTATCTTGAAGTGTCGATTGCCAGGGTTCTAGAGGTTTCCATGGACGATGCTATCCCAAAGTGTCAATTGCAAGGGTTTTAGGGGTTACCATGGGCAATAGACACTTTGTGATTGTGTCACCCATGGCATTCTATAATTAATCCAACCCAGGCAATCGACATTTTTAGATAATGTCACCCACAACACCTGAACTAGCACAAGGGGAGTATTTACTCCTCTTAGCAGCAGGAACTCCTCTAATCAACTTGTATTTTCAAGCCACTCCTAAGTTAGATCATCAAGAAACCATTTTCTCTTTCAGAGCAGAACACTTTTTGGCATTATTCTTCATTAAGCTCATTGAACCAAACTAATGTGTAAGATGTGGATACTTAGGTTACCAAGTCCCCCAAACCAAAGGGTAGACAAAGAGGCTGAATAGTCCCTAAGCCTTAGAGTTAATACATCAGCTTCGTAACTCTCTCAACCTTTTGAGGAATAGTCCAGATCTTAACAAATATTTGAATTTTTAAGCCCAAGTAAACCCTAGAGACCTAAATTCGGTATCCCTGACTTATCTCCTATTCTTTAGCACTTCAGGTCTTAATTCGCCATTTGAACCAACTTAGAACTTAGGTATTATTCCATACTCGACTACTAGGACCAGCCACAATTTTGTTTGTTTTTCCTCCTTTTTCTTACTATATTTCCCTCATATTTTTCCTCCTCAATATAGATTTGCAGTACATCTTGAAAAGATCTCCTCCCCCTTCATCGTCTTTTTTTTGTGTGTGAACCCTTCAAAAGAATTGAATTTCCAATCATTTTTCACTTTAATGCGCTCCCATGCCTAAGTTTTGCAATACCCTCATTGCAAACCAGGTGAGTTTGATTTCAGCTTAGTTTATATTTTAGAACAGGTTCACAAGGGTGGGTGATTAGGTTGAGATGACTGTTGTGAACAATTTCAAGCTCCAATACAAGTATCGAAGGTAGAGTCGGTTGTTCCAAAGTATGAACCCTAAATTGCAATAGGAATGTAGCTTAAGAAGGATAAGAAAGGTCTCAGGTTTTTAAATGATGGGTTGCCTCCCATTAAGTGCTATGTTTAACACCATCAACTGGGCGTAATGCAACTCAAGAGGAAAGGAGATCAAAAGATTCAACAGCCAGATTCGAATCGGTAAGGTCAAGGAATGGTTTCAATCTTTGACCATTCACTGCAAAAGGGTTCAAGTCATGGCTGAGTTCACTGATTTTGATAGCTCCATTTCCAAAGATCCTCTAGACTAGAAAAGGTCCAGTCCCTTTCAATCTTAACTTTCCTAGGAAGAGCTTGAGTCAGGCATCAAAGAGAAGCACTTTTTGACCAGGATAAAAATATTTTCATGAAATGTGCTTGTCATGAAGGGCCTTAACCATCTCTTTGTAGATATGTGAGTTCTCATATGCATCATTGCATAGTTCATCGATCACGCTCATTTGCAAATGGCGTTGGATTCCCACCTTCCTGAGATCTAAATTGCACTTTCGTACTACCTAGTAGGCCTTGTGCTCCATCTCTACAGGAAGGTGACATGCCTTCCCATAAACTAATCTGAATGGAGATATTCCTAGTTGGGTTTTACGGGTGGTCCTATAATCCCATAATGATTCCGGAGGTTGGGTTGACCAATCTTTTCTGTCAGGTCGAACAATAACCTAGAGAATTTTCTTGATCTCTTGATTAGAGAGCTTAGCCAGTCCATTAGTTCGAGTATTATATGGAGTCAAAATTTGATGTGACACCCCCTATTTCTTCACCAGGGATTAGAAGTTCACATTTACAAAGTGGGTCCTCCCGTTAAAGATGATTCCACGTAGGACACTGAATCGACAAAAGTTATGCTCATGAATGAATTTGATTACTGCTTTGTGATCATTGGTTCGGGTTGGAATGACTTTTATCCATTTGGACACGTAGTCCACGGCTAGAAGGATGAATTCAAAACCGTTTGAATTCGAGAAAGGACCCATGAAATCAATCCCCCATATGTCAAAAATCTCACACACAAGAATCAAGTTCATGGGCATCATTTCACAGTGGCTCATGGTGATCACGGTCTAGCAACGAGTGCATGCCATATGGTGATTGTGTGCATCCTTGAAGAGTGTGGACCAAAGAAATTGCCACACTGGAGGATTTTCGTTGTGGTTTTGTGCCCAGAGAAATTACCACCAAAGGCCTAGTCATGGTAGAAAGATAATACATCATTGACCTCAGAGTCGGGAATGCATCTCCGAATGATTTGAACAACATCGATGTGGAAGAGATATTGATATGATGAGACACTCATCATGATCTCTAATTACCCCTAATTAACTAGTCTTCCTAGTAATTAGCTAAGGTTATGAATATATAAGGGTTAATTATAGAATAAGGGATATTTAGTTAATGACCTTAAAATAAGTTTAAAATGACATTTTATCATTCAATTAACATTATTAATAATTTAGATAATAATTGGACTCAAAATCCTATTAATCATTTCCTTAATTAATAAGAAAAGTAACTTAAATATAATGCATGCCTAAATATGTAATAACTTAAGTGATTTTACTTAATCTAATAAATTAACCTAAAAAGGTCAAAAATGTAAATTCAAGGTGTAAACATAATATTTACCTTATTTACCAACATATATAAAAAGTTGAAAAAGATTTAAGTTAAAATAAACCTTCAAAACCTGGGTTTACATTTTTATCCTTAATATTCATTACAGTCGGGTCCTTATTTCTCACATAGGTCCTTAAGTTTTATTACTTCTAAGTCCTTCTTCGTCTTCTTCTTCTTCTCCAACCAAACGAACGGCTGGCAGTAGAGAGTCACCCCATCGCGTGATCACCGCCCTGCCGACATCATTCCTCTTTGCCCAAGCTCTTGCAGCTTGCGCTCACCAACTACACTTCATCCATCGGTCTGGATTAACCGAGAATCCTATTTTTCAGTGGGAGATAACCTTACCATCGTCAAAGATGACGACGAAGGTTAAGCTCCTCGAGCTTCTTCTTCGGCCAGACCCTACCCCTCTCTTCGCCGCAAACTACTATAAATACCCCCTCACACCACCGATTTTAGCAAGTTGGCTCCCTTCCCTCTTCTAACACTATAGCCGACCCAATAGGCTATTCTTCCAAACCTCCGGCGATTCCCCATTCCATCTTCCGACTTCCTCCGTCCATCTTAAGTAGCCGAGGAGATTCGCCATGGTCTTTCGCACCTCTGACAAAGGCGCCGACCCTAGTATTCCCCCGCTCCACCTAAAATCTGCCCGCCGGAGATCTTTCTTCAACCCTCTGATTTCGTCGTCTGCTATGAAACTTCGACGGAATCCTATTGACCCCTTCGTCCAGGTAACAGTAGACTAGGAGTAGAAGTAGGAGTAGGCTAGCTTAGTTAGTTAGTTTAGTTAGTTAGGTTAGAGTAATTTTAGAATTTAGCTTCATCAGCTCCGACTCTGGTGAGTTCCCTGAGCTCGCCAGAGATTTAATTTTGTCTTTTAATACATTGTTCACCTTCCTATATCTTCCATGTTCACTTCTAATCCACTTAATCGATTAATTAAATCACCCAAATGCCTAATTCAAATCTCACCTTCACCGATTACAGACACTGTCCATGGTAACAGTAATTGGCCTAATTCCACCTTCACTGGGTTCTTTCATCACCTATCATCATTAATGGACCCTAATCGACATTATATTACCTATTATTTTTATCTATAATTAAACGCCTAGTTTTAATTAACTTCCTGAGCTCGCTCTCCATGGCGGCTCAGGAACAATTCAAACTATAAATTAAATATATATTTATGATTAATAACATCTGCTGACTTGATTTAACTTCTCAATTGACTAGTTAAATCAAGTCCTGAGCTTAAACCATTCAAATCTTTTAAGAAACGAACTTACTGTCAAATCTTTTATTTCAATGAACAAATGAAGAATTTAATGTGATAAAGAGGTTCCTTGTAACCTCAGGATCATTTCTGGATTAAAAATAATTAATTTTGTCAATCTGTACAAACATTTTACATTTTCTGGACTCACCGGAGCTCCGGTGAGCTCTGGCAAGTCAAAGTTGTGTTGTAGCCTCTTAAACTTGTTAAGTGGCTCCAGAACAATAAAATTAGGATTACTGATTATTTTAAAGAAATTTGTTTGAGGTTTTAATCACTCGAACTAAAGAATTAACTTCATCTTCCCCAACTCCGACGAGTTGGAGAAGCCTGTTATGAAGGATTTAAGAAACACTTAAGGAGCTCAGAAGCTTCAGTGTGATCCACTGAAGCTATTTAAGTCTTTAAAACATTGTAACAAACTCTAAACATTCTGTCGAACAAACACCTATTTTAGTTCAGGCGGCGAGCCTGAAACCCTAGGAATTAAGGATAGAACTCAAATCTGAAGATCTAAATGAGTTTTTGATGATGAGAAGACTCTGATTGAGGCATTAATTTCTTAGGAGGAAGCTTTAAACAGAAAATCAATTTTCGAGCTTCCATAGTCAAACTTGAGTTTGATAATGGTGTTCTAAGCTTGAATTGAGGAATTGAGATGTGGAAATTATTTCTGAGATTCTGTTTGATGTTTTTAGAAAGAATAAAGTAAGCTCAGATGATGTATTTAGTGAAAATTTTATTCCTGACAAGTTGGGTTACTTTCGAACCCAAACCAACAAAAGCACTGTTCTGATGAAACTCAAATCTAAAACCTACCAAGATTGATTAGTTAAAACCCTTAGAATTAATCTAAATAGATTACGAACACTTTTAAGTGTGTTTCATTTTTTGAAATCTATAAATCAACCTCTGAAGTTTTCAGAGAAGAGAAAAGCTTCTCTGTAGGTTCTGTAGGTCTTAAGAACTTAAATCCATCCTAACAAAAGCGGAATTGCTTATATAATATATACAGACCTTTTAATAGATGAGAGAAGTCCATCTGAGGACTCTCCTGAGTTAAAACACTTTCCAGGCTTTTTCTAAAACCTGTAGAACCCCTGATTTCATCTCCTAAATTGAAGAGCAAAACATCATTAAAACATTAAATTGACCCTAAAATTGTGTAGATTACCCTTAGAGCTTTCCAACGAACTTTAAATCATCCAATTTGGAGCTCTAGGTAGAAAGTTACGATCGATTGAATTCGGGTCTGGAAGGGGAATGTTTGTCCCACCTCGGATATCCACGAGCGCGCGCCTGGGTATAAAACTATTTTGTTCCCTTTGCTATGCAGTCGTCAGCGCTCGGTGCACCGGTTCCGATTCCTTCTGATCTAATCTGAGCATTGTGTGGTCTGTGTGTGTGGGCTTATGCCTGCGGGTGTGTGCGCCCTTGGGGGCGCACAGATGTGGATGTGCCCTTGGAGGGCAAATGTGGCCTGGGAGGCCAGGTTAAGCCGATGCGGCTCGATACTGTGAACCAATTAAGAAATAAATCGAAACAAACCTAATCGAGATTAGGCGAGGACCGAGTAGGGTCTGTCCCACCCTAGTCTCAGGGTGCTGTGTATCCCCGAAAGGACCTCGTCGCAAATAAAAAAACTTTTGGTTAAAAAAATAAAAAAAATCCAGTTCAGCTGAAAGCTTAAGGAAAGAGAAGCCGCTAAAGGAAGCTAAGTGCTAAAGGATCCTAAGGAGAAAGCACAGATGCTAAGAAGAGTTAAGGAAAAACTAAGTGTTAAGAAGAAAAACTAAGGGAAGAAGTGAAGGAAGATAAGGAGGCAGGAACAACAAAAGAAGGTAAAAAGAAAGAGAGCTCAACGGAGAAGAAAATAAGAGAGAGAAAGAAAAGGAGAAGAAGATTAGAGGCTGAGAAAAATAAAAAGGCATCAATACTTTGTTGATGAAAATAAATGAATTTTCTCTTGCATAACTACTTTTTGTTCTTAATTGTAAAAGGCATGCTTTACTTGGATAATTTTTTTTAATTGCCTTAATTTCTTTGAATGAAATAAAAGTGAAAAACTAGCATGTTTACTTGTTAATAAAGTACAATATTTTGAGTAAATATGTTTGCATATGAAATTTTGTATGTTCTTTATAGTTAAATATTTTGACAAAATTCATGTTTTTAAAATGAAATTAGTTATACCTCCTAAACTTAAAGAGACAAAAGAAATTGGTGAATTTGGAGGAAATTATTATGCCTCCCAGTGAACGACCTGGACTCAACCAGTAAAAATTTCTAAAATATTAGGTTAATTCGACCCTATACTACATAACCGACACAACTTCGAGTTAACCTAAGTGATTTCTTCTACTCTTAATTAAGTGAAATTAACTTAATTACTGAGTTAAGTGAAAACCACACATCATTTTAATGGCGCCGTTGCCGGGAAGGAAATATTTTGATTCACTAAAATTTTAAAAGGATTAATTGTTTAATTAGGAGGTATTTTGTAAATATTTTTTATCTTTACTAACTTTTGTTTTAATTTGTGTGTTTTGCTTTGTTTTTGTTTTATTTTCTGTCTTCTTTTCAGGTTTACCTTTGCGGGTAATCTCAAGAGAAGGCAGGATTTCGTTTTACTGTTTTCATTCTTTGTGAGTATTTCTTAATCTTTTGTTTATTGCATTTAAAAATAAAAATAATAATAATACAAAAATACATATTTTCTGACTAGTAGCAGCATATTATAGGCATACACTCTTAGGAGTGCATTTCCTACTAGTACTATAATATTTGACTCGGGAAAATTTTTAAACTGTTTTTCTCACATTAGCAGGAAAACACGAGAAAACCCGCGTAGATCCCTGTCTTTGAGAATTAAAAAGACCATATATTTTTGTTTGAAAAGATATAACAAGCGGCCGTTGTAGTTTAATTGATATATTTTTGAAAAAAATTAACTAAAAAGAGGAAGTAAAATTGGTGACTTAAATCTGTTTGCAGAATGCATGCGGGTTTTTATATCGATATCGTCTGTTGCATGCTATCGCGCACACAGCGCGATCACTAGAGTCACACGAGTCTATTTTTCTATCTCTCCTCTTTGCACCTCTTAGGGCTTTGACCGAAGATCAACAAGTCTGTCTCACTACTAGAGCCCCGGGGAGCCAGTAGTGAGCGGTCTCGATCCTAGACCTTAGACCTTTGAGCTTTAAGGTGCGCACCTACATAGACACGAATTAGGATGCGTATTTTCATACTGTTACTCTATTTGTTTGTGTCAAATTACTTTGCATACTTTAGGAATTTCTTCTTTCCTTTGATACTTTTTGCGCTGTTTTGTGGGTTTTTTGTGTTGCTGTTTTTGTATCTGTGGTGTGCGTGTGCCTTTGCACATTTATTTTCCATTTATGGACGGGAGGCGATACTTGCATCTGCCTCTTGCACCGCCGTTGACAGGTGATCCTAGGCCGATTGCAGATAAGCAACCAATGGTTTTCCCGTCTGATCCATCAACTTCTATGGATCCAATGCAGAATCTTAATCCCGAGATCCCTTCTTCTTCTGGTCAGGGGGAGATGCCGCCTTTTGATGTTCATGAGGCGCTCCTGAACCAAAACCTTAGGATGCTAGAGCAAACAAGACAAATCAATTTATTAACAGCAACCTTAAATAATTTACAAACTTTGCAAACCCATTCTTCACCTTGACCTGAGGCGGGTTTTGAAAATCATGATTTACCAATCAATCATCCAAGGCCTCTACTTAGAGATTATTATAACCCATCCAATGCACAAGTAGAGCCTAATGTTAGGATTCCTATTAGGGAAAATGATCCAGAATTAAAGCCAAACATTATAGGTTTAATCCCCCACTTTCACGGATTTGCATCTGAGGATCCATTTCAACACATTGAAGATCTTAAAAATTTATCTCAAACTCTTGGTCCTCGAAATCAAAATAGGGAAATCCTACTAATGAAAATGTTCTCTTTTAGCCTTAAAGATAAAGCAGCTTATTGGTATAGAACTATAGTAAGACCAATCTCAACTTGGGCTGAACTTGAATCTGCATTGTTGAAGAAATTCTTTCCAATTGGTCGAACCAATGCTTTAAGGCGAGCTATTACTACTTTCAATCAAAATCAAGGAGAACCAATTCATGAAGTGTGGGAACGTTTTCATGAATTGCAAAGGAAATGCCCACATCATGGCATCCCTCGTTGGCAACTCATGCACATCTTTTATTATGGTTTACAAGAGAGCATTCGCAATCTAGTCGATGCCTCTTGTGGAGGGAATTTTCTAAATCGCGACGTAGAATCCGCTTCAGAATTATTTGAAGGGATGGCGGAAAACTCGATCAACAATGCATGAATGTCGCAATTTTTGCAGGGCGTGAATACGAATCACCAAAATCCGCATAAGGGCATTCACGAGATCGATAATCTGTCCAGTTCAAAGGATTTAGAGATTATTGCAGAAAAATTGGACAAAGTCAACATCGTAGCAAAGCATCTCGACGAGGTTAGAAACACAATGAAGAATCTTACGCCTCTACTTGCTACGAATCCTACGTATTTACCTGTTTCACAAATTCCCGTGGAGAGGGAATTAGTGAATAATCTGAATTCTAGAGATCTATCTTCCTTGGGTTCTCTATCTTCTCCTTCACCAACCCAAGGAGGGACCTTTGTCCCACAATCTTACCCACCCTTTTCCCCACCCTTAGCTGTTGCAGAAAACATGCCATATCCTCTTGATTTAAACACCATTTAGGGATACACACCAAGATCAAACCCATATTCAAATTCCTATAATCCTGGATGGCGTAATCACCCAAATTTTTCTTGGTCTGACCATACACAAAGACCATCATATCCGACTCAGACCAGACAAAACCCGCCTACATTGTCGTTTCAGCAACACAATGCGAGGCCATTTTACGCGGGTTCGCAAAACCCCATAGGGCCAAAGAGATTCACAGCTAGAACAGATTTTAAGAGCTGTGACAGAGAGCCAGTGACAAAATGCTGAGCTCTTGCTGAAGTCCAACGACAATGTTCAGCAGAATTGGCTGATCTTAGGGGTCAAATCACGCAATTAGCTGAATCTCATCAGCTAAGGACCCTTTCATCCCAGCCAATTCCAAACCCTCGGAATATCCAGCAAAGACAACACCCGGGAGTTCAAAATCCTAATCAGGGACATGTCCATCTCCTTAATCAATTACCCCTGAATCCAAATCAAAATCCGAATCCACCTATTTCTAATCTTGATTTTGAATATTTAAATCAACAACAATCAGTTGCGAATCAACCATTAATTAATGATCTATCTTTCCAAAATTCACAAGCATCTTCTTCTTCAGCTGCTTCTTCTTCTCATGCGGGTATTAACTCTGTTACAACCTGCCATGGAACTTCCACTAGGGATCCAGTTTTTCCAAGGAACCTATCCCAAGACCCTAATACATCTAGATTACCCCCGGTTTCTACATTTGGAAGAGGTGCAGAACCCGATCTTGCAATTCCCGCTAATTTGCAAGATCAGGAAAGCACCTCAGTAGAACAGTAAACCCACGTCCCATTCCCAGAAGCTTTGAAGAAGACTAGGAAACAAAAGACAACCTGTTACATTAGATGAAGATTTGATTAAGATTTTTGAACAGGTACATATTAATATCCCACTCTTAGATGCTATCAAACACATTCCAACTTACGCAAGATTTCTTAAGGAATTGTGTACTCCTAAGCGTAAGTCGAAGAAAGGAAGCACTGTTGTACTTTCAGAGCATGTGAGCTCTATTATTTCAAGTACGCTTCCTTTAAAAAAGAAAGACCCAGGATCTCCATTTATTTCCTGTATAATTGGGGGTCAGTGTTTCGATAGAGTCCTCCTAGATTTAGGAGCTTCTATTAACCTCATTCCTTTCTCTTTAGTAAAACATTTTCAAATAGAAAACCTTAAGTCTACCAACGTGACTTTACAATTAGCTGATAGATCCATTAAGTCACCAAAAGGAATGTTGGAGGATGTTATTGTAAGAGTTTGGGAATTTTACTTTCCTGTAGATTTTATTGTTCTTGATATGGAAGTACCCGAATACATTAGCCACACCCCAATTATCTTAGGAAGACCCTTTTTGGCTATTGCAAAAGCCAACATTGATTGTGAATCAAGAAAGATTGAATTGAAATTTGGGGAGAAGACAATTAAGTTAGATATATTTAGAGCTTCTAGTGGATTTGATTGTGAATGGATTGAGGAAATAAAATCAATAGAAACTTTTGAGGATGACATTAGTTCTCTAGATTTAGAAGACACATCTTTTGATATCCTATACCCTCAAAACAATGAAACATTATTGGAATCTCTACTCAATCCTGAATTTGATTCTGAATCTGAATCACTCTTCATAATTGAGAATCCCGCCCCAAATCCTGCTGTTGATTCAACTCATATGCTTGAATTGAAACCATTGCCTGATGATCTTAAATATGTATATCTCGAATCTGATCAAACATATCCTGTAATAATCAATTCTCATCTCTCTCAATCACAAGAATCCAAATTGATCAAAGTACTTCGAGGTCACAAGAAGGCAATTGGGTGGACTTTACATGATCTCACCGGGATTAGCCCTAATTTTTGTACTCATCGCATCTATATTGAAGATGGGGCACGACCTTCAAGAGAAGCTCAAAGATGCCTAAATCCTAATCTAAAGGAGGTCATTGAGAGAGAAATAATTAAGTGGCTTGATGCTGATATTATTTATCCTATATCTGATAGCCCTTGGGTGAGTCTAATTCAAGTGGTACCCAAAAAGGCAGGACTCACCATAATCAAAACTGAATCTGGAGAAACCATTCCAACACGAATTGCGAATTTGTGGCGAGTTTGTATAGATTATCGAAAACTAAATTCTGTTACAAAGAAGGACCATTTTCCTTTACCATTCATTAATCAAATCCTTGAGAGATTAGCAGGTAATAGGTTCTACTTTTTAGATGGTTACTCTGGATATAATCAAGTTGCAATTTATCCCGAAGATCAAGAGAAAACGACTTTCACCTGCCCCTTCGGAACCTTTGCTTTCCGAAGAATGCCATTTAGGCTTTGCAATGCACCCGCGACTTTTCAGCATTGCATGTTAGCCATTTTTACCGAAATGGTGGGTGAATATATGGAGGTTTTTATGGATGATTTTTCAGTCTTCAGGGAGACATTTGATATTGGCTTGGATAATTTGTCGAAGGTTCTAAAAAGATGTATTGAGGTTAACCTTGTCCTTAGTTAGGAGAAGAGCCATTTTATGATTCCTGAGGGCATAGTACTTGGTCATCTCGTATTTGAGCGAGGTATCCAAGTAGATCGAGCCAAGATCAATCAAATTGCAAATCTTCCAATTCTTGACTCGATCAAAGGCATTAGATCATTTCTCGGGCACATGGGATTTTATAGAAGATTCATCCTTGATTTTTCAAAAATTGCCCGACCACTCACAAACCTCCTCACAAAGGATGCAATTTTTGAGATGGATGAGAAGTGTATTCTAGCATTTAACACTTTAAGAGACAGAGTTACATGGGCTCCAATTTTGCAACCACCTAATTTGGATTTACCATTTGAAATCATGTGTGATGCATCAGATTATGCAATAGGAGCTATTTTAGGACAAAAAATTGAGAAGAATCTGGTGGTAATTTACTATACTAGTAAAACATTGAATGAGACATAAAGGAATTACACAGTTACAAAAAAAGAGTTACTAACAATAGTATTTGGATTTGAAAAATTTAGATCTTACATACTTGGATCTCAAATCATAATGTACTCTGATCACTCAGCTATTTGACACCTTCTATCTAAGAAGGACACGAAACCTAGGTTAATCAGATGGATCTTGCTTTTGCAAGAATTTGACCTAGAAATTCGTGATAAGGCAGGTAGGCAAAATGTTGTTGCAGATCATCTATCCCATCTTCCTTCTGATACAATCGAATCATCTCCACCAATTACAGAACACTTCCCTGATGAACATCTTTTAACTATATCCACAGATCTTCCTTGGTATGCAGATATTGTTAATTATTTGGTTACACATCAATCCCTTCAGATTGGGACAAGAATCGCAAATCACGACTCAAAGCAGAAGCCAAATACTATTTTTGGGAAGATCCATATCTTTTTAGACTCTGTAATGATCAAATCATCAGGCGTTGCGTCACTTCTTTAGAGATTGATTCTATCCTATCTTTTTGTCACGACCAGGCCTGTGGTGGTCACTTTTCTGGTAGAAAGACCGCTGCAAAAGTTTTGCAATGAGGGTTTTATTGGCCCATGTTATTTGCTGATTCTTAGAGTTATTGTAAGGCATGCAGTCGTTGCCAAACACTTGGTGGCATGTCTCGGAAAGACATGATGCCTTTGAACCCGATTCTAGTCTATGAAATCTTTGACATTTGGGGCATAGATTTTATGGGTCCGTTTCCGTCCTCTTTTGGCTTCCATTATATTTTACTTGCTGTCGACTATGTTTCTCGTTGGATTGAAGCCATACCCACACGCACAAACGACCATCGAGTTGTCATTCCTTTTATACAGAGTCACATTTTCGCTCATTTTGGGGTACCTCGGCTATTATTTCTGACGACGATTCCCATTTTATTAACGCCCAATTTAAAACTTTACTTAGAAAATATGGGGTTACACATCGTATTTCTACACCTTACCATCCCCAGACTAATGGGCAAACCGAGGTCTCTAATCGGGAGATCAAAAAGATCCTTCAAATGACAATCCGACCCGATAGGAAGGATTCGTCTTCCCGTTTAGATGAGGATCGTGGGCTTATAGGACTACCCACAAAACACCAATAGGCATGTCACCATACAGACTTGTTTACGGGAAACCCTGTCATCTTCCCGTAGAAATTGAACACAAGGCCTATTGGGCAATTAAAGCCTGTAATTTAGACCTCTTGAAGGTTGGTGAAAATCGTAGGTTGTAGCTTAATGAACTAGAGGAATTACGTCATGATTCCTATGAAAGTTCAAAGTTGTATAAGGAGAAACTTAAAGCCTTCCATGACAAATTCATTTCCCGCAAATCCTTTGCACCTGGTTAGAAGGTGTTGTTATTTGATGCCCGTTTGAAGCTCTTCCCGGGTAAACTTAGGTCTAAATGGCAAGGGCCATTTATTTTAGTTAGAGTCTTCGACAACGGAGCTATCGAAATCACCGAACCTAATAAGGATCAACCCTTCAAAGTCAATGGTCAACATCTTAAACCTTTCTTGGAATCATATCCTTTGGGTCTTGTTGGAGAATGTTACCAGCTCCACTAGGGTTTTCTATCCATCCACCACTTGTACATAGTTGTTTCCTATTTTCATCCTTTTTGATTTTCTTATACACTTACTTTAAAAATTTCACTTCATATATTTTTCACCCTTCTTACAATGAGGACATTGTAAAATTTTGGCTTATGGGGGTGTTGAAGTGAAATTTTCACTTTAAGTGTTGGTTTAAAAAATAAAAAAACACATAAAAATTAAATATCCACGAAATTTAAAAAAATAAAAATTCTAAAAATAATAAAAATTTTAGAAATTCAAAATTTTCATAAAACTTTCAAAAATTTTGATAAACATCATAAAAATTGAAAAAATCTTATATACATAAAAATAAAAATATATAAATACAAAAATCTAAAATAAAAATTCATAAAAATAATAAGAGGGGAATATTCATTCATAAAAATTGAAGAAATCTTATATACATAAAAATAAAAATATATAAATACAAAAATCTAAAACAAAAATTCATAAAAATAATAAGAGGGGAATATTCATTATTAATAAAGAAGAAAAGAAGAAGAATGTATATATATTATAATTAAGAGCTTTAATTTTCTTTTAGGTCAGAAGTTTAAAATGTATATAGTATATATATAAGTATTTAGGAGCATTCAATTCTTAATTAGATTTTACTTTAAACGTTTTGTAAAAACACACTTTTATGTTTAAAATTTTTAAAACAAGATTTTGTTTGAATTAAGGAATCTTTTAAATCTTTTAAGATTTGTTTTTCTATTCTTATTTGAATTAAGAAACTAAGTGTGTTAAGATTTTAAACTTAAGTTTTGAAATTGAATTATAACTTTTCAATCAATTAGATTAAGTAATCCTTTTAGTTTTTGAAAATTTGATTTTATCATAAAGTTAAGTAAAAAGCCAGATATTCATAGTTAATTACATAGAGAGTTGGTAGAATTTTAGTTTACAAAACTTACAAGCTAGAGATAAATAACTAGACTTGGTAAATTTTATTTTGACAGATCCCATAGGAGGAAACTAAAAATTTGAAGAACCTAAGAGTAAAGGGTATTGTTGTCCAAGCTCTAGTTTGAGAGCTAAGTAACCTAAACATCTAAAATTCACTCACATAGAATTGTCTTATTGACATCTGAGACCGCAAAAACACAGAGGTTAAGAGATCAATTTTGAATCCTCTTTAGTCCAAGGATTTCCGCGGGGCGATTCTTGAAAGGGTGAAGGATGTGCCACTCACCTAAAAAAAGGATTTGGAGAATAATGTTAGTAAGAAAAATGAGAAGGGGGAAAAGAAAAGAAAAGAAAAGAAAAAAAAATAAATAAAACACCCTGTAGTTAAGTGCCTCGCTAAAAATGGGTACTTATGCAGTTTTCCATACATAAATAAAAGCATCTCGTTACAAATGGATGCTACCTTTCCTTCCATCAAAAAAAAAAAAACACCTCGCTACAAATGGGTGTTCTTACCTATAGAAAAAAAGAAAAAAAATATGGAGAAAAAAATATTAGGAAAAAGAGACCCAGTGGTCCACCGGGGAGATATACACAAAAAGTGTTGACCTCGAGATAGAAAACTGGTGAGGAGAAAGCCACCAAACCTGAGTAAGGCCAAGCCAAAGGCTTGAATTGGAATAATTGGGATTGGAAAGTGATGTCTTAAGATCTGGATTTTTGCAACTTTGGATATCTTTAGGACAATTCTCTTCACTAAGCACAGATGTTTTAAAATCATAGCTACTGAACCTTGGTATTGGGCAGTGAAGCCTAAGAAATTGGGTTTTGAAGATTTTAAGTTGAGACCTAAAGGAGAAGAATTGATAGAATCCTAGGTCTAGAAGTTAATCTTTAGTGTTGTAGGATAGTAAATTAGAGTTTTACTACTCAAAGTTTGATTAATAATGAGTATCTGGTTAATTTGCTTAAACTTATATTGATAAAAATCAAATATCATAAACAAGGGATTAACTTAAATCTATTTGAGTTTTTGAGTTAAAATTTAATTCTCAATCCTTAAGTTTTATTTTTCTTAAAACATTTGGTATTCTAATTTGAGTTAAGAATAGTTACAAAGATTAAGAGATTTTTGAAGAATTCTAATTCAAAATAAAATTCTTGTTTACAAATTATTTTAAGTGTGCTTTGAAAATGTTATAAGTATAAGTCTAAGTAAGAAAATTTTCACACATGCTCTATACATTAATCATTTATATTTAAATTTAAAAATTTTTTTCTGACCTAAGCTTTCCTCTACATATTTACTATTTATAATAATTTAAACCCAAGTGCTTTAAATCATCATAGTCTTAGTTAATTTTGCTAGGGACTAGCAAAACTTTGGCATGGGGGTATGATGAGACACTCGTCATGATCTCTAATTACCCCTAATTAACTAGTCCGCCTAGTTAATTAGCTAAGATTATGAATATATAAGGGTTAATTATAGAATAAGGGATATTTAGTTAAGGACCTTAAAATAAGTTTAAAATGACATTTTATCATTCAACTAACATTATTAATAATTTAGATAATAATTGGACTCGAAATCCTAGTAATCATTTCCTTAATTAATAAGATAAGTAACATAAATATAATGTATACCTAAATATGTAATAACTTAAGTGATTTTACTTAATCTAATAAATTAACCTAAAAAGGTCAAAAATGTAAATTCAAGGTGTAAACATAATATTTACCCTATTTACTAACATATATAAAAGGTTGAAAAAGATTTAAGTTAAAATAAACCTTCAAAACCTGGGTTTACATTTTTGTCCTTAATATTCATTATAGTCGGGTCCTTATTTCTCACATAGCTCCTTAAGTTTTATTACTTCTAAGTCCTTCGTCTTCTTCTTCTTCTTCTCCAGCCAAACGAACGGCTGGCGACAGAGAGTCACCCCACCGCGCGATCACCACCTTGCCGACATCATTCCTCTTTGCCCAAGCTCTTGCAGCTTGCGCTCACCACCTACACTTCATCCATCGGTTTGGATTAACCGAGAATCCTATTTTTCAGTGGGAGATAACCTCACCGTCGTCGGAGACGACGACGGAGGTTAAGCTCCTCGAGCTTCTTCTTCGACCAGACCCTACCCCTCTCTTCGCTGCAAAATACTATAAATACCCCCTCACACCTCCGATTTTAGCAAGTTGGCTCCCTTCCCTCTTCTAACACTGCAGCCGACCCAATAGGCTATTCTTCCAAACCTTCGGCGATTCCTCATTCCATCTTCCGACTTCCTCCGTCCATCTTAAGTAGCCGAGGAGATTCGCCGTGGTCTTCTGCACCTCTGACAAACGCGCCGACCCTAGGATTCCTCCGCTCCACCTTAAATCTACCCGCCGGAGATCTTTCTTCAACCTCTGATTTCATCGTCCACTATGAAACTTTGGTGGAACCCTATTGACCCCTTCGTCCAGGTAACAGTAGACTAGGAGTAGGAGTAGGAGTAGGCTAGCTTAGTTAGTTAGTTTAGTTAGTTAGGTTAGAGTAATTTTACAATTTAGCTTCATCTCCTCCGACTCCAGCGAGTTCCTTGAGCTCGCCAGAGATTTAATTTTGTCTTTTAATACATAGTTCACCTTCCTATATCTTCCATGTTCACTTCTAATCCACTTAATCGATTAATTAAATCACCCAATTGCCTAATTCAAATCTCACCTTCACCGATTACAGACACTGTCTATGGTGACAGTAATTGGCCTAATTCAACCTTCACTGGGTTCTTTCATCACCTATCATCACTAATGAACCCTAATCGACATTATATTACCTATTATTTTCATCTATAATTAAATGCCTAATTTTAATTAAGTTCCTGAGCACGCTGTCCATGGCGGCTCAGGAACAATTCAAACTATAAATTAAATATATATTTATGATTAATAACATCTGCTGACTTGATTTAACTTCTCAATTGACTAGTTAAATCAAGTCCTGAGCTTAAACCATTCAAATCTTTTAAGAAACAAACTTACTGTCAAATCTTTTATTTCAATGAACAAATGAAGAATTTAATGTGATAAAGAGGTTCCTTGTAACCTCAGGATCATTTCTGGATTAAAAATAATTAATTTTGTCAATCTGTATA
The DNA here is from genome assembly GCA_037157565.1 of Thalassia testudinum. Classification (NCBI taxonomy): domain Eukaryota; kingdom Viridiplantae; phylum Streptophyta; class Magnoliopsida; order Alismatales; family Hydrocharitaceae; genus Thalassia; species Thalassia testudinum. Next base: position 36,851,098 of record JAZHRO010000035.1, on the reverse strand, counting down.
AACATTTTACATTTTCTAGACTCACCGGAGCTCCGGCGAGCTCTGACGAGTCAAAGTTGTGTTGCAGCCTCTTAAACTTGTTAAGTGGCTCCAGAACAATAAAATTAGGATTACTGATTATTTTAAGGAAATTTGTTTGAGGTTTTAATCACTGGAACTAAAGAAGTAACTTCATCTTCCCCAACTCCAGCGAGTTGGAGAAGCCTGTTATGAAGGATTTAAGAAACACTTAAGGAGCTCAGAAGCTTCAGTGCGATCCACTGAAGCTATTTAAGTCTTTAAAACATTGTAACAAACTCTGAACAATTCTGTCGAGCAAACACCTTTTTTAGTTCAAGCGGCGAGCCTAAAACCATAGGAATTAAGGATAGAACTCAAATCTGAAGATCTGAATGAGTTTCTGATGATGAGAAGACTCTGATTGAGGCATTAATTTCTTAGGAGGAAGCTTTAAACAGAAAGTCAATTTTCGGGCTTCCATAGTCAAACCTGAGTTTGATAATGGTGTTCTAAGCTTGAATTGAGGAATTGAAATGTGGAAATTGTTTCTGAGATTCTGTTTGATGTTTTGAGAAAGAATAAAGTAAGCTCAGATGATGTATTTAGTGAAAATTTTGTTCCTGTCAAGTTGGGTTACTTTCGAACCCAAACCAACAGAATCACTGTTCTGATGAAATTCAAATCTAAAACCTACCCAGATTGATTAGTTAAAACCCTTAGAATTAATCTAAATAGATTAGGAACACTTTTAAGTGTCTGTTGCATTTGTTGAAATTTGTAAATCAACCTCTGAAGTTTTCAGAGAAGAGAAAAGCTTCTCTGTAGGTTCGGTAGGTCTTAAGAACTTAAAATCCATCCTAACATAAGTGAAATTGCTTATATAATATATACAGACCTTTTAATAGATGAGAGAAGTCCATCTGAGGACTCTCCTGAGTTAAAACACTTTCCAGGCTTTTTATAAAACCCGTAGAACCCTTGATTTCATCTCCTAAATTGAAGATCAAAACATCATTAAAACATTAAATTGACCCTAAAATTGTGTAGATTACACTTAGAGCTTTCCAACGAACTTTAAATCATCCAATTTGGAGCTCTAGGTAGAATGTTACGATCGATTGAATTCGGGTCTGGAAGGGGAATGTTTGTCCCACCTCGGATATCCACGAGCACACGCCTAGGTATAAGACTGTTTTGTTCCCTTGGCTATGCAGTCGTCAGTGCTCGGTGCACCGGTTCCGATTCCTTCTGATCTGATCTGAGCATTGTGTGGTCTGTGTGTGTGGGCTTATGCCTGCGGGTGTGTGCACCCTTGGGGGCGTGCGAATGTGCCCTAGGAGGGCGAGTGTGGCCTAGGAGGCCGGGTTGAGCCGATGCGGCTCGATACTGTGAACCGATTAAGAAATAAATCGAAACAAACCTAACCGAGATTAGGCGAGGACCGAGTAGGGTCTGGTCCCACCCTGGTCTCAGGGTGCTGTGTGTCCCCGAAAGGACCTCGCTGTAAATAAAAAAACTTTTGGTTAAAAAAATAAAAAAAACTCGGTTCAGCTGAAAGCTTAAGGAAAGAGAAGCCGCTAAAGGAAGCTAAGTGTTGAAGGATGCTAAGGAGAAAGCACAGATGCTAAGAAGTGTTAAGGAAAAACTAAGTGTTAAGGAGAAAAACTAAGGGAAGAAGAGAAGGAAGATGAGAAGGCAGGAACAACAAAAGAAGGTAAAAAGAAAGAGAGCTTGATAGAGAAGAAAATAAGAGAGAAAGAAAGAAAAGGAGAAGAAGATTAGAGGCTGAAAAAAATAAAAAGGCATCAATACTTTGTTGATGAAAATAAATGAATTTTCTCTTGTATAACTACTTTTTGTTCTTAATTGTAAAAGGCATGCTTTACTTGGATAATTTCTTTTAATTGCCTTAATTTCTTAGAATGAAATAAAAGTGAAAAACTAGCATGCTTACTTGTTAATAAAGTACAATATTTTGAGTAAATATGTTTGCATATGGAATTTTGTATGTTCTTTATAGTTAAATATTTTGACAAAATTCATGTTTTTAAAATGAAATTAGTTATACCTCCTAAACTTAAAGAGATAAAAGAAATTGGTGAATTTGGAGGAAATTATTATGCCTCCCAGTGAACGACCTGGACTCAACCAGTAAAAATTTCTAAAATGTTAGGTTAATTCAACCCTATACTACATAACCGACACAACTTCGAGTTAACCTAAGCGATTTCTTCTACTCTTAATTAAGTGAAATTAACTTAATTACTGAGTTGAGTGAAAACCACACATCGATCTTTCCAGACATATATTTGGCATTAGAAATCAATTTTTCTTTCTGGGCTTTTAGCCATTTAGACAGGATCTGGTTCAATACCAAATAATTGCAAAATTGGTATACCAAGGAAGTCCAGTGATAAACACGCATAAATTCATCGTAAAATGCTTATTTATGATAGTTCCTAGGCCTAGCATTGCATATCATGATATAAATATTGAATAAAAATCCATTGCATTGCATTTAGGATAGTTGTATATTATGTACATTAATTCTATCATTTTATATGGCCAGGAGGTAGTGTAACAACTTTATGGGCTTCGGATGAAGAATTCGACCGTACAGATGGATTCAGAGTGTCGATTGCAATCCGTCAACGTGAGAATCACCCCGATCAGAGCTCTGTAGCACCCTCTATAAGAAAAAGAAGACGGATGGCCCAGATGGCACCACGTGGCACCATCCAAGCCACCCCACCTGAGCCAAAGAATCCCCAAGCTCGCCGTAAGATGAGATCCCGATTATTGGATCTCAATCCAACGACTGAGATGTGCGCTCCACGGCTAAAGAAGAGTCTCTCCTCACCCAGTCTCAAGCAACTCAAGCAAGGTCGCATCTCGGCCGTTGGATCTTCATCCAATGGTCGAGACGCATGACAGTAGCATCCTCCACTTGACAAAAAGAGCGCCTTGGCCAAACGGTGAGGCACCCTCTCCGACAACGCAAGACGCGAGTTCGACTCCTGATTCGCCGCGCCTACACCCACCTCAGCAAATTGGACTGCTCGATCTTGATCGAGCGGCCAACGTCGCCCCGCCTGCAGGTGTTGACAGAGTGAGATCGATACTTCTAAATGCTGCATTGTAGTATAGTCGAAATCACTTTGAAAACAAATAATATTTATTACTCGAATTTGAACTCCAAGGTCGAACACGGGGAGCAAACAGGAATTCACACACTAATCTCAACAATTAATGTAAATGAGCACAATATATTACTCTAAATCTAATTTGCAATGTATGGCATGAGTATATGAAGAGTAAAAAGAATTCTAGACAAAATAATGGTGATTTGGATCACCAATTATAAGCCTAACACAAAATAATTACTCAAATCCTAATCAAATGAAGGAACTGATGATTAGACATCTAATTTTTCAATCATACGACTTAAAATGCGTTGCTACAATGCTCCTTTTCCTTTTCTTCTGTTCTTCTTCTTCCTTCCTTTGTTTTCTATCTCTTCTTCTTCTTTTCTTTCTATGGTCTAGGCCTTCTAATGCACAGGGGGAGACTTACGAAATTGGCTAAGTGTTAGCCAATCCCTTTCAGAGCAAAACCCCCTGTCCCCGTGCACTCTCTCTCTTTCTCTCTCTGGGATCTGCTCTCCTAGAGCCTTCCATAGTAATAGGTAATCGGGTATTCGAGTCAAGCACACACCTAGGTCCAGGCTCACCGGTAGTGGGTGGTGAGCGAGGAGTGAGGGCTTAGGCGGGTCGAGTGAGTGAGGCCAATGGGACCTCACCCCGTGTTATGAGGCAATAAGCCCAGAACACAAAAACAACTTATGCAGGCGCGAGTGCTTCTTAGCTTTCAAGGTGGGACTAATCCCACCTCCCTTCCTCTGCGTGTGACTGCAGCTACTTCTTTGTGCAATTGTGGTCAGAGGCTCAATCAACGTGCTAAATTGGCTCCTTGGTTGTGCTTTTAGAGATGTTCCGCTGCGCCTGGGGCCTGTAGGTGCTGGAGCGAGGTTGAAGCTTTGCTTGAAGCTTCACTAATGGCAGTCGAGGCAGTGAAGACTTGAAAACAAGAATACAGCCTTGTGGCCAATTTAAAGAGGTTCAGGAGCTTTTCAAGGATGCGGCGAAGGTGTGGGTGGCGGTGGTGTGTTGCGAAGGTGTGTATAAGTGACTGGCGAAGACGAAATAAGTCGGAGATGATGGGTTTGTTCGACGAGGAGTTCAGGTGGACGGGAAGGCAAATAGAGATAGGGCTTTTGTGTGTGGGTTGACGGCGGTGCTATTGGGAGTTGTGGCGAGGCGTGTGGATGATTGTAGCGTGCATTGGACATTGCCGGAGGTGCAGCCGAAGATGGGGAAGGTGGAGGCGAGTGGCAACGTCAAGGGCTATTTTTGAGGTTTTTGGGTATAAAACTAAACCTAAGAGCTAAGCTAACTAATCTAATCTAATCTAAACAGACGAACGGGGGAGAACAACACCGTCGTTGGTAGGCTGACACTGGGGAAGAAGGTGCTCCGATGATGGGAACGGCGACGATGACAGAGATAGAGGGGCTCCTGTTGGTACGGCCAAGAGCGGATGAGAGAGAGAAAGAGAATCTGGCCACTGGTTTTTTGGACGGATGATGAAGGAGGTCAGGAGGAGTCACTGGAGCTTGTGAAACTTCGCTGCTGGAAGAGGAAGGAGGAAAAGAGGGTTTCACGGCTGGAATCAAGCTTACGAGCACGGTCGTGCCCTGGGGATCTCTTTATAAGGATCAGGAGGGGGTTTTAAGCTTGGAAGCCAAGCTTCCAAGCTAGGAGTTGTCACCAAAGTAGGAAACCCAAATCTCTCATGCGTTCACATGAGAGATTGGGAAGGTTATGGAGCTCATGGACGAATTCAGAGGGAAGTGGACTCCTCAAAGAATCTCCCTTCCAATTTTGGAAGGGATTGATTGAATAGAAAAGTTCCCTTCAATCAAAGGTCATCGGAGAAGGATTCCTCCACGATAATGGCGGAGGGACCTATTTGCGAAGAGTGACGACAAAGATAGGGGCATGTGTGTGAAGTTAAATGACTCAGACTGGACCAAATTGCAAACTAGGTCAAGATAATCTCAAATTGGGCCCAAATTTTGGTACTAACCTAATTTTGACCCAAGGAATCCAATGGTGAAGTTAGATTTAGGTTTTGACCAAGTTTGATTGGATAATTTATGTAAAAACCTAAATTAGGGCAAATGTCAATATAAGACTCTATTTTGGGTCAAGACGGGTTCTAATGGTCAAATTGAGGATACCAAACCCTAGATAATATTTTTCTATGAATTTTAGAAGGTTTAGATGAATTTTATCTTGACCAGAACCTCAGTTAATTAAGCAGGTCTATTTTTAGGGTTTCAAAAGTCATTTAATTCTCAAAACACGTGAAAACCCATTTCTGACTGTTCTAACTCACTTGTTGGATCTTTAAGGCCATTTGACCCTTAATTATCACTTGAGAAAACTCATGATTGTACTGAAATTAAGATATGCTGCTAAAACTACAGTTTTACCCCTATTTTGCTGTTATTCTCTCCGAATGGTTGTGCAATGAATTAGGGCTCTCTGGTGGTAATGTAGGGGAATTTATTCCTTGATACTGACTAAATTAAGTTAGTTATGGCTCATGATGGTGTTCTCATAATACCCCCATGCCTAACTTTTGCTAGTCCCTTAGTAAAAATTTCATGGAATTAACTCAAATTTTACACAAGTTTAAATCTCTGATGTGTGCTTTTTCTTGTAGATAAGGTTAGAATGTCAACAATAGGCCTAGAGGTATTCAAGTACCAACCAAGATCCAGACCTGACCAGCTTTAGCCCCAATGAAAATGGCAAACCGCGGTGCTGCTTTGTGTTTATTATAGTACAGTCGTTATAGTATAAGACAAGACAGCTACAGTTGTCATTACAATAGATTTTTTAACTCGGAAATAGTTTTCTCAAGGTCGAACTCAAGGAGCTACTGGAATTCTAGAAGTACAAAGTTTCTCTATTGGATTACAAAAATAAGAGAGAGGGGGAGGGAAAGAGAGAGAGAGAATTTTTTGTCTTGGCCTCTTCTTCTTCTATTCTTCTCCCATGGCTGTGCCTTCTTCTTTCTTCTTTTTGTGCTTTCTATCTTCTTCCCTCTTCTTTCCTCTTCTTCTTCTTCTTCTTCTTCTGCTCTTCATGTCTTCTTCTTTTCTTCTTTCTTATTTTCTGCTTTATCTCCTCTGGCCGCTGCTCAACCGTCGTCTGATGCAGTGGTCAGACGACTTAACTGCAGGTCTGCTACAGTGCTTCTCTTCTTCTCCTTCCTTTCTTCCTTCGCCGCTTCTTCTTCTTTTGCTCCTGCACACTCACACAACTGGTCATAGCAAAACCTACCCCTACCCTTCCCCGCATCTCTCTCTTTCTCAGATTTCCTTCATAGGATCGCTCTCCCAGAGCCAGGTATTCGGGTACGGGTATCGCGCCCGGGACCAGGCCCACCGGCATGCGGTGGTGGGCGAGGTGTGCGCAGTGTCGGGTATTTGGATCCGGCCCAGACCCGCGGGGTGTGGCGCGGGCGAGGGCGAGCGCGTGGCACGCACGTGCGCGAGGGACCTGACCCCTGTGTTCGAAGGCGAACAGCCTCGAACACTTTTACAATTTATGTGCGGGCGCTGAGCCATGCACTTCCGAGGTGGGACTAAAGTCCCACCTCCCGACTGGCATCCGCAGGCAAGGAGGCTGCAGGCAATTGCAGCAGCTCGCGAGGGGTTTGCCTCAGCTGTAGACCTGGGAGACTTCGCAGAGACACTCCGCGCGACCTGGGACCAGCGCCTGGGCGAGATCGAAGCTGCAGCTGCAGGTGAAGGAGCTTCACCTACCCAGCAATGGAGGCGAAGGGGGCGTGACCTGAAAGCAGGAATACGGCCTCTCAGCCCAGTCAGAAGATGCAGGGAGCTTCGCCGGAGTGCGGCGAAGCCAATGCGGGTGGTGGCGAGGTGTGAGGCGGTGTATGGTGGCAGCCCTAGGTTGGACTGTAGTCGGAAAAATGGGTTTGTTCGGGGGGTCGTTAGGTGCCGTGTGGCAGGGAATGAAAAGGGGGAGCTGTTGAGTGGAGTGAGGGGAAGCTTCTGAGGTGATTGGCGAGGGGTGAAGAGGTCTGTGGAGGTGGAATGGGCTCGCCGGAGAGGGTGGTCGGAGACGGAGCAGGCGGAGGTGGAAGTTGTGTGTGGGAGAGCGAAAATAAAAATTGACAAAGGGGAAATTTAAAGGAGGAGGAGAGGAAGCTTCTACATAAGTTTTGGAAAAAGGGGGGAGGGCGGAGACGTCGGCTCGTACCTGCTAGAGCTGGGGAAGAAGAGGCCCTGGAGGGGGAGATCGGTGACAAGGAGGCAGGAGGAGGGTGTCAGCGGGTGCAGCACGACACAGACGAGAGGGTTAGGAGAACCCTGCTACAGGTAAGGCAGCAGAGTGACGAGGAGGAGGAGGAGTTAGTCGCCGGAAGCTGCAGGCCGTCTGTCAGAGGAGGAGAGGATGAAGTGGGGGGTTATTCTCCATCAAAGACAGCTTACAAGAACCGGCAGGGGGTGCTGGTTCTTATAAAGGGGGTGGCAGAGAGGGAGGCGCAGGCTGGCGACATGGCAGCCTCGCCGGAGAGTGGTCGGAGACGAGACCCATACCTTCCGTGCATTCGCACGGAAGGTATGGTGGCCAGCAGGCAGCATGGCTGGGTCCCTACGACAGAGGACGTTGCAGGGAACCCCATGTACATTTTGCAGGACGATCCCCTCTCCCTGCGTAGCGCCAGGCTCCGCGCAAAGTCGCCGGAGCATGGTGCTACGCAGAGTTTTGCAGGACAGACCATTCTGCAAAGAACGACGAGAAAGTTTGGGGCCAAAATGCAAAGGTTTCAAAAGATATGGGTCAAAAAGTAAATGAAGAGGACCAAATTGCAAAGTCGATCAAGGAGGTCTCTTATTAGGCTCAAGTTTTTATGCATGACTATTTTGAACCTAAGGATTTTAATGGTGAATTTTGTTTCTAGGTTAGACCATGTTTGACTGGCCAATTTACGTAAAAACCCAAATTAAATCATTAATTGGGTATAGTTCTCAATGTAGGTCAAAATGGGTTTCTAAGCCCAAATTGAAGGTTCTAAACCCTAGAGATTATTTTTCTATGAATTTTAGATGGTTTAGTTGATTTTTACCCTGCCTCGAATCTCATGAATTTAAGTGGATTTATTTTAGGGTTAAAGAATGTCATTTAATTTCTTGAAGTTGCTGCAACCCTCGTTAGATCAGATCATCCCACTTTCCTTCTTATTAGGTTAGTTTGACCTGTGTTTGGACCCTTAATTACCTTGTTTGCAAATTATGTTGGTGAAATTGCATTTTTACCCCTTATAACTTATTTTCTTCTTAAACTCAGAATTCATAAGTTAAGCCTTTCTTTGAGCTATGTAGGAGCTTTTTCTTGCATATCTAGGTTAGATTGTGCTAGTTAGGGTTCATGATGAGGTTCTCATCATACCCCCATGCCTAGCTTTTGCTAGTCCCTTAGCAAAAACTTAAGGTTTAAACCTTTGTTCTAGACCATGAAGTTCTTAATGATTTCAGATAAGTGCTTTTTCATTTGAACCTAGATTAGGTTAGAATGCTGACCATGGGCCTAAAAGGTACTCTAGTACCAACCAAGATCTAGATCTATCTAGCCTCAGCCTCAGTCCATAGCAAAGGTTTTTAAGGCCTACAAGAACTAACCTAAGGTTTATTGGACTTTATGGTTAAAGCACCTGTGCTTGAAATGATTTTAGTCCTGGCTCAGTTCGCAATGCGTTTTGCAAGAAAGAGAGGTAGAAGATTTATATGTTTGGAGAGTTTTCTCTCTCTTTTCTTTTTAAGTCTAGCTTAGGATTGGCTTCTCAACACGGTCTGTATCAAATTCCTTATCCCCATCATCAATCCTCAAGGGTTCCTAGCAGTCCATGCTTTGAGATAGCACCGCCCATGGCAACCCCCAGAAACCTGGCTATTGAGATTTCGAGATAATCCCATCATGGTGTTTTGTGGCCAAATCCAGACCCTGGCAACTGACGCTTCGTGATAATGCCATCCATGGAATCTGGACCAGCAGAGTGCTTACATGCCCTCAGTAGGATATGTAGATATCCTAAGAGACAAGCACCGAGGAGATGATATTTTGTTACGCATCTCTGAGGGGAATTTCCCACCTCTCCTCGCTGGGAACTCATCCAAATCAACTTGTGTTGATCGGGCGTTCCTACTCTAGGTGTTATTTTCAGAATCTTGCGACGCTTCTGCGTGATTTTGCTTTTTACGCTTACTGAACCAAGCTGTGTGTGGGGTTAGGGTGCTTAGGTTACTGAGTCCCGTAAACCAAAAGTTAGTTAATGAGGTCAAATACTCCCTAAGCCTTGGACCTAATACTTAAGCTTTTCATTTTCCTCAACCTCTTGAGGAATGTCTAGACCTTAATGGGTACTAAGAGTCTATCCAAGATTGCCTAAGGTTTGCGTTCTAACAAATCTCACTATGCACTTTTCATTTCTTTTCTTGAATGAGGTATAGAACTTAGGTTAATTCCTTAGTTCCTTACTAATGACTATCACTTTTTCTTTCATTTTGTGCTCCTTTTTTCCTTTTGTTTCTTTTCCCTCCCTCCACAAAATTTCTTTCCTCCTCTTATTTTATTATTCTTTTGTTTTCATTTTTTTTTTAATTTTTATGGTGTTTTTGGAATATGTGAATTTTTTTTGTTCAAAACCTTTTCTTACAAGTTTTTGCACTTTCATACCCCCCCCCCATGCCTAAGATTTGCATTATCCTCATTGTGACTTAGGGGGTTTTTATTCAGCTTAGTTCATTCCTTAGGACAGGTATTTTGGTGAGTGAATGGATCGGGGTGATTGTTGCGGACGATTTCTAATCTCAGATGCAAGTAGCTGAGGTGGAGTCAGCTATCTTAAAGGGTGAACCTTAAGTGCGCAAAGGTGTCAAAAAAGGTTTCAGGTTTTCAAGAAGAATGACGGGCTGCCTCCCGTTGAGCGCTGAGTTTTACGCCATCGGCTGGGCGCAATAAGCTCATGGGGAATGGAGGATATAAGATGATTCAGCTAAATCAGTGGAGGTTACATCAATGAACGGTTTGAGTCTCTGACCGTTCACGATGAAAGGTTCGGAATCATGGCTGAGTGGACTGATCTCGATGGCTCCATTTCCAAAAACCTGTCGGACCAAGTATGGTCTGACCCACTTGGATCATGCTTCCCAGGGAAGAGTTTTAGTCGGGCATCAAAGAGTAGGACCTTCCGACCAGGATGAAAGATCTTTCTAGAGATATGCTTGTCATGGAAGACTTTAACCCACTCCTTGTAGATTCGCGAGTTCTCATACGCATCAAGGCGTAATTCATTGATCTCGCTGATTTGAAGCTTTCTGTGGGTTCCAGCCTTCGAAAGATCTAGATTATAGTTCCGTACTGCCCAATAGGCTTTGTGCTCTAGTTTGACGGGAAGGTGAGATGCCCTCCCATACACCAGTCTAAAGGGAGACATGCCTAATTGGGTTTTGTGGGAGGTCCTATAGGCCCACAAGGCTTCCGGAAGTCGGGACGACCAGTCCTTCCTGTCAGGCCGAACAGCGACCTGCAGGATTTTCTTGATCTCCCGATTTGATAGCTCAACTAGACCATTAGTCTGGGGGTGATAAGGAGTAGAGATTCAGTGAGACACCCCGTATTTGGTTATCAGTGACCTAAACTAAGCATTTGTGAAATGGGTCCCCCCATCTGAGATGATAACACGAGGAATCCCGAACCGTGAGAAGATATTGTGATGAATGAATTTGAGAACAATTTTGTGATCACAAGTTCGGGTCGGTATGGCTTCGATCCATTTGGACACGTAGTCCACAGCCAGCAGAATGTATTCTAAACCATCAGAAATAGGAAAGGGGCCCATAAAATCAATCCCCCAAACATCAAAGACTTCTCATATGAGAATCGGCTTCAAAGGCATCATGTCGCAATGGCTTATGTTGCCCAAAGTTTGGCAACGACTGCACGCCTTGCAGTGACTGTATGCATCTTTGAACAGTGTGGGCCAGTAAAAGCCACACTGGAGGATTTTCGATGCGGTTTTATGCCTAGAAAAATGGCCACCGCATGCCTGGTCATGGCAGAAGGAGAGAATATTATTGACTTCCTCTTCCGGGACACATCTCCGGATGATTTGGTCAGCACCTATGCGGAAGAGGTACGGATCTTCCCAAATGTAATACTTGGCATCAGAGCACAATTTGTCTTTCTTGGCCTTCGACCAATCAAACGGGATCTGATGAGATGCCAAATAGTTTACTATATCAGCAAACCATGGAAGTCTAGTACCAATAGTCAGTAGGTGCTCATCAGGAAAATGTTCTGTGATGGTTTGGAAGGGTTGATAATCTCAGAAGGGAAGCGGGACAAATGGTCAGCTACCACATTCTGTCTTCCCGCCTTGTCGCGAATCTCGAGATCGAATTCTTGCAATAGCAAGATCCATCGGATTAGTCAGGGCTTCGCATCCTTCTTGGCAAGAAGATGCCTCACAGCCGTGTGATCCGAGTAGATGATGACGTGGGAACCCAGGAGATAAGATCGTAATTTTTCAAGGGCAAATACTACGGCTAGCAGCTCTTTCTCCATAACCGTGTAGTTACACTGAGCCTCGTCGAGTGTCTTGCTAGCGTAGATGACCACGGGTTTCCCGTCAGCTTTCTACCCCAGAACCGCTCCTACAGTGAAATCGGACACATCGCACATGATCTCAAAGGGTTGAGACTAGTCGGGGATTGTAGGATAGGTGCCTGGGTGACTCGGTCACAAAGGTTTTCAAAGGCTAGTGTGCATTCCTTGGAGATTTCAAAGGGTACATCCTTAGAGAGAAGAGTAGTCAAGGGGCGTGCGATTTTCGAGAAATCAGGAATGAAACGACGGTAAAAATCGACGTGCCCCAAAAAAGAACGGATGTCCCTGATCGAGCTAGGCATAGGAAGGCGAGAGGTTAGATCAACCTTAGCTCGATCCACTTGGATGCCTTTCTCAGAAATCAGATGTCCTAGGACGATCCCCTCAGGCACCATAAAGTGGCTCTTTTCCCAGGAAAGAACCAAATTAACATTGATGCAGCGCCTGAGTATATGGACCAAGTGCTGGAGGCAATCATCAAATGATGCCTCGAAAACTGAAAAGTCATCTATGAATACTTCCAGACAATCACCTACCATATCAGAGAATATGGCAAGCATGCACCGCTGAAAAGTCGCGAATGCATTGCAGAGATCGAAAGGCATCCTTCAGAATGCGTACGTTCCGAAGGGGCAGGTGAACGTGGTATTCTCTTGGTCCTCAGGATGAATAGCTACTTGGTTATAACCAGAGTACCCGTCAAGAAAGCAGAAGAATCGATTTCCCACTAATTTCTTGAGAATCTGATCAATGAAAGGTAGTGGAAAATGATCCTTCTTCGTGGAGGAATTGAGTCGTCAGTAATCTATACAGACTCTCCACGAGTTGGCTAATCGGGTAGGTATGACTTCTCCGGTTTCAATCGTTATGGTGGTGAGCCCTGACTTTTTAGGCACGACCTGAATTGGGCTCACCCAACAACTATCGAAGATCGGGTAGATGATCCCTGCATCTAACCACTTGATGATCTCCTTTTTCATGACCTCCTACAAATTGGGGTTCAAGCGTCTCTGCATTTCACGAGAAGGTCGTGCGCCCTCTTTTGAATAAATACGATGAGTGCAATAAGAGGGACTTATTCCAGTCAAATCATCGAGAGTCCATCCGATGGCTCTGCGATGTTGCTGGAGGACAACAATCAGACAGGATTCCTGTTCGAGATTGAGTTTGGAATTAATAATCACAGGAAGGGTCTAATTAGAACCTAGAAAGATGTATTTCAAATGATCGGGAAGGGGTTTCAATTCAAGGATGGGGTTATCAGCAGCAACAGGTGGTTCAAAATAGATGTGAGGTTCAAGGTTAGGAGCTATTGGCTTGTCTAAATCTGGATTTGACTCCTCTGTTTGCGAGTCAAACTCTTTTTGTGGTTGATGAGGTATAATCAGGTCATTCTCAAAGTGTGTTTCATCAACCAAAGCCCTGATATCACAAATCTGTTCTATGACACCGCAATTGATTCTTTGCTGGGCCTTAAATATATCAATTTTTAGGGTTTGATTTCCAAATTTGAGCTCTATTTGGCCCTCCTCACAGCTGATGTTGGCTCTAGCAGTAGCCAAGAAAGGTCTCCCTAGAATGATCGATGTATCCCTAGGGTTTTTAGGTGCGTCCATGTCTAAGACTATAAAATCTACAGGAAAGTAGAAATCCCACACTCTTATAATAACATCCTCGAGAATCCCTTTTGGTGACTTTATAGATCGGTCAGCTAATTGTAATGTCACTTTAGTTGGTTTTAGCTCAGATTCTTCTAGGTGGTTAAGTAAGGATGTCGGTATCAGATTTATGGAAGCACCCAAGTCTAGCAATGCTCTGTCGAATTGGGTATCACCTATCTTGCAGGAAATCAGGGGAGTACCCGGATCTTTAGCCTTGGGTGGGAGTCTGCTTAGGATTACAGAGCTGGCTTGCTCTGACAGTACAATTGGACTCCCACTCTTGGTTCGCGGCTTACGCTGAGGTGTACACACATTCTTTAGGAATCGTGCGTAAGCCGGTACGTGGTGAATTGCATCCATCAAAGAGATGTTTATGTGGACCTGCTCAAAGAGCTTGACCAGGTCCTCCTCAGGTGCCACGGGCTTGGTAGTCTTCTTTCCCTTGGTCAAGGCCTCGGGAAACGGAACTTCGGTTGGTTCTTCTAGGATAGGTCCAGGTCTTTGATCTGTGACGGGGATAGGAATGTCCTGGATTACTATCCTAGGCTTGGGATCACTACCAGGCTTGGAATGGTTTGGGTATGGTGGATCTTGGGTTTCTTTACCACTACGGGTTGTTACGGAATTTAGTCCTGCCTGGTTTTGGTTGGGATTAGGTAAGATGGGTTGCTACTGATAGCCTGCATAAGAAGTGGAAGCCTCTATCCCGTCGGGTAAAGGAACAGAGGGGGCCTGATAAATCATATGGGCTTGTCCCGGGTGTAGGTTCATAACACGCCGCTGTGTTGGCATGTTATTTGGGTTAGGAAGAGGTTGGGAAGGAAGTGTGCCTGGCTGGCGAGAATTTGCCAACTAGGCCAGTTGATTTCGAACCTCTGTAAGTTCATCCTTGTGTTGTTTTTGGATAGCCGCATTCATTCTTTGAATGTCAGCCAGAGTCTGAAGGATAAGGGACATTTGGTCCTGATTTGGCCCTGAAGGATAGGTAGGGTTGGGCCGAGGCTGAGGCGGCTGGTAAGGACGAGGGGGTTGTGGGCGGGGCTGAAAGGGTGGTCTTTGGGTTTGGGAATTTCCCGCCCACTGGAAGTTGGGATTGTTTCTCCATCCAGGGTTATAGGTGTTGGAGAATGGGTCGTTCTGGATGGCGTTAAGGTCCTCGTAGGTCTGAGGAACCTCCAAAGAATCAGAGAAAGGGGGAATGGAATTCCCTAGATTGGTATAGAAGGGATCGGATGACCCTCCGATCCGAGAATCAGATGGGGGTGGATATGGATCCATCCCAGGAGAAGATCGGTGGAGAATGTTTTGCACAGTTTCACGTGTGGAAGGAGGCTATGCAAAGGAGCTATGCGCAGAGGTGGCTCGCTGCAAGTGCTGAGTCAACTCATCCACCTTCTTCTCAATGATTGAGACCTTGTCTAATCGACTGGCCATTAATTCCAGGTCGACTGATGCGGACAAGCCCTGCGTCTCGTGTGCTCCCCTAAGGTTCGTCGATGCGCGGGTATTCGTCCTGTTGAATAATCCCATGGAGTCATTGTTGATGGAGTTCTCGCACATGTTTTCGAGAATCTCCCACACGGTGTCCTCATGTTGACCCATGATATTCCCTCCGCAGGTTGCATTGACGAAAAGCCTGATATCCTCATGGAGTCCCTGGTAAAAAGACTGGACTTGTTCCCATTTAGGAACTCCGTGATGGGGGCACTTTCTCATGAGATCCTGAAAGCGATCCCATGCCTCATGGAGAGGTTCCCCTGTTTGATGAGTGAAGTGAGTAATCTGATGGCGCAAGGCATTGGTCCGACCAACGGGAAAGAACTACTTCAAAAATTCGGACTAAAGTTCCTCCCAAGTGTTGATCGGTCGGGTCTGAGTCTGATACCAATGAGCGGCCTTGTCTATAAGGGAGAAGGAGAACATATTCATGAGGAGAATATCTCGATTTTGTGCATCTAATCCAAAAGTTTGGGCCAGATGCTTCAGCTGTTTGATGTGCTGGAAGGGATCTTCAGAATTAAGCCCATGGAATTTAGGTATAGCATGAATCATATTGGGCTTTAATTCAGAATCAGGTCCTCCAGTCGGGATTCTGACTCGAGGCTCAATAGCCACCGCAGTAGGATTATAATGGTCCCACATCATAGGACGCTGCGGTGGGTGCACAAAGTCATGGAAGAGGTCATTGAGTCGCTGGAGCTAGTGCTCCAGATTGTTTTCTTCCTCAACTAGTTGAGCCATTATGGAAGAAGAAGGTGAGTTGGGTTCGGAGTTGGAGGAGAGGTCGATGTGAAGTGTTGTTGTCTCAAACAAGGGCACTGAGGCTCGGCCTCGAGGAGAGTGGAGTGCTAAAGGAGGTTTCAAGGACCTCCTACCAAACATACACTGTTGGAAGAGATGAGTTTAGCAGGTGCTGGACCCAATCAAGGCACCCAAAATGTTGGGTGACTATAGAGGTGCGGGGCAAATGGACCCCTTGATCAAAAGATCGGCCACTTGAGAATTACCTGGGCAGCCAGAGAGGGTGAGTCCTGCGAAGACCCCTACATGGTAGAGCGTTCCCATGGGTTACAGGGTTTCCCCCACCTGACCTCTCTTGTCACTGAGATTCCAGGTAGACCAGAATGGGGATCTTGACCTCTTAAGTCTTCCAATTTTTAGTTAAGATCAAGGTGCCTAAGTTTTCACTTGAACTTTTAGCTTTTTGAATGCAAAGAGTGACCTAAGTTGAAGGTTGGTTGACCCTAAGGGGTCAACTTCACCTATTGATTCCTTTGAGAACTTATTAGGTCTTGTCTTTTAGGGTTCAAGTGTTTTTAGAGAGCCAATTGCTTAGGGTTTCTCTGAATAGGTATTTTCAATCAATGGCTTAGGCACACTTCTTTTGGATTTTCTCAATTCTTGATTAAGGGGTGTGTCTCTGAAACCCTAATGTTAAATCCTATGTTGGCTCTACTTGGTCCAGTTAACTCTTTGTTGGGTAATTAGGGCTCAGGCAAGAAGGTGTTAGCCCTTAAATACCCTTATCAGTGTGTGCAGGAATAGTAGTTTGAAAATATGCAGCTGTTTACTAGGTATGAAAGACAGGTTATACCTATATTGTTTGTTCTTTTCTTTTTCTTTCTCTTTAAGATTTAGGGTTTAATAGTGAGAGGATAGAAGTTACCTATCCTTGGAGTGGCTGTGGTGCGGCTACATCTTGATTTTCCTGTACTTACACACAAAAGAGAGAAGAGATTATTAGAAACTCACAAATAGAGATTTTATAGCTTTTAGAATAGTTGTTGCTCCCTGGCAATGGCGCCAAGTGAAAATGGCAAACCGCGGTGCTGCTTTGTATTTATTATAGTACAGTCATTATAGTATAAGACAAGACAGCTACGGTTGTCATTACAATAGATTTTTTAACTCGGAAATAGTTTTCCCAAGGTCGAACTCAGGGAGCTACTGGAATTCTAGAAGTACAAAGTTTCTCTATTGGATTACAAAAATAAGAGAGAGAGAGGGGGGAAAGAGAGAGAGAATTTTTTGTCTTGGCTTCTTCTTCTCTTCTTCTCTCACGGCTGTGCCTTCTTCTTTCTTCTTTCTATGCTTTCTGTCTTCTTCCCTCTTCTTTCTTCTTCTTCTTCCTCTTCTTCTTCTGCTCTTCCTGTCTTCTTCTTTTCTTCTTTCTTCTTTTCTGCTTTATCTCCTCTGGCCGTTGCTCAACCGTCGTCTGATGCAGTGGTCAGACGACTTAATTGCAGGTCTGCTACAGTGCTTCCCTTCTTCTCCTTCCTTTCTTCCTTCGCCGCTTCTTCTTCTTCTGCTCCTGCACACTCACACAACTGGTCAGAGCAAAACCTACCCCTACCCTTCCCCGAGTCTCTCTCTTTCTCAGATTTCTTTCATAGGATCGCTCTCCCAGAGACGGGTATTCGGGTACGAGTATCGCGCTCAGGACCAGGCCCACCGGCGTGCGGTGGTGGGCGAGGTGTGCGCAGTGTCGGGTATTCGGATCCGGCCCAGACCCGCGGGGCGTGAGCGCGGGCGAGGGCGAGCGCGTGGCGCGCACGTGCGTGAGGGACCTGACCCCTGTGTTCGAAGGCGAATAACCTCGAACACTTTTACAATTTATGTGCGGGCGCTGAGCCACGCACTTCCGAGGTGGGACTAAAGTCCCACCTCCCAACTGGCGTCCGCAAGCGAGGGGTTTGCCTCAGCTGCAGACCTGGGAGTCTTCACAGAGACACTCCGCACGACCTGGGACCAGTGCCCGGGCGAGATCGAAGCTGCAGTTGCAAGTGAAGGAGCTTCACCTGCCCAGCAATGGCTGCGAAGGGGGCGTGACCTGAAAGCAGGAATACGGCCTCTCGGCCCAGTCAGAAGATGCAGGGAGCTTCGCCGGAGTGCGGCGAAGCCAGTGCGGGTGGTGTCAAGGCATGAGGCGGTGTATGGTGGCAGCCATAGGTCGGACTGTAGTTGGAAATATGGGTTTGTTCGGGGGGTCATTAGGTGGCGTGTGGTAGGGAATGAAAAGGGAGAACCTATTGAGTGGAGTGAGGGGAAGCTTCTGAGGTGATCGACGAGGGGTGAAGAGGTCTGTGGAGGTGGAATGGGCTTGTTAGAGAGGGTGGTCGGAGATGGAGCAGGCAGAGGTGGAAGTTGTGTATGGAGCGAGAAAATATAAATTGACAAAGGGGAAATTTAAAGGAGGAGAGGAAGCTTCTACCTAAGTTTTGGACGAAGGGGGGAGGGCGGAGCCGCCAGCTCGTACTTGCCGAAGCTAGGGAAGAAGAGGCCCTGGAGGGGGAGATCGGCGACGAGGAGGCAGTCGGAGGGTGTCGGCAGGTGCAGCACGACACAGACAAGAGGGTTAGGAGAACCCTGCTACAGGTAAGGCAGCAGAGCGACGAGGAGGAGGAGTTAGTCGCCGGAAGCTGCAGGCTATCTGTCGGAGGAGAAGAGGATGAAGTGGGGGGTTATTCTCCGTCAGAGGCAGCTTACAAGAACCGATAGGGGGTGCTGGTTCTTACAAAGGGGGTGGCGGAGAGGCAGGCGTAGGATGGCGACGTGCCAGCCTCGCCGGAGAGTGGTCGGAGACGAGACCCATACCTTCAGTGCGTTCGCACGGAAGGTATGGTGGCCGGCAGGCAGCATGGCCGAGTCCCTGCGACAGGGGACGTCGCAGGGAACCCCACATACGTTTTACAGGACGATCCCCTCTCCCTGTGCGGCGTCAGGCTCCGAGCAAAGTCGCCGGAGCATAGTGCTGCGTAGAGTTTTGCAGGAGGGACCATTTTGCAAAGAACGACGAGAAAGTTTGGGGCCAAAATGCAAAGGTTTCGAAAGATAAGGGTCAAAAAGTAAATGAAGAGGACCAAATTGCAAAGTCAGTCAAGAAGGTCTCTTCTTAGGCTCAAGTTTTTATGCGTGACTATTTTGAACCTAAGGATTTTAATGGTGAATTTTGTTTCTAGGTTAGACCATGTTTGACTGGCCAATTTACGTAAAAATCCAAATTAAATCATTAATTGGGCATGGTTCTCAATGTAGGTCAAAATGGGTTTCCAAGGCCAAATTGAAGGTTCTAAACCCTAGAGATTATTTTTCTATGAATTTTAGATGTTTTAGTTGATTTTTACCCTGCCTCGAACCTCGTGAATTTAAGTAGATTTATTTTAGGGTTACAGAATGTCATTTAATTTCTTGAAGTTGCTGCAACTCTCGTTAGATCAGATCATCCCACTTTCCTTCTTATTAGGTTAGTTTGACCTGTGTTTGGACCCTTAATTACCCTATTTGGAAATTGTGTTGGTGAAATTGCATTTTTACCCCTTATGACTTGTTTTCTTCTTAAACTCAGAATTCTCTGAGTTAAGCCCTTCTTTGAGCTATGTAGGAGCTTTTTCTTGCATATCTAGGTTAAATTATGCTAGTTAGGGTTCATGATGACGTTCTCATCACCTAGTCTGCCACGAAGGTTTCTAAGGCCCACAGGAACTAACCTAAGATTTGTTGAACTCCGCGATTAAAGCACCCATGCTTGTAACATGTTTAGTCTCGGTTCATTTTGCAATGCACTTTTGTAAGAGAGTGACATAATATTTTTTTATTTTTGGATAGTTTTCTCTCTTATCTTTCTTTATTTGTAGCTTCGCATTGGCTTTACAACACGATCTGTATCGGATTCCTAGCTCCCACCATCAATCCTCGCAGGGTCCCTAGCTTTCGATGGTTCGAGATAACATCACCCATGGCAACCCCCAGAACCCTGGCTTTCGAGATTTTCGGATAATCCCGCCCATAGTGTTTTGTAGCTAAATTCAGGCCCTGACAATAGACATTTTGGGATAATCCTGCCCATGGCACTTGAACCAGCACAATGTGCTTACATGCCGTCAGTCGGATATTTAGATATCCTAAGAGACAAGCACCGAGGAGACGGTATGTTATTGCACAACTTCGAGGGGAATTTCCTGCCTCTCCACGTCGGGAACTCTTCCAAATCAATTTATGTTGATCAGTCTCTCCTAATCTAGGTAGCTTTTTCAGAACAAATTTAACGCATTTGCGTGATTTTGATAATTATACGCACCGAACCAGACTGTGTGTGGATTGGGGTGCTTAGGTTACCGAGTCCCTCAAACTAGAGGTTAGTTAATGGGGCAGAATAATCTCTAAGGTTTAGACCAAATACTTAAGCTTCGCATTTTCCCCAACCTCTTGAGGACTATCCAGATCTTAACGAATACTTGAATTTTTAAGCCTAGAATCACAACCCAAAAGGCCTAAGATCAACGTTCATACTAATCTCTTTTTGTTTCTTAGCACTTTTTGTCTTTCATTTTCTTTCTTTTTGATTTGGTTTAGAACTAAGTTAATTTCTTAATCTTTTACTAATGACTCTCGCTTTTCCTTTTCAAATTATGCTCCTTTTTGACATTTATATCACCTCCCCTTTTCATCCTCAAAAATGATATTCAATTAATTCACTCAAAATTTCCTCCCTTCTTTTTTTGTTCTTTTTTAGTTTTCTATTTTTTTGGTTTTTTTTTGGAATATGTAATGTTTTTGTGAGAACCCTTCCAAACTTTGATCTTTGTGTGTTTGCACTTTACCACCCCCCCATGCCTATGTTTTGCAATGCCCTCATTATAAACGGAAGGTGTGAAATAGTTTGGGTTCAGGTATTAGAATAGGATTTATCAGGTGGGCGAACAGGTCGGGAATGACTATTCCGGAAAATTTCAAGCTCTAATATAGGTACCAAAGGTGGGATCAACTGTTCTAAAACTGAACTTAGAGTGCAATAGACGTGAAGTACAAAAAGATAATCAGAAGGATCTTAGGTTTTTGGAATGATGGGTTGTCTCCCATTAAGCGTTAAATTCACTGCCTTCAGCTGAGCGAAAAATGGTGTGGAGGAGTGGTGAAATCAGACAAGTTTTGTAGAATAAGTACCTTGATCAAAATCCTGGTTGGTCCAACTAGGTGCTTGTTCAAATCAACAGGCTGATGATGCAGCTCAAACCCAATCAATCTGGCGGGTTGGTAGATGTAGATCAAAAGATGCGGAACCCACCATATGCTCTGAAGCTTGGAATGATGTGGAAGTGTATAGCTAGGGTTTAGCTGAGTCGAATTAGCTTGATCAGAGTAGGGGTCCTCAAATGAAAATGAATCAGCGGAGGATGTAGGAACCCTATGAAAATGATCAGAGAAGGATAGGGCATGATTTGTAGTCTGATCAATGTCCAAAACCTGATTGGAATGTGGAGGAGAATCATATGTAACTGACTCATTAAGAGGGGAATCAGAGTAGTAATTGAGTCCGATTGCCGGTCGGGGTAGAGAACAGGTTTGGGAAGGTTCTGTATTTGTAGAAGAGGTATTTTCAAGAATAATTGTGTGTGAGGGCTCCTCTAGAAAGGATTCAAAGGTGGGTTCATTTAGAGATTCCTCATAGTAGCCATCAAACTCAAAGGTAAATGCCTGAAGAGTGTTTATAGGATCAAGAAAATCTAAGTCAAGAAAAGATTCGAACTCTGGGTTGTACACACTCTCGGCAATTTCTGTTTCTGATTCCTAAAGATCAAAAAGAAATGATTCCATCTCAATGGAATCTGATTTTGAATCAATGATCTCAGGATCAAGGACCTCAGAATCAAAGTCAAAGAATAGATCATGTATGCTGAGGTTGTAGATTGGTTCATAATTGTCAGGAAACAACGGTTCTTCGAAATCATAATAAGATTCGAAATCATCAGAGAACTTGCAATAATCAAGTTCTGAATCTGATTCGGGATCAAAGGTTCCATCACAGAATAAATCAAAAGATGTAGACTCAGCAACCTAACTTGGATCTAGCCTATTCTCGTATTCTGAGCTCAAAAAGGTGTCCCTATTAGATCTAGTCTCGGTTCTTGGTTTGTAGGGAAAACCCAATCAAAATCCAACTCTTCCAGCTCCTCGATTTCTGTATCATAGATCAGCATGACTTCTAAAAATTTAATTTGTCTTTCTGAGGATGTTGGAGAGGTGCATTCATCAAATACAGGCCCAGAATCATAATCCAAATTCAAACTCTGATTTTCATCATACGGGGCCCTGTAATCATCCCAATAAGGCTCAGATCAAGATTCTAGGTTAAGGGTGTGGGTTGGATCACTAGAATCTAGGTTGGCTCTACAGGGATGTCAGAATTGCCCTCGAGGGTCACCTTATCAAAGTAAAGACCAGAATTTACACCCTCGAGAGGTTCTGATTCAATCTCATTATCACAGGAGTCTAGGAAATCTATGCCTGGTGAACCAGGGTTTTGGTTTTCTAAGGCTTGCTCAAAATCGTGTTCTCCTACAATTGGATCCTCCCAACCCATTTCAAGATTAGGAATGTTAATTCGTTCGTAATTTGAATCAGGTTCCATCGGGTTGGGGGTCCATAACAAGCTCGATCATCAATCTCAAGATTTGGAAAATTGTGTTGATCACTAATCTCACTCCAAGATGTTTTATTAGTTTCTAACGGGTATTTTTGATCAATTGTTATATATAAATTTTTCAGCAATTCTCCCTGTTCTTTTAGAAATTCCTGGAATTTTTCTAGAAGTGAAGGGTTTGACCAAAATTGCAGATAGTCATTGTTGTGTAATTTCACCAATGCACCATGTTCTGCTAACGAGAAATCCCGATTTGAACCATATTTCATTTGTGTCCATATTATCTCTACATAGTTCGCGATGATCTCCGTTGTTTTTGCAAATCTTTCCTGAATGTCCCTTGCATAATATTCTTCATGGTTTCTATAGGCATTCTCAAGGATTTTTTCTTTCAAGCTCATTTGGGATTCAGGTTTCCTAAATAATCTTCCTATATAACCAGGCTACATTTTGAATCAAATGGTGGAATCAAGATGTAGAATCAAAACTCACGTTCAGATTGGAATTGATTAGATTTGAAAGAGATTCCCAAGAAAATCTGTGTGTGTGCTCTAAGGGAAGGGATGAGGGACTAGATGTGAAATTGACCCAATCAAGGAACCCAAAGATTTTTGGATGACTAAGGCAATTTCGAGGCGAATGATGCCTCTAAATCAAAAATTCGCACACCTGAGAAATACCTTGGTAGCTAGGATGGGAGAGTCCCACAAAGACCTCTACACGGTAGAGCGTCCCCACGGGTTACAGGGTTTCCCCCACCCAACCTTCCTTGTCACTGCGGGTCCAGGTAGATCGGAATGTACAAACTTAAGTCCTTAAGTCTACCACTTTTATGTCCTAATTTGTGCCTTAATTTCACTTGATTAAAGGTTAATTTTGACTTGTGACCTAATTTGGAGGTTGGTTGACCTACAATGTAGACCAACTTCACCTGACCTGCCTTAAAGATGATAGAATGAGATCTAGGTCAAGACCTAGAAATCACCCTAATTTGACTCCCAGGTTATTAGGTCCAAGGATTTTAGGGTTCAAGTGAATTTAAAGCTTGATTTTTAAGGCTTTTTTTTATTAGATCCTTTTAACCAGGGGTTTGGGTAGCACACAAATGCAGGTGGGTTTATTTTCCTTTTATGCAGGTAAGTGTAAACAACCACTTCGAAACCCTAAAATTTTTTTTGAAACAAAAAGGAAAGCTATCGTCTTACGATAGCAATCTGAAGAGGTATATTATATAAACAAGTAAGAGGAATTACAAAACATATCCCCATGTATGTATGAGGGACCAGCACTCACTTACAATTCTTTCACAGCACATCGGTCTCTCCTGAAAAAGTCTCTCATTTCTCACCTTCCACACACACCAGAGAGTGGCAGCCATGCATACCTGTGGCTTCTCTCTTATACCAAACCCATGCCAGATGGAATCCCAAGCTAGTAGTGGTTCCTGATAAGTCCTCCTCCAAATAGCATCAGTGATAAGGCAAGATGAGAAGATATGATTCGCATTGTCAGTATGCATCCCACATAAGTAGCATTCATGATGATCAGCTCCCATCCTTTTATGTCGTAGATCACCTGTGATCAAACCATCTCTCCTGCATAGCCAAAGAAATATTTGTACCTTAAGGGGAATTTTCAGAAGCCAAATTTTCTTGTCTGTGAAATCGCAACTCTACCCACTACCAGAATTTAAGATTCTGTGGTAGCCACTTTGCACATTGTAAATCCCCTCCCAAACGTATTTATCCTCCACTCCAGTTCTTGGCCTAAAGCTCTCAAGATCTGATAGCAGCTTCCTCCTTTCATCCCACAGCTAGGTGCCCCTCCTATTGGATTCCTCTTCATTCAGATTCCAGCTGTAGCTCCTGCAAGACTAGAAACTGCTGACAGTACTCTCCTTGTCAGATGTTGCAGCAAAGGCCCTTGGATAGAGCTCCTTCAAGACACCCAGCACTGACCAACCTTCCTTCTAGAAGCTGAAGGTCCTACCATCCCCAAGAACTGGCTACAATAAGTAGAAGTGATCAGCCAAAGCTCTAGTTACTGATTTCCAAAAAGGAGATGGTCTATTGGGCTGTAGCCTAGATAGCACACTGTTAAAGGCACCATAACTGTCCCTAATTAAGGCAGACCATGGTTTTAGTTCTCCTTGCAAGAGCTTAACTGCCCACTTAAGCAACAAAGCATCATTGAAGTGTTTCAGAGACTTAATCCCAAGTCCACCCCTATCCTTTGGTTGGCAAATCTGCTCCCATTTCAGTGACTGCAAGAATCTGCCCTCATGCTTTGCTCCCATCCAAAAGAACCTTTTTCTCAATACATCCAACCGTTTCCAAATGGAATTAGGAGCTTTAAAGATGGAAAAGTAGAAAACATGGATGGGGGTGATCACAGAATTGAGCACGATAAGTCTTCCACCCTTGGAGAGGAAACTGCTATGCCATCCATCCAATTTCATTGAAATTTTGTCAAAGAGGCAGCTCCAATCCTTTTTTTTCATTCTAAAGCATCTCAAAGGAAGCCCCAAGTATTTAAGAGGAATATTGATGCGGGGGTCCCCAAAACAGCAGCTATAGCACCTTGCTCATCCTCAGGTAGGCCAAAATAGACCAAACTAGATTTATCCCTATTCAGCCTAAGGCCAGAGAGCCCACCAAAGATGTTGACCATATGATACAAAGCTAGTGCTTCATCCATAGAACCCTCCACAAAAAAAACTGTATCATCCGCATATTGAAGAATGGGAGCCAAATTACTCCTACAAGATAAGGAGTACTCTCTAATAAGACCTGCTTCAGCGAGATTACAAGAATACCAGGCCAAATTGTCAACTACCAGGTTGAAAATCAAAGGTGCCAGAGGACATCCTTGCCTGATCCCACATTGGGGCTGAATCCAAGAGCCACAGGGTTTCCCATTTATCAAAGGGGTGAAAGAGGCAGTGGTGATACACTTTCACCCATTGAATCCAAGTAGGGGGAAAATCTCTTCTTTTAAGCACTTCCCAGAGATAGGACCAACTGATGGAGTCATAAGCTCTGCGGAAATCAACCTTCCACAAAAAATCTTTACATTTCCTCTTATGCCAGCCACAAACCATCTCTTGGGCCATGATAAAGGATTCTTGTAGAGATCTGCCAGGAAAGAAGGCTGATTGAGTAGGATGGATCAATTCTTCCAAAATAGGCCTCAATCTATTAGCCAAGACCTTGCTAATCACCAAATATAAAGAGTTAGAGAGGGCAATTGGTCTAAACTCCTGAAAAGATTCAGCTCCTACAGTCTTTGGCAAAAGAAAAAGATAGGATCTATTGATTCTTTCAAAGCCAAAGTTGCCACTCTCAATTTCTCTGATCACTTCCATTACCTTAGTGCCCACAATATCCCATAACTCTTTGTAGAAGAAGACTTGGATCCCATCAGGACCATGTGATCCGTCACAATTGAGATCCTTGATGGCCTTCAAGACTTCAGCTTCAAACACAAAGTCAATCAGGCTGGATCCCTGAATCTCTGTAATTCTGGGAATATCACTGGCTGCCATCCTCCAACAGCCCCTACCAATAGCTCTTGAAGACTCCTTGAAGTATCTGACAGCCTCAGCTCTGATATCAGAGATGGAGGTAACTCTCTGCCCCTCTTTAACAATAGATGTGATCAGATTGATTCTTCTCCTAGAGCTGGTAGCCAAGTGGAAGAATTTAGTGATTGCATCCCTCTCACTTAACCACAACTGCCTTAACCATTCCCTCCAATCCATCTCCAACTTCAAGTCTTCTTTAGCCACCACCCCCTGCCATTTCTTTCTGTCAGTAGTATCCTACTCAGACAACCAAGCATTGGCTTCCTTGGCATCCAATTCCTGAATCTTCATCAAGGCCTCTCGACGTTTCTGATGCCTTAGGATAGAAACAACATCACCATATTCCCTTAACATTCCTTTCAAAGCCACAAGCTTGGAAGACAATCTAAAGGTAGCCGTGCCCTCAAACTGCTGGGCCCTCCACCAACTAGCAATCATCTCTTTGAATCCTGGCTCCCTCAACCATGACTTCCTAAACTTGAAGTGGGATCCAGCCAACACCTGTTCCCCATTGTCCCAGACCAGGGGCGTATGGTCAAAGAAGGGACGTTCAAGACCACAAACAAAGGACAATTGGAAGAGATCCAGCAGCCCAGCATTGCCAAAGAACCTATCAATCTTGGACATGAGACCCTTACCATTCCTCTAAGTGAATTTAGAGCCCGAGGAGGGAAATTCACTTAAGCCCAAAGCTTGGACCATCAGCAAGAATCCAGTGGCAGAGCTATCCACCTCACCATTGAGTCTATCACTCCCCACCAACACACAATTGAAGTCCCCTCCAACAAGCCATACCACCCCATTCACAAAGTCTGCAGCCAAGTTCCAATCCTCCCACAGCTCCTGTCTTCTGCTAGGGTCACTAGGACCATACACACCTATCACAAAGAAATCACTATCCCCCTGGCCTCTTTTGAACCTGCAAGTCAGAAGGTGCCTAGCCAGAGAAGCCTCCTCTAAGAGCAGCACATGCTTCTTCCACCAGATGGCAATACCCCCAGATCTGCCATTAGAATTGATCATCACAATGTCATTTGTAAGACCAGCTTTCAACTCAACCCAAGCCCTGTCAGATTCACAATCAATATGCATCTCTTGGAGGATGGCACAATCAATTTCCCATTCTCGCAAATATCTAAGTAGAGATGCCATATGACTTCTATCGTGCAGCCCATGCACATTCCAAGTAAGAATCCTTATTTGGACATCTGACCCGTCCCCTTCTTAGTAGTAGAGGCTCTGCTAACCTTCATCACAGCTGCAATGGCAGACTTATCGACTTTTTGTGTAGGAATATGTCTTCTCAACCTTAGCTTGTATGGAGGTTTCCCAAGACCAGAGGTAGGAGTCTTAGACTCCAGGTGCAGATTGATAAGAGCCTCATCATGAGCCATAACTAGCTCATTTTGACCTAAGAAAGAAAATAAAAGCTCCTACATAACTTAAAAGAGGGCTTAATTGAAGGAATAAGTGTTTTCAGAAGAAAACATGAAATAAAGGTTAAAACTACAATTTTACCATTGCAGCACATAAATGGGATTTCTCAGAGGTAGAACATAGGTCAAATGGTCTGAATAAGATAAAAAGTGGGTTGGTTTAATCAGAAATGGGTTTACGTGCAAACCAGGAATTAAATGACATCTTGTAACCCTAAAATAGACCAGCTTAATTCAACAAGGTTCTGGTCAGGACAAAAATCAATTAAATCCTCTAAAATTCATGAAAAAATATCCCCTAGGATTTAGAACATTCAATTTGGCCTTCGGAACCTAGTTTGACCTAGATTGGGGTCTTAGCTCATCAATTGACCTAATTTGGGTTTTTGCGTAACATGTCCAGTCAAACGTGGTCAAACCTAAAATCCAACTTCACCATTGGATTCCTTAAGTCAAAATTAGTTTTGTACCAAAATTTGGACCTAAGGGGAGGTCACCTTGACCTGCTTTGCAAATTAGTACACCCAATTACATTTTAATCTCTATCTTTTGAAAACCATTGCACAGACCCCCCTAACTTCCTCGCCACTCTTACAAGCAGGTCCCTCCACCATTAATGGGGAGAAATCCTACTACGACAAGGAATAGAGGGGGAATACTCCCTGATTCCTCAGAGATCTCCCAGATTTGGAAGGGAGATTCTCTATGGAATTCCCTTCCTTCTGAGTGTGGTCCTGATCTATGGTTTGCACCCAATCTCTCGTGCGAACGCACGAGAGATTTGGGTACCTAACAGACTTCCATCTCTGGCGAGGATTCCCACACTTGGAAGCTTGGCTTCCAAGCACAGGAGTCCCTGCCAGTGCCTATAAATTAACCCCCAACTCTGGTCGCACCTCCTCAACTCGACTTGGCCGGAATTCCACCTCGATTTCCTCTTCTCCTCCGGCCAAGTGCTCCAGCGAGCTCCGATGAGCCCCCCTCCTCTTTCTCATCGCTCTACCACAATACCAGTGGCAAAGCTGTCCTCCCCATCCTCCTCCGCGACACGCAACACCCGCGCGAGTAGCCCTAGCCCCGTCGTCGCCGCCGTCTTCCTCCACTGGACGCCTTCTTCTCCAGCGACAGCAGGAACTGCCAGCCGCCCTCTCGCCCCCTTCGTCCACTTAGTTAGGTTAAAACTATTCTTCTCTATCCCCACTTTCATTTCCCTTATTCTATTTCACACAACACCACTCGACCGTCACTGTCCACCGCCATCTTCCTCATCTCTGGCCACCCTCTAACGAGATGCCTCCATCACTCCACACCCCCACACGTCTCGCCACACACCTCACAAGCTCCGTCTCACTCCACTGAACATCCTCCACTCATCCCCAGACCCTCTAGACCACCACAACCGCCCTGCAACCTAACCCATCAATCCAGCCACAGAGCAACCTAGGCATGCACGCCTAGGCCATCCCGTGGTCTGCCACCTACCGCCTCACCTTCCCCGTGACACGGCGAAAGTCCTCCTGTGGTCTGATAGAGCTACAAGCTCCTTTTTGTGCCGTGCAGGGTCTAAGCTCCAGCTGCCATTAGCGACGGCTCAAGGAGGTTGCAAGCTCGCTCCAGGCTGAAGTACTTCAGGATTCTAGGTCCAGCAGGTTCAGGGAGGTCTTACACAGTCAGTTGTTCCAGCAATTGGC
The DNA here is from genome assembly GCA_037157565.1 of Thalassia testudinum. Classification (NCBI taxonomy): domain Eukaryota; kingdom Viridiplantae; phylum Streptophyta; class Magnoliopsida; order Alismatales; family Hydrocharitaceae; genus Thalassia; species Thalassia testudinum. Next base: position 36,822,045 of record JAZHRO010000035.1, on the reverse strand, counting down.
TCTGCGAGGCCTGCAGCTGCTGCAATGGGAGGAACGATCTCCTGCGGGCGTGCGAGCAAAAGCGATGGAACATTAGTCCCACCTCGGCAAGTCGTGAGGTGCTTGAGTAGTTTAAATTGAATTTTTGGTATTGTTTCTTCGCCTCGAGAACACATGGGGTGAGGTCCCTTACCTATACACGCGCCTCATCCGTGACTTCATCCCACAGACCTGGTGACCCGACCTGACTACCCTCCTGAGCACTCCTCGCACACCACACCCACGCCGGTGTGCCTGGACCCGGGCATGTGACCCAACCCGATTACCCAACTCTGGGAGAGTGTGCTGAAGAGTTATAATACAGAGAGAGAGAGACGCAGGTGTGGGTAGAGGGGTAGGTTTTGCTCTCTTCAGTTTGTGCAGGGAATGAGAAGAAGTGAAGCTGACACTTAGTCACAAAGGAAAAAGCTAAGAAAAGACAAGGCAAAAGGAAGAGGCGAAGCTAAGGAGAAGAGGAAGTAAGAGAGCTAAGGCTGAAGAAGGAAGAAGAAAAAAGAAACAAAGGGAAAGACAAGCAGAAGAAGGAAGAAGAAGAAAAGCTGAAGCAGAGCCAAAGAAAGAAGAAGAAGAAGACCTGCAGAGAAAAGAAGGAGAAAGAAACTACAGAAGAGAGGCAAGGCAGAAGATAGAGGAAAATAAGAAGAAAGAAGAAAGGCAAGAGAACTGCAGAGAAGAAACAAGGAAGAAGCACACGGCCAGAGAAGACCAGAGAGGAAAATCAGAGAAAGTCAAAAGAACAAGAAGCAGACAGGAGAAAATATCTTTTTAAGACATCTGATCCTGGGATCAGACGTCCAATTCCTCTATTTTTACCACAATTAACTTTTAAACTCATGCATATATATTTTGAATTAAGTTTTGAGTAATTAAGTGTTCAATTACATTCTTAAGATTAGTAATAAATTCTAATTGCTCCCTGTGTTTGACCTCGGATACTTAGGTTTTCGAGTAAAAAATTTTTATTTGTTGACAACGCTTAGTCACCTATACTACGATGCAATTGACTGTTAAAACACGATCAAGCCACGTAAACATTTTGGCGTTGTTGCCGGAGAGCAATGCGCAATTTATCACTAGTCTCTACATTCTTTTTATCATATTGAACACTAACTTGCCCTACTTTGCTTTGTTGTGATTTTGCAGGTATTTCACGAGAAGATCCCTCCCGCAAGTCAACCACTCCAAGGCAGGTAATTTCTTTTCTTCCTTAAACTATCCCCTAAGCTTTGAAAGATAAAAGAAAGAAATTAATTTAGGAATCAATTGCCTTCTTTCTATAGTAATCACCATCTTTAAGGCAAACATTTCCTAATTTTGCAAAAATTTTTCAAATCTTCTTGAAGTTGGAGCGATTTTTTTTAGATTCTATCCCATAAAATTCATGTGCCTAATAGAAATCACGCTTAATCTCTACAGACAACACACTTCTTGTTTTTGAGTCCAAAGAGAATTTTTGTGAAAAAGAGGATTGGAAATAGAACCAAATTAGGGTTTCTACAGTAGGGTTTTGGAGTGCTAGACACACATGCCTGTATAAAAGGAAATGAACCCTTCTACATCAGTGTGCTATCCAAGCCCTTGATTGAAGAGATCTAAACAAGACAAACCCTAAAAATTGAGCTCTAAGATCACTTGAATCTTAAAACCTTGGACCTAATAAACTGAGAGTCAAATCAGGGTGATCACTAGGTCCCAAGCCTAGAATCATTCTGCCATCTATAGGACAGGTCAGGCGAAGTTGACCCCTTGGGTCAACCAACCTCTAAATTAGGTCACAACATCAAAACATCTAAAGTTCAAGTGAGAACCCTAAAGCACCTTTGAAATAAAAGTGGTAGACTTAAGAGGTCAAGGTCCCCATTCTGGTCTACCTGGAATCTCAGTGACAAGAGAGGTCGGGTGGGGGAAACCCTGTAACCCGTGGGGATGCTCTACCGTGTTGGGGTCTTTGCGGGACTCTCCCACTCTGGTTGCCCAGGTAATTCTCAGGTGGACGACCTTCTGATCCAGGGGTATCATCCGCCTCGAACCTCCATAGTCATCCAAACATCTTTGGGTGTCTTGATTGGGTCAAAAACATCTCCAGTCCCTCATCTTTTCTCTTTAGAGCACACACATTTTCAGTGGGACTCTTTATTCAGATTTAATCGCTTCATAACTTGATTCTACAGCGTGATTCAAACTCTGATTCTATATTTTGATTCCACCACCTGATCCAAATATGTAGCCAAACCACTTAGGACTACCATTCAAGAAACCTGAATATCGGAGATCCATGAGAGATAAGATGATTGAGGATGCCCTGAAATTCTATGAAAAAGAAGATAAAACCTCAACACCAGTAGAAAACATTCAGCTTGATGTCCCAACAACCACAACCTTTATCATAACTTGTGCCCAAGTACTATTGGCAGAAGCTACAAAAGGATCAACCTGTGACTTGCTCATCACTGGGTACATTGCGATAGAATATTGAGTACCTTCAATGTATGATAAATCCTCGACTTTGGAAGCAACACCAAGATCTTGAAAAATGGGAAGAGATAATGAGATTAGTAAAATAAATTATTGACCAGAAATACCCGTATATACCACAAACAAAAGATGAACCATCTTGGGACAACATTGAGGATCAATCTGATCTCGGGTTTAAGGCACAAAATGGTTGTGGATTCCCAACCCAGATGGAGTACAATGTGTCTGATATTGAAGAAGGTTGGGAAGCTCCAAATGCAGGAAAACATAATGTTGAGCCCACTCTAGACCATGAATCACCAGGCTTAGAATCCAAAAACTCCTGCAATAAAGAGAATAGAACTGAACCTCTCGAGGGTGTAAATTTCATCCCTTATTCTGATAAAGTGACCCTCGAAGGTTATTCGGACCTACATTCTAGTAATTCAACCCACATCTTAAGCCCAGAATCTAGATCTAAAACCTATTGGGAAGAATTCAAGGCCCCATATGAGGAAGATCAATCTTTATATGGAGAATATGAGTTTGGGCCTCTATTTGATGAATATCCCTCGCCAAAATCCTCAGAAGAACTAATCAATTTTTCGGAAGTCATGCCAATTTATGATACAGAAATCGAGGAGTTGGACGAGTGGGGTTTCAATTGGGCTACCCTACCAGCTTAGAACCTGAGCTTCTACCAGATAAGGACACCTTTTTAAGCTCAGAATTAACATTTAGGCTAGACCCCAGTCAGGCTGCTGAATCTATAGCATATGATTTATTCTTTGGTGGAACTCATAATCTTGAATCTCATTCAGATTTTGACTTTTGCAAACTCTTCGACGATTTCGAATCTGACCATAACATCAGAGAAAATCTGCTTCCTGATTATAACAAGCCAATTCTCTTTGAAGCCACCTCTTCCACACATACAGAACTGATCAAAACCCGTTCTCTACCTCGAATCGCAATCAGACTCAATTTCTATTCTGATTCACCTCTCACTGAGCCATTTGCAGATGATTCAACTCCATATCTATACCAGGTATCGAGTATTGATCAGACCAAAAAATAGGAGCCATCATTCTTTAATCACCCCAGTAGGGATTCCACACCATGCACGGATTATTTTTCGGAACCCTACTCTGACCAGGCTGATTCGACTCAGCCTAAACCCGAGCTTTCACTTCCATATCCATCCGAGCCACATTGCATATGGTAGGTTCCACATTTGTTGATCTACATCTATCAACCCACCAGACTTATTGGGTTTGGGCTACATCATCAGCCCACTAATCTTAACAAGCACCTGGTTGGACCAACCAGGCTCTTAATCAAGGTGCTTGTTTTACAAAATTCCACTTATTTGACCACTCCCTCTCCACCCCATTTTTCGCTCGGCTGAAGGCATTGAATTTAGCCCTTAACGAGAGGCAACCCGTCATTCCAAAAATAGAGACCCGTCTGATTATCCGTTCGTACTCCACATCCATTGCATCTTGAGTTCAGCCTTAGACAGTTGATCCCACCTCTGGTACATGTACCAGAGCTTGAAATCGTCTGCATCAATCATTTCTGACCCGTTCCCCACCTGATATATCCTGTTCTAAGTCCCTGACCTCAACACTATTTCACACCCTCTGTTTACAATGAGGACATTGCAAAACTTAAGCATGGGGGGGTGCTAAAGTGCATACATACTGAACCAAGAAAAAGTCAGAAGGATTCTCACAAAAAAAATTCACATATGTCAAAAACACAAAAAAAATGGAGGGAGGAAATTTTGTGAGCCACATAATTATGAGAAAAAGAGCAAAAATGACAAAAAGGAGCACAAAATGAAAAAGAAAAAGAGGTAGCATTAGTAAAAGATTAAGAAATTAACTGAAGTTCTAGACCAGATCGAGAAATGAGAAAAGAAAAGTGTTAAAGAGACACAAAAAGAGATTAGCAAGAACGCTGATCTTAAGCCTTGGGCTAGATTCTATAGCTTAAAAATTCACGTATCCGCTAAAATCTGGATAATCCTCAAGAGGTTGGGGAAAATGCGAAGCTTAAGTATTAGGTCTAAGGCTTAGGAAGTATTCGACCTCGTTAACTGACCTTCGATTTGCAGGATTCAGTAACCTAAGCACCCCAATCCACACACAGTCTGGTTCAGTGCGCATAAATAGCAAAATCACGCAAAAAGCGTTTTAATGTTCTGAAAAATGTTGCCTAGATTAGGAGTGGCCAATCAACATAAGTTGATTTGGACGAGTTCTCGACGCGGAGAGGCGGGAAATTCTCCTCGAAGATGCGTAACGACATATCATCTCCTCGGTGCTTGTCTCAGGATATTTAAATATCCTACTGGGGCATGTAAGCATTTTGCTGGTTCAGATATCATGGGGGGCATTATCACGAAATGTCGATCGCCAAGGTCTGAATTCGGCCACGGAACGCCATGGGCGGGATTATCTCAAAATCTTGAAATCCAGGGTTCTGGGGGTTTCCATGGGCAGTGTTATCTCAAAGCATCGGTAGCCAGGGACCATTAAGGATTGATGATGGGGACGAGGAATCCAATACAGATCGTGTTGAGAAGCCAATCCAAAGCTAGAAATAAAAAGAAAAGAGAGAGAAAACTCTCCAAACAAATAAATTGTCTGTCTCTCTCTTACAAAAAAATGCACTGCAAACTGAACCTAGGCTAAAAATGTCTCAAGCACGGGTGCTTTAACCACGAAGTCCAACAAACCCTAGGATAGTTCCTGCGGGACTTAAAAAAACCTTTGCGGAAGATTGAGGCTAAAGCTGGTCAGGTCTGTATTTTGGTTGGTACTTGAGTACCTCTAGGCCTATTATCGGCATTCTGACCAAATCACAAAAGAAAAAGAAAAGCACTTATCAAAACTGATGACAGACACTCAGGGTCTAGAATAGAAGTTAAAACCTTGAAATTTTGCTAAGGGACTAACAAAAGCTAGGCATGGGGGTATGATGAGAGCATCATCATGAGCCATAACTAGTTCATTTTGACTTAAGAAAGAGAATAAAAGCTCCTACATAACTTAAAAGAGGGCTTAATTGAAGGAATAAGTGTTCTGAGAAGAAAACATGAAATAAAGGTTAAAACTGTAATTTTACCATTGCAGCACATAAACGAGATTTCTCAGAGGAAAAATATAGGTCAAATGGTCTGAATAAGATAGAAAGTGGGTTGGTTTAATCGGAAATGGGTTTACGGGCAAACCAGGAATTAAATGACATCTTGTAACCCTAAAATAGACCCACTTAAATCAACAAGGTTTTGGTCGGGATAAAAATCAAGTAAACCCTCTAAAATTCATGGAAAAATATCTCCTAGGGTTTAGAACATTCAATTTGGCCTTCGGAACCTAGTTTGACCTAGATTGGGGTCCTAGCTCATCAATTGACCTAATTTGGGTTTTTACACAAAATATCCCGTCAAACGTGGTCAAACCTAAAATTCAACTTCACCATTGGATTCCTTAGGTCAAAATTAAGTTTGTACCAAAATTTGGACCTAAGGGGAGGTCATCTTGACCTGCTTTGTAAATTAGTACACCCAATTACATTTTGGTTTCTATCTTTTGAAAACCATTGCATAGACCCCCTAACTTCCTCGCCACTCTTACAAGCAGGTCCCTCTACCATTCATGGGGAGAAATCCTACTCTGACGAGGAATAGAGGGGGAATACTCCCTGATTCCTCAGAGATCTCCCAGATTTGGAAGGGAGATTCTCTGAGGAATTCCCTTCCATCTAAGCGTGGTCCTGATCTATGATTTGCACCCAATCTCTCGTGCGAACACACGAGAGATTTGGGTACCTAACAGACTTCCATCTTCGGCGAGGATTCTCGCGCTTGGAAGCTTGGCTTCCAAGCACAGGAGTCCCTACTAGTGCCTATAAATTGACCCCCAACTCCGGCTGCACCTCCTCAACTCGACTTGGCCAGAATTCCACCTCGATTTCCTCTTCTTCTCCTCGGCCAAGTGCTCTAGTGAGTTCCGGTGAGCCCCCCTCCTCTTTCTCATCACTCTGCCACAATACCAGTGGCAGAGCTGTCCTTCCCATCCTCCTCTGCGTCGCGCAACACCCGCGCGAGCAGCCCTAGCCCCGTCGTTATCGCCGTCTTCCTCCATTTGATGCCTTCTTCTCCGGCGACAGCAGCTACTGCCAGCCGCCCTCTCGCCCCCTTCGTCCACCTAGTTAGGTTAGAACTGTTCATCTCTATCCCCTCTTTCATTTCCCTCATTCTATTTCACACAACACCCCTCGGTCGTCACTATCCACCGCCATCTTCCTCATCTCCGGCCACCCTCCGATGAGACGCCTCTATCACTCCGCACCCCCACATGTCTCGCCACCCACCTCACAACCTCCGCCTCACTCCACTGAACATCCTCCACTCATCCGCAGACCCTCTACACCACCACAACCGCCCCTCGACCTAACCCATCAATCCGTCCACAGAGCGACCTAGGCACGCACGCCTAGGCCGCCCCGCGGCCTGCCACCTACCGCCTCACCTTTGTTGTGACACGACGAAGGTCCTCCTGTGGTCTGATAGAGTTGCAAGCCCCTTTTTGTGCCGTGCAGGGTCTGAGCTCCAGCTGCCATTAGCGACGGCTCAAGGAGGTTGCAAGCTCGCTCAAGGCTGAAATACTTCAGGATTCCAGGTCCAGAGGTCCGGGGAGGTCTTGCGCAGTCAGTTGTTCCAGCAATTGGCACTGCGAGGCCTGCAGCTACTGCAATGGGAGGAACGATCTCCTGCGGGCGCGCAAGCAAAAGTGGTGGAACATTAGTCCTACCTCGGTAAGTCGTGGGGCTCTTGAGTAGTTTAAATTGAATTTGTGATATTGTCTCCTCGCATCGAGAACACATGGGGTGAGGTCCCTCACCTATATCCGTTACTTCATCCCACGGACCTGGTGACCCGACCCGACCACTCACCTGAGCACTCCTCGTGCACCACACCCACGCTGGTGCACCTAGACCCGGGCATGCGACCCAACCCGATTACCCGACTCTGGGAGAGCATGCTGAAGAGTGATGATATAGAGAGAGAGAGATGCAGGTGTGGGTAGAGGGGTAGGTTTTGCTCTCTTCGGTTTGTGCAGGGAATGAGAAGTGAAGCTGACACTTAGTCACAGAGGAAAAAGCTAAGGAAAGACAAGGCAAAAGGAAGAGGCGAAGCTAAGGAGAAGAGGAAGTAAGAGAGCTAATGCTGAAGAAGGAAGAAGAAGAAAGAAACAAAGGGAAAGACAAGCAGAAGAAGGAAGAAGAAGAAAAGCTGAAGCAGAGCCAAAGAAAGAAGAAGAAGAAGAAGACCCGCAGAGAAAAGGAGAAAGAAACTGCAGAAGAGAGGCAAGGTAGAAGACAGAGGAAAATAAGAAGAAAGGCAAGAGAACTGCAGAGAAGAACCAAGGAAGAAGCACATGGCCAAAGAAGAACAGAGAGAAAAATCAGAGAAAGTCAGAAGAAGAACAAGAAGCAGACAGGAGAAAATATCTTTTTAAGACGTCTGATCATGGGATCAGACGTCCAATTCCTCTATTTTTACCGCAATTAACTTTTAAACTCATGCATATATATTTTGAATTAAGTTTTGAATAATTAAGTGTTCAATTACATTCTTGAGATTAGTAATAAATTCCAATTGCTCCCTGTGTTCGACCTCGGATACTTAGGTTTTCGAGTAAAAAAATTTTATTTGTTGACAATGCTTGGTCACCTATACAATGACGCAACTGACTGTTAAAACACGATCAAGCCGCATGAACACAGATCATCAGCCACAGGAGAACTACACTGTAAATCAAAGGAATTCACAAGGGAATCTACCATATCAAAACCAACAGGAGCACTGGCTAGGGAAGTCACAACTTTAATGTCCTCAACCACAGCTTCATTTATCACAGTTACCTCCTCCCCTTCTTTAACCACCATAGCAGAATCAACTTGGGTCAAAGGTATCCCACCCCCAACCTCCAGATTTTCAGTCGTCTCCTCCTCTAACCTCAAACCCCCCACCCATCTTCCAGTTCTACACTTTTCGTGTGTTCGGCCACCATCGCCTGATTGGCACATATTGGTTGTAAAGAACCTGCTCTGGCTCGCAGCACCTCAGCATAAGAGGGGGGGTGATGACTCGGCTCCATACCCCTGTTTGCCACATGAAACTTCAAGAGGAGCACCCAAGAGCTTCCCCCACACCTAAGAATCATTTTATCTGGAACAAATCCAGCCCCGAAGACATCCACCCTCACTTTTAGAACACTGGCATCTCCTTTAGACAGACCAACTTCAGTATCCTTATCCACAGACGCAAACCCAGCGACCATATTTTCCACCACCGCCCTAGACCTCAGGTGTAGAGGCAAGCCTTTGATTTCAAGAAAACCAGATCTAGGATCAGCTCTTTGAGCTGGTCACTCAGGCAAGGATCCATCAAAGGGGGTACCAAACGCCACATCACTGTCAATCCACACAAAGTGCTGGTCTGAAAACATAGATGCTCAACATCCGCCAACCCCAAATCAAAGAGCACAAACCGCGATGGAGAGATAAATGCAATTTTCCAAGCATCAGTCGAGAGGGAAAGAGAGTTTACCAGTTTCCGAGCTCTCTCCAGGGATAGAGTACCCAACACCACTTCCCCAATCAAGGCCCCACGCAAAACCAACTCCTCCACCTTAACGTCCTCGCTCAAGGGAATCTCCACATCTAGAGTGTGCCCCCTGAAAGTTGATGAGGGAGGTGGAAGAGGCAGCTGCGCCTCACCCTTAGGAATCCAAGGTGCAGTGCACATCCTGCCACCCGAACCACCATGAGAATTCAGACAGAAATCCCACTTGTGACCAAAGCCTCCACATGCCAAGCAAAGCACCAGTCGACGGCACATTGCCGCCAAATGCCCATGGAGCCGACATCTAAAACAGATCACTTCCCTACGGCTCTGAGCCCACCCACCATGGTAACCCCTCTTGTCCAGAGCCCCATCTCCACCAGACGCCTGGGCACCTCGCTCTTTCCTTCTCCAAGACCGCGAATTGATCTTGACATGTTTACCTAAAAATTGAAATCCTAATTGGCTCTATTTCCAAGTTCAATTGATCTTGACATGTTTACCTTAGGCTTCAAGCAAGAAGTGTGTTAGCTCAAAAGTGATTAGAAATTAAGCGTAATCCCTAATAGGCACAAGCAATTTGGGGTAGGATCTCTAAACAGAATCCCTTCAATTCAATGAGATTTGAAAAAAAATTTCGCAAATCAGGAAACCTTCCCTTTAAATGATAATTACCATGAAAAATAAGGCAAGTGATTCCTAATTAATTGTTTCCTTTTTTGTATTTCCAAGATTAGGAGGTTGATTAGGGAAGAATAGAGAAGTTACCTGCCCTGGAGCGGTTGATTTGCACGGAAGATCTCCTCGTGAAATACCTCGCAAAATCACAAAAAAAACAAACAAGGCAATTCAGTGTTTAAATATAAAAATATAGCAAGAGAATAGATGTGAATTGTGCGTTGCTCCCCAATAACGGTGCTAAAATGTTAACAAAGCGAAATCGATATTTATAAATGTTGTGTTGTAGTATAGCCGAAATCGCTTTGAAAACAAATAATATTTATTACTCGAATTTGAAGTCCGTGGTCAAACACAGGGAGCAAACAAGAATTCACACACTAATCTCAGCAATTAATGTAAATGAGCATAATATATTACTCAAAATCTAATTTGCAATATATGGCGTGGGTATATGAAGAGTAAAAAGAATTCTAGATAAAATAATGGTGATTTGGATCACCAATTATAAGCCTAACACAGAATAATTACTCGAATCCTAATCAAATGAAGGAACTGATGATCAGACATCTGATTTTACAATCAGACGACTTAAAATGCGTTGCTACAGTGCTCCTTTTCTTTTTCTTCTTCTCTTCTTCTTCTTCCTTCCTTTGTTTTCTGTCTCTTCTTCTTCTTTTCTTTCTATTGTCTAGGCCTTCTGATGCACAGGGGAGACTTACGAAATTGCTAAGTGTTAGCCAACCCCTTTCAGAGCAAAACCCCCCTGTCCCTGTGCACTCTCTCACTTTCTCTCTCTAGGATCCGCTCTCCTAGAGCCTTCCATAGTAACAGGTAATCGGGTATTCAGGTCAAGCGCGCACCTGGGTCCAGGCTCACCGGCAGTGGGTGCTAAGCAAGGAGTGAGGGCTTAGGCGATTCGGGTGAGTGAGGCTAATGGGACCTCACCCCGTGTTCTGAGCAATAAGCCCAGAACACAAAAATAACTTATGCGGGCGTGGGTGCTTCTTAGCTTCCGAGGTGGGACTAATCCCTCCTCCCTTCCTCAGCGTGCAACAGCAGTTGCTTCTTCGCACGATTGTGGTCAAAGGCTCAGTCAAAGAGCCAAATTGGCTCCTTGGTTGCACTCCTGGAGATGCTCCACTATGCCTGGGGCCTATAGGTGCTGGAGCGAGGTTGAAGCTTTGCTTGAAGCTTCGCTAATGGCGGTCGAGGAAGTGAAGGCCTGAAAATAAGAATACGGCCTTGCAGCCAAGTTAAAGAGGTTTAGGAGTTTCGCAAGGATGTGGCAATGGTGTGGGTGGCAGTGGCGTGCTGCAAACGTGTGTATAGGTGATTGGCAAAGATGGTATAGGTCGGAGATGATGGGTTTGTTCGGCGGGGAGTTCAGGTGGATGGGAAGGTGAATAGAGATAGGGGTTTTGTGCGTAGAGGGACGACAATGCTTTTGGGAGTTATGGCGAGCGTGTGGATGAGTGTAGCGTGCAGCGGACCTCACCGGAGGTGCGACCGGAGATGGGGAAGACAGAGGTGAGCGACGGCGTCGAGGGCTATTTTTAAGGTTTTTGGGTATAAAACTAAACCTAAGAGCTAAGCTAACTAATCTAATCTAATCTAAATGGACGAACGAGGGAGAACAGCACCGTCATTGGTAGGCAGTGCTAGGGAAGAAGGTGCTCCGATGATGGGAACAGCGACGATGACGAAGAAAGAGGGGCTCCTGCTAGTACGGCCAAGAGCCAACGAGAGAGAGAAAGAGAATCCAGCCACTGGTTTTGTGGACTGATGATGAAGGAGGTCAGGAGGAGTCACCAGAGCTTGTGGAGCTTCACGGCTAGAAGAGGAAGGAGGAAAAGAGGGTTTCACGGCGGAAATCAAGCTTAGGAGCACAGCCGTGCCCTGAGGATTTCTTTATAGGGCTCAAGAGGGGGTTTTGAGCTTGGAAGCCAAGCTTCCAAGCTAGGCGTTGTCACCAAAGTAGGAAACCCAAATCTCTCATGCATTCGCATGAAAGATTAAGAAGGTTATGGAGCTCATGGACAGATTCAAAGGGAAGAGGACTCCTCAAAGAATCTCCTTTCCAATTTTTGAAGGGACTGGTTGAACAGAGGAGTTATCTTCAATCAAATGTCGTCGAAGAAGGATTCCTCCGCGATAATGGTGGAGGGACCTTTTTGCAAGGAGTGATGACAAAGATAGGGGCCTTTTAGTATGAATTTCAAAAGGTAGGGGCATGTGTGTGTGAGAAAAGACTCAGAGAGGACCAAATTGCAAACTATGCCAAGATGAACTCAGATTGGGCCCAAATTTTGGTACAAACCTAATTTAAACCCAAGGAATCAAATGGTGAAGTTAGATTTAGGTTTTGACCAAGTTTGACTGGGTAATTTATGCAAAAACCTAAATTAGGGCAAATGTTAGTCTGAGACTATTTTGGGTCAAGACCGGTTCTGATGGTCAAGTTGAGGATACTATACCCTAGAGAATATTTTTCTGTGAATTTTAGAGGGTTTAGGTGAATTTTATTCTGACCAGAACATCAGTTAATTAAGCAGGTCTACTTTTAAGATTTCAAAAGTTATTTAATTCTCAAAACATGCAAAAACCCATTTCTAACCGTTCTAACCCACTTGTTGGATATTTAAGGCCATTTGACCCTTAATTACCCTTGAGAAAACTCATGATTGCACTACAATTGAGATATGCTGTTAAAACTGTAGTTTTACCCCTGTTTTACTGTTATTCTCTCAAAATGGTTTTATAATGAATTAGGACTCTCTGGTGGTTATGTAGAAGCATTTGTTCCTTGATATTAACTAAATTAAGTTAGCTATGGCTCATGATAGTGTTCCCATCAGCAAGGTGCGTGATTCAAATTTCAAGAGAGGCACCGACCTTCAGCGATAGCCTGGTGAGCCTTTAGTGACGCTTACAGCCGTCACTAATTGCTCGTAGGTGCAAGGCCAGCTACGGTCGTAAGCTGGCTACAGTGACACTTGAGCTGGACCTACAGCGACATCTTGGAGGTCGCTATTAGTCTTATGCCTATTTTAGCCTCCTCTCATCCACTATATAAAGACCTACTCCCCTTCTCTTCCAAAGCATCTCTACCTACTCTACTCCCACCTACTCTTAAGCTCTAGCAAGCCTACCAATGCTCCGTTAGAGCTTACTCTCAAGCTCCCAAGGCTCCTATTAGTGTAACAAACCTCTACCCCATCAAATATTCCTCCATCTTCCCTTTCACCTTTCATAGGTTGCCTTGGAGCCATCCTTCCACCTCCATTCCGGTAGTAGATCATCTCCACCTCCTCACCTCCATTCTGGAGCCACGCTGAAGCTTTCCTCTACCCGACGTCCTCCCGCATCTCACCTTCGTCCTCCCGCTTCCCAACTCCTTCCAAACTTCCGCCAGGCGCCGTCGTCTCACCGAACAACCGCTTCAGGAGATTCTTTCTCACCTCTCTTTTTTTATGCTTTCTAGATTATTGCAATAAACATTTGTGTAATATATATCATATTTGCTTCTATCTCCATTGTGATCCATATTGTTTTCTTGCTTTATAAAAAAAATGAAAAAATAATAATAAAACTAAAACACCAAAAAACAAACAAAATGAAGCATGATTTTCGAATTAAGTAAATGTCGCCTCCCTATTTCGACCCGGAACTCCCTTGGAATTTTGGTAAAATTTTATTTGATAACGAGTTTTGCGACTACAATGACGGGTTACTCTTAACCCCGATTTCAAACACGCGAACCGCATGCATCATTTTGGCGCCGTTGCCAGGGAGGCAACAGAATTTACTTGTTTTCTGCACTTCTTTGCATTTACATATTACTAACCCCTCTTATCTTTGATCTATTGTCTTGCAGGTACCCTAGCATGGAGATCCAGGTGTAGTAGACCGGAGTAAAGTGCTGGTGGAGTACTTTGTAAGTGTCCCCCACATTCCCCTCCACCAGTTTCATTTTGCCACACTCATAACCAAGACCTAATCTACTTAGGTGCTTGCATAAACCCTAGGATAGAATTGGTTATCTTGTTTGCCACCTCCACTCATCTCACCCTCTCATCTTATATAAAAAAAAAACAAAAAGATACTTTCTATGAGATGAATCAATATACACATCTTATACACCAACATTTGAGGCATATAACCTAACTTGATTTTCATCTACTCAACCAGGATTCCGACCTGTGGAACTGGTACACCAATTAAACACATAAAGGAGTAGAAATGATATTAGGTTAATCACCTTTCCATGTGCCTCAATCGGTGGTGCATTTGGGCTGCACCACCTAATTTAAAAGAAATTCATTTTGTAGCTGCCCCATAGGATTCAATATTTAGGTCAAGCCAGGCACTCCATACTCTTTTGATTTATAAAGGAAAAACACTTGAACTCGTGCTTTCAAAACGTGGTTTGCCTCATAAAACTTTATTTTTTTGAAAAGGATGAGGAATGCTACTAAGAGACGGTAGCAAACCGAAAATCTTTTATTTATTTAAAAGCCAGAGTATTACATGAAGTTCTCCCAATCTCTCACACGCCCCCAACAATTCCTTACAATACTTCCCACATTGACTGAAACCCCTCTAAACAAATGCTCATTACAAGCACACCACACATTCCACATAACCACGACCTTCTTCACCTGCATATTTCTATGCATCCATAAGTTCCTCCAGACCTCCTCCCACGTGGGCAGGGGTTCCCCACAAACTCCCCTCCAAATTCAGTCGGTCACCAAACATGATGCAAATAGATGCTCCCTGTTATCAGTAGGAAGGTTGTAAAGCAGGAAATCCTATAACTAGGCACCCAGTCTTTTGCTCCTCATTTCCCCTGTAACGAGTCCATCTCTTCTGCATAGCCATAAAAAGATCTTGATTTTAAGAGGAACTTTCAGTTTCCAAATTTTGCTGCAGATCTGATTTTCAGAAGTGCAGCCCGGCTCCTCAGCATCTATCAGAACCTTGTATGCCTTGGATGAGGTAAATAGGCCATGTTTCCACCTGAATCTGTCCATACCCCCGACCGATTGAAAAGTGTTTAGATCTGCAATCAGTCGGTCAAGTTCCTGTTGTGTGCGTCCTCCCTCGTGTAAGCCTGTTGTAAGAACACACTAGGTCCTACTCTCAGCTTCCCAGCAGTCCTGAATAGATGCGTTACTTTCTAAAGCTGCACCAAAGACTCTTAGATAATTCATGAACAGCACTCCCAGTTCAGACCATTCGTCCGACCAGAATCTGAACTGTCTGCCATTTCCCAACTCTGGAACAAAGTCCGCCCGATGGTCTTGGATCGCTTTCCTGACAACATCAAGAATGGAGATGCTTTCTTAGCTGCTTCGTCCATAGCTGCACTAAATTGGGACCGTAAGTTTCTGTAACAAGTTGAGCCCACATCTTCCCCTCATCTATTGTTAGTTTAATTGCCCATTTCAGCAACAGTGAGTCATTGAAATCTTTTATGGATCCAATGCCCAGCCCTCCCTTCGAGCAAGGTGTGCAGATCTGCCCCCACTTCACTGGATGTAGGAATCTGCCCTCGGCCTTTGCTCCTTTCCAAAAGAACCTCTTCCTCAGCACATCCATCCTTTTCCATACAGCTTTCGGTGATCTGAAAATCGAAAAGAAGAATACCAGAATTGAAGTTATAACTGAATTGAGCGGAATCAGTCTTCCACCCTTAGAAAGAAATCTGCTGCTCCAGGATTCCAGCTTAGTGCTTACTCTCTCAAACAACGAAGCCCAATCACTCTTCTTGAGTTTCTTATCTGTTAATGGTAATCCTAGATATCTCACGGGGAGGGTTGTGATAGGCGAGTGCATTGTGGCAGCCAATGTCTCCTTGTCCTGTGCAGACATACCGAAGCATACTAAAGATGACTTCACCCCATTTAGCCTTAAGCCAATAATCTCGCCAAAAATATTGACCAAAGAGAATAAGATTTCAGCTTCCTGCTATCCACCTTCAATGAAAAACACCGTATCATCTGCATATTGGAGTATAGGTGCCAAGACTCTTGAACTCAACAGTGAATACCCCTTAATCATTCCAACTTCTACCAAGCTACATGTAAAATGAGCCAAGGTGTCCACTGCCAAGTTCAAAATAAGAGGAGCCAGGAGGCATCCTTGTCTCAACCCTCGTTGAGGTTGAATCCACACCATACACAGCCTCCCATTGATGAGAGGGGAGAAAGAGGAGGTGACAATGCACCTCTTCATCCATTGTATCCATATGGGCAGAAAACCTCACCTCTTCATGATCTCCCAAAGGTAAGACCATTCAATCGAGTCATAGGCTCTACTAAAGTCTACCTTCCACATGAAAGCTTTGCTTTTTCTCCTTCACCCCGCAACCACCTCCTGCGCCACAATGAAAGATTCTTGCAGTGATCTATTGGGAAGGAACGTCAATTGCACCAGGCTAATTAAGTCAGCAAGAACACCCTTTAGCTGATTAGCCAACACCTTGCTAATGATTAGGTAAATCGAATTTGTAAGTTAAATGGGCCTGAAATCATGCAGGGTCTTGATTGCACTACAAAAATACGCCTGCAATTGTGTCGTCTTGTGCTATTTCCTAGCATTACCAATGCATATTAGGTCTCCATAGTTGCATTGTAAAAATACACGCATGCATGCATTAATAGGGGAGGAGAGTGAAATAAAATGGCCTCGCGATTACATCTTTCCTCAAGTGCTGCTTCACAAAATTCACCATCTTTTTATTTTTATTTGATTTTGAATCTCTTCCCATGACTGCATGGGACAACACCTTTCTCCTCGCGCCATTCGCTGCTCCAGCCTTTCCCTACGACTGCCTCTCCCTGCCAAGGCCATGCATGAGCCATGCACAGCGAGGGCATGGCCATGCATGGCTTCTTCCTCTACAAAAAAGCCACGGCTCCTCCTTTGCAAAAGCGAGCCTGATCCAACACAAAAAGCTAACGCAGCTTCTTCTCCTTCCAGGCCACCGTCCTCTCCTCCCTCTCCCTCCGCACGTCGGCCCTCCTCGGAGACACCCGATGGATAGGAGCAACTCACGGTGGTGTACAACCACCACCATGAGTCCACCACTGCCCAACTCACCAAAGAGCCGGTGGGCATGGTGGCTCTTTCCTCGTTTTTACGTTTCCAGCACCTTCAGCCATTGGAGAGTGAGCTTCAAGCTTTGAAGCTCAAAGCTCTGCACGCAGCAGTAGCAGCAAGGTGGTAGCAGCAGCACACAGCAGCAGGCCACCCTCGCCTTTCCGTGCGCGCCTGCAGGCGCGCTCGCCTCCCGCTCATTCGCACTACATTCGCCTTCCTGCCCACAGCCGGCCACCGCGCGCCACTGCAGCGGCCAGCCAAGCCTCTCCGCGCCCCCTGCCAACTCCCGCAAGCCACCATGCAAGCAGCAGGTCGCCCTCGACCTCCACCGTGCACGCCAACTCCCTCTCCGGGCGCTCTGTCGCGAACTTCTCCGAGCCTGCAACCGGCCGGCGCAGACCTTCTTCCTCGTGCGCCAGCCCGCACGCGCTAACTGCGAGCCGGCCGCACTCACAGCAGCTGCGGCTCCCGGTAGCGCGGCTCGCCCAACAACTGTAGCCACTGTTCACGCGTTTCTGCGGAACACTATGGCTACAGTGGGGTGACCGGTGAGCCTCTCACTTAACCGGTCACCCGACATGCCACTACCGCCATTCTCCCGGGCGCGCGTCTCGCCTCGCGATCTACCAGCGCCCACCCGCACGTCTGCCAGCCCGCGTACGCCTACCCTCACCCGCCCCACTCGCCCACATGCACCCGCATCACCCACTCGCATGCGTACGCCTCTTCGCGCAACACAGTGCGCTACGGCCTCTTCGCCTCCTCTCCCCGCCACTCCCTCCCGCGCGCTCCTCTATGTGCATACTTGCCTACGCGTGCACGCGTGGATCAGACGTCGACCCTGAAGCCCAGACGCCTTAACAGCGCCCTCTCTCTCTCGCTCTCTCTCTCTCACAACACTCTCTCACTCTCTTCACCGACACTTACACACCTACACTGACACTTCCATACACACACACCTATACACTATTATATACATATATATATACGTATACATATATATATATATATATATTGTTATATATACATATATTTATATACATATATATATATACATATATATACATATATAGTACTACTTATATACTTATGTATTAGTATACATACATATATATATACATATATCTACATACTTATATATATATATATACATATATATTTACATATATACATATACTTATATACATATACATATATATATATATATATATACATATATCTATACATATATTAGTACTTATATAACTATGTATTAGTCTATATACATACATATACTTACATACATATATATATATATATATATTTTCACATTACTTACCATATGTGGTATCGTGGGAATATTTGCACCAATTGTTGATATTCCCCGATACACGCGTACAAAAATCGTGTTCGCATTCATCTTCCACCAATCCACTTTACATGCGACACTTCGTCTTGTTGGTTGCGTCTTTCTAGACGATGACCGACTCGACACCGTGCTACACTCCATCTCCACCTCCACCCCCACCCCTTTATACATATATAATATATACATATATATATTTATACTATATTTACTTTATTTCTATTTCTCTTGCATGCCCATAAAAAGATAAAAAATATATATATAAAAGAGAAAAGATAATCTTCGACTTGTAGGTACTCCGTCTTGCAAATAGCATGACCCGTTTTGGAACCCTGATTTAGCTCAAAGCCAAGAACCTAATTTTGAGGGTGTGCCGCAAGGACAAAGATTGCCAGAAAAAATATCTAAATAGAAAAACACCAAAAACACAATAAACGAATGGAAGAGACTCATTGTAGGAAAGGCGTAGAAACTCGACTTGTAACCCCACTTCCCTGAGTTTGACCCTGGACTTAAAAGTGACCAAGATAAAATCAAGTAGGCCAGGTTAAAAAAAAAAAAAATTGTAAAGAGATGGTTAGGTCCGATTTAGGTTAACCACTATACACACTTCAATGATAAAATCATCATATTAACAACCTATTCGGGTCTGACACCACAATTTTTCTGGCGTCATTGCCGAGGAAGTGCACCTTCAAGTAAGTTTTTACTCCATTCCTGTAATTTTTTCTCTTCTCTCTTCACGGGTGTCTTTGTTTTTGGTGTGCAGGTGAACTTGTTGCAAGGAAAAGGCAGGCAAATGAAGTCGAAGACGTGAGCAAATCCAAGGCGGGAACGAGACCGTGAAGGCGCCGACACCGCGTTGGAGCTTCGCACACGTTGCTGAACAAGTAGGTCTTCTTTTCTTAGCAACTAGGGTTAACTTGTCACCTTAATAAAAAAAAAACTAAAAACTAAAAAAACTAGAAAAGCTTCTTGGGATCTCTTGGGGCAAGTGGATTAAAATTCACTTGTTTGATTGATTGTCTTTACTCCCACCGCCCCGGGATTTCCCGCCTTACTTCGCATAGAGAAAATCCAAGAATATTGATTCTTGAATTTTTCGCCGTGGGAAGTATTCTTTGAGGCAAACATAAAAAGATTGATTGCACCCTCTTTGCCTCATTTACCCGCAAATTCGGGATCACCTTTTTGGTGGGGAGACTTAGAATTGAGTTGATTCCAACCCCACCATGACTTTTTCAACTTGCCTAAGATTCGATCCCGAATATTTCAACACCAACAATTTTCTTTATCTGTTAATTGAGCTCTGTGTGTGGACATCTTTTTGGTGATTGGGAGCACTTGAATTGAAGTGTTTTGGCTCCCTTTCACATAAATCTAAAACTGATTCGTGCATCTACACATAGAAATCTCCAATTAGGGAAGCCCATTGCATTTTAGCATGCATTAACCAACTGATATTGAAGAAGGGTTTGTTGGGCGTAGAAGAAAACCTGTATTCTCTCAAAAACCCGAAGATTGGTTGAATCGGTAATTCAGAGAAATCCTAAAATTCATACTACTTAAGACTGAATTCTAAAAACCATTCACCAATTAAAAACTTCAATTCGGGGAGATTTCCCCGTTGCATGCTTGTTTTACACACTCTGAAAATCAATCACTTGGGCATTACCTGTAAATAACGCCGTTCACAATCCAAAAGCACTTGACCCTAAGCCTCTAACTAAAATTAGTAGTAACTTGACCCTTACTAAGGATTAGAGGTCTAACTACCTATGTGTAGCGTCTACATGCTGGTGAGGGTTTCCGCGTGCTATCAGGTGTCTAAGACTGGGGCAAACGGCCTTTCAATCTGGCCCAGTAGTTCCGCGGTGCTCGCATTCGGTTCCGTAGTTCGTGATAGTAGGTAACTTAGATCTTTAGGTCTAAGGGCACACTGTAGAGGTTAGGAATTTGATTGAATTGATTTGTAATCAAGTGTACCTTTGCAGCATCATTTCTCTCATCTCTTTTCCCTTCTTATCCCCCCAATTCTTCCTGCGGTAGTGCATGTTTGGGAGGAGGTCACAAAATCCTGAACTAATTGAATTGCCTGATAAATCTAGAAAACAAGCCGAATTGTCCTCCACCTCTACAAACATGGCTGCACGCCCACCCCCAAATCCCGAGGGAGGAAACCACCCTCAGAACCCACCAGGTGGTGGAGCCTTAGATCCCATAACTCACCTCCAAGCCCAAATGGAAATGTATAATGAACAAATTGAAGCCATTCAGGAAACATTGGAGGAAATGCAGAACCCTCCCAAATGGGAGGAGCCTAGGTCTCTTAGCTCCTATCAGAATTCTGCTGCTACAGAGACCATAGGACAAATTCGGGTCCCCATGGGCGGGGATGACATTGAACTAAAATCGAACATAATTGGCCTAATAAATTTTCACTTCCATGGTCTTGCAAGTGAAGATCCTTTTCTCCACTTGGAGGACTTAACCTGATTGGCTGAAACTGTTAAACTAAGAAATATCGAGTTACCTATAATCCTCATGAAAATGTTCCCATTTTCATTACGGGATAAAGCGTCGCAGTGGTTACGCACCCTTGGGAGAACCATCCACTCTTGGGAAGAGATGCAAACAGCGTTTCTCAAGAAGTTCTTCCCAATCGGGCGAACCAATGCACTTCGCCATGCTATCACTTCATTTACGCAACAAAACGGTGAATAATTTCATGAGGCATGGGAGAGGTATAACGACCTCCTCAGGAAGTGTCCGCACCACGGTCTGCCTAAGTGGGATATAGCCTAGATTTTCTACTACGGGCTAAATGAGACTTTAAAGAAGATTGCAGACGCTTCCTGCGGAGGGAACTTTATGAATAAAGACGAGAATGGAGCATTCGAACTGTTTGAAAATATGAGTGAAAACTCAATGAACAATGCCTCCATTGTCGCCTTTAATCATACCAGCTTGCCCCGAATTGTCCACGAAGTTAACACGGGACCCTCCCATTCATCCACCGATCTCAGCCTTATTGCACAAAAACTGGATGAAGTCTCCATCGTGCACAAGAAGCTGGACGAACTTCTGGCCAACCCCGCCCGTTCTATGGCAAACACCCCCACCTCACCACTTCGTCACAATCCTAACTCTACCAACACCAGGCTTATCCCGAGAAACCCTGTAAGACCTTCCTTACCGAGTGTCATGCCTAGCTACTCGGTAAGTCATGTGGAACTGGCTTCTGCTAGCCAGTATTTCGACACGGAGGACCAAGCCTCCGTATGCTCGAACGCATATTTACATGCGGACGTGTCTTCTAGCATAGAAGATGCTTGCACCCTGGGGAATAACCCGTTCTCTGCCACGTATAACCCAGGGTGGCGTAATCATACGAATTTTTCATGGTCCAACAACCCGCAGCTCCAAAACCCCGCTGGTGGACCAATGCGACCGTTCGCACCCGTCATCCCAAGGGCCCAATCTAATCCTATGACGAATCCGCCATCAGGCCCTTGCATACCGCAAATCGAACATGCATCAAGTCCTCTTGACAAATTGATGCGAATGATGACGGATATGTCAAAGCACCATGAAGAGAACATAACCTCTCTTCATCACCAATTAGCGCAGCAGAATGCTGAGATTAGTCAACTACGCATGGCGACTCGATCTCAGGGCACTCTTACCGCCCAACCTATTTCAAACCCACGAAATTTCATAACCTGTGGTCCTCAACCACAGGTACGACCTTCTCAAGGGCAGGTTCATCAAATTCTACAAGTTCCGAGCATTCCACCGGGATTTCAGGCTAATCCCACCGCAGCACCGCACTCTTATGTCCCTATTGCGAACCCTCCTCCACCGTATGATCCCACTAGACCCACATCGTCCAATGATATCACTACAAGGAGCGGCAAGCAGACTATCGATCCACCTCGACCTGATCCAGGCCCGTCTTCTTCATCGCCCTCTCATTCAGGATGCGCACCGCATTCGCGAGAGTACGATACACCCAAATTGTTGCCAGAATTAGTCCCATTCCCTGAGGCTCTACTGAGGGAGACAAAAGGCAAAAAGAAAGATACGTCGGCCTTTGATAACCAGCGTTATTTGTTCAGGGGTGTAGAAATCAAGGTACCCCTGCTCGAGGCTATTGACCACATACCTACTATCGCCTGATTTTTCAAAGACTACACAACACCCACGCGACAGTCAAAGAAAACTAAGAATTCGGTGGTTCTCTTGCCTCATGCAAGTTGTGCTATACTGTCAAACCTACCACCAAAGTAGAAAGATCCGGGCACATTGCTTATTTCCTGTAGCATCCAAGGCTGCAGTTTTAACCGTGCCCTGCTTAATCTAGGGTCTTCCATAAATCTCATACCGACCATCATGCTCGAAAAATTTTCCTTGGGAAATCTGAAACCCACCCCTATCACGTTACAGTTGGCAGATCGTTCTATCAAAATTCCGAAGGGTGTGGTGGAAGATGTGGTGGTTAGGGTCAACAGTCTCTGTTTTTCTGTTGACTTTCTTGTTTTAGATATGGAAGTTCCTAGCTCACTTTCTGATTGTCCGATCATCCTTGGTCGACCTTTCTTGGCCACAGCCCACGCCCTTATCGACTGCGAGTCAGGCTGTATTGAGATTACTGTTGGATCTGAAAAGATCAGGCTTAACATCTTCAAGGTAGCCAAGAACTTTGATTGCGAGTGTATCGAGGATGACACGTCTAACGAGGACATGACCGTCAGTGCGTGTATCGGACTAATTGGGACCCATTCGAACTGTTGCGGATTACCTGACGACTGCCTGATCTACACATACTGTGACGTTCCCCCATCCCTCCCTATCCCCGTACCTTCTCCTGACCAGACTTCTGACGAGGTTTTCTCCGCTTCCCATACCTCATGGTCTGAGTCATATCCGGGCTACTCACCGCTGGTCCACACTCCTGAAGATCGGATTGCCCTTTCTTTCCCGCCAAATCAGGTGGATTTGCAGCTCCACACTGGGACCTTGAGCCCACATCTTACTCACTGGGGCTATTCCTTTTTGGATCCATCTATCCAAAAAGCCCCTCTTCTTGGCCAATCTGAGGGCTAATTTCTTTCTCCTGACTTGTGCTCCAATCCGCCTGGAACACTCTCGTCCCATGAAATGCCAGACCTTTCACCATCCACCATCACTTTTCACGCCACTATCATGATCACTTCACTTTTCACTTCACCGCCCACCATCCACCCACCCTACCACTCTGCTGTATACCCTGCACCTTAGCTCTCGTTACCCGATCTTTCATCCTTTCTCCACCTTTCCCTGCATGCATATGAGGACATAGCATTGTTTGGCATGGGGGGGTGGATAGGCATCCAGAGGATCTGGGTATTTTATGGTATCATGTAGTTCCCACCTATTTATAAAACTGCAAGAAAAAGAAAAAAAAATATATATATAATATAATAATATTAATAATAAATGGTGTTTAGTAATGATCTAAAAGCTGAAACAAAAATACAATAAGTGTTTATGGATATTCAACCTCTGTTTTGAAAACTTTCCAAGCCACAGAAGCTTGATTCGCTTAGGCTCAAGCTTAATTCACGATGTAAACACATTTACACTACTTAAGATGTCTATTTATGCATGTTCTTAAGCATAGGATTGCATTTCATGATATAAATATTGCATTACATGCATCATCTTGCATTTAGAATACTTTGAATAAAATGGAGGTTAATTGTCTCATTTTATGTGCTTGGACTAGGAAAATATTTTATCAGGGCCTCGGATCAAAGATCCAACCATATGGATGTGATCAGGGCAACAATTGGAGTTCAACGACTCCAAGATCGCCCTAATCAGGCATCTGTAGCATCAAATAGTGACTCGGGAACCCTAGAAGATCAAGGGCCAGGATGGTATAAATCCGCACTTCAGATGATAAATCCGACTGCACGGATGAATTCGGATTGACGATCGCAGCTCAAGGACACAAAAATCGAGTCAATCCGACATCCGTGGCACCATCTACAACTTCCAGAATATGGACGACCAAGATAGCGACACATGGCACCATCTCAGCCGCCCAAATGGCCTCTTGCGTCTTGTGAAAGCCCCGCGCCTGATCGCTCGCCGCCGTTAGATCTTAATCCAACGGCTGTGGTCGCTCGCAATTAAAAGAGCCCGCTCGACCATCCGCGCCCCATAGCGCAGTGGTCGAGTGCGCTATCGCGAGAGCGGGGCGTGGGTTCGATCCGCGGCGAGGCGCTGGAGGGTGCGATCAATTGAGGCGCGTGGAGCGTCAAATGAAGATCGAACGGCCGCGCGAGCCCGATAGCATCGATGCACGATTTGACGCGCAATCGAGCGCGCAATCAGACCTGCGGGGGGCGCGCAACGCAGCGGGCGCGGATGCAATCTAAGCCGTCCGATCTCGCGATCGGACGGCTAAAAAGCACTGGATGTGCGCGGACATTGAGGAGCGGGCAGCCGAGGAGGCGTGGGTGGGCACGGAGGCGACGGCCACGTCGAGGCTTTAGTGACGGATTTATCCGTCACTAAAGACCCCTCTTTTATTGTTTTGAAGTTGTAATGTCTATTTTGCCCCCACTCCATGCAACTATAAAAAGAGACCCCCTCCATACGAAATTCTCATCCCTTCTTTCTCCTCCCTACCCCTCCAAAGCTCAAAAGAAGCTTGTCAGACACCCGGGATGCTTCTTGCGAGATAAAGTCCAATTTTCGTTCCCCTTCGGAAGTGGATCCCGCGACGACGACGGCGTGCTACTCCATTCCCGTTCTTCTGCTTCGTCCTCCTTCGTCCTGCTTTGTTCTCCTTCGTCCAGGCGTCGTCCCGTCTGGCTCGTCCTCCAAGCAATCGTCGAGGAGGATAACTTCTCTCCCATTCTTATTTACAGCTTTTCTAGTGTAGAATTTTCCTGCTTTGTTGTGTAATTGATTTTCCGCTTTCTAGTGTAACTTTTATAAAAAATTGAAATATTGAATGCATGTTCTCTTTCTCTCTCTCTCTCTCTCATAGTTTGATAGCTCCATTGTAATTATATCGCCTTGCTTAACAAAAAAAATCTTAAAAAAATATAATTGCGAATATAGATCAACGTAGCCTCCCTGTGTTCGACCTGGAATTATTTTTTGTATAAATTTTATTTGTTGAACATGAATTCTTCGCTTTTTGAACTACAACGACAGGTTTTCCAAAACCAATCTCGTAAGCGTAGCGATTCGCGAAACACGTTCAACATTTTGGCGCCGTTGTTGGGGAGGTAACAATTTTCGATCTTTTCTTCGCATTTCTTGCACTTTATTTGTTTTCTAACTAGCTTTCTCTTGTGTCTATTGTTTTGCAAGAGACCTCCATCAAGGAATCAACAAGCGATAGACTGGAGTAAAGTGCAGTTGAAAATAACTGTAAGTGCTCCCCCATTCTTTCCCCCTCCATAGATTTCATTCGCCACATTAAATCCAAATCCCAATTAACCTAGGTGTTTGTATAAATCCTAGGAATAGTTTGGTTGTTTGGATTTTCACTCACATTCATTCCACCCTCATTTAAAAAAAAATTAACAAAAAGATAATCTTGTGGGGTAATTTTCAGCAAACACACAACACACACCCACATTCAAGGCACTTGATCAACTTGATTTGTTTTCTACTCAACCGAGTTCTAATCTGTGGAACCGGTACACACAAAGCAACACATAACAGAGTAGAAATCATTCTAGGTTAATCATCTTTGAGTGCCTAACTTAGTGGTGCATTTGTGGCCAGTTGTTTGAGTTGTTTGGGCTGCACCACTTTATTTTAAAACCAACTCATCAAGTAGCTCCTCCTTAAGGTTTTCAATCTAGGTATATTCCAGGCACTCTACTTTATTTCTAATTTTAAAGGAAAACAATTTTCACCTATGTTTTACAACTTGATTTTCCTAGAAACTTGTTACAATTCACCTAATTTAAAACCCTAAAAGCTACTTAAGCAAGATTTGAACACTAAAATTCACACGTTATCAATAATCTTGCTTGAAAACCATGGTTGTGCACGCACTTATACAAATCTCAATCAATCATTAAGGGCACAACCCATTGTAAGGGCCCATCACATTCCATAAGCACCACAATCCCAGGCCTTAATAAAATTGAGTAGACGTTGGCCTTAAGGTTTGATTTGCTCTTCGGGGCCTAGTCTGAGATTATTTTTGATTAACCTACTTGTACTGATTAATCTGATGTCTAGCTAGGGGAGAAGAGTCAAACGATTGCGGCTGGGGGGTACACTAGGAATTGAAGGCGAAAGCCAAAGGAAGAACCTTCTCCCTAGTCCCTCCTTCTAATTGGTTGGATTAAACAGACGCAAGTAGAGTAAATCACTTACAGTCTTAAGGCTGGTTTTGGGAGTCAATAGATCCTTAGGCTACCCCACTTAAGGACAGCCTTGTTTTGTTGTGCTACAGGGTCCATATCCCTAGTCCTTCCGACCTTCTCCTAGTTTATGCTGGGAAGACGGTCATTGAATCCCCGATTGGAAGGACCGTTAGAACATTCTAGGCGGCGCAAGTTAGATTTTGGTCAATTTGATCCCATGGCTGAACAACAGCCTCCTCTGCTTGAAAATCCACAGGAAGAATTTAGAAGGCAGCTGGAACAAATGCAGAGAATGCAGGGCGCTCAGCCCTTGAAGGATTTTTATGATCCTTCGAATTACGAGGAACGTCCCGGCGTCCAGATTCCAGCCGGTGATGTAGAAATCAAGCCCCAGGTGTTAAGCCTGATTAAACATTATCATGGGCTTGGCTCCGAAGATCCGTTTCAACACTTGGAGGATTTGACCACTTTGGTCCAGACCACCAAGGCTCGAAACGTTAACGAGGAGCAAATGATCATGAGGCTCTTCCCCCACTCTCTTAGGGATAAAGCCGCGCATTGGTATAGGACAATAGGAAGACCAATTACAACTTGGAATGAGTTGAAATTGGCCTTTCTGAAGAAATTCTTCCCAGTCGATCGTACCAATGCTTTGAGATGGGCAATCACTACCTTTACCCAGCGGCCGGGGGAGCAGTTTCATGTGGCCTGGGAGCGATTCCAGGACTTATTGCGGAGGTGTCCACACCACGAGGTGCCGAAATGGCAACTCGTGCAGATCTTCTATCATGGGTTGAATGAGCAACTCAGAAACCATGTGGATGCTTCTTGCGGAGGCAATTTCCTCAATAAAGATGTAGATAATGCACATGATTTATTTGAGGAAATGAGTGAGAATTCAATTAATCATGCCTCCATGGATACTTTTAACCGGTCCCAGCAACCCAGATCAAATGGGTTAGGGTCAAGTATATACTCAGTTACCTCCGAATCAAGTCAATCAGTCAACTGGGAATGCCCGTCAACCCGTAGGGCAGGCTGATTTGAACCGTCAAATGGTAGAGATGCAAGGATCTATGCTCCAGCTTATGCAGCAAATGAAAAACTCGCTGGACAACTTGCAATCCGGGCTCATTGCTAACTCTCATCAACCCGGATCTCTACCATCCCAACCCGTATCCAACCCGCGAAACATTATAAATCCGGGCAATCAAGCCCAAGGGTACGGAAATCAGAGGGACTCGCACGCACATGCTCAGGTGGTTGAGCAGGGTTCCTCGTCTTCTTCTTCTGCTAATCAACAATTCATGGTCAATCAAGCCCCTCCAATCTTTCCTAACCCTCCCCAAGACCCAAATTCTTACGCTTCTGCAAATTCTGTCACTTTGAGGAGTGGTAAGAAAACTCAGGATCCACAACCACACTATTCTGATCTTTTTAATCCTGAAGAATCTGAGGAGAGAGAGGAAAATTCTAGAGGAGAAATCAAGGCTCAGGAACCTGATTCCAAAGATCTGACTCATGTTCCTTTTCCTGAAGCATTAGCTAAAGCAAAGAAGAAGAAATTTGTTGATAGCAATGAGGAGCTTCTGAATTTATTTAAGAATGTTGAGATCAATATTCCGCTCCTTGATTCTATCAAGCACATACCGACTTACACAAAATTTTTAAAGAAATTATGTACACAAAAGTGTAAGTTGAGAGAATCTGTTCCAAGGAAGGTGGTACTCTCCGAGCAGGCTAGCTCTGTTATCCTGCACTACCTCCCTCAGAAAAAGAGAGATCCTGGTGCTCCTTTGATTTCTTGCGTTATCGGAGATTACACATTTGATAGAGCACTTTTGGATCTCGGTGCATCCATCAACCTAATTCCGACTTCTCTCTACGAGAAGTTTGGGTTAGGTGAACTTCAACCAACTTCAGTAACGCTACAGTTAGCGGACCGTTCGATCACAAACCCGCGAGGTGTTATTGAAGATGTTATAGTTAAGGTCAAGGATTTCTATTTTCCTGTAGATTTCCTTGTCCTTGACATGGATGTACCAGATAATCTGAGGAACACGCCCATCATTCTGGGGCGTCCATTCCTGGCTACTGCAAAGGCCAACATTAATTGTGAAAGCGGTAGCATGGAAATCGCCTTTGGGGACCAACGAATGAAATTGGATATTTTTAAGGCGATAAACAAATTTGAGGATTATGGATTTATTGAGGAACTTGATGAGGATAACGTTAATATTGAAACTTGTTTGACAATTTCTTCAATTGAAAGTTCCTCTTTGGTTGATGAATTTGACCCGCAACCCTCTGACCTGACATCTTCGGAAGAGGTTACTGATTTTGTTCACTCAAAACCTCTTCCTCTTATTGAATCTTCAGCATCTACCCTACCATCAATCATTACCCCACCTCAGCTTGAATTGAAACCATTGCCTGAGAATTTAAAATATCAATTCTTAGGACCGCAGAATACGCTCCCTGTGATTATTAGTGCTAAATTGACAAAGGAGCAAGAGATTAAATTGATTAAGGTCCTAAAGCAACATAAGGAGGCAATTGGTTGGACCATTCATGACCTCAGGGGGATCGAGCCATCTTACTGTAATCATAGAATATTTTTGGAAGATGGATCTCGCCCTTCTCGCCAGATGCAGAGGAGATTGAATCCAAATATGCGAGAAGTGGTCAAAAAGGAAATCATCAGGTGGCTCGATGCAGAAATTATTTATCCAATCTCTAACAGTCCCTGGGTAAGTCCCGTTCAGATTATTCCAAAGAAAGTCGGGATTACTGTTGTAACTAATGAGAGAGGAGAATCTATCACAACTCGTTCAGCTTCCTCTTGGAGAGTTTGTATTGATTACAGGAAGCTGAACACAGCCACTAAAAAGGATCATTTTCCCCTGCCGATCATTGATCAAATCTTGGAAAAATTAGCTGGGCAGAAGTACTTCTGTTTTCTTGATGGCTACTCGGGATATAACCAAGTTCCTATCCATCACGAGGATCAGGAAAAAACTACTTTCACCTGTCCCTACGGAACCTTTGCTTTTCGTAGGATGCCTTTCGGGTTATGCAATGCACCTGTGACTTTTCAAAGGTGTATACTAGCCATATTTTCCGACATGGTGGGAGAGTTTATGGAAGTCTTCATGGATGATTTCTCTGTTTTTAGAGAATCATTTGACTCATGTTTGGCTAATTTGGAAATGATTCTTAAGCGATGTATCAAGACACGACTGGTCCTTAGCTGGGAAAAGAGTCATTTCATGACCCAAGAGGGCATCGTTTTGGGTCATGTAATCTCTGAACGGGGAATTGAAGTGGATAAAGCTAAGGTTGATGCTATCGCTAAACTTCCTCATCCCACATCTATTAAACAAATCAGATCATTTCTTGGCCATGTGGGATTTTATCCAAGATTCATCAAAGATTTCTCGAAGGTTGCTCGTCCTTTGAGCAATCTTCTTGCCAAAGAAACGCCGTTTGTTTTTGACGAATCATGCCGAAAGGCATTTGATTTTCTGAAAATGGCAGTCACCTGTGCTCCAATTTTGCATCCACCAATTTGGACAGCCCCTTTTGAGATCATGACCAACGCTTCTGATTACGCGGTCGGGGCTGTCCTGGGTCAGAAAATTGACCGAAAGCCCTCTGTCATTTACTACGCTAGTAAAACTCTGGATGAAGCCCAGAGGAATTACACTGTTACTGAAAAGGAATTACTAGCTGTAGTATTTGCTTTGGAAAAATTCAGGGCTTATCTCTTGGGATCTCATGTTATTGTTTATACCGACCACTCGGCCTTGAGACATCTCTTGGCTAAAAAGGATGCTAAACCCCGGCTTATTCGTTGGATTCTTCTTCTTCAAGAATTTGATCTTGAAATCAAGGATAAAGCCGGGGTATAAAATGTGGTAGCAGATCATTTGTCGAGACTCCTAGGTGATTCTTCTTGTTCGGACATTCCGATTGCTGACACTTTTCCGGATGAAACCATTCTTACAGTTTTAGGTATCCACTCCCCATGGTTTGCTGACATTGTTAACTATTTGGCCGTTGGTCAAATCCCCCAGGATTGGACCAAGCAACAACGGGATAGACTCAAATCTGAGGCCAAATACTACTTTTGGGAGGAACCTGAACTGTATCGCATCGGCTCTGATCAGATTATTCGCCGATGCATACCGAAGAATGAATTCAACAGTATACTCGAGTTCTGCCATGCATCTAGGTGTGGTGGACATTTCTCCGGAAGAAAGATGGCTACAAAAATCTTACAATCTAGCTTCTATTGGCCGTCTTTATTCAAGGATGCCCAGGACTTCTCAAGGTCATATTCTCGATGTCAGTCACTCGGGAACATAACTAAGAGAGACATGATGCCCCTAAACCCTATTCTTCCTGTAGAAATTTTTGATGTTTGGGGCATCGATTTCATGGGACCCTTTATCCCTTCATTTGGACATCAGTACATTCTTGTTGCTGTTGATTATGTGTCCAAATGGATTGAGGCAATTCCCACCCGAACCAATGACCACAAGGTGGTCATCAATTTTGTCAAGAAAAATATCTTCAGTAGGTTCGGGATTCTGAGGGCTATCATCAGTGATGGTGGCACTCATTTTACTAATGCCCAATTCCAGAATTTATTAGCCAAATACAGGGTTAATCATCGAATTTCCACACCTTACCATCCCCAAACGAATGGACAAGCCGAGATCTCCAATCGAGAGATCAAGAACATTCTGCAAAAAATGGTTAGGCCTGATCGTAAGGATTGGACTCAAAAGCTTGAGGACGCTCTTTGGGCCTACCATACGGCGTATAAAACGCCCATCGGCATGTCTCCATTCCGTTTGGTGTATGGAAAGGTGTGCCATCTACCCGTAGAGATTGAAGACAGGGCATTCTGGGCAATCAAACAATGTAATTTAGATCTGAATCTAGCTGGAAAGACCAGGAAACTCCAACTATCTGAGTTGGAGGAGCTTAGAAATGATGCTTATGAGAATGCCAAGATCTACAAGGCTCAGACCAAAGCTCTACATGATCAATTGATTTCCCGCAAGAGCTTTGAGTCAAACCAGAAGGTTTGGTTATTTGATTCTAAACTTAAACTCTTTCCTGGTAAACTTAGATCTAAATGGAATAGCCCATTCATAATTGATCAGATTTTTCCTAATGGTGCCGTTCAGATTTCTGACCCAAAGACGAGTAACACCTTTAAAGTCAACGGTCAACGTTTAAAGCCTGTTGTTGACCGTAATCTTCCAGAACTCGTCTCAGACTCTGTTGCTCTAGCCATTCTGTGACTTCTATGGCTGGACTTCTCCTAACTGACGGCATTAAACTCAATAATTGTACATATGACATAAGACTGATACGAGCTTCATATCCAGGTGGCATCTTTCATATTCTACCCTTTCTTTCATGTCTCTTTTTCAATGAGGACATTGCATCAGCTAGGCATGGGGGGGTGGATTCATTCTTGAATTATTTGGTCAGCCTTGTGAAATCCATGTAAATTGTCTCTCTTCTTATTTAAAAAAAATTTAAATAAAAAAAAAATTAGGAAGGATAGTTGGACATTAGGACTTTTCAATCCTAAGAAATTTTACATTAGGATCTGAACACAAAGACGCCTCAGGTCTTTGGACTTAATTAGCCTGTGTATTCACTAAAATGTGGATTTGTTTTTGAGTCCTCGCCATTTTAATTCTTTCGTAATTGGAGTAAATAAGTTTGGGTGATAAGTACACGACTTATCAACCCGCCCTCTGATTTGAGGGAATTTTAAGTCTTAAGCATCTACACGCTTTCTTTGCACTGACTCGTTGTTCGGCGATTTTAACGGAAATTGGGTATCTAATGAACCTTCTAGGGTGATATGGCTGGCAAGTTATCGTGGGTAACAGCCTATAGGTAAGTTGTCCAGAGCCCAGTCACTGGACCTTTCTTAGTTTGCTGCCTTTAGGTAAATCTTAGACTAGGGAAGCCACCTACTTAAAAAAAAAAAAGGAGAAAAGAACAAAAAGAAATAAGCCACACTTCGCCGCACGAGTATGGCTGGCAAGTTGTCGGTGGTAACAACTCATCGACCGGTTGTCCAAAACCCAACTCATAAAATGCACTAAAAATTCCCAAAACACTTAGGAAGAAGCGGAGAAGTAGAATAAACCGGGGAGATATACACTGGATTCACCCTTGTGTTGACCCCGTAAAAAAAAATAAATAAAAGTAGGGAGAAAGCTACCATTTGTAAAGATACACTTTTAGGTAGAATTCTGGTTAGGTCACCTAGAGGCGTAGAAATCCGAAGTCCATTCTAACTGCCGGTCAACGAGTCTATCACAATCACAATAAGATGCTTAAAGCTTAGGGTTCTCATCAAATTTTGGGTGAGTTGAATGGCTATAGAAAGCCACTCTTAAACCCGAAAATTTGAAAATAAAAAAAAAAAATTAGAAAAGAGAAAAAAAAAAGAGAAAAAGAAAATTTTCTTTTAATAAGGCGAGGGGTTAAGGCGGTCTGCATTTTGGCTGATACCCGGGCACTGTTGTGTCTTTGAAAGTTCAGTTCCTAAGTAGACAATTTCTTAATGATTGAAAAATAACTCAAGTCCAAGTAATCTAACCTAATTCTTTTATAAATAGCATATAGTTTTTGCTAGGGACTAGCAAAAGATAGGCATGGGGGTATGATGTAAACACATTTACACTACTTAAGATGTCTATTTATGCATGTTCTTAAGCATAGGATTGCATTTCATGATATAAATATTGCATTACATGCATCATCTTGCATTTAGAATACTTTGAATAAAATGGAGGTTAATTGACTCCTTTTATGTGCTTGGACAGGGAAAATATTTTATCAGGGCTTAGGATCAAAGATCCAACCGTATGGATGTGATCAGGGCAACTATTGGAGTTCAACGACTCCAAGATCGCCCTAATCAGGCATCCGTAGCATCAGATAGTGACCTGGGAACCCTAGAAGATCAAGGGCCAGGATGGTGTAAATCTGCACTTCAGATGATAAATCCGACCGCACGGATGAATTCGGATTGACGATCGCAGCCCAACGACACAAAAATCGAGTCAATCCGACATCCGTGGCACCATCTACAACTTCCAGAAGATGGACGGCCAAGATAGCGCCACGTGGCGCCATCTCAGCTGCCCAAATGGCCGCTTGCGTCTTGTGAAAGCCCCACGCCCGATTGCTCTCTGCCATTGGATCTTAATCCAACAGCTGTGGGTGCTCGCAATGAAAAGCACCCGCTCAACATCTGCGCCCCATAGCGCAGTGGTCGAGCGCGCTATCGCGAGCGCGGGGCGCGGGTTTGATCCGCGGCGAGGCGCTGGAGGGCGCGATCAATTGAGGCGCGTGGAGCTTCAGATGAAGATCGGACGGCCGCGCGTGCCCGATAGCATTGACGTGCGATTGGACACACAATCGAACGCGCAATCAGACGCGCTAGGGGCGCGGACGCGATCTAAGCCGTCCGATCTCGCGATCGGACAGCTGAAAAGCGCTGGACGTGCGTGGACGTTGAGGAGCGAGCAACCGAGGAGGCGCGGGTGGGTGCGGAGGCGACGGCCACGTCGGGGCTTTAGTGACGGATTTATCCATCACTAAAGACCCCTCTTTTATTGTTTTGAAGTTGTAATGTCCATTTTGCCCCCACTCCTTGCAACTATAAAAGGAGACCCCCTCCATACGAAATTCTCATCCCTTCTTTCTCCTCTCTACCCCTCCAAAGCTCAGAAGAAGCTTGTCCCACACCCGAGATGCTTCTTGCGAGATAAAGTCCAATTTTCGTTCCCCTTCAGAAGTGGATCCCGCGACGACGACGGCGTGCTGCTCCATTCCCGTTCTTCTGCTTCGTCCTCCTTCGTCCTGCTTCGTTCTCCTTCATCCAGGCGTCGTCCCGTCCGGCTTGTCCTCCAAGCAATCATCGAGGAGGATAACTTCTCTCTCCCATTCTTATTTACAGCTTTTCTAGTGTAGAATTTTCCTGCTTTGTAGTGTAATTGATTTTCCGATTTCTAGTGTAACTTTTATAAAAAAATTGAAATATTGAATGCATGTTCTCTCTCTCTCTCTCTCTTTCTCTCTCTCTCTCTGATAGTTTGATAGCTCCATTGTAATTATATCGCCTTGCTTAACAAAAAAATCTTAAAAAAATATAATTGCGAATATAGATCAACATAGCCTCCCTGTGTTCGACCCGGAATTATTTTCGGTATAAATTTTATTTGTTGAACGCGAATTCTTCGCTTTTTGAACTACAACGACAGGTTTTCCAAAACCAATCTCGTAAGCGTAGCGATTCGCGAAACACGTTCAACAATTCACTTGAGCATTGACAAAATAGATCAGAATCTCTCCTAAGGACGTATTCTTGTACCTGAGACACCAGTACAGGATCCGTTGGTTTGCTTTTACTGAAGAGCTTAAGTAAACTTGGTTCACACTACACATATCAGGAAAGGCCAGGTGAACATAAGATCCAACCCTGGTATTCATTAGGGAAGGTGGAGTCCTTACCTGTGCGCGCAGGTAGACTTTTTATCACAGGCTTTAGTCTTGTGTTTAGAAGAGACTCTTTCCACCAAAAAGAAACTCCCCCACCAAAAAGAAAAGTGTGCTCCTCCAAATAATGTTGTAAGAGATATACTGACACGTGTTTCTAAAAAAAAAAAAAGGTTGCAAATAAGTCAGTATATGTAACAACCCGGTTCCCGAGTCCCTACGAGACACGAGAACCGAACCGACTCGACTAATCCCAAGACCTAGTGGTCCAACGAGGAAGTAACCAAAAGAGCAATAAAATAAACCACATTCAGCATGAATATAACTAACAGTAAGAAAGTACAGCAGTAAGGAAAGAAACTACTACAGTATATACCACCACAACAGTAGAACAACATTTATCATATAACATGAACTGCAGGTAAAGAAAAGTACAGCGGAAACAAGAACTACTCACTATAACGGAAACAAATAGGTACAAAAGACAGTGGTAACTCTACTGGACCCTACTCGACCCAGCGTCCTCTGCAGCCGCTGACCCTTGCTGCTCAACACCTGGTCCTGAAAAAGGTAACGAGTGTAACATGTCAGCAAAACGCTGAGTAGAGTGTACAGTAGCTGTTATGTTCTATTACTTCCTTTATTCACATCTTTCAAGTGTCTCACTATTTCATTTATTCCCCAGATCTTTTTCTTGATCTCGAATGTTCCTCGTGGGAACGATCTTGATTGCAGTCTTTTCCAAAAAGTAGAAGTAGCACGTGGTGCTCTCCTGGCCGGGAGAGTCCCCCGTGGTGATCCTACCCTCAGTCAACCACTCCAAGGTCGCTGACAGACGTAACGGTGACTACGGCACGCACGATAAACGCACAGGTAGCTAACCCGTACTGGCACGCGGTCAGTCGTTTCCGTTAACCAGTCCAGGGCAGAGCCCTCTCAGTAACAGGGGTCCAACCCCTCCACAGTAACCAAACCGGGGCCTTGCCCCTCCACAGTCCGCGCACCCTCGCCTGACTACCCTGGTTTGCCCCAGCGGGCCTAACAAGTCGGTGTAGGAGGCTAGCAGAACCCCGGGGCCCGTGGGGTAGCTAGTACCTCCCTACACTAGTAGCTCTCCTCGGTACTACGTACGCGAGGGCCAGCAAGTCGGTACAGAGTGGCTAGTCCTAACCCCGTGTCCCTGGGGCGGCTGGCTCCACTTTGCACTAAACAGGGGGACAATCGCTCTCCTTGGTACTCCGTACTCAAGGGCCAACTCACTTCCCCAATACTCTTCCATTCACTTTCCAGGAGTTCTACTCCTACTTCCCCATAGGGTTCCATCCTTTTTACTCAAACATCCAGGTTTCACTTTCCAGTTTCACATTCTTACACTCCATGTTCTCAACCACGTTATTTATTCACAACAGGCAGCTGTTAATTCAAATTACAGGCAGCTTTATATCTCTTTCCATTTTCCAAGACTACAGTATTATACATTCCACTAGTTTTTCCCATCCTAGGATTCATGCCATATCCTAGGATCTATCATACAATCTAGTTTTCCAGCCCTAGGATTCATGCAACACCTAGGAGCTATCATATATTTCTCATTCCTAGGATTCATGCAACGTCCTAGGTTCTAGTTATGGTTCCATACCTTAACAGATTTTATTAATAACTTAAAACCACTCTACCCGGTACAACGGGAGTAATGGGGGCGTGATCGGGAATCCCGCGTGCCTCCGCGACTCCCAAGACTGCAACTGAAGGAGGTCCTATCACAAGGATCAAACACAAGGAGTGTCTCAAAACAGTGTATAGCTACTGTAGACGGGTAGAGGAATTAATTCTGAAAAGAACGCAACTCGAATCGCGGAAAACGGAACCCGAACGGGCCCTAAACGGGTCGAAAACGACGACACTGTGCAAAATCAGATGTCTGGAACTTCTTCCAGATGTCTTAAAAAGTGGATCAGAGAATTACCTGTTCAGCGTGGTTTCCCAGACGTCCAGAAGTCTGAGGGGACGTCTGGCCTAGCTCCCAGACGTCCGATGGTCACCCAGGACGTCTGGAGGTCTCTCCCGCCGTCTGGTACAACAGCCTGACGTATGATTCGCGTTGGATGGCGAATCACCGAGCCTGCGCACACCCATCTCCCTCCCTCAGTACGATCAGTCGACAGGAAGGAAGAAGAAGACGGAAAACTCACCTTTCAGACGTCTGGAAGGTCTTCAAGACGTCACCCTCGCCGTCTGGCTATCAACCCAGACGTCTGATTCTGGAAATTCTTCCAGAATCAGGGCGCCACTCGGCCTCCGCTCGCGACGCCGCCCGCGTCGCACCTCGCGCGCCTGCTGCTCAGACCGCAGCAGTCCCCCCTCCCCGTCACTCCGCGCCCCCCGCGCCCTCCGCCGGCCGGCCCTAGCAGCCCCGGCGAGCTCGCCCTCACGGCAGAGCTCCGTTCTCGCACGCCGCACCTCCTCCGCGCTCACTGCAGCCGCCGCTGCCGCCCTCGCGCTCGCACTCATGCTCACTGGCTGAAGGAGAAGAGGGAGGAGACGGTGGAGATGACGGGAGGGAGTGCGTGGCCTTTTAAGGCCACGCGAGGAGGAGAGAGAGGACGCGGCAGGCGTCTGCAGCCGCAGGGAAAGAGGGAATAAGCGAATATCCGGTCTGCGCGCTCAGGCGCGCAGACGACCCGCGCGTGTCGAAATGAACGGATTTCCAGACGTCTGGAAACGATCCCAGACGTCTGGTCAGACGTCTGGATGTGATCCCAAACGTCTGCTCCGACGTCTGGGCCACCTCCCAGACGTCTTAAAAGACGTCTGGGGCACGCGTTCATTACAGTATATCTCGTAAATGTCTGTAAAATCTCTACCCTAAAAAGTTCTTCAGGGCAAGTCACAAATACCATGTTTTCCCGTGAGCCACAAATGTCAGAAAATGGGAGTTGAGTGTCCATCATCTTTTAAAGGGTCAATCTGAAGAGACGAGCTAAAACTGGGACCAACCTTTACTTAAAAATTCGTGAAACCCTAGGCTTGAGTCTTAATGTTCATCTGGTTGGTCTTGATCCTTCACTAAGCACAAGCCATAATCTCTTCAGCTCTCGAGTACGGCAAAAATCTCTTGGATCCTGAAAATCGTACTTAAGGCTTAAATATCAAGAGTCCTGGTTAGTCGAGAGATGATCTATGTCATGTGAAACTTAAAGTACTAGTAGTCTTCTTTATAATTGGTTCTCACAATATCCAACAATAAACACACCTATGTTGCCTCAGGAGAAAATCTTCAGCTTAAAGATCATTTCTAAATACAATACAAAAAAAATGTTTAGCTAGGGACTAGCAAAAGATAGGCATGGGGGTATGATTGCACCGCAAAAATACGCCTGCAATTGTGCTGTCTTGTGCTATTTCCTATCATTACCAATGCATATTAGGTATCCATAGTTGCATTGTAAAAATACACGCATGCATGCATTAAGAGGGGAGGAGAGTGAAATAAAATGGCCTCGCGATTACATCTTTCCTCAAGTGCTGCTTCACAAAATTCACCATCTTTTTATTTTTATTTGATTTTGAATCTCTTCCTGCGGCTGCATGGGACAACACCTTTCTCCTCGTGCCATTCCCTACTCCAGCCCTTCCTTGTAGTTGCCTCTCCCTGCCAAGGCCATGCATGAGCCATGCACAGCGAGGGCATGGCCATGCATGGCTTCTTCCTCTATAAAAAAGCCATGGCTCCTCTGCAAAAGCGAGCCTGGTCCAACACAAAAAGCCAACGCAACTTCTCCTTCCAGGCCACCGACCCCTCCTCCCTCTCCCTCCACACATCGGCCCTCCTCGAAGACACCCGGCGGATAGAAGCAACTCACGGTGGTGCACAACCACCACCACCTGAGTCCACCACCTCCCAGGTCACCAAAGAGCCGATGGGCGTGGTGGCTCTTTCCTAGTTTTTACGTTTCTAGCACCTTCAGCCATTAGAGCGATAGCTTCAAGCTTTGAAGCTCAAAGCTCCGCACGCAGCAGCAGCAAGGCTGCAGCAGTAGCATGCAGTAGCATGCCGCCCTCGCCTTTCTGCGCGCGCCTGCAGGCAAGCTCGCCTCTCGCTCGTTCGCACTGCATTCGCCTTCCCGCCCGCAGCCGGCCACCGCGCACCAGTGTAGCGGCCGGCCAAGCCTCTCCGCGCGCCCCTGCCAACTCCCGCAAGCCACCGCGCAAGTAGCAAGTCGCCCTCGCCCTCCACCACGCACGCCAACTCCCTCTCCACGCACTCTGTCGCTAACTTCTCCGTGCCCTCAACCGGTCGGTGTAGACCTTCTTCCTCGCGTGCCAGCTCGCGTGCGCTAGCCATGAGCCGACCGCACTCACAGCACCTGCAGCTCCCGGTCGCGCAACTTGCCCGACCACCGTAGCCACTGTTCACGCGTTTCTGCGGAACACTGTGGCTACAGTGGGGTGACCGGTGAGCTTCTCACTTAACCGGTCACATGACGCACCGCTACTGCCGTTCTCCCAGGCGCGCGTCTCGCCTCGCGTTCTGCCAGCGCCCGCCCGTGCATCTGCCAGCCCGCGTATGCCTGCCTTTGCCCGCCCCACTCACCCGCGTGCGCTCACGTCACCCACTCGCCCGCGTACACCTCTTCGTGCAGTGCGGTGCGCTGCGGCCTCTTCGCCTCCTCTCCGCGCCACTCCCTCCAGCGCGCTCCTCTCTGCGCATATGCACCTGCGCGTGCACGCGTCGATCAGACGTTGACCCTGAAGCCCAGACGCCTTAACAACGCCCTCTCTCTCTCGATCTCTCTCGATCTCTCTCTCACAACACTCTCTCACTCTCTTCACCGACACTTACAGACCTACACTCACACTTCCATACACACACACCTATACACTACTATATACATACATACATACATATATATATATATATATATATATATATATATGTATATATGTATATATATATACGTATATATATATATGTATATATGTATATATATATACGTATATATGTATATGTATATATGTATATGTATATATGTATATATATATACGTATATATGTATATATATACGTATATATATATATATATATACGTATATATATATACGTATATATATATACGTATATATATATATATATATATATATATACGTATATATATATACGTATATATATATATATATATATATATACGTATATATATATACGTATATATATATATATATATATATACGTATATATATATATATACGTATATATATATATATATACGTATATATATATATATATATATATATATATGTATATATATATATATACGTATACATATATATATATTGATATATATACATATATATATACATATAGATATATATATACAAATATATATATATAAATATGTATATATACATAGATATATATATACACATATATATATATATATACATATATATATACACATACATATAAATATACAAATATATATATATATATATACATATAAATATATATATATACATATATACATATATATAAATATATATACATATATATAAATATATATACATATAAATATATATAGATACATATACATATATATATATATACATACATATATATATATACATATATCTAAATATATATATGTATAGATATAGAGATACATATATACATACATATATATATATATGTATAGATATAGAGAGACATATATACATATATATATATATATATATATATATATATATATATACATACATACATATATACATATATATATACATATATACATATATATATATACATATAGATATATATCTATATTTATATATATATATATATATTTTATATTATATATATAGTAGTACTTATATACTTTTGTATTAGCATACATACATATATATATACATATATCTACATATATATATATATATATATACATATATTAGTACTTATATAACTATGTATTAGTCTGTATACATACATATACATACATACTAATATATGTATATATATATATATATATGCACATTTATATACTTACATATATACATATATTTATATACATATATATATAAATATACATATATCTATATATATATTATTACCTATATAACTAAGTATAGATACATACATATATATATATATATATATATATATATATAGACATATATACACACCAACTTATATATACATACATATATACATATATATATCTATATAACTATACATACATACATACATACATACATATATATATATATATATATATATATATATATATATATATATATATATATATATATATATATATATATATATATATATATATATATATATATATATATCTAGCTACATATATCAATATATACATATATTACTATATACTTATACATACATATATATATACCTCTATATAGTTATATATACATACACATACATATATATATACATATACACTTATATATAAACATATATAACTACATATATATATACCTATATATTTTTAACCATATATATATATACATATAGATATATTTACATATATACATATATATATATTTTTTTTTTTTTCCACATTACTTACCATACGTGGTATCGCGAGAATATTTGCACCAGTTGCTGATATTCCCCGATACACACATACAAAAAGCGTGTTCGCATTCATCTTCCACCATTCCATCTTACATGCGACACTTCATCCTGTTGGTTGCGTCTTTCTAGACGACGATCGACTCGACACCGTGCTACACTCCATCTCCGCCTCCACCCCCACCCCTTTATACATATATAATATATACATATATATCTATGCTATATTTACTTTATTTCTATTTCTCTTGCATGCCCATAAAAAGATAAAAAATATATATATAAAAGAGAAAAGATAATCTTTGGCTTGCAGGTACTCCGTCTTACAAATAGCAAGACCTGTTTTGGAACCCTGATTTCGCTCAAAGCCAAGAACCTAATTTTGAGGGTGTGCCTCAAGGACAAAGATTACCAGAAAAAAATCTAAATAGAAAAACACCAAAAACACAATAAACGAACAGAAAAGATTAGTTGTAGGAAAGGCGTAGAAACTCGACTTGTAACCCACTTCCCTAAGTTTGACCCTGGGCCTAAAAGTGACCAAGATAAAATCAAGTAGGCTAGGTTAAAAAAAAAAAATTGTAAAGAGATGGTTAGGTCCGATTTAGGTTAACCACTATACACACTTCAACAATAAAATCATCATATTAACAACCTATTCGGGTTCGACACCAGGTCTCTACCCCACTACACTTTGGCAGTAGAAATAAATAGGACTTGTTAATTCTCTCCACTCCAGAATTACCCCTTTGGAATTCTACAAGCACCTCCATGACCTCTCCTTTCACCACACTCCAAAACTCCTTATAAAATAGTACCTGAAATCCATCTGGTCCCGACGAGCCCTCTGCATTCAACCCTGCCATAGCATCCAAAACTTCCTGCTCTAAGATAGAATCAGTCATTTCAGTAGTTGCTGCAATGTCCACCCGAGAGAGATTTTATGTTGTCATCTTCCACGCACCATTCCCATTCGATCTTGAGACTTCTCTAAAGTGTCTAGCTGTCTCCTTTCTAGTCTCATCAGGTGAGGTCAAGATCGAGTCTCCTATCTTTAAAGAGGATGTGAAATTCACTCTCCTTCTGGAGCTCGTAGCCATGTGGAAAATTTTCGTGTTTGCATCGCCCTCTTTCAACCAAAGTTGTCTTGACTTTTCACGCCAGTCCAGTTCCCTTGCCAAATCCTCCATTTGAACCACTCCTTGCCAATGTTTCCGTTGTGCTATCTCCCCCTCAGTCAAATTACCTCCATTCTCTTTCTCATCCAACATTTGCACCATGGCGAGAGCTTTAGAATGCCGCTAACTCATTGTTTCCACTATGCGTTTATATTCCTTCAGTATAACTCTCAACTCTTTCAAATTTTTGGCCAGACGACAAGTCGTTGAACCGTCCACCTGCTGGTGCTCCCACCACCGACTAACCATCTCCTTGAATCCCTCTTCCTGTAGCCATGATTTCTTGAATTTGAAATATGTGCCAACAAAGGAATCCTCCCCATTGTCCCACAGCAAGGGCGTGTGATCAGAAAAGGGGCGAGCGAGACCCATGACTAATGAGAGTTGGAATCTTTCCAGCATCTCCACACTCTCGAAAAATCTGTCTAGTTTAAGACTAGTCCATTCCCTCCCCTCCAAGTGAATTCTACCCTTGTTGCCAGATATTCATTCGGGCCAATTTCTGAAACAACCAGCTGGAGGCCAAGTGATGACCTGTCTACCCTCCCATTTCCTTGGTCGTTCACTGATGTGGTACTGTTAAAGTCACCACCAACAAGCCATGGCACTCCATTGGTATTTCTCGCCATCTCACGT
Source organism: Thalassia testudinum (assembly GCA_037157565.1). Classification (NCBI taxonomy): domain Eukaryota; kingdom Viridiplantae; phylum Streptophyta; class Magnoliopsida; order Alismatales; family Hydrocharitaceae; genus Thalassia; species Thalassia testudinum. The sequence continues at coordinate 36,778,458 of JAZHRO010000035.1, read as the reverse complement.
AGTTTCCGCCACAACTCACTCCTCTGACTATCAGCACAGGGGCTATATACACAAGATAGGATCAACTCCAGATCATCTCCTTCACATCTGAATTTGCACGAGAGCATGAAGCGACTCCTCCACTCCTCTCGCAGAACCATCCTGGATGACTTCCACCACACCACAATTCCTCCCGCCCTTCCCCGCGCATCCACTCCTCTGAAATCTGCTTGGTCCCCTTGACGAAGAGTCTGCCAAGCAGTGTCCCCCCTGTCTTCCAGGTGTGTCTCTTGAATTAGAGCACCATCTACCTCCCATTCACGGAGATATCTAGCCAGTGATGCTCTTCGCAATCGATCGCGCAACCCACACACGTTCCATGTGAACACCTTCATTCCTTGGACACAGCGGTCCTCTGGGGTTTCCCAGACCTCCTCTCAATATTCAGAATGGCCGCCACTCTCTCTTCAGTGAATCTCTAGTCACCACCACCTCTTCTTTCCCTTTGTTTATAGGGATAACGCACAGCTTTCCCCTTAGATGAAGACCCCACTCCATACTTCAAAACTCCAGGCACCGTAAAGGAGAATTTATCTAGATTTTTCGGCGTGTGCTCACGCTCCTCTAGTTGTCTCATTGGATCAATAGGAACAATCATGAGTTCTCTATTGAACACCTTCCTGGGCATCGTCCTGCTGGGTCTTCCCCTCTGCCTGCCCCACAGGAGGTTTCACCTGCTGTTCCTCCCCATTGAAGAGACCGAATTTCATTCTGAGAAGCCAGGAACTCCCGCCACACCTGAGGATGATTTTGTCAGGAATTGGTCCTCCCCTTGTCACCTTCACCTCAACTCTAATGGATCTCCCATCCCCTTCACAGAGACCCACGTTAGCATTCTCAGCTAGTGACACAAAGTTAGCCACCACACCTGTCACCACCCCATTCGACCTTAGATGCAAAGGCAGTCCCCATATCTCCAACATTCCCCTTCTAACCTCAACTCTTTGAGGAGGGCAATCTTGGAGAGCTCCATCAAAAGGCGAGACCAATCTCCACATCACCGTAAGTCCCTCTGAGATACTAGTGCGAAAGCAGAGCCCATCCACATCCTGGATACCCAAATCAAATAGCACAAACCTTGCCACCTGCAAGTGCGCCACCGTCCACCCTTGAGAGAACAGAAATAGAGATCTTATCAGAGATAGGACCCGCTCATGTTCATATCTTCCCACCATGATCTCACCGATGAGAGCCCCTCGAACGGCCATCTCCACAGCCCTAATCTCCTCTGATTGTGGGACTTCCACGTCGCACATCTAATCAAGATCTATCAGGGGAGGCGATGGTACACTGTTTTGTGCGGCAAGATCAATGTTAAAATCAATGCGTCGTAGTATAGTTGAAATTGCTCGAAAACAAATGAATTTTATTACTCGAAATTGTAAATCTGAGGTAGAACACAGGGAGCAAATTGGGATTCAAAAATCAAGAACACAAATTTAAGATTGAATATAATATGCAATCAAAATCAAAGTATAGTGCAAAATCAATTCCGGCGTGCGTGGTGGGCAAGGAGTGCAGGCTAGTCGAGTATACGGGTCAGGGTTAGGTCCATGGGCACTGGTCACGGACGAGGCAGAGAGGGCGAGTGGGACCTCACCCCATGGTCAAGAGGCGATAAGCCCTTGTCACTTTTAAAATTTATTTGGCTGCTTCCGCTCCTCCACTTCCAAGGTGGGACTAAACGTCCCACCTTCTTCGTGAGCACCCACAGCGGATGTTCTCCTCTGATTGCAGTAGCTGCGTGGGTGTCAATGCCAATTGCTTAGCTAAGGCTATGCGCAAAGAGAGTCCGCATGACCTAGGACTTGTTGCCAGGGGCGAGGAGTCCTAGATGAAGCTCCCAAGCAAGCTCCTTGCTTTGTCAATGGCGGCGAAGGCCTCTAACTCTGTCAGCAAGAAAATGGCCTTGCGGCCTCGTCAGAAAACGTAGGGAGATTCACCTAAACATGGTGAAGATAGTGCAGTGGTTGGCGTGGCATGGGGTGGCCGAAGCATGCGTGCCTAGGTCACCCTATGCATGCGAAAGTGGGTGTGTTTGAGGAAAGTGCTGGGGGCTTGGCACGGTGAGTAGAGTGAGGGTTTAGGGTCAGTTAGGCCTGGCGGTGCTTGTGGGGTAGTTGGCGAGGCGGATGGAGGAGTGGAGTGACAAGAACACCTCGCCGGAGGTCTGGCCAGAGGTGGAGAAGGTGGTGGTGGTGGTCGTTTGCAAGAATAAACAATAGAAAAATGATGAGAAGAGAGAGAGGACTTAACTGAGTGTGGGTAGACGAAGGGAGATGCAGAGGAGGCGGCCAACTTGTATTGCCGTTGCCGGAGACGAAATACCAGTGGGAGGAGGACGGCGACAACGAGGGGGTTGTAGGGACGTCATCTGGTGCGGTGCGATGCCGACGAAGAGGATAGAGAGAACCCTGCCATTGGTATTGCGGCAGAGCAACGAGAGAGATAGGGGTTGCCGAAGCTTGCTGGGTTGTTGACCGGAGGGGGAAGAGAAGAATTAGGGGGTTTCTCAGACCAATTTCAAGCTTACAGGCTGCAAGTTGATCTGGGCATGCTTTTATAGGCCCTGGCAGAAGGTCTTGTGCTTGGAAGCCAAGCTTCCAAGCACGACAACCTCGCCAGAGTTGGAAGGTCGAAGGTGACCAAAATCTCTCATGCATTCGCATGAGAGATTGGGTGCCAAATCAAGCCTCTGACTGTGTTCAAACTGGAGGAGATTTCTCAAGGAATCTTCCTTTCAAATTTGAAGGGGATTCTCTAAGGAATCAGGGAGATCTTTCCCTTGATACCTCGCCAGAGTAAGATTCCCTCCACTATAATGGCAGAGGGGCCTAATTGCAAAGAATGATGAGGAATTTAGGGGGTTTTTGTAGAGGTTTTCAAAAGTTAGGGGTAGAAATGTAATTAGGCAGGACCTATTTACAAAATAGGTCACGATGAATTCCCCTTAAGTACATATTTTGGTACAAACCTAATTTGGACCTAAGGAATCCAATGGTGAAGTTGGATTTTTTGTTTGACCATGTTTGACTGGATAATTTACACAAAAACCTAATTTAGGGTAAATATTTGACTGAGACCCCAATTCAGGTCAAAATAGGTTCTAAGGGCCAAATTGAAGGTTTTAAACCCTAGAGGATATTTTTTCATGATTTTTAGAGGGTTTAGGTGAATTTTATCTTAACCAGAATCCTGTTAAATTAAGTGGGTCTGTTTTAGGGTTACAAGAAGTCATTTAATTCCTGGAAATCACATGAACCCTTTTCTGTTTGAATCAACCCACTTTTTATCTTGTTAAGACATTTGACTTGTGTTTATCCCATGAGAAATCCCGTTGCACTGCAATGGTAAAATTACAGTTTTACCCCTTATTTCTTGCTTTTCTTTTAGAAGGGTTATTCCTTGAGTTAGGACCCCCAGTTGGTTATGTAGAAGCTTTTATTCTCTTTTCTGGGTCAAAATGAGCTAGTTAGGGCTCATGATGGTGTTCCCATCATACCTCCATGCCTAGCTTTTGCTAGTCCCTTAGCAAAATTTTAAGGTTTTAACTTCTATTCTAGACCATGAATTCCTTAACATTAAGAGATTATGATGAGTGCTTTTTTCATTTCTTTCTGATTAGGTTAGAATGCCGACAGTAGGCCTAGAGGTACTCAAGTTCCAACCAGGATCCAGACCTGACCAGCTCTAGCCTCAGTCCTCCGTGAAGGTTTTTAAGGCCCACAGGAACTATCCTAAGGTTCGTTGGACTCCACGGTTAAAGCACCCATGCTTGCAATGTATTTTAGCCTCAGTTTAGTTTGCAGTGCATTTTTTTGTAAGAGAGAGACAGAGGATATTTTTTTTGTTTGGAGAGTTTTCTCTCTTTTCTTTTTATTTCTAGCTTCAAATTGGCTTCTCAACACAGTCTATATCGGATTCCTCGTCCCCACCATCAATCCTCGAAGGGTCCCTGGCAATCAATGCTTCGTGATAGCACCGCCCATGGCAACCCCCAGAACCCTGGCTTTTGAGATAATCCCGCCCATGGCGTTCCATAGCTAAATCCAGACCATGGCAATCAACATTTCGTGATAATGCTGCCTATGGCATCTGAACCAGCACAGGGTGCTTACGTGCTCTCGGTAAGATATGTAAATATCCTAGGAGACAAGCACCGAGGAGACGATATGTTATTACGCATCTTCGAGGGGAATTTCCCGCCTCTCCGTGTCGAGAACTCGTCCAAATCAACTTGTATTGATCGGTTGCTCCTAATCTAGGCGATTTTTTCAGAACATTTAAACACTTTTGCGTAATTTTGATAGTTATACACACTGAACCGGATTGTGTGTGGATTGGGGTGCTTAGGTTACCGAATCCCATGAGCCAAAGGTCAGTTGACGAGGTTGAATACTCCCTAAGCCTTAGACCTAATCCTTAAGCTTCGCATTTTCCCCAACCTCTTGAGGACTATCCAGATCTTAGCAGAACTTGAATTTTTAAGCTTAGGATTCTAGCCCAAGAGGCCTAAGATCATTGTTCTTACTAATCGCTTTTATGTCTCATTAGCACTTTTTTCCTTCATTTTCTTTTCCGTGATATGGTATAGAATTTAATTAATCCCTTAATTTCTTACTAATGACTATCTCACTTTTTTATTTTGTGCTCCTTCTTGACATTTTTCACTTTTCCTCCTCAAGTTTTGTATGGCCTCAAAATTCTCTTTTCTCCTACAATTTTTTGTTCTTTTTCACAATTTTCTATTTTTTTGGTATTTTTGGCATATGTGAATTTTTTTTTGTGAGAGCCCTTCTGAATTTTCTTGATTTCTGTATGTTTGCACTTTATCAACCCCCCATGCCTAAGTTTTGCAATGTCCTCATTGCAAACAGAAGGTGTGAAACAGTGTTGGGTTCAGGGACTTAGAACAAGATTTATCGGGTGGGCGAATGGGTCGGGAATGATTGTTGCGAACAATTTTAAGCTCTGGCACATATACCAGAGGTGGGATGGACTGTTCTAAAATCGAACTCAAGGTGCACTAGATGTGAAGTACAGATAGATAATCAGAAGGATCTTGGGTTTTTGGAATGACGGGTTGCCTCCCGTTAAGCGCTAAATTCAACGCCTTCAGCCAAGTGAGAAATGGTATGGAGAGGGAATGGTCACATCAGCTGAATTTTGTAGAATAAGCACCTTGATCAAGATCCTGGTTGGTCCAACCAGGTGCTTGTTCAGATCAACAGGCTGATAAGGTAGCCCAAACCCAATCAATCTGGTGGTTTGATAAGTGTAGATCAAGAGATGTGGAGACCACCATATACTATGGAGCTCGGAATGATGTGGAAGTGTGAATTTAGGGTTTGGCTGAGTCAAATCAGCCTGGTCAGAGTAGAGACCCGTAAAATAATCAATGGATAAAGCGAAAACCCTACAGGAGTGATCAGAGAATGATGGAGCATGATTTGTGATCTGATCAATGTCCGAAACCCGATAGAGATGTGGAGGCGAATTATCTGCAATCGGCTCAGTAAGAGGGGAATCAGAATAGAAATTGAGTCTGGTTGCGGGTCGGGGTTAAAAACGGATTTTGATAGGTTCTGTATATGTGGAGGAGGTGGCTTTAATAAGAATTGTGTATGAGGGCTCTTCTAGAAAGGAGTTATAGGTGGTTTCATTTAGAGAATCCTCATAGTAGCTATCAAATTCAAAAGTGAATGCATGAAGAGTGTTTATAGGATGAAGGAAATCTGCGTCAAGAAAAAATTCAAATTCTGGGTTGCAGTCACTCTCGGCATTTTCTAGTTTTGATTGCTAAGGGTCGAAAAGGAATGATTCCATCTCACTGGAACCTGAATTTAAATTAATGATCTCGAGATAAGGGACCTCAGAGTTAGAGTCAAAGAATGAATCATGTGAGCTAAGGTCATAGATTGGCTTGTCGTAGTCAAGAAACAAAGGTTCTCCGCAATCATGGTAAGATTCGAAATCGTCGGAGAAATTGCGATAATCAAGTTCTAAATGAGATTTGAGATCAGTGTTTCCACCACAAAATAAATCATACGATGTAGACTTAGTAGCCTAACTAGGGTCTAGCCTATATGTAGATTCTGAGCTTAAAAAGGTGTCCTTATAGGGTTAGGGCTCAGGTTTTAGGCTTGTAGGAAAGATCCAATCAGAACCCTACTCTTCCAACGCCTCGATTTTTGTATCGTAGATTAGCGTGACTTCCAAGAAATCGATTTGTATCTCTGAGGATGTTGGAGAGGGATATTCATCAAATAAAGGCTCGGAATCATACTCTTCATTGAAACTTTGATCTTCGTCATACGGGGCCTTGTAATCTTCCCAATAAGTTTCAGATCCAGATTCTAGGTTGAAGGTGTGGGTTGAATCACTAGAATCTAGGTCAAAATTACCTTCGAGGGTCACCTTATCAGAATAAGGGGCAGGATTTACACCGTCGAGAGGTTCAATTTTAATCTCATCATTACAGGAGTCTCGGAATTCTATGCTTGATGACCCAGGATTTTGGTTTTCTAGGGCTGGCTGAAAGTCATGTTCTCCTGCAATTGGGACTTCCCAACCTAATCCAAGATCAGGCCTGTTATTTTCCGTCTGGGTTGGGAATCCACAACAGCCTTGTAACTCGAACCTGGGATTTGGGAAATCAAATTGGTCCTTGATATTATTCCAAGATGTTTCATGAGCTATTTAGGGTATGTACGGGTATTTCTGATCAATAACTTGTTTCAATAATCTCATCGTTTCTTCCCGTTTTTCAAGATCATCTTGGTCTTGTTCACAAAGTACAGGATTTGTCATGCATAAGAGGTATTCAAAGTTATGTAACTTTTCTATCTCAATGTATCATGTTATGAGAATGTCTCGGGTTGATCCTTTTGTAGCTTCTGTTAATAATACTTGGGCACAGTTTATGATGAAGGTTGTTATTGTTGGTACACTAACCTAAATGTCTTCTACTAGTTTTGAGGTTTTGTATTCAATTTCATAAAATTCAAGAGCATCCTCAATCATTCTATCTCTCATGGATCTTTGCGATTTAGGTTTCTTGAATGGTATTCCTAAGTAACCAGGCTGCATATTTGGATCAGATGGTGGAATCAAGATGTAGAATCAAAATTCAGATCTTAGACTGAAGTGATTAGTTCTGAATAGAGGATCCCACTAAAAGTCTATGTGTGTGCTCTAAAGAGAAGGGATGAGGGGCTGGATGTTTGACCCAATCAAGGCACCCAGAAATGTTTGGATGACTATGGAGATTCAGAGCGAATGATATCCCTGGATCAGAAAGTCATCCACCTGAGAACTACCTGGGTAGCCAGAAAGGGAGAGTCTTGCAAAGACCCCTACACAGTAGAGCACCCCCACGAGTTACATGGTTTCCCCCACCTAACCTCTCTTATCACTGAGATTCCAGGTAGACCAGAATTGGGACATTGACCTCTTAAGTCTACCACTTTTATTTAAGATCAAGGGTGCTTAGGATTCTACTTAAACTTTAGATGCTTTGAGTGCAAGAGTGACCTAATTTCAAGGTTGGTTTACCCAAAAAGGGGGTCAACTTCACCTATTTATCCTTTGAGAGCTTTAGGTCCTTTCTTTTAGGGTTCAAGTGAAATTAAGAGCTTGAATTTTTTAGGGTTTCTCTTGAATAAGTCTTTTCAATCAAGGTTTAGGCACACCTCTTTTTGGAAAAGTTGATTCTTGCTTAGAAAGATGTGTCTCTAAAATCCTAAATTGGAATCCTTAGTTTAGCTCTAATTTTGGTCCAATTTAGTTGCCACAAGTATGGTATCTAGGGCTCAATCAAGAAGGTGGTAGCCCTAGTTCCCTTAAATGGATGCACAAATCAGTATTTGTTGAAATCAAAATCAGGCAACTTAGGTGAATTAGCTAAATATGGAAAGCAGGTAGCCCTAGAGTGATTTTTATCTTATTTTTTCCTTTTCAGAATGAGGGGATTAAGAGAAAAAGGCTAATCAGAGATTACTTGCCCCAGGTGTGATTGTTGTGCAGCCGTCTTCTTTTGAATCTTTTCCCCTAAAACAATCACAACAAAAGAGATGTATCAAGTTAGTACCAAATCAAAAATTGTGATCAAGATTTCTAAATCGCCCGCTGCTCCCCGGCAATGGCACCAAAATGTTTTTATGCGGTGAGATCAATGTTAAAATCAATGTGTCATATTATAGTTGAAATCGCTCGAAAACAAATAAATTTTATTACTTGAAATTGTATATCCGAGTTCGAACACAGGGAGCAAATTGGGATTTAAAAATCAAGAACACAACTTTAAGATTGAATATAATATGCAATCAAATTTAGAGTATAGTGCAAAAACACAATGTCAATGTATATAGGAGAAACACAAAAGATATGGACGTCTGATTTTGGAAATCAGACATCTTAAATATAAGGTTACTACAGTGCTTCAATTGCTCTTCTTTGTCTTATGTCTGTCCCTGATCTCGGATCTCCTTCCTTCTTCTTCTCTTCTCTGATTTCTTCGTGCCTTCAGCTTCTTTCTTTCTTTAGCTACTCTGACTTCAGCCCTCTTCTTCCTTAGCTTCTTCTCCTACCTATGAGAGCAAAACCTACCCCTACCCACCCCTGCGGTCTCTCTTCTTCTTTCTCTCTTAGGCTCGCTGTTGGTAACGGCTATTTCGTGACTACTAGTTTTGTTATAACGTTGTAGTACAGGTAGTCATTGCCATTATTACAATTTTATATTTTTTACTCGGAAAATAAAAGAGTTCCCGAGGTCGAACTCAGGGAGCAAGTTGTATTCTAGAGATATACATGTTCTATTACAAAAATAAAGAGAGAGAGAGAGAGATGAAAGTTTGGCTTCTTCTTCTTTTCTTCTTTCTTTCTCTTTAGCTTTTGTTCTTCCTGTTCTTCTTTTCTTGCTTCAGATCTCCCTCCCGTGCTCTTCTTCTTTTCTTCTTGCTTCTCTTCTTCTTCTGCTTGGCTGCTCCGTCTCTCTTCTTTTTCTTCTTCTTCTTTGTCTTCACCTGTCTTCAGGACATCATCTGATTTTCCAATCAGACGACTTAACCCGCGGATGCTACAGTGTTGCTTCAGTTCTTCTTCCTCTTCTTTCGCAGTCCTTTGCTTCGGGCAACCCTGGCTGCTCTTCTTCCTTCAGTCTTCTTCTCCTTCTCTGTTCAGCGGGCGTCTTTCTTCTTCTCTGCCTGCACACTTGCACAGCTTGATCAGAGGGGCAAAACCTAATTCTACCCTCTCCCCCGCGTTTCTCTCTCACGGAAGCCGCTCTTAGGAAAGCTCTCCTAGAGCTGCCGGGTATTCGGGTACGGGTCGTGCCCGGGTCCAGGCCCACCGGCGTGCGTGGTGGGCGAGGAGTGCAGGTCGGGCTTAGTCGGGTCGGGCCAGGTCCGTAGGGCGTGGTCGCGGACGAGGCCGGGTCGAGCGGGTAAGTGAGAGGGACCTCACCCCGTGCTCAGGAGGCAACGAGACTAAGGCACTTTTTGCCTTTATGCAGGCGCGCACCTCTGAAAAGTTCCGAGGTGGGACTAAATGTCCCACCCCAATTGGGCGCCCGCAGCTGAAGACGCTGCAGGAGTTCGCGGTTGCACGCGAGGCCTTTGCCCCAGCTGCAAGCCTGGGACGCTTCGCGGAGACTCTCCGCGAAACCTGGGAGTCGGACCTGGGTGAATCGTGCCTGCAGCTGCAGGTTGAAGGAGCTCCGGCAGCTCAGCAATGGCGATGGAGGGCGAGACACCCGTTCACAGAAGAACGGCCTCTCGGCCTAATTAGACAAGCGGAGAACCTTCGCCGTGGCACGGCGAAGGTGGTGGGGGGTCTGGCAAGCCGTGGGGCGAAGCGTAGGGGCTGCGCTAGGTCAGATTGTGGCGCGGGAAATGGGTTTGTTCGGTGGAGTATGGTGGAGGCGAAGAGTGGTAGCGAAGGGGCGGAAGTTGGTCGGCGTGATGAGGCGGAGGTTATATGTAGGTCGGCGAGCCGTGTGGGATGCTGGAGTGATGGGAGCGGGTCGCCGGAGTGTGGCCGGAGGTGGAGAAGGTGAGGGTGATTGGTCGGAATCGAGGGCGACAGTAAGGGTTTAAAGTGAGAAAAAGGAAGAGGGGAGAAAGGTGAGAAGTTACACCTACTTAGCAGGACGAGGAGGGGCCGGAGCAGGCGACAGTCGTATCGACTGTCACCAGAGAAGAAGCTGCCCGGAGGAAGGAGCGACGACGAGGAGAGGGTTGGAGAGGCGCGCGCTGGGTGCGGCGCGGCGCGGGAAGAGTGGGGGAAGGCAGTCCTGCTGCTGGTAGTACGGCAGAATGACGAGGAGGAAGAGGAGAGACCGCCGGAGCTGGAGGGCTTCCTGTCGGAGTGGGAAGAGAGTGAAAAGAGGGTGTTTCTCCGTCAGGACCGAGCTGGGAAGAACGGCGGAGCGACGGGGGTATTTATAGGGGCTGAACCAGAGAGGAGGGCGGAGGGAGACGATGTGTCTCCCTCGTCGGAGGACGCCAGAGATGGAGACCCATACCGTCCGTGCGTTCGCACGGCCGGTATGGTGGGTTGCAGCGACCAGGGGGGTGCTCCTGCGACGGCTAACGACGTAGGGCACCCCCGGTTGACTTGCCAGCCCTCTCCCTTACCCTGCGCGGCGCCATACTCCGCGTAAGGTCGCCGGAGCAAGGTGCCGGTCAGGTTTTGCAGGAGGGACCTGAACGCAAAGAACGAAGAAGAGTTAGGGGCCAAAATGCGAGGGTTCAAAAGTTGAGGGCCAAAAAGTAAATATATGAGGACCAAAGTGTAAAGTTGGTCAAGAAGGTTTCTTCTTAGGCTCAAGTTTTTATACATGACTAATTAGGACCTAAGGAATCTGATGGTGAATTTTATTTCTAGATTAAACCTTGTTTGATCGGTCAATTTACACAAAAACCCAAATTAAGTTATTAATCGGGCATGGTTCTCAATGTAGGTCAAAATGGGTTCCTAAGGCCAAATCGAAGGTTCTAAACCCTAGAGATTATTTTTCTATGAATTTTAGAGGGTTTATTACGTTTTTACTTTGCCTCGAACCTCGTGAATTGAAGTAGGTTTGTTTTAGGATTACAGATTATCATTTAGTTCCTTGGAATTGTTGTAGCCCTTATCAGATCATCCCACTTTTCTTCTTATTTGGTTTGTTTGACCTATGTTTGGACCTGTATGCAGATTATACTGGTAAAATTATATTTTACCCCTTATGACTTGTTTTCTCCTTAAACTCAGAATTCTCTGAGTTAAGCCTTTCCTTGAGTTATGTAGGAGCTTTTATCATTTGTATTAGGTCAAAATGAGCTAGTTATGGCTCATGATGAGGTTCTCATCATACCCCCATGCCTAACTTTTGCTAGTCCCTTAGCAAAAACTTAAGGTTTCAACCCCTGTTCTAGACCATGAAGTTCTTAATAGCTTCAGATAAGTGCTTTTTCATTTGAGCTTAGATTAGGTTAGAATGCTGACCATAGGCCTAAAAGGTACTCTAGTACCAATCAAGATCCAAATCTGTCTAGCCTTAGCCTCAGTCCTTAGCAAAGGTTTTTGAGGCCTACGAGAACTAACCTAAGGCTTATTGGACTTTGTGGTTAAAGCACCCGTGCTTGAAATGACTTTAGCCCTGGCTCAGTTCGCAGTGCGTTTTGTAAGAGAGAGAGATAGAAAATTTATCTATTTGGAGAGTTCTCTATCTTTTTCTTTCTAATTCTAGCTTAGGATTGGCTTTTCAACACGGTCTGTATCAGATTCCTTGCTCCCATCATCAATCCTCAAGGGTTCCTGGCAATCGATGCTTCGAGATAGCCCCGCCCATGGCAACCCCCGGAACCCTGGCTATTGAGATTTCGAGATAATCCCATCCATGGTGTTCCGTGGCTAAATTCAGACCCTAGCAATTGACACTTCGAGATAATGCCATCCATGGAATCTGAACCAGCAGAGTGCTTACATGCCCCCAGTAGGATATGTAAATATCCTAAGAGACAAGCACCGAGGAGATGATATTTTGTTACGCATCTTCGAGGGGATTTCCCGCCTCTCCGCGCTGGGAACTCGTCCAAATCAACTTGTGTTGATCGGCCGCTCCTACTCTAGGTGTACTTTTCAGAATTTTGCGACGCTTCTGCGTGATTTTGACTTTTACGCTTACTGAACCAGGCTGTGTGTGAGGTTAGGGTGCTTAGGTTACTAAGTCCCGTAAACCAAAAATTAGTTAACGAGGCCAAATACTCCCTAAGCCTTAGACCTAATACTTCAGCTTTTCATTTTCCTCAACCTCTTGAGGAGTGTCCAGATCTTAATGGGTGCTAAGAGTCTATTCAAGAATGCCTAAGGTTTGCGTTCTTACTAATCTCATTATGCACTTTTCAGTTATTTTCTTGAATGAGGTCTAGAACTTAGGTTAATTCCTTAGTTCCTTACTAATGACTATCATTTTTTTTTCATAATTTTGTGCTCCTTTTTCATTTTGTTTCTTTTCTCCTTCTCCTTCACAAAATTTCCTTTTCCTCTTATTCTTTTTCGAAAAATTTCTAATTTTTATGGTGTTTTTTTTTTTTTTTTTTGGCAAATGTGAATTTTTTTGTTTGAAACCTTTTCTTACAAGTTTTGCACTTTCATACCCCCCCATGCCTAAGATTTGCAATGTCCTCATTGTAACCTAGGAGGTTTTTTATTTACTTAGTTCATTCCTTAAGACAGATGTTTTGATGAGTGAATGGGTCGGGGTGACTGTTGCGGACGATATCTAATCCCAGATGCAAGCATCTGAGGTGGGGTCGACTGTCTACACGGGTGAACCTTAAGTGCAAAAAGGTGTCAGAAAAAGGTTTTGGATTTTTAGGAAAATGACGGGTTGCCTCCCGTTAAGCGCTGAGTTTTACGCCATCGGCTGGGCGCAATAAGCTCAAGGGGAATGGAAGATATAAGATGCTTCAGCCAAATCAGTAGAAGTCACATCAATGAACGGCTTGAGTCTCTGACCATTCATGATGAAAGGTTCGGAATTGTGGCTGAGCAGACTGATTTCGATAGCTCCATTTCTAAAAACTTGTCAGACCAAATATGGTCCGACCCACTTGGATCGCAGCTTTCCCGGGAAAAGTTTGAGTCGGCCATCAAAGAGTAGGACCTTCTGACCAGGATGAAAGATTTTTCTCGAGATATGCTTGTCGTGGAAGGCTTTAACCCGCTCCTTGTAGATTCGCGAGCTCTCATACGCGTCTAAGGGTAATTCATTGATTTCGCTGATTTGAAGTTTTCTGTGGGTTCCAGCCTTCGAAAAATCTAGATTACAGTTCCGTACTGCCCAATAGGCTTTATACTCCAGTTCTACGGGAAGGTGACATGCCTTCTCGTACACCAATCTAAAGGGAGACATGCCTAATTGGGTTTTGTGGGCGGTCCTATAGGCCCACAATGCTTCCGGAAGTCGGGACGACCAGTCCTTCCTGTCAGGCCGAACAGTGACTTGCAGGATTTTCTTGATCTCCCGATTAGACAGCTCAGCTAGACCATTAGTTTGGGGGTGGTAAGGAGTAGAGATTCGGTGAGACACCCCGTATTTGGTCATCAGTGACCTAAACTGAGCATTTGTGAAATGGGTCCCCCCATCAGAGATTATTGCACGAGGAATCCCGAACCTTGAGAAAATGTTTTGATGAATGAATTTGAGAACGATTTTGTGATCACAGGTTCGGGTTGGTATGGCTTCGATCCATTTGGACACGTAGTCCACAGCCAGCAGAATGTATTTGAAACCATTCGAAACAGGAAAGGGGCCCATAAAATCAATCCCCCAAACATCAAAGATTTCGCATACGAGAATCGGTTGCATAGGCATCATGTCGCGATGGCTCATGTAGCCCAAAGTCTGGCAACGACTGCATGCCTTGCAGTGACTGTACGTGTCTTTGAACAATGTGGGCCAGTAAAAGCCGCACTGGAGGACTTTTGATGCGGTTTTATGCCCGGCGAAATGGCCACCGCATGCCTGGTCATGGCAGGAGAGGATATTGTTGAATTCCTCTTCCGGGACACATCTCCGGATGATCTGATCAGCACCTATGCGGAAGAGGTACGGGTCTTCCCAAATGAAATACTTAGCATCAGAGCGTAGTTTGTCCTTCTTGGCCTTTGGCCAATCGGACGGGATCTGATGAGATGCCAAGTAATTTACTACATTAGCAAACCATGGAAGGCTAGTACCGATAGTCAGCAGGTGCTCATCAGGAAAATGCTCAGTGATGGGTCCGGAAGGGTCAATTATTTCAGAAGGAAGACGGGACAAGTGGTCAGCTACCACATTTTGCTTTCCTGCTTTGTCGCGAATCTCAAGGTCAAATTCTTTCAACAGCAAGATCCATCAGATTAATCGAGGTTTCGCGTCCTTCTTTGTAAGGAGATGCCTCACAGCTGTGTGATCCGAGTATATGATGACACGAGAACCCAGAAGGTATGATCTGAATTTTTCTAGGGCAAATACTACAGCTAGCAGCTCTTTCTCAGTAACCGTATAGTTACGCTGAGCCTCATCCAGTGTTTTGCTGGCGTAGTAAATGACCACAGGTTTCCCGTCAATTTTCTGCCCCAAAACCGCTCCTACAGCGAAGTCGGATGCATCGCACATGATCTCAAAGGATTGAGACCAATCAGGGGATTGTAGGATCGGGGCTTGGGTGACTCGGTCACGTAGGATCTCAAATGCTTGAGTGCATTCCTTGGAAATTTTGAAAGGAGCATCCTTGGAGAGAAGAGTGGTCAGGGGGCGCGCGATTTTTGAAAAATCAGGGATAAATCGTCGATAAAAACCGACATGCCCCAAAAAAGATCGGATGTCCTTAATCGAGCTAGGCATAGGAAGGTGAGAAATCAGATCAACCTTAGCTCGGTCTACTTGGATGCCTTTTTCCGAAATTGAGTGCCCCAGGACAATTCCCTCAGGCACCATGAAATGGCTCTTTTCCCAGGAAAGAACCAAATTCACATCGATGCACCGCCTGAGTATCTGGACCAAGTGTTGGAGGCAATCGTCGAATGATGCTCCAAAAACTGAAAAGTCATCCATGAAGACTTCCAGATAATCACCTACCATATCTGAGAATATGGCAAGCATGCATCGCTGAAAAGTAGCGGGTGCATTGCAAAGACCGAAAGGCATCCTTCGGAAAGCGTATGTTCCAAAGGGGCAGGTGAACGTGGTCTTTTCTTGGTCCTCAGGATGGATTGCCACCTGGTTGTAACCGGAGTACCCGTCAAGAAAGCAGAAGAACCTATTTCCCGCTAGTTTCTCGAGAATCTGATCAATGAAAGGCAGTAGGAAATGATCCTTCTTCGTGGAGGAATTGAGTCGACGGTAATCTATACAGACTCTCCACGAGTTGGCTAATCGGGTAGGAATGATTTCTCCGGTTTCAGTCGTTATAGTTGTGAGTCCTGCCTTCTTGGGCACGACCTGAATTGGGCTCACCCAACGACTATTGGAGATCGGGTAGATGATTCCAGCATCTAACCACTTGATGATCTCCTTTTTCATGACCTCCTGCAGATTGGGGTTTAAGCATCTCTGCATTTCACGAGAAGGTCGTGTGCCCTCTTCTGAATAGATATGATGAGTACAATAAGAGGGACTTATTTGAGTCAAATCATCGAGAGTCCACCCGATGGCTCTGCGATGTTGCTGGAGGACAACAATCAGACGGGATTCCTGTTCAGGACTGAGGTTGGAATTGATAATCACAGGAAGGGTCTGATTAGAACCCAAAAAGATGTATTTCAAGTGAGCAGGAAGGGGCTTCATTTCGAGGATGGGGTTATCAGCAGCAGCGGGTGGTTCAGTATAGATGTGAGGTTCAAGGGTGGGAGTTACTGGGTTGTTCATATCTGGATTCGACTCCTCAGTTTGCGGATCATGATTTTTCTGCGGTTGATGAGGTATAATCAGATCATTCTGGAAGTGTGTTTCATCAACCAAAGTCCTAATGTCACAAATTTGTTCGATGACACCGTAATTGATTCCTTGTTGGGCCTTAAATATATCAATTTTCAGTGTTTGATTCCCAAATTTGAGCTCTATTTGGCCCTCCTCACAGCTAATGTTAGCTCTAGCAGTAGCCAGGAAAGGTCTCCCTAAAATTATTGGTGTATCCCTAGGGTTCTCAGGTGCGTCCATATCTAAGACTATGAAGTCTACAGGAAAGTAGAAGTCCCGCACTCTCACAATAACATCCTCGAGAATCCCTTTTGGTGACTTTATAGATCGATCTGCTAATTGTAATGTCACCTCAGTTGGTTTCAACTCAGATTCTTCTAGATGGTTAAGTAAGGATGTGGGTATCAGATTTATGGAAGCACCCAAGTCTAGTAATGCTCTATCAAATTGCGTATCACCTATCCTGTAGGAAATCAGGGGAGTACCAGGATCTTTAGCCTTGGGTGGGAGTCTGCTAAGGATTACAGAGCTGGCTTGCTCTGACAGAACAATTGGACTCCTACTCTTAGTTCGCGGCTTACGCTAGGGTGTACACACATTCTTTAAAAATCGTGCATAAGCTGGTACGTGGTGGATTGGATCCATCAAGGGGATGTTTATGTGGACCTGCTCAAAGAGCTTGACCAGGTCCTCCTCAGGTGCCACGGGCTTGGTTCTTCTCTTTTCTTTGATTAAGGCTTCAGGGAATGGGACCTTGGTTGGTTCTTCTAGGATAGGTCCGGGTTCTTGATCTGGGACAGTGGTATTTTGGATAACTGTCCTAGGGTCATGGTTATCAGGCTTGGAGTGGTTCGGATAATGCGGGTCTTGAGTTGTTTTACCACTACGTGTTGTTACAGAATTTAATCCGACCTGATTTTGGTTTGGGTTTGGCAAGAGGGGTGGCTGCTGCTGAAATCCCGCATAAGAAGTTGAAGCTTCCATCTCGTCTGGAGATGGAGCAGTAGGGGCCTGATAAATCCATTGTGCGTGGCCTAAATTTGGATTCATAACGCGCTTCTGGGTCGGCACGTTATTCGGGTTAGGAAGAGGTTGGGAAGGGAGTGTGCCTAGCTGGCGAGAATTTGCCAACTGGGCCAGTTGAGTTCTAACCTCTGTAAGTTCGTCCTTGTGTCGTTTTTGCATAGCTGCATTCATTCTTTGAATGTCAGCCAGAGTCTGAAGGATTAGGGACATTTGATCCTGATTTGGCCCTGATGGATAAGTAAGGTTGGGCCGAGGCTGAGGCGGCTGGTAATGACGAGAGGGCTGTGGGCGGGACTGAAAAGGTGGTCTTTGGGTTTGGGAATTTCCCGCCCACTGAAAATTGGGATGGTTTCGCCATCCAGGGTTGTAGGTGTTGGAGAATGGGTCGTTCTAGATGGCGTTGAGGTCCTCGCAGGTCTGAGGTACCTCTAGAGAATCAGGGAAAGGGGGAATGGAATTCCCCGGGCTGGTGTAGAAAGGATCGGATGATCCTCCGATCCGAGAATCAGATGGGGATGGATATGGATCCATCCTAGGGGAAGATCGGTGGAGAATGTTTTTCACAGTCTCCTGTGTGGAAGGAGGTTGTGCAAAGGAGTTACGCGCAGAGGTGGCTCGCTGCAAGTGCTGAGTCAGCTCATCCACCTTCTTCTCAATTATTGAGACCTTGTCCAATCGACTGGCCATTAATTCCAGGTCGACTGATGCGGACAGGCCCTGCGTCTCATGTGCTCCCCTAAGATTCGTCGCTGCGCGGGTATTCGTCCTGTCGAATAATCCCATGGAGTCATTGTTGATGGAGTTCTCGCACATGTTTTCGAGAATCTCCCATACGGTGTCTTCATGTTGACCCATGATGTTTCCTCCGCAAGTTGCATTGACGAAAAGGCGGATGTCCTCACGGAGTCCCTGGTAAAAAGATTGAACATGTTCCCATTTAGGAACTCCGTGATGGGGGCACTTTCTCATGAGATCCTGAAAACGATCCCATGCCTCATGGAGAGGTTCTCCTGATTGTTGAGTGAAGTGCGTAATCTGATGGCGCAAGGCGTTGGTCCGACCAACGGGAAAAAACTTTTTCAAAAACTCGGATTAAAGTTCTTCCCAAGTGTTGATCGGCCGGGTCTGAGTTTGATACCAATGGGCGGCCTTGTCCATAAGAGAAAAGGAGAACATCTTCATGAGAAGAATATCCCGATTTTGCGCATCTGACCCAAAAGTTTGGGCCAGATGCTTTAGCTGTTTGATGTTCTGGAAGGGATCTTCGGAATTAAGCCCATGGAATTTAGGTATAGCATGAATCATGTTGGGCTTCAATTCGGAATCAGGTCCTCTAGTCGGGATTCTGACTCGAGGCTCAATGGCCACCGCAGCAGGATTGTAGTGGTCCCGCATCATAGGACGCTGTGGTGGGTGCACAAAGTTTTGGAAGAGGTCATTGAGTCGCTGGAGCTGGTGCTCCAAATTATTTTCTTCCTCAACTGGCTGAGCCATGATGGAAGAAGAACTTGGTTCTGAATCAGAAGAGAGAATAATGTGAGGGTGTTGCTGCACAAACACGGGCGTCGAGGCTTGGCCTTGACGAGAGTGAATTTCTAAAGGAGGTCTTAAGGGTGGTCTTAAGGACCTCCTACCGTACATGCACTGTTGGCAGAGATGAGTTTAGAAGGTGCTGGACCCAATCAAGACACCCAAAAATGTGTTGGGTGACTATAGAGGTGCGGGGCTGATGGACCCCTTGATCAGAAAGATCGTCCACCTGAGAATTACCTGGGCAGCCAGAGAAGGAGAGTCCCGCAAAGACCCCTACACGGTAGAGCGTCCCCACGGGTTACAGGGTTTCCCCCACCCGACCTCTCTTGTCACTGCGGTTCCAGGTAGACCAGAATGGGGATCTTGACCTCTTAAGTCTACCTCTTTTACTTTAAGATCAAGGTGCTTAAGATTCCACTTGAACTTTAGTCTTTTAAGTGCAAAGAGTGACCTAATTTAAGGTTGGTTGACCCAAGGGGTCAACTTCACCTCTTGTTTCCTTTGAGAGCTTTTAGGTCTTGTCTTTTAGGGTTCAAGTGTTTAGAGAGCCAATTATTTTAGGTTTTCTTTGAATAGGTATTTTCAGACAAGGGCTTGGGCACACTTCATTTGGTTTTCTCAATTCTTGCTTAAGGAGTGTGTCTCTAAATCCCTAGTGTTGGATCCTAGGTTGGCTCTACTTGGTCCAGTTAGCTCTTTGTTGGGTAATTAGGGCTCAAGAAAGAATGTGTTAGCCCTTAATTACCTTTAAAACTGTGTGCAGAAATAATAGTTTCTGAGAATATGCAGCTATTACTATGTATAAAAGGCAGGTTATACCTATTTCTTTTCTTTGTGTTTCTTTTAAAATTTTAGGATCTAATAGGAAGTTACCTATCCTTGGAGTGGCTGTGGTGCGGCTGCGTCTTTTTTTTTCTGTAGCTGCATAAAAAAGAGAGGAGATTATCAAAAACTAAAAAGAAACAGGAATGTTTACCTCTAGAATAGCTGTTGCTCCCCGGCAACGGCGCCAATG
The DNA here is from genome assembly GCA_037157565.1 of Thalassia testudinum. Taxonomy (NCBI): domain Eukaryota; kingdom Viridiplantae; phylum Streptophyta; class Magnoliopsida; order Alismatales; family Hydrocharitaceae; genus Thalassia; species Thalassia testudinum. The sequence continues at coordinate 36,758,896 of JAZHRO010000035.1, read as the reverse complement.
TTGGTAACGGCTATTTCGTGAGTACTAGTTTTGTTATAACGTTGTAGTACAGGTAGTCATTGCCATTATTACAATTTTATATTTTTTACTCGGAAAATAAAAGAGTTCCCGAGGTCGAACTCAGGGAGCAAGTTGTATTCTAGAGATATACATGTTCTATTACAAAAATAAAGAGAGAGAGAGATGAAAGTTTGGCTTCTTCTTTTCTTCTTTCTTTCTCTTTAGCTTTTGTTCTTCCTGTTCTTCTTTTCTTGCTTCAGATCTCCCTCCCGTGCTCTTCTTCTTCTTTTCTTCTTGCTTCTCTTCTTCTTCTGCTTGGCTGCTCCGTCTCTCTTCTTTTTCTTCTTCTTCTTTGTCTTCACCTGTCTTCAGGACGTCGTCTGATTTTCCAATCAGACGACTTAACCCGCGGATGCTACAGTGTTGCTTCAGTTCTTCTTCCTCTTCTTCCGCAGTCCCTTGCTTCGGGCAGCCCTGGCTGCTCTTCTTCCTTCAGTCTTCTTCTCCTTCTCTGTTCAGCGAGCGTCTTTCTTCTTCTCTGCCTACACACTTGCACAGCTTGATCAAAGGGGCAAAACCTAATCCTACCCTCTCCCCCGCGTTTCTCTCTCACGGAAGCCGCTCTTAGGAAAGCTCTCCCAGAGCTGCCGGGTATTCGGGTACGGGTCGTGCCCAGGTCCAGGCCCACCGGCGTGCGTGGTGGGCGAGGAGTGCAGGTCGGGCTTAGTCGGGTCGGGCCAGGTCTGCGGGGCGTGGTCGCGGACGAGGCCAGGTCGAGCGGGTAAGTAAGAGGGACCTCACCCTGTGCTCAGGAGGCAACGAGACTAAGGCACTTTTTGCCTTTATGCGGGCGTGCACCTCTGAAAAGTTCCGAGGTGGGACTAAATGTCCCACCCCAATTGGGCGCCCGCAGCTGAAGACGCTGCAGGAGTTCGCGGTTGCACGCGAGGCCTTTGCCCCAGCTGCAAGCCTGGGACTCTTCGCGGAGACTCTCCGCGAAACCTGGGAGTCGGACCTGGGCGAATCGCGCCTGCAGCTGCAGGTTGAAGGAGCTCCGGCTGCTCAGCAATGGCGATGGAGGGCGAGACACCTGTTCACAGAAGAACAGCCTCTCGGCCTAATTAGACAAGCGGAGAACCTTCACCGTGGCACGGCGAAGGTGGTGGCGGGTCTGGTAAGCCGTGGGGCGGAGCGTAGGGGCTGCGCTAGGTCAGATTGTGGCGCGGGAAATGGGTTTGTTCGGTGGAGTATGGTGGAGGTGAAGAGTGGTAGCGAAGGGGCGGAAGTTGGTCGGCGTGATGAGGCATTTTTTAGAGGTTATATGCAGGTCGGCGAGCCGTGTGGGATGCTGGAGTGATGGGAGCAGGTCGCCGGAGTGTGGCCGGAGGTGGAGAAGGTGAGGGTGATTGGTCAGAATCGAGGGCGACAGTAAGGGTTTAAAGTGAGAAAAAGGAAGAGGGGAGAAAGGTGAGAAGTTACACCTACTTAGCAGGACGAGGAGGGGCCGGAGCAGGCGACAGTCGTATCGACTGTCGTCGGAGAAGAAGCTGCCCGGAGGAAGGAGCGACGGCGAGGAGAGGGTTGGAGAGGCGCGCGCTGGGTGCGACGCGGCGCGGGAAGAGCGGGGGAAGGCAGTCCTGCTGCTGGTAGTGCGGCAGAACGACGAGGAGGAAGAAGAGAGACCGCCGGAGCTGGAGGGCTTCTTGTCGGAGTGGGAAGAGAGTGAAAAGAGGGTGTTTCTCCGTCAGGACCGAGCTGGGAAGAACGGCGGAGCGACGGGGGTATTTATAGGGGCTGAACCAGAGAGGAGGGCGGAGGGAGACGACGTGTCTCCCTCGTCGGAGGACGCCGGAGATGGAGACCCATACCGTCCGTGCGTTCGCACGGCCGGTATGGTGGGTTGCAGCGACCAGGGGGTGCTCCTGCGACGGCTGACGACGTAGGGCACCCCCGGTTGACTTGCCAGGCCCTCTCCCTTACCCTGCGCGGCGCCATGCTCCGCGTAAGGTCGCCGGAGCATGGTGCCGGTCAGGTTTTGCAGGAGGGACCTGAACGCAAAGAACGAAGAAGAGTTAGGGGCCAAAATGTGAGGGCTCAAAAGTTGAGGGCCAAAAAGTAAATATATGAGGACCAAAGTGTAAAGTTGGTCAAGAAGGTTTCTTCTTAGGCTCAAGTTTTTATACATGACTAATTAGGACCTAAGGAATCTGATAGTGAATTTTATTTCTAGATTAAACCTTGTTTGACCGGTCAATTTACGTAAAAACCCAAATTAAGTTATTAATCGGGCATGGTTCTCAATGTAGGTCAAAATGGGTTCCTAAGGCCAAATCGAAGGTTCTAAACCCTAGAGATTATTTTTCTATGAAGTTTAGAGGGTTTATTACGTTTTTACTTTGCCTCGAACCTCGTGAATTGAAGTGGGTTTGTTTTAGGGTTACAGATTATCATTTAGTTCCTTGGAATTGTTGTAGCCCTTATCAGATCATCCCACTTTTCTTCTTATTTGGTTTGTTTGACCTATGTTTGGACCTGTATGCAGATTATACTGGTAAAATTGCATTTTTACCCCTTATGAATTGTTTTCTCCTTAAACTCAGAATTCTCTGAGTTAAGCCTTTCCTTGAGTTATGTAGGAGCTTTTATCATTTGTATTAGGTCAAAATGAGCTAGTTATGGCTCATGATGAGGTTCTCATCACTCACTCTCCCAAAGCCTTCTCAGGTAATCAGGTCGGGTATGCGTGCCCGGGACCAGGCCCACCGGTGTGCGTGGTGGGCGAGGAGTGCAAGCTAGTTGAGTATACGGGTCAGGGCCAAGTACGCAGGCAGTGGTCACGAACGAGGCAGTGAGGGCGAGTGGGACCTCACCCCATGGTCAGGAGGCGATAAGCCCCTGTTACTTTTACAATTTATTTGGCTGCTTCCGCTCCTCCACTTCTGAGGTGGGACTAAACGTCCCACCTTCTTCGCAAGCGCCCACAGCGGATGTTCTCCTCTGATTGCAGCAACTGCGTGGGCATCAATACGAATTGCTTGGCTGAGGTGTGTGCAAAGAGAGTCCGTGCGACCTGGGACTTGTTTCCTGGAGCGAGGAGTCTTAGATGAAGCTCCCAAGCAAGCTCCTTGCTTCGTTAATGCCGGCGAAGACCTCTAACCCTGTCAGCAAGAAAACAACCTTGCGGCCTCGTCAAAAAACGTAGGGAGCTTCACCTAAACACGATGAAGATAGTGTGGTGGTCGGCGTGGCGTGGGGTGGCTGGAGGGTGCGTGCCTAGGTCATCCTGTGCGTGCAAAAGTGGGTGTGTTCGGGGGAAGTGCTGGGGGCTTGGTGTGGTGAGTGGAGTGAGGGTTTAGGGTTAGTGAGGTGTGGCGATGCTTGTGGGGTAGTTGGCGAGGTGGACGGACGTGTGGAGCGATGGGAACGCCTCGCCAGAGGTTAGGCCGGAGGTGGAGAAGGTGGTGGTGGTTGCAAGCGTCGAGGCGTGTTTGCAAGAATAAACGATAGAAAATGATGAGAAGAGAGAGAGGACTTAACTGAGTGTGGGTATACTAAGGGGGATGCAGAGGAGGCGATCGACTCGTATTGCCGTCACCGGAGATGAAATACCCAGTGGGAGGAGGATGGTGACGACGAGGGCGTTGCAGGGACGTCGGCTGGTGCGGTGCGACGCGAACGAAGAGGATAGAGAGAACCTTGCCACTGGTATTGAGGCAGAGAGATGAGAGAGAGAGAGATAGCGGTCACCGGAGCTTGCTGGGTTGTTGATCGGAGGGGGAAGAGAAGAATTAGGGGGTTTCTCAGGCCAATTTCAAGCTTACAGGCTGCGGGTTGATCTGGGCATGTTTTTATAGGCCCTGGCAGAAGGTCTTGTGCTTGGAAGCGAACCTTCCAAGCATGGCAACCTCACCGGAGTTGGAAGGTCGAAGGTGACCCAAATATCTCATGCATTCACATGAGAGATTGGGTGCCAAATCAAGCCTCTGACTATGTTCAAACTAGAGGAGATTTCTCAGAGAATCTCCCTTTCAAATTTGAAGGGGATTCTCTGAGGAATCAGGGAGATCTTTCCCTTGATACCTCGCCGGAGTAGGATTCCCTCTACTATAATGGCGGAGGGACCTAATTACAAAAAACGAAGAGGAAGTTAGGGGGTTTCTGTAGAGGTTTTCAAAAGTTAGGTGTAGAAATGTAATTGGGCAGGACCTTTTTGCAAAGTAGGTCAACATGAATTCCCCTCAAGTCCAAATTTTGGTACAAACCTAATTTGGACCTAAGAAATCCAATGGTGAAGTTGTATTTTTAGTTTGACCACGTTTGATTGGGAAATTTACATGAAAAACTAATTTATGGTAAATATTTGATTGAGACCCCAATTCAGGTCAAAATAGGTTCTAAGGGCCAAATTGAAGGTTCTAAATCCTAGAGAATATATTTCCATGATTTTTATAGGGTTTAGGTAAATTTTATCCTGACCAGAACCTTGTTAAATTAAGTGGGTCTGTTTTTGGGTTACAAGAAGTCATTTAATTCGCAGAATTCACATGAACCCTTTTCTGTTTGAACCAACACACTTTTTATCTTGTTAAGATCATTTGACCTATGTTTAGCCCATGAGAAATCCTGTTGTTGCACTGCAATGGTAAAATTTCAGTTTTACCCCTTGTTTCTTACTTTTCTTTCAGAAGGGTTATTCCTTGAGTTAGGACCTTCAGTTGGTTATGTAGGAGCTTTTGTTCTCTTTTCTGGGTCAAAATGAGCTAGTTTGGATTCATGATGGTGTTCCCATCATACACCACCACCTGCTGCCTGAGCACTAGCTTGTCCACAATTCCACTATGTCGCACTTCCCTTCTTTTTGCACTTTGCCTTCTTATGCCCCCAGCCGCCGCAGGCCAAGCACAGGGTCGGCGATCTACACACCGCCGCCATGTGTCCTCTTCTTCTACATCAATAGCACACGATGTCCATGTTCCTCCCTCTCTTGCTTCTCTAGAACCCACCCACTCCTAGTGCCGCATGCTGCTCAACCCCTCCTGCTTCCATCCTCTCTCTTTGCCGTCGTCGTCGAGACCGCCAGACCCTCCACCCGTCGTCTCCTTCCCTAACCCTAGAAACCCCTATCCTCTCCATCCATCCCAATCGCGAAGAAGATGAAGGTGGCACTCTCATAAAACTTTATTGAATAGACCTAATATTTGAATCCTAAAAGCTCCTAAGAAAGATTCGAACCCTAAAAGTCACCACATCATTAATAATCTTGCTTGAAAACCTCTTGGTTGTGCACATACATAAATTCTCAAATAAATCATTAAGGGCACCACCCATTAAGGGCCCATCACATTCCTAAAGCACCATTGTCCCAAGCCTAACTAAAATTGATTAGACGTTAGCCCTAAGGAATGGTTCGCTCGTCAGGATCTAGATTGAGATAGTTCATGATTAACCTGCTTATACTAATCAATCTGATGTCTAGCTAGGGGAGTAGCGTCAAACAACCACGACTGGGGGGTACACTAGGAACTGGGGGCACAAGTCAAAGGAAGAACCTTCTCCCCAGTCCCTCCTTCTAACTGGTTGGATTGCCTGGACATAAGTAGAGTAAATCATCCATAATCTTAGGACGGATTCTGAGAGTCTGTAGACCTTTAGGCTACCCAACATAAGGACAGGCTTGTATTTTTGTGCTGCAGGGCTCCTTCTCTTCCCCATCCTTCCAACTTCCTTCCAATGTATGTTTGGAAGGAGGTCATTGAACCCTCGTTTGGAAGGACCTATTGACCATTCTCGGAGGCAGAGGTTGAGTTTTAGCCAAGTAGATCCCATGGCTGATCAACAACCACCTTCCCCGCCCACGAACCAGCAGGAGCTAATTCAAAGGCAGTTGGAAGAATTACAGCAGATGCAGTAATGGTTCCAATGAATGAATGGTCAGGGCGCTCGGCCCTTAAAGGATTTTTATGATCCTTCAAATTAGGAGGATCATCCCGACGTTGTGATCCCCGCCATAGATGTTGAGATCAAGCCCAAAGTTTTGAGTCTAATTAAACATTTTCACGAGCTTGGCTCAAAGGACCCATTCCAACATTAGGAGGACCTGATCACTCTGGTTCAGACCACCAAATCGTGGAATGTGGATGAAGAATAGATGCTCATGAAGCTTTTCCCCCATTCACTCAGGGATAAGGCCGCACATTGGTATCATACCATTGGAAGACAGATTGCTACCTGGATAGCTTTAAAATCGACCTTCCTAAAGAAATTCTTTCCAATTAAGCGAACCAATGCATTGCAAAGGGCAATTACCACTTTTGCCCAGCGGTAGGGGGAACCATTTCAGGGGGCCTAGGAGAGATTCCAGGATCTGTTGCGGAAGTGTCCACACCATGAGGTGCCTGAATGGCAACTTGTGTAGATTTTTTATCACGGGTTGAATGATCAACTCCGTAATCATGTGGATGCTTCTTGCGGAGGCAATTTCCTCAACAAAGATGCAGATAGCGCATATGATTTGTTTGAGGAAATGAGTGAAAATTCTTTAAACCATGCCTCCATGGAAACCTTCAAACGATCCCAACAAACTAGACAAATGCCAATGAGGTCCAAGATTCTCATACATCTGATATGGAATTGATCTGCAATAGATTAGATAAGATGGATCTAGTTACTAAACAAATGGAAGAGTGGATGTCCGGAAACTCTAATTTTTATAGATCCACTCAATCCTAGGGATCAGGATTCCATTTTTTGCAAGCTCCTACAGGATGGGAGTTTGTGAACCAGCTGGAGACGACTTGACCTTCGAGGCAACACTTCTTGGAACCTTATGGATTCCAAACTGGGGCCTTTGATCCCAATTTTTCTGATCCTTCTTCATCCTCATCTTATGAGGATGTTTAGGCTGTGCAGGAGAATGTTAGGTCCAACCCTTACTCGAAATCCAATAATTTTAGTTGGAAATATTATCCTAACTTCTCTTGTAAAGATCAGGGGCAACAGACCCAATATCGACCCAACAACTATGTATCACAAAACCCAATGGGTTAGGGTCATGTATATACTCAATTGCCCTTGAATCAAGTTAATCAGTCCATGTGGAATGCTCAACAACCCACCGAGCATGCCGATTTAAACCTGAAAATGGTAGAAATGCAAGGGTCAATGATCCAGCTCATGCAACAAATGAAAACTTCGTTGGATACCTTGCAATCCAGACTTGGTGCAAACAACCAACAGCCCGAATCTCTACCATCACAACCTGTACTAAACCCAAGGAATGTACAGAACCAAGGTGCTAGGCCTCAAGGGTTTGGTAATAATGGGGAGTCATATGCTCAAGCTTATGCTATCTATTAGGCTACCCCATCCCCTCCCGAAGCGAACCAAGTTCCTGCCATAATCAACCGAGAGCCTCCTATTTTGCCCAACCCTCCCCAAGGAACTAACCAACAGCACTTTACCACGGCAGACACCATCACCTTGAGGAGTGATAGTAGACACAAGGGACCTAACCAACCCCATGTCAACACCATTAGGCCTTGTAGCAAGAATTCTAGACTCCCAACTAGGAATGTGATCAACAAAACATCAGAGTCTGATTTGAGAGGATGTTGTTGTTGTATGGGCAAACAGAAAAAGTAGGAGAAATTGGAGGAAAGGATGTCCTTACTTTAGGCTTTCAAATTGACAATCATTTTACTCCTTGCGGCTATCGGATCAATCCTTGCCTATGCCATAGGTTTACTGAATTCATATAAAGCAAAGTGTAGAGTGGAATTTAAAAACATTAGGAGAGTAGTCTTGTCAGATAACACAAGCACACTGATCTTAAACAAGCTACCTCCTAAGAAGCAAGACCCGGGAGCCCCGCTGATTTCCTGCACAATACGAAACATCACTTCTAATCGGGCCCTTCTCGACTTGGGCACTTCCATTAATGTGATCCCCACCTCACTGCACATGGAATTGGGTCTAGGCTACCTGAAACACACTGACATAACCTTGCAGTTAGCCGATAGATCCATTACAAAACCAAGGGGTATTTTAGAGGATGTTTTCGTCAAGGTTAATGATTTGCATTACCTTGCTGATTTCATGGTCCTAGACATGGAAGCACCAAAATAGCTCAACCACACCTGGATTATTTTGGGAAGACCTTTCTTGGCTACCACCAAGGCAAGGATTGATTGTGATTTGGGAAATATAGAAATTGCCTCTAGGAATAAAACGAATCAATTTAATATTTTTAAAATCTCAAATAAGGATAAAATTAAGTGTGGTTTGATGGAGGAGCTTGGCAAAATAGAGGAGGTAATAGCCATACATACCTTAGACAACCTTTTAAGGGACAACTCAACCCAAACTCAGGAAGAAAATCACATAGTTGTAAGGATAATTGAGGATAATAAAGACATACAACAAGCTGTGGCAACCCAGGATGAGGAAGATATTTATGAATTTGGAAATTTGTTGGATGATTCACATGATCAAGTTAAAACCCAACAATGTCCTCATCCTGAATTTTTAGAGTTTGAGGTTCAACGTTTAGGTGGGAATCATGAAGATTAGGTTGGTTGGATTAAGCACCCAAATTGTGAGGATGAAATTGAACTTTGGGGAGAAACTCTTGAAATATTAGATATTCAAGAATACCCACAAACCCCCAACTCATCACCAAACCCTCACCATCCTTTTTCACCCAACCATTGTACAAATTCTATATCCACCCACACCTCCTCTGTAATGAATCAACAAAACTCCAATTGGAGACCTTTTGGGCTCTCCCTGCACCACCAGCTTGCCACTTTCATTGATCATCTCTTTGGCAAGCCCATTTTTACTCTTCGAGACCCATATCTTGGGACTCGGAAACTGTATTATTGTAGCCTCAATATTAGTTTCTTTTTTTTATTGAGGACCTCGCCTAGCTGAAAGCATTAAACTCAACACATGTAAAGACTATTCCGAGTTGACCAGAATCTCACGAAACCTGGTGCTATTCTTCCACTTCTACTCTCCTGCATGCTTTCATTTTTAACAATGAGGACTTTGTATTAGCTAAGCATGGGGGGGTAGATATTTCTTATAAATCTTTTTGTCAACCGTAATAGTAATTTTTTTGAAAAGAAGAGTGATATCGAATCGCCGATAGCATTCCAGGAGAGCATTTATTGATTATATGAAAGAAATGGATTACATGAGTGAACCCCACTTATGTATGAGATTCCAGCAATTCTTTACAATATTATCCACATTCATTGGTCTGTCCTGAAATAAACTCACTTCTAGCTCTCCACACCGACCATAGCACAGCCACCATGGGCACATATGGCTTATTCAACCTCAGAAAAGAACTCCAAAGATCATCCCAAGTGGGAATAGTATCCCTGCAGACCTTCCTCCAAACGCAATCTATTATCATGGATGTGGAGAAAATATGAAGACTGGAATCATTGTGCATCCCACACAAATGGCAAAATTGAGTAGGGGTGCCCATTCTCCTATGCCTCATATCTCCCATTATCAAACCACCTCTTCTGCACAACCACAAAAAGATTTGTACCTTCAATGGTACTTTCAATTTCCATAACTTCTTCCCAACCTCATCCACCTCTGTCGACCTGGAAGAAAGGATGAGTTTCTCATAGGCAGCTGCTAACGAGAAGACCCCATCCCATTTATATGTATCACACTCCTCTGGCGTAGGTTTGAAAGCAGCAAGTTCTTGCAGGAGGCGTTCATTTTCTGCCCATGTTCTCGTTCCATGGCCGTTCCCCACCTCATTATTCAACATCCAAATCTTAGAAGTCATGTCCCAATAGTAACACACCAAAGCATTTTTATCAGTGGCAACCAAAAATGCAAGAGGGTACCTATCCTTTATCACCCCACCAGGCAACCATGTTTCCAACCAAAATTTAAAGCTTCTCCCGTCACCCAAGACAGATTTGAATAAATTCCAGTTATCAGCCAAGGCACTCACCATAGAGGTCTAGGAGGGAGACGGCTTGTGAGGATTCAAGCGGCTCTTCTCATCATTTGCCACCCCATAACTATCATGAATGATTTCTGTCCAAGGCTTTTGTTCCCCTTGCAGCAACAGAACCACCCATTTCAACAACAGGGCATCATTAAACTCTTTAAGAGATCTGATTCCCATGCCACCACACTTCTTAGGTGAACAAATTGAATCCCATTTAACAGGTTGGAAGAAGGCACCTTGGTGAGAAGCCCCTTTCCAGAAGAACCTTTTGCATGTAACATCAAGTTTTTTCCAAATTGACTTTGGATCTTGGAGAACAAAGAAGAAGAAGAGTAGAATGGATGTGATAACTGAATTTAATAAGATATACCTCCCCCCTTTCGACAAGTAACGGCTGCTCTAGCCTTCTAGCTTCGTAGCCGCCTTCTCAAAGAGAAAAGTCCAATCAGTTTTCTTTATTTTTGTGCACTTCAGTGGTAACCCCAGGTATTTGATTGGCAATGATATCACAGGTGTGCCCAGGATGGTGGAGATGTCACTTTGGTCCGTATCGTTCATACCAAAGCAGACCAAGGAGGACTTACTTCCATTTAATTTCAATCTAGAAATTTCACCGAATATGTTGACCATACAATATAGCGCCTGTGCTTCCCTCTTCCCACCTTCCACAAAAAAAATAGTGTCATCCGCATAATGAAGAATGGGAGCCAAAGCCCTTCTATTTGTCATCGAATATCCCCTTATCATCCCATCTGCTACCAACTTGCAAGCATATCTTGCCAAGGTATCCACTGCAAAATTGAAGATCAATGGGGCTAAGGGGCAACCATGTCGCACCCCACACTGAGGTTGGATCCAAGATCGACATGGCTTCCCATTTATCAAAGGGGAGTAGGAGGTAATCGTGATGCACCGTTTCACCCATTGTATCCAAAGAGGGGGGAATTTTCTCCTTTTAAGAATTTCCCATAGATACGACCAAGAAATTGAGTCATAAGCTCTAGAGAAGTCGACCTTCCATAAGAAGGCCTTGGATTTTCGCCTATGCCATCACATCACCATTTCTTGAGCCATGATGAATGATTCCTGCGGTGACCTCCCAGGTAAGAATGCAGATTGGAGAGGCATAATCAAATCTTGCAGTACATCACAAATTTTGTTAGCTAGAATCTTGTTGATGATAAGATAAATGGAGTTCGGCAAAGCAATAGGCCAATAATCTGAAAATTGCTCCACACCCGACTTCTTTGGTAACAAGAACAAATAAGACTTGTTCAGTCTTTCAAATCCAAAGTTGCCCTTTTCAAACTCATGTATAACTTCCATCACATCCTTCTTAAGAACATTCCACATTTCCTTGTAGAAAAAGACTTGTACCCCTTCTAGTCCTAGAGCTCCCTCATTATTCAAACCTTTGATAGCTTCCACTGTTTCATGTTCAATAAAGGGGGCAACCAACATAGTAGCTTGTTCACTGCTGACACACGGGAAAGCAGCCGAAGCCATCCTTTAGGAGCCTTTTGGAGCAACCTTGGCTATTTCTTTAAAGTAACGGCCAGCTTCAAACCTTATCTCACGAGAAGAGGTAATGGTTCTCTCGCCCACTTTAATAGAGGAGATGAGATTGAATCTTCTTTTAGCACTGGCAGCAAGATGAAAGAATTTCGTGTTGGCATCACCTTCCTCGAGCCACAGTTGTCTAGACCTCACACGCCAATCCATCTCTTTCTTTAAGTCCTCCTCCCCAATGACCTGCTGCAAACATTTCCTTTGCTCCTGCTCCTGGGCACTCAAAACCACCTTACATTCCTTCAAGTCGAGCCTTTAGACCTCAGCTAGTGCCTCAGCTCTCTTCTGCTCTCTGATAGCCAGCACTGTTTGCCCATATTCCTTCAACATTGTATGCAAATCTGCCAGCTTTAGTGCCAGCTACTGTGTAGCCGAGCCTGTTACAATCTTATTTTGCCACCAACTAGACAACATGTCTGCAAACACTCTTCTCTGAACCAAGACTTTTTGAGCTTGAAGTATGAACCAACATCCGCACTCACCCCACAATCCCACACAATTGGTGTGTGATCAAAGAATGGCTTGTCAAGGCTCATAGTAGAAGATAAATGGAACCCCTCCAAGTGGTTGGGGTTGCCAAAGAACTTGTCCAACCTTGAAACAAGCCCACTACCATTTCTCCAGGTGAATTCAACCCCACTGATAGGGTATTCAATGATGCCCAAGCTCTGCACAGTCAGTTGAAACCTAGCCATTGCACCATCAGTACTGCCACCAGGTCTGTCCCCACTTGATAAGGAACAATTGAAGTCACCACCAACAAGCCATGGCACGTCTTGGACATTTTGGTGCACTATTGACAAGTCCTCCCACAGCTCCACCCGACCAGCTGCTGCACAAGATCCATATACACATGAGATGAACCAATCTAGATCACCTTGAAGGTTCTGACATCTACAAGTAAGCACATGTCTGTCACGGTGGATTTCAGTCACTTTAAGGCTGGATTTTTTCCACCATATTGCCATCCCACTAGATCTGCCAATTGCAGCCATCCCCACACAGTCCACTCTCCAAGATTGTCTCAGAGAGTCCCAGACAAGGCCATTTTCATCCTCCAAATGTGTGTCTTGAATAAGAGCACAATCAATCTCCCACTCCACAAGATATCTGCTGAGAGACACCCTTCTCATTTTATTGCACAACCCACGCACATTCCACGTTAAGACTCTCATCCCTTGCATGGCTGATCCCCTTGAGCCAAATTCTCAATGTATTCAACCATGATGGACTTTGCAACAGTTTCCTCTTCTATGGGACTCAAGTTCTCTTTCCTTTGCCTCCTAAGCATGTAAGGAGAGCATCCAACCCCCCTCTTTTGGCTAGTCCCTTTCCCGAATTTCAGATCATCAGGTGCAAGGAAAGGCATTTGATTCACATCCCTAAGGACATTTCTTCCACTGCTATTTTCTATTTCCTCTCCCGACTTCTTATAATTGGTGGATTTTCCAAGGTCCACAAGTGTTTGGTTAGCACTCCCCATGACAGTGTCATCAGCCATAGTCATCTGATCCCACTCTAAGACAACCTTGTAGCAGTCTTTCCTCTTCTTTGGCTCAAGCGCATCATCTGAGGGCTTACAACCCTCCAGTTCATCCTGTTGTACCTCTCCAGATCTATCAACAGATGTCTTATCCTGACCCAGTTCTGGTAATATAAATTTCTGCCTTACCACTGATAGGCGAATAAGCCATGAAGAGCCCCCAAACCTAAGGATGATTTTATCTGGCAATGACCCACTTCTAAAAACCTCAGCCTCGAATTGTAGCAGACGGGCATCACCTTCCCCAATTGTAATTTCAGTATCATCACTAATAAATACAATGCCAGCAATCATCTTGGAGACCACCCCTCTAGATCTCAAATGTAGAGGCAATCCTTTGATCGCAAGGGTCACCTTCCTGGTACCCAATCTCTGAGGGGACCGATCAGGAAGTGCCCCATCAAAGGGAGAGACCAGCCTCCACAGCACACTGATGTTTTCGAAGGTACTCGAGTGAAAGCGTAGCCTTTCCACGTCTATCATCCCTAGATCGAAAACAAGAAAACGGGTCTGGGATAGCACAACAACATTCTGTCCAATGAAATAAGGGATAGGGAACTCACTAGTTGATGGAATCTTTCAATGGAAGTATTACCAGTCATAACTTCGATGATCAGAGCACCCCTTAGCACCATCTCTACAGAAAGAATATCCTCTGAGAATGGGATCTCCACATCGATTGTGTGGCCAACTAGCGCTGATGGCAGGGGAAGCTAGGGCTCCTTCAGATCCTCCTATTTTGGGCACGGAAGGGCCATCTTCATGCGATGCAGCCTCACCCCTGTACACGAATCACATTTGTGACCATCTCTTCTACACGCCAAGCAAACAAGGGGATTTCTACACACAGCAGCCACATGCCCTCTTCGTCTGCACCTATAGCACAGAACCTCTCTGTTCGTCCTCCTCCAACCCCCTTCGAAACAAATCTGGTTGCCCTACCCTCATACGACTGCCATCTCCTCTCCCTCCTCTAATTTCTCGATCTTCATGTCTTCCAATCACCCTCATCCCCAACCCTAGCTGCACCCTCACCCTCTTCTCCCATCACCCGTTGCCACTCTCTCTCTCTCGCCATCTTCCCAAGAGCTCTTCTCCACTAGCTTTTTTCCTCAAGCCATAACAGTAATTTCCTATTTTTCATCTTAAAAAAAATAGGAATTTGGAGATGAGAACTTAGGCATTAAGAGTTACAAACTTTAGAAATTGATACTTTGGGACCTGAATACTTAGACTCTTTAGGTCTTCAGGCTTAATTAGCCCAGGTGTCCACTCGAATGTGGACTTAGTCTCAAGTCCTCGCCAAATAATTTTATCTTAAACTGGTCAATAAATTTGGGTGATAAGTATACGACTTATCAACTCGTCCTCTGATTTGAGGGGAATTTAAGCCTAAGCATTTACACACTTTTTCCACTGACTCACTTTTTAGCGGTTTCTTCGAAAATTGGGTAGCTAATGAACTATTTAGAGTGGTATGGCTGGCAAGTTGTTGGCTATAATAGCTCATTGGTCGATTGTCCAGAGCCCAGCCACAAGACCATTTTCTTCGTACTACCTTTAGGTAAATCTTAGATCAGGGAAGCACCTACTGAGAAAAAAAAATAGAAAAGGAAGAAAATAATATATATATATAAGAAAATAATAAAGCCACACTTCACTGCATGAGTCTGGCTGGCAAGTGGCCGTGAGTAACAGCCCATTGGCTGGTTATCCAAAGCCCAGCTCACAAAAATGCACAATAATTCCCAAAACACATAGGGAAGTGGGGAAGTAGATAAACCGAGAAGATATACACTGGGTTCACCCTTGTGTTGACCGATAAATAAAAGAAGTACGGAGAAAGCTACCAATCAAAAAGATAAACCTCTAAGTAAGGTCACCTAGGGTCATAGAAACCCGAAGTCCATTTTAACAGCCACCTAGTGAGTCATTCACTCTTTTCAGTAGATGCTAGCACTTAGAGTCCTTTTCAAGTCATGGGCGAGTAGGGTAGCTATAAAAAGTTAATTCGGAACTCTCAAACTCCAAAAGTACAAAAAAAATTAGAAAAGAAGAAAAAAACAAGAAAAAAAATTGTGTATCTTCTCTTTTCAAATAGGGCGAGGGCTTGGATGGTCTGCATTCTGGTAGACACCCGGGCACTGTTGAGTTTTTGTAATTAGGTCTTGGGGTTGAGATTTTCTAAAGCAATCGACGAATTCTGAGTAAATAATTGAATCCTGGCTCTACTTTTATACATAGCATTTAGGTTAATTTTGTTAGGGACTAGCAAAAAGTAAGCATGGGAGTATGATAAACACGCATAAATTCATCATAAAATACTTATTTACGATCGTTCCTAGGATATAAATATTGCATAAACATCCATTGCATTGCATTTAGGATAGTTGTATATTATGTACATTAATTCCGTCATTTTATACGACCAGGAGGTAGTGTGACATCTTTACAGGCTTCGGATGAAGAATCTGACCGTACGGATGGATTTAGAGTGTCAATTGCAGTTCGTCAACATGAGAATCACCCCAACCAGAGCTCTGTAGCACCCTCTACAAGAAAAAGATGGACGGCCCAGATGGCGCCATGTGGTGCCATCCAAGCTGCCCCACCTCAGCCAAAGCATCCCCAAGCTCGACGCAAGATGAGATCCCAGCCATTGGATCTCAATCCAATGACTGACATGTGCGCTCCACGGCTAAAGAAGCATCTCACCTCACCCGGTCTCAAGCAACTCAAGCGAGGCCTCATCTCAGCCATTGGATCTTCATCCAACGATCGAGATGCACGACAGCAGCATCCCCCACTTGACAAAAAGAGTGACTTAGACAAACGATGGGGCACTCTCTCCACAGATGCAAGATGCAAGTTCGACTCCTGATCCGCCGCACCTGCACCCGCCTCAGCAAAATAGATCGCTCGATCTTGATCGAGCGGTCAGCGTCCCCCCGCACGTATGGCACGTGATTCAAATTTCAAGAGAGGCGGCGACCTTCAGCGATAGCCTGGCGAGCCTTTAGTGATGCTTACAGCCATCACTAATTGCTCATAGGTGCAAGGCCAGCTGTGCGCGTGAGCGGGCATGAGCTGGCTACAGCGACACTTAAGCTAGACCTACAGCAACGTCCTGGAGGTCACTATTGGTCTTTTGCCTATTTTAGCCTCCTCTCATCCACTATATAAAGACCTACACCCCTTCCCTTCCAAAGCATCTCTACCTACTCTACTCCCACCTACTCCTAAGCTCTAGCAAGGCTACCAACGCTCCGTTAGAGCTTACTCTCAAGCTCCCAAGGCACCTATTAGTATAACGAACCTCTACCCCACCAAATATTCCTCCATCTTCCCATCACCATTCATAGGTCACCTTGGAGCCATCCTCCCACCTGCATTCCGATAGAAAATCATCTCCACCTCCTCACCTCCATTCCGAAGCCACGCTGAAGCTTTCCTCTACCTAACATCCTCCTGCATCTCACCTCCATTGTCCCACTTCCCAACTCCTTCCAAGCTTCCACCAGGCGCCGTTGTCTCGCTGAACAGCCGCTTTAGGAGATTCTTTCTCACCTCTCTTTTTTTATGCTTTCTAGATTATTGTAATAAACATTTGTGCAATATATATCATATTTGCTTCTATCTCCATTGTGGTCCATATTATTTTCTTGCTTTATAAAAACAAATGAAAAAAAATAACAAAACTAAAACACCAAAAACAAACAAAACAAAGCGTTGTTTTCGAATTAAGTAAACGTCACCTACCTATATTCGACCCAGGACTCCCTTGGAGTTTCGGTAAAATTTTATTTGATAACGAGTTTTGCGACAACAATGACAGGTTACTCTTAACCCCGATTTCAAACATGCGAAACACGTGCATCATCCAGCATTAATGCTCAGAAGGTACTCATCCAGAAAATGTTCAGTAATGGGTTCAGAAGGGTCAATGATCGAAGAAGGAAGATGGGACAAATGGTCAGCAACCAGATTTTGTTTGCCCACTTTATCGTGTATCTCGAGATCAAATTCTTGCAAAAGCAAGATCCATCAAATTAACCTCTATTTAGCATCCTTCTTCGCAAGTAAGTGCCTCACAACTATGTGATTCGAGTAAATAATGACATGGGATCCCAAGAGGTATGATACGAATTCCTCCAGCCCAAAAACTATGACCAACAGCTCTTTCTCCGTAATCCTATAATTACACTAAACCTCGTCCAATGTCTTGCTGGTCTAATATATTACCACTGGTTTCCCATCAATCTTTTGCCCAAGTACCACTTCTACTACATAGTCGGATGCATCGTACATGATCTCAAATGGCTAAGACTAGTCAGGAGATTGTAGGATTGGAGCCTGGGTTACTCGGTCACATAGGATCTTAAATGCACGAACACACTCAATTGTCATCTCACAAGGAGTGTCCTTTAAGAGAAGATTAGTCAAGGGGCACATAATTTTGGAGAAATCAGATATAAAACGTCGATAAAAATCAACATGCCCTAGAAATGGTCGAATGTCTTTGACCGAGGAAGGCACTAGAAGTTTGGAAATCAAATTTACCTTAGCTTGGTCAACTAGGATACCTTTCTTAGACACAAGGTGTCCAACTACAATTCCCTCAGGAACCATGAAATGGCTCTTTTCCAAGGAGAGAACTAGGTTCACTTCAATACATCACCGAAGGATCTAAACCAAGCACAGAAGGAAATCATCAATGTCTAACCAAATACCTAGAAGTCATCCATGAAGACTTCAAGGTATTTACCTACTGTATCAGAAAATATAGCTAGCATGCACCACTGAAAGGTGGCAGGTAGATTGCATAGCCCAAATGGCATCCTATGGAATGTATACATCCCATAGGGGTAGGTAAAGGTAATCTTCTCCTGATCTCCAGGATGAATTGCCATTTGGTTATATCCGTTGTACCTATCTAAAAAATAGAAAAATCAATTCCCTACCAGCTTTTCAAGGACTTAGTCAATAAACGAGAGAGGAAAATGGACTTTCTTCGTGGAGGTATTCAATTTCGGATAGTCTATACAGACTCTCCACAAGTTCACAATCCGAGTCACGATGGTTTCTCTAAATTCGGTAGTAATCACAATGAGCCTTACCTTTTTAGGCACAACCTAAATGGGACTCACTCAATGGCTATTAAAGATGGGGTAGATGATTCTCGCATCGAGCCACTTAATGATCTCCTTTTTCATGACCTCCTAGAGATTCGGGTTAAGTCTTCTCTGCATCTCGCGAGAACGTCGTAAGCCCTCTTCAACGTAAATACAATGAGTGCAATAAGAGGGACTTATTCCAGTCAAGTCATCTAGAGTCCAACCAATGGCTCTATGATGTTGCTGGAGGACGGAAATCAACTTTGTTTCTTGATCAGGAGTGAGTCAAAAATTGATAATCACTTGAAACGTCTAATTCAAACCAAAAAATATGTACTTCAAATGGTCCGGGAGTGGTTTCAGCTCCAGGATTGGGTTATCAGCAATAGGTGGGGGTTCGGTGTTAGCCTCAGTTGACAAGGTGGAATCTAGAGATAGGACTAAATTAGATTCAGGCTTCCTACTCTGTGGGTCAAGATCTTCTTGTGGCTGAGGTCCTTGGGAAATTGGGTTCACCTCAAGAATCGGTTCCTCAACCAAAAATCCTATGTCACATACTTCCTCAATTGTCCCACAGTTTATTCCTTTCTAGACCATAAAAATATCAATCCTTAATGTCTTATCCCCAAATTTTAATTTGATCTATCCCTCTTCACAAATAATGTTTGCCCTAGCAGTCACTAGGAATGGTCTCCCCAAGATGATTGGTGTGCCTTTCAGATTCTCAGGAGTATCCATGTCCAACACGATGAAATACACCAGGAAATAAAAATCTCTCACCCTAACTAGCACATCCTTGAGAATTCCTCTTGGCAACTTAATCGATCTATCAGCCAATTGCAGAGTCACCTTAATTGATTTAAGCTCAATTTCCTCAAAGTGGTCTACCAAGAATCAGGTTTATGGATGCTCCTAAATCCAATAAAGCTCGATCAAACTCTAAGTTTTCTATCTTGCAGGAGATCAAAAGGGTGCCAAGATCCTTCACTTTATGTGGGAGTTTGCTCAAGATTATAGAGCTAGCCAGCTCTAACAACACAATCGGACTCCCATCTTTGTTTCGCAGCTTACGCTTTGGTGTACACAAGTCCTTCAAAAATCGGGCGTAAGTCGGTATGTAGCGAATCACATCCATCAAGGGAATGCTTATTTGGATTTGCTCAAAAAGCTTGACCAAGTCCTCAGGTGCACGGGTTTGGATTTCTTATTCCTTTAGTCAAGGCCTCTGGGAATGGACCATCTTTAGGATTTTCTAGGCTATAGTGTGGGTTTATCCTTGTTATCCATCCTGGACTTAGTTTTTAAACTACTCAGACAAGATTGACTAGGATAAGGTGGGTCCTGAGTAGTTTTGCCACTACGAGTAATGACGGAGTTTGGGCCTACCTGGTTTGGATTAGTAGTTGGCAAGATAGGAGGTTACTACTGATAGAAGCCTCCAACCCATCAAGTGGAGGTGCAAAAGAGGCCTAATAAATATAATGTGCTTGGTCTTGATTTGGGTTCACAACATGCCTTTGGTGAGGCACATTGTTCAGGTTTGGCAGAGGTTGGGAAGTGCACCGAGCTTATGAGTCCCAACCATCTATGTGAGTTGATTGCTAACCTCTGTAATTTTCGCATTATGCTGCCTCTACATGGCAACATTGGTCTTCTACATATTAGCCAGGGTCTGTAAAATTAGGCTCATCTGATCGTCCTTGCTAGGCCCGATTTGGAAATTCGAGTTGGGCCCAGGATGAGCAAGCAAATATGGTTGCATTTGTGGTCAAGGTTGGAATTAAGGTCAAGAGTTCTGATTATTCCCCAACAAAGAGAAATTCAGATGACTGCACCATCTAGGGTTGTAAGAGTTAGAGAAAGGATCATTCTGGATGGAGTGGAGCTCCTCGTAGGGTTGAGTAGCTCCAGAGTATACAAGATACTGGGATTCAAAGATCTCACAACTAGGATAGGAAGGTTTGGAGTTTCCTCCGAAACCTGGATCAGATGGGGGTGGATAAGCATTCATCCCTGGATATAAGTGGTGGTGAACATTGTGCACAGCCTCCCTCCCTATGGACAAACACGTATACGTGCTTTGCTGAGAAGTAGCTTTTTGGAGTTGGTGAGTCAAATCATCCAACTTCTCCTCGATAATGGAGACCTTATCCAATCGACTAGACACTAACTCCATATCGACTGATGCGGATAGGTCTCATGTTTCGTGTGTCCCTCAAGTGTTTGTCAATGCACTGGTAGTCGTCCAGTCGAACATACCTAGAGACTCATTGTTTATAGAGTTCTCACACATGTTCTCAAGAACCTCCCAAATGATGTCTTCGTCTTTACCCATGAAGTTACCTTCACAAGCTACATTAACAAATAATCTGATGTCCTCACAGAGTCTCCGGTAAAAAGACTAGACTTGTTCCCATTTAGGAACTCCGTGATAAGGGCATTACCGCATAAGATCCAGAAAGCGATCACGTGCCTCATGAAGAAGTTCCCCCGCATTTTGTGTGAAATGATGATTTGGTGCCTTAGGGCATTAGTGCACCCTACTGGAAAGAATTTCTTGAGGAATTCAGTTTGCAACTCCTCCTAGGTGTTGATCAGTCGCGTCAGAGACCGATACCAATGGCATCCCTATCCTTCAATGAGAAGGGGAACATTTTCATAAGCAGGGTGTTCCAGTTCTGAACATTTGGCCCCAGAGTCTAGGTTAGTTGTTTCAATTCCTAGATATGTTGGAAAGCATCTTCAGAGCCAAACCCATGAAAGTGGGGGATCAGGTTGATAATATTCAACTTCAACTCTATATCAGGTCCCCCAGTCGGAATCTGCACCCTGGGTTCGATAGCCACAACTGCAAGATTATAGTGATCTTGCATTTGTGGATGCGGTTGGGGGTTGGCCAGTGCATGAATAAGGTCAGTAAGAGTCTGCAACTGGTCCTGCAGGTGTTGAATATCACCCCCTTCTTGTTCTGGATCCTCCATGGAAGCAAAAGATGGAGAACCGAGATTAGGTGTAGATGGATCAGAAGAGATATCGAATAGATTAAAAGTAGACCCAAATAAACGAGTCAGGGTCTAACCACGACAAGTGTGCCTTGTTAATGGAGGTCTTAAGACTAGTCTTAACGACCTCCTCCCATACATACACTGCAGAAGAGATGAGGGACTGGAAATGTTCTGAACCCAATCAAGGCACCCAAAAGAATTGGATGACTATGGCAGTTCGAGGTAGATGGACCTCTTGATAAGAAAACTCTCACACCTAAAAATTACTTAGGAAACCAAGAAGGCAGAGCCCCGCAAAGACCCCAACAGGGTAGAGCGTCCCCACAGGTTACAGGGTTTCCCCCACTCAACCTTCCTTGTCACCACAGGTCCAAGTAAACCAGAATGTGCGAATTAAGCCTAAAGTCTACCAATTTTAGGCTGATATAGACACATCTATTTAGCTTAAAATGCCTAATCATGCATGTTCCTAGGCTTAGATTTGTATTTCATGTTATAACTATTGCATAGCATGCATCATTCTGCATTTAGAGTAGTTGTATATATTTTATGTTAATTAGGTTCTTTTTATGGTCAGGAGAGAAGGATATTTATTTCAGAGCCTTAGATTGACAATCTGACCATACGGATCTATTCAAGACGACGACCAGAGTCCAACGCCCCCGAAATCACCTCAATCGGAGTCCTGTAACACCATATGCAATCCGAGAAAGATCAACAGCCAAGGGACTAGGTGACATAATTCGGAGCTTCAAATGACAAATCTGACTGCACGGATGGATTTGAGTCGATGATCGCAGCCCAACGGCGTGAAAATCAACTCAATCCAACCTCTACAGTAGCCCTACAACGAAAAGAAGATGGACGGCCTAGATTGCACCACATGGAGCAACCCAAGCCACCCAAGCGCACACATGCGCCACCGCATGCACACAGCAGCATGGGTGCACGGGCGCGTGGAGGCATGCATGTGCATAGTGCAGCGCGACGCATATGTGTGCGTGCGTGCAACAAATAGAGTGCACAGCGGAGCATGGGGCGAGCACGTGGTCGGTTGGCACCAGCCTACAGCGATGCCTGAGATGGACCTATGGCGACACTTACAACCGTCACTAATTATTCGCACGCCAGCAAGGCCAACTGCACATGCCAGTAGGCATGAGCTACCTACAGCAACACTTCCAGGGATAGCCTGGAGATTACTAATGGTCTCATACCTATTTTAGCCTCTTCTCCACTTTAAAAGGACCTACACCCCCTCCCTTCCAAGCTATCTCTACCTACTCTACTCCCACCTACTCCCAAGCTTTAGCAAGCCTACCAATGCTCTGTTAGAGCTTGCTCTCAAGCTCCTAAGGCACCAATTAGTATAGCGAACCTCTGCCCCACCAAATACTCCTCCAACTTCCCATCCCCATTCATAGGTCACCTTGGAGCCATCCTCCCACCTCCATTCTGGTAGCAGATCATCTCCACCTTCTCACCTCCATTCCAAAGCTGCGTTGAAGCTTTCCTCTACCTGACGTCCTCTCGTTTCTCACCTCTGTCGTCCTGCTTCCCAACTCCTTCATTCAAGCTTCCACCAGGCACCATCGTCTCGCCGAACAGCCACTTCGAGAGATTTCTTCTCACCTCCCTCTCTTTTTATGTTTTCTATATTATTGCAATTGACATTCATGCAATATATCATATTCAATTCTATCTCTCTCTTGTCATTGATTGTCATTTTATTTCAAAAACAAAAAAAGATAACAAAACACTAAAACATCAAAAGGAAACAAATCGAAGTGCGATTTTCATTCAAAGTAAACATCACCTCACTTTGTTCGACCTGGGACTCCCTTGGAGTTTTGGTATAAATTTTATTTGATCATGAGTTTTGCAATTATGATGACGAGTCACTCATAACCTTAATTTCAAACACGCAAAACCCGTGTGATCATAGGCCTAATTGTGCCTTAAATCATCACTTGACTTAAGAGATTGATTCAAAATGTGACCTAATTTAAGTTTGGTTGATTCACAAAGTGAACCAGCTTCACTTGACCTGCCCTAAAGTTGAGGATGAAATTCGAGTCAAGTCACCTGAACCACCCTATTTTGGTTCTCAAAAAGGTTATTAGGTCTCAATTTTAAGATTCAAATGATCGTAGAGCCTTGATTTTAGGGTTTGATGATAAGATCAATTCAACCATGGGCTTAGGTAGCACACAAATGCAAGAAGATATGTTTCCTTTATAAATGGCAAGTGTGTATTAATACCAAAAAACACACATTTTGTAAATGCAGGTTTTTATATCATTGCAATGCCTAAATTCACAATCAACTTTTATAATTTATATTCCTAGATAGGGTGAATATCTAGGGTCATTCAAGGAGGCAAATTTGTTAGTCACATGAAATGTTTCTCTCTCTCGCCTCTCAAATATACACTTCTCTTTTTGTATTTTGATTTTTGTAAATTTTTATATTTGGAATAAGCGAGACACAAATGCAAAGATAGAACTATGCTAAAGAACATGCCTAAGTGACAAGAAAATGTCCACACCTCTAAGCTCACCCTAGGCAAGTGCACCTATGGTAATTGGAGGGTAGAGTGTGTGCAACAAGTTAAGAAAAACCTAAATGCTTGAATTAAAATGAAGAACCAAAGTAGAGAGGCAAAAAGCTTTTATATTAACTATATAAGCAAGGTCACAAGTAAACAAATGCTTGGAATTAAAAATCTAGCTAATACAAAAACAAAAGGGATGAATAAAATGAAGATCCTCCAGTAGATGCTTTAAGAAGCTCTTGCTCCAACTGCAACTGCTCCCACAGTTGAAAGGAACTTCTCTTTGGCTTCTTCCTTCAATTGGTTCTCCTCTAAGCCTCCTCCAAGGGTGGAAGTCCACCACCCTTGTTCCTCCTCTTTCCTAGCTGTCCCCTTAGATGAAGGCTTCCTCCTTGGTGTGGCACAAGGGAGAAGGAGAAGAGGAAGAAGGCACCAAGAAGGCAGGTAGGTTGTCCCCTTGATCTTCTTCTCTTCTTCTTCTTCCTTGGCCTTAGGTTATAGGTGGATAATGGTGGAATTAACTAAGGGAGAAGATGGTTGTATGGTGGTGGTTATGGGGGGTATTTGTAGGAGTGATGATGGGAGATGTTGGCGCGGAGTAGGTGTAGGGCTAGGATTAGGTTTGGTGGGTACTTAAGGGATCCTAAGGTGGGGGTAGGTTGGAACCAACCTAAAGGATACTAAGAGGGTGGTTATGGTTGGTTAAGGGACACCTAAAGGTGGCGCCAACCATGGAAGGGTGCCATGATTTAGCGCCAACCATTTTGGCTTCTAGAAGGTGGTTAGGTGGAGGGTTAGGATGGGCTGTGTGGTGATATGGGGTCATTTTGGCGCCAAAAGGGGGGAGGTGGTTATGGCTATTTTGTCACCAAGAATGAAGTGTCTCTTGGTGATGGTGGTGGTGTAAAAGGTGGTGAAGTGTTGGCACCAAAAGGGAGTAGGTGTAGGGGAGCTTAGGTGGACTTAGGCAGGCTTATTTGGTGGAGCTAGTTAGGTGAGGTTTAGGGTTAGGTTGGGATGCCATGGAGGTGGACTAGCTAAGCTAGCTTAGCTAGTAGATAAGTAGTGGAGAGAGGAGGTAGAGCTAGGGTTTTGGAGGAAGAGCTGAGGAGGAGCTGCATCTAAGCTGTACTAGAGCTTATGGCTACTGAAGAGAGCTACATGGAGCTTCCTTAACTGGCTTAGCTAGCTAGTTCTTTGCTAGCTGCTAAGCCAAGCTAAGATGAGCTAACTTCTACTGATGTGAGCTGAGGCTAGCTAGGTCTAGTCTTCCTGGAGATTACCTAGCTACCTGGAGTAGCTAGCTTAGGTTAAGTCGCTTAGCTCAACTAAGTTGAGTTGAGTTGAGTCTCCGAGAACCAGACTTGAGCTAGCCTGAGCAGGTTGAGATCTTCTTTAGCTGATTAGGTTTAGCTAGTTGATGGCAGTAGCTAGTCCTAATCAGCTAGAGCTTCCAATGAATTGTTATAAGCTGGAGGAGCTGGGATCAACTATTGTGAGCTAGTTTGAGCTGCCATCCAACTGAGGTGAGCTAAATGGAGCTGATGTGAACTAGCTAGAGCTACCATATAGCTGAGATGAGCTTAACGGAGCTAAGGATGAGTTGATCTAGCTAGAAGGAGCTGGGATGAGCTAGATCTAATTGAGATCCAGCTGATGTAGTCTTCTCCTTCAACTTCTACCTTCCAAAGTGCCAAGGTTTGCGGGATCTAACTATCTTCCTATCCCTGACACTCAAGTAAATGCATTAAAAATACAATAAAATGCAATGCATGCCTATCCTAAGTGAATGCCTAAATGTAGCCCGAAAACCCATTTGCAAAGTTAAAACCCTAAGAGCTAGATCTATTTTAGGGCAGAAGAATGATGATAAATTGACGTTTATCACATATTAGCACTTCAGCCCTTAATGTGAAAACCCTAATTGGTTCTATTTCCAAGTGCAATTTTATTCCAAATATAGTACCTTGGACTCAAACAAGAAGGTGAGTAGTCCAAGGTGCTGCAAGTTTCTAGTAGGCGCAAGTAGTAAAGATCGGGTGTTCTGAATCAAATCGAATCAAATCTGATCTGAATGCAATCGAATCGAGTAAATTAGAAACTCTTGCCTTGATTGATATCTCTTGAAAATAAGGCAGGTTTGGATTCATAATTCTTTTTGTTTCCTTTTTTATCTTCCTAAGAAAGAGAGGGGATTAGGGAAGAAAGGGAAGATGACTAACCTGCCTCTGGTATGGTTGCTTCGAGTTGATGATTGATAGAAACAACATCATGGGCCCTAACTAGCCACATTTAGTCAGATTTGACTAATTAAGGCTCCTACATAATCATCTGAGGGTCAGAACTCCGCATTATCTAGATTTGAGAAGAGAATGGTAAATCATGGTTAATTCTATAATTTTAACAGCACATCAGGAACACAAATTAATCATGGTGTTACTCAGGGATTAAATGAAGGAAAAATGAGCTTAAAATTCCAAAAATTGGGTCAGTAGAGATAGAAACGGGGTTTCACGCATTTCAAAAATGCAACAACACACAAAACCCTAATTTCAAACCCACTTAAATTAAAGAGGTTTTTTTCAGGATAAATTCATCTAAACCTCCTAAAATTCATAGAAAAATATTCTAAGAGGTTTTGTGTCCTCGGTTTGACCATCTGAACCCATTTTGACCTAGAAGTCTCAGACGAAATTTTACCCTAATTTGAGCTTCTGTGCAAATTTCCTAGTCAAATGTGGTCAAAACTGAAATCTAACTTCACCATTACATTCCTTGGATCCAAATTAGGTTGGTACCAAAAGTCAAGCTCAATCAGAGTCCATCTTAACCTAGTTTGCAATTTAGCCCTTTAAAACTTTATTTCTTACATTTACCCCCTCAGGTTTCAAATTATTTGTAAAAGGGCCCCTAACTTCTCATCTTTTTCTTCACTTTGGTCCCTACCACCACTGGCGGTGGGAACACACCTTCAGCAAGGTTCGAGGGAGATTTTCTCCCTCGAATCAGGTCCAATCACCTCCAAACTTGAAGGGAAGATCCACAAGAAGTTGCTCGATCTGCCAAACCTAATCTCGACCTCTAAATCAAGCTCTTGAGCTCGAACAAACTCAATATTTCTAGGGATCCTTCTCCCTAAAATTTTGAGCGATTCAAGCTCATTCCCAAGCTTGATGCTCGACCTTGACCCTTTAAAATGACCCCATTCGCCAAACCGTCCTCCTTAGCGTGGTTCAGGGCCAAAAATACCCTCTTCTCTCTGTTCCTCCGCCTACTCCAACTAAGCTTCGGTGACACCTCTACTCTACCTTCGTCACCCTCTGCCACATATGATAGGAAAAGGCAATCCTCTTCCCTATGTCATCCTCACCTCGCTATACCAGCCAGGAGCGTCCTCTCCCTTTGATGTCACTGTTCTCCCTCACCGGATCTTTCTCTTCTTCGGCACTGACCCATCACAACTGGTTCCATACTCTCTCTCCCCTCATCCATAAGCACCCTCTCTCGACTCCTCTCACCTCCCTAATTTTTCCTGCCTACTTAGACTCTAAGTTCGTACACCACATCACTCGCATCTCTGTTATCTTCCCCAACTCCGGCCTAACTCTAATGAGTCCACGCCGCCACTCCACCCCACAAAACTCATCGCCACTGAGTCCATGAGCTCTGCCTTGCCTCACTGATCAAAGCCCCAAAGAAATGATTATTGAAGCCGGAAAACTACGCGTTCGCAGTTGGATTCAAAAATCCATCGTTGTAGTTTGAGTCGCGAAGAAATCCGTTCAACAGATAAAGAAGCTCTGAGTCGAACACAGGGTGGCTACGTCGATCAAAAAATCCGCAATTTTATTTTCTTTTTTGTATTCCTTTTTCTGTTTAAAAGGCGAAATAATCACAATGGAATCGCTATAAACAATAAGAGAGAAAGAGAGAGAAAGAGGCAATCACTTGGTAATTAAATATAGTTTTTACAACTAAGAAAGCGAAAAATTATTGCACTAGAAAGTAGAAAATTGTTACAACTAGAAAGCAGGAAATTCTACTCTAGAAAGCGATAAAAGAAAGGAGAGAGATTTTATCGTCCTCGACGAATCCTGGAGGACGAGCTGGACGAAGGTGACGCCTGGAAAATAGAGGATGAGGCAGGAAGAAGGAGGACAAAAGTCAGAAGAACGGGAATGAGGCAGCACGTCATCGTTGTCACGGGATCCACTTCTCGAACGGGAGCGAAAGATTGATTTTAGCTCTTGAGGAGCATCCTGGGTGTGGGACAAGCTTCTCTTAAGCTTTGGAGAGGTGGAGAGGAGAAGGAAGGGATGAGAAATTCGTAGGGTAGGGATATCCTTTTATAGTTGCAAGGATTGGGGGCATTTTGGTCATTAAAATTTCAAAAACATTAATATGGGGCCTTTAGTGACGAACTTAAATGTCACTAAAGGTATGTCGTGGGTGACGTGTGCACGCGCTGCATGCACCCGCTCCTCTTCTGCACCTATAACACCCATGCAAGTTTGGGCTATATCAGTCGTTCGATCGTGAGATCGGACGATCGAGATCTTGCCTCACAGCACCCATTCAAAATGCCTCTGCCGCGATGACGCGCGTACGTGATCGAAGAATCCTTTGTGGGCCACATCTCGTCCTCTCATTCGCCCGATCTTCATCTGATGGCCGAATCGCGCCCGCGCCCGTCTGGATTGGGGCGCTCAATGCGGCTCGAACGCGCGACCCCTACGTCGCCCACAAGGGCACGACCGCTACGTTGAGGCCTCATTTTTCTTGAGCGGAGGATTTAAGTGCGCGGATCTGTGGCCATTGGATGGGCATCCAAAGGTGGAGATTCATGAGTGGGTGAAGAAGAAAAGCATAGGCGGGTCCTTAGGGCCGGTTGGGTAGCTGAGATGGCACCACGTGGCGCCATCTTGGCCGTCCATCTTCTATGTGTTGTAGACGGTGCCACGGGTGTCGGATTGGACCGATTTTCACGCCGTTAGGCTGCGATCATCTATCCGAACCCATCTGTGCGATCAAATTTGTCGTCTGAAGTATGGATTGGCACCATCTTGGCTCTTAATCTTTAGGGTTTCTCGGTCTCTATCTGGTGCTACGGATGTCTGATCAGGGTGATCTTGGAGTCGTTGAACTCCAATCGTCACCCTGATCAGATCCGTACGGTTGGATCTTCGATTCGAGGCCCCAATTAACAAGTTGCCCTGTCCCTGGCCATAAAAGGAGACAATTACTATACAATTTATACAACTTGACCTAAATGCATGATTATGCATGTTATGCAATATTTATAATGTATGATGCTAATATGACACTAAGAACATACATTAATAGACATTTTTGGCTATTTAGATGTATCCACAACACACCCCCATGCCTATCATTTACTAGTCCCTAGCAAAAAATGATATGCTATTTATAAAAGTATTAGGGTTGGATTACTTGGGCACAAGTCATTTTCAACATTAAGAAATTTTTACTTAGGACCTAAATTTTCAAAGACACAACAGTGCCCAGGTATTTGCCAAAATGCAGACCGCCTCAGGCCCTCACCTTATTCAAAGAAAAATCTCTTTTTCTCTTTTTCTTCTCTTCTAATTTTTTTGAATTTTTGAGTTTAGGGTTATAGAGTGACTTTCTACGGCCACTCAACCCACCCAAGATTTGATGAGAACCCTAAGTCCTAAGCATCTTTTTGTAAATGTGATAAACTCATTGATCAGCAATCCGAACGGACTTCGGGTTTCTACGCCCCTAAGTGACCTTAAAAAGAGTTATGCCTAAAGGTGTATCTATACGACCGGTAGTTTTCTCCCTACTTTTATTTTTTATAGGGTCAACACAAGGGTGAATCTAGTGTATATCTCCTCGATTTATTTTACTTCTCCACTTCTTCCTAAGTGTTTTAGGAATTTTTATGTGCATTTCTTGAGCTAGGATCTAGACAACCAGTCGATGAGCTGTTACCACCGACAACTTACCAGCCATACTCGTGCGGTGAAGTGTGGCTTATTTCTTTTTGTTTCTTTTTCTTTCTTTTCTCCTTTTCTTTTTTTTCTTTCCTTTTTCAACTTTCTTTTTCCTTTTAAGTAGGTGGCTTCCCTGGTCTAAGATTTACCTAAAGGCAGCAAGAAGAGAGTGGTCCTGTAACTGGACTCTGGACAGCCTACCTATGGGCTGTTACCCACGATAACTTGCCAGCCATATCACCCTGGAAGGTTCATTAGCTACCCAATTTTTGTTAAAACCACCAAACAACGAGTCAATGACGAATAGTGTGTAGATGCTTAGACTTAAAGTTCCCTCAAATCAGAGGGTGGGTTGATAAATCGTGTACTTATTACCCAAACTTATTTGATCAAATTAAAATAGAATTCAGGATGGTGAGGACTCGATAAACAAATCCACATTTTAGTGGATACCCGGGCTGATTAAGCCCAAAGTCCTGAAGGGTCTTAGTGTTCAGATCCTACTGTAATATTTCCTAAGATTGAAAGGTCCCAATGTCCAAGTATTCCTTCCTAATTCAATATTTTTTATGTTTATATAAGAAAATAAGTAGGATTTACAAGAATTCCACGGAGCTGGAAAATTAATTCAGAAATGAATCCACCCCCCCATGCCTAGCTGATGCAATGTCCACATTGAGAATAAACGACATGAAAGGAAAGGTAGAATGCAGAAGATATCACCTGAATATGAAGCTCGAGTCAGCTCTGAGTCAGACTGTACAACTGCTAAGTTTAATGTCGTCAGCTAGGCGTAGTCCAGCCAAAGAAGTCACAGCATAGCTAAAGCAACCGTGTCTGGGACAGGTTCTGGAATAGTACGGTCAATAAAAGGCTTCAGACGTTGACTGTTGACTTTGAATGAATTACCAATCTTCGGGTTAGAGATCTGAACAGCTCCATTTGGAAATATCTGATCGATAATGAACAGGTCGTTCCATTTCGACCTAAGTTTGCTACGAAAGAGCTTAAGTCGAGAATCGAAGAGCCAGACTTTCTAATTCGGCTCAAAGCACTTGCGGGAAATCAATTGGTCATGAAGAGCTTTGGTCTAAGCCTTATAAATCTTGGCATTCTCATACGCATCATTTCTAAGCTCCTCCAACTCAGATAGTTGGAGTTTCCTGGTCTTCCCGGCTAAACTCAGATCTAGATTGCACTGCTTGATTGCCCAGAATGCCCTATGTTCAATTTCTACAGGTAAATGGCATGCCTTTCCATTCACCAAACAAAATGGAGATATGCCGATGGGCATTTTATATGCCGTACGGTAGGCCCAAAGAGCATCCTCAAGCTTTTGAGTCCAGTCTTTGCGATCAGACCTAATCATTTTTTGCAGAATATTCTTGATCTTCCAATTGGAGATCTCGGCCTGTCCATTCATCTAGGGAAGGTAAGGTGTGGAGATTCTATGATTAACCCCATATTTTGCCAGCAAATTACGAAACTGGGCATTAGTGAAATGAGTGCCACCATCGTTGATGATGGCCCTCGAAATCTCGAACCTGCTGAAGATGTTCTTGACAAAATCGATGACCACCTTGTGGTCATTGGTTCGGGTGGGAATAGCCTCTGTCCACTTGGACACATAATCAACAGCAACAGGAATGTACTAGGGTCCAAATGAAGGGAGGAATGGTCCCATGAAATTAATGCCCCAAACATCAAAGATTTTGATGAGAAGAATCGGGTTTAGAGGCATCATATCTCTCTTAGTTATGCTCCCAAGTGCTTGGCATCAGGAACACAACCTCGAGAAATCCTGAGCATCCTTGAACAAAGACGGCCAATAGAATCCAGATTGTAAAATTTTTGCAGCCATCATTTTCCCGGAGAAGTGTCCACCACACGCGGATGCATGGCAGAACTCAAGTATACTCTTGAATTCGTTCTCCAGAACGCATTGGCAAATAATCTAATCAGAGCCAATGCGATACAGCTCAGGGTCCTCCTCGAAGTAATATTTGGCCTCAGATTTGAGTCTATCCCATTGTTGCTTGGTCCAATCCTGGGGATTTGACCAGTGGCCAAATAATTAACGATGTCAGCAAACCACGGAGTTTGGACACCTGAAACTGTAAGGATAGTCTCATCCGGAAAAGTATCAGCAATCAGAATGTTCGAACAAGAAGAATCACTCAGAAGTCTCGACAGATGATCCACCACCACATTCTGTACCCCGGATTTATTCTTGATTTCAAGATCAAATTCTTGAAGAAGAAGAATCCATCGAATAAGCTGGGGTTTGGCATCCTTTTTGGCCAAGAGATGTCTCAAGGCCGAGTGGCCAGTATATATGATGACGTGAGACCCTAAGAGATAAGCCCTAAATTTCTCCAAGGCAAACACCATAGCTAGTAATTCCTTCTCAGTAATAGTGTAATTCCTCTAGGCCTCGTCCAGAGTTTTACTAGCATAGTAGATGACAGAGAGCTTCCTGTCAATCTTCTAACCCAAAATAGCCCCAACCGCATAATCAGAAGCATTGATCATGATCTCAAATGGGGCTGTCCAAATTGGTGGTTGCAACACCAGAGTATAAGTGACTGCTATTTTAAGAAAATCAAATGCCTTACAGCGTGATTCGTTGAAATCAAATGGCATATCTTTGGCGAGAAGGTTGCTCAAAGGACGAGCAACCTTAGAAAAGTCCTTGATGAACCTCCTATAGAATCACACATGACCAAGAAATGATCGAATTTGTTTGACAGATGTGGGAGGAGAAAGTTTAGTGATAGCATCAACCTTAACTTTGTCCACTTCGATTCCCCGTTCAGAGATTACATAACCCAAGATGATGCCTTCTTGTGTCATGAAATGACTCTTCTCCAAGCTAAGGACCAGTCTTATTTTGATGCATCATTTAAGGATCATTTCAAGATAAGCTAGACAAGAGTCAAACGATTCTCCAAAAATAGAGCAATTGTCCATGAAGACTTCCAAAAACTCTCCCACCATGTCAGAGAATATGGCCAGCATACACCTTTGAAAAGTCGCAGGTGCATTGCATAAGCTGAATGGCATCCTACGGAAAGAAAAGGTTCCAAAAGGACGGGAGAAAGTCATTTTCTCCTAATCCTCGGGATGGATAGGGACTTGATTGTATCCTGAGTAACCATCAAGGAAACAGAAGTACTTCTGCCCAACTAGTCTTTCAAGGATTTGATGATAAATAGCAAAGGGAAATGATCTTTTTTCGTAGCTGTGTTCAGCTTCCTGTAATCAAAACAAACTCTCAAAGAGGAAGCTGAACGAGTTGTGACAGATTCTCCTTTCTCGTTAGTCACAACAGTAATCCTAGCTTTCTTGGGAATAATTTGCACGGGACTTACCCAAGAACTATCAGAGATCGGATAAATGATTCCTACATCGAGCCACCCGATAAGCTCCTTCTTGACCACTTCTTACATATTTGGGTTTAATCTCCTCTGCATCTG
Source organism: Thalassia testudinum (assembly GCA_037157565.1). Lineage (NCBI taxonomy): Eukaryota > Viridiplantae > Streptophyta > Magnoliopsida > Alismatales > Hydrocharitaceae > Thalassia > Thalassia testudinum. The sequence goes on along the minus strand of JAZHRO010000035.1, from coordinate 36,725,675 downwards.
GCGAGAAGGGCGGGATCCATCTTCCAAAACTATTCTGTGATTGCAGTAAGATGGCTCGATCCCCCTATGGTCATGATGGTCCAACCAATTGCCTCCCTATGTTCCTTTAGGACCTTAATCAGTTTGATCACTTGCTCCTTTGTTAATTTAGCACTGATAATCACAAGGAGCATCTTATGTGGTCCTAAAAATTGATATTTCAGATTCTCAGGCAATGATTTCAATTCAAGCTGGGGCAGGTTGATGATTGAAGGTAAGGAAGATGCTGATGAAGACTCATCAAGAGGAAGAGGTTGAGAGTAAATAAAATCGATAACCTCTTTAGAAGGTGGCGAGTTTACCAAAGGGGGTTGCAGGTCCAAATCATCATCAGAGGAGGAACTTTCAAATGCAAAAATTGCCATACAAGTTTCAATATTCACATTATCATCCTCAAGTTCCTCAATAAATACACAATCCTCGAATTTGTTAATCGCCTTAAAAATATCCAATTTCATTCTTTGATCCCTAAAGGTGATTTCCATGCTACCGCTCTCACAGTTAATGTTGGCCTTGGCAGTAGCTAGGAATGGATGCCCCAGAATGATGGGCGTGTTCCTTAAATTCTCAGGTACATCCATATCAAGGATAAGGAAATCTATAGGAAAATAGAAATCTTTAACCTTGACAATAACATCTTCAATGACGCCTCGCGAATTTGCGATCGAACAGTCCGCTAACTGCAGTGTTACTGAAGTCAACCGAAGTTCACCAAATCTGAACTTCTCATAAAGAGAAGTCGGAATTAGGTTAATGGATGCACCCAGATCCAAAAGTTCTCTATCAAAAGTGTAATCTCCGATGACACAAGAAATCAAAGGAGCATCTGGATCTCTCCTTTCTTGAGGGAGGTAGTGCAGGATAACAGAACTAGACTACTCAGAGAGTACCACCTTCCTCGGAACAGATTCTCTCAACTTACGCTTCTGTGTACATAAATCCTTTAAAAATTTTGTGTAAGTCGGTATATGTTTGATAGCGTCGAGGAGCGGGATATTGATCTCGACATTCTTGAAATTATTTAGAAGTTCCTCATTACTATTGACAGACTTCTTTTTTCTTGATCTAATCAAGGCCTCAGGAAAAGGAACATGAGTCGAATCTTCAGAATCAGGTTCCCGAACCTTGATTTCTTCTCCATAGGATTTGGTAAATCAGAACAGTGTGGTTGTGGATCCTGAGTTTGTTTACCACTCATTAAGGTAACAGAATTAGCATATGCATACGGGTTTGGGTCTTAGAGAGGGTTAGGAAAGATTGAAGGGGCTTCATTAGCCAAAAACCTTTGATTTGAGAAAGAAGAAGAACAGGAAGGACCCTGCTCAACCCCCTGAGCATGTGCGTGTGGGTCCCTCTAATTCCTGTACCCATGGGCTTGATTACTCGAATTTTGGATATTATGCAGGTTCGGTACGAGTTGAGATGGTAGAGATCCGGGTTGACGAGAATTAGCAATAAACTCATTTTGCAAGTTGTCCAACGAGGTTTTAATTTGCTGCATGAGCTGGAGCATAGATCCTTGCATATCTACCATTTGTCGATTCAAATCAGCCTACTCTACGGGTTGACGGGCATTCCAAGCTGGCTAATTGACCTAATTCGAAGGCAACTGAGTGTAAACGTGATCCTGACTCATTGGTCGTTGCGAAGCATAGTTGATGGGTCGGAATTGGGCCTACTGCTCCGAGTTTTCCCAGGAGAAGTTAGGGTGGTTTCTCTAACCCGGATTATAAGCATTGGAGTAAGGGTTGGACCTAACATTCTCCTATACATCATAAACATCCTCATAGCGTGAGGATGGAGAGAAAGAAAGGGAGGGATCAGAGAAACTGGGATCAAAGGCCCTAGTTTGGAACCCATAGGGTTCTGAATAATGCTAACTCGCAGGTTGAACCGCATCAAGTTGATTCACAAACTCTCGTCCAGAAGGAGCTCACGATGAATGGAATCCCAAATTCTGGGATTGAGTGGATCAAGAGTTGTTCATTGAGTTTCCATCCATCCACTCCTCCATTCTCTTAGTAACCAAGTCCACCTTATCAAGTTTATTACAAATCAATTCCATATCGAATGAATGAGAGTCATGGACTTCATTAACATTCGATCTAGGCTCCTGAGAGTGATTAAAAGTATTCATGAAGGCATGATTGATCGAATTCTCACTCATTTCCTCAAACAAATCATGCACACATCTGCATCTTTGTTGAGGAAATTGCCTCCGCAAGAAGCATCCACGTGATTTCTAAGTTGCTCAGTCAACCTGTGGTAGAAGATCTGCACGAGTTGTCATTTGGGTACCTCGTGATGTGGACACCTCTGCAATAAGTCCTGGAATCGCTCCCAGGCAACATGAAATTGCTCCCCCAGCTACTGAGTGAAGGTAGTAATTGCCCGTCTCAAAGCATTGGTACACATTCGACAGAGAAGAATTTCTTTAGGAAGGCCGATTTCAAATCATTCCAAGTTGCAATTAGCCTTCCTATAATCCTGCACCAATGAGCAGCTTTATTCCTAAGAGAGTGGGGGAAGAGCCTCATGATCATCTGCTCCTCATTCACGTTTTGTGCCTTGGTGGTCTGGACCAAAGTGGTCAAGTCCTCCAAGTGCTAAAATGAGTCTTCAGAGCCAAGCCCATGGAAATGTTTGATCAGGCTTAACACCTGGGACTTGATTTCTATGTCTCTGGTAGGAATCTGGACACCAGGACGCTCCCCGTAATTTGAAGGATCATAAAAATCCTTCAACGGCTGAGTGCCCTACATTCTCTGAAACCATTCTTACATTCTTTGCATTTGTTCCAGCTACCTTTGAAATACCTCCTGTGGATCCTGAGGTAGAGGAGGCTGTTGATCGGCCATGGGGTCAATTTGGCCAAAATCTAATCTACGCCTCCTAGAATACTCTAGTGGTCCTTCCAATCAGGGATTCAATGACCTCCTTCCCAGCATAAACTAGGAAAAGGTCGGAAGGATTGAGGATAAGAACCCTACAGCACAACAAAACAAACCTGTCCTTAAGCGGGATAGCCTAAGGATCTACAGACTCTCAAAATCTGTCATAAGATTATAAATGATTTACTCTACTTGTGTCTGCTCAATCCAACCAGTTAGGAGGTACTAGGGAGAAGGTTTTTCCTTCGACTTACGTCTCCGGTTCCTAGTGTAACCCCCAGCAGTGGTCGTTTGATGCTACTTCCCTAGCTAGACATCAAATTGATCTGTACAAGCAAGTTAATCATAAACAATCTCAGACTGAACCCCGAAGAGTGAATTAGTCCTTAAGGCCAACATCTATTTGATTTTATTTAGGCTTGGGATTGTAGTACTTATGGAATGTGGTGGGCTCTTAAAATGGGTTGTGCCCTTAATGATCAATTGAGTATGTGTAAGTGAGTGCACAACCAGGATTTTCAAGCAAGATTATTTGTGATGAGTAGATTTTAGGGTTCAAATCTTGCTTAAGTAGCTTCTAGGATTTAGAATTAGGTTTAATTCAATCAAGTTTGAGGCAAACCAGGTTTTCAAACACAGATGAAGATCACTTTCCTTTTGAAATCAAAAATAAAGTGGAGTGTCTGGTATTGACCTAAATTGAAAATCCTAAGGGGAAGCTACTTGGTGAGTTAATTTTAAGTTGAGTGGTGCGGCCCAAACAACTCAAACAATTGGCCACAATTGCACCACTAAGTTAGGCACACAAAGTGATTGACCTAGACTGATTTCTACTCTTTTATATGTTAATTTGTGTGTACCAGTTCCACAGATCAAAATCCGGTTGAGTAGATAAGAATCAATTAGGTTATGTGCCTTGAATGTGGGTGTATGTTGTGTGTATGTTTGATTTATCCCACAAAAGTATCTTTTTGTTGATTTTTTTTATGCGAGGGTGAAATGAATGTGGGTGGAAATCCAAGCAACCAAACTAATCTTAGGATTTATACAAACACCTAGGTCAATTGGAGTTTGAATTAATGTTGCAAAATGAAATCTATGGAGGGGGTAAAATGGGGAGTACTACACTCATCTTCAACTGCACTTTACTTCGATCTACCACTTGACGATTTACTGATCGAGGTATCTGCAAAACAATAGACGAGATAAAACAAGTTAGAAAATAGTAAAGTGCACGAAATGCAAAAAGAAGATCGAAAAATCGTTACCTCCCCAGCAACGGCACCAAAATGTTGAAGGCAGAAAACTATGCGTTCGCAATTGGATTCGAAAACCCTTCATTGTAGTTCAAGTCGCGAAGAAATCCGTTCAACAAATAAAATTTATACTGAAAAATCCATAAAGAAGTTCCAGGTCGAACACAGGGAGGCTACGTCGATCTCAAAATCCGTAATTTTATTTTCTTTTCTATATGTTTTTGTTTACAAGGAGAAATAATCACAATGGAATTGCTATAGACAATAAGAGAGAGAGAGAGAATAATTACTTGGTATTTAAATAATGTTTCTACAACTAAGAAAGTGGCAAATGATTACACTAGAAAGTGAAAAATTGTTACAACTAGAAAGCAGGAAATTCTACTCTAGAAAGCGATAAAAGAAAGGAGAGAGATATTATCCTCCTCGACGAATGCTTGGAGGATGAGCCGGACGGAGGTGACATGTGGAAAATAGAGGACGAGGCGAGAAGGAGGATGAAGTCAGAAGAACGGGAACAAGGCAACACGTCATCGTTGTCACGGGATCCACTTCCTGAACAGGAGCGAAAGATTGGTTTTAGCACTTGAGGAGCATCCCAGGTGTGGGACAAGCTTCTCTTAAGCTCAGGAGAGGGAGAGAAGAGAAGGAAGGGATGAGAAATTCGTAGGGTAGGGGTCTCCTTTTATAGTTGAAGGATTGGGGGCATTTTGTTCATTACAATATCAAAAACATTAATATGGGACCTTTAGTGACAGACCTAAACGTCACTAAAGGTCCGTCGTGGGTGACGTGTGCGCGTGCTGTGTGCGCCCGCTCCTCTTCCGTGGCTATAATGCCCACGCACGTTTGGGCGATATCAGCCGTCCGATCGTGAGATTGGACGGTCGAGATCTTGCCTCATAGCACCCGTTCAAAATGCCTCTACCGCGCACCCACATGCGATGAGGTGTGCAGACGCGCGTCATCGCGCACGTACGTAATCGAAGAATCCTCCACGTGCCACGTCTCCTCCCCTCGACCACCCGATCTTCATCTAACGGCTGAATCGTGCCTGTGCCCGTGCCCGTGCCCATATGGATTGAGGCGCTCATCGAGACTTGAACGTGCGACCCCTGCGTGGCCCACAGGGGTGCGAGCGCTGCGCTGAGGCCTCATCTTTGACACAGAGAGGATTAAGCGTGCGAATTTATGGCCGTTAGATGGGCATCCAACGGTGGAGATTCGTCGAGTGGGTGAAGAAGAAAAGCAGAGGCGGGTCCTTAGGGTCAGTTGGGCGGCTAAGATGGCGCCACATGGCACCATCTTGGCCATCCATCTTCTATGTGTTGTAGACGGTGCCACGGGTGTCGGATTGGACCGATTTTCACGTTGTTAGGCAGCGATCATCGATCGGAACCCATCTGTGCGATCGGATTTGTCGTCTGAAGGGCGAATTGGCACCACCTTGTCTCTTAATCCTTTAGGGTTCCTCGGTCTCTATCAAGTCCTACGGATGTCTGATCAAGGAGATCTTGGAGTCGTTGAACTCCAATCGTCGCCCTGATTAGATCCGTATGGTTAGATCTTCGATCTGAGGCCCCGATTAACAAGTTGCTCTATCCCTAGCCATAAAAGGAGACAATTACTATACAATTTATATAACTTGACCTAAATACATGATTATGCATGTTATGCAATATTTACAATGTATGATGCTAATATGACACTAAGAACATGCGTTAATAGACATTTTTGGCTATTTAGATGTATGCACATCATTGATTCTTCACACACTCCACCGAACACCCACACTCACACACACCACCTCCATCACTAACAGCATTCCACCGATCACCGCATACCTTGAAACCACCACCATCACGTTCGCCATCCTACGATGAACCTTCTGAGCATATCTAACAAGGTTGAGAGGCTGTATTTTGCATTTCAGGTACATCACCAGAGATCCGCCATCATCTCCACCTTCTCCGGCTCCATTTTCAGTTCTCTAACCAATTTCATCTACGCTGCTCACTCTAGGCGTTGAGGAATCTCTATGCGACTTGCTCCAGGCCTTCAATTGAGTAGTAGAACCCCCATAGCAACTGGAATTGAAGTTGCACCCATCTGTTGTTGCTATGCGAAGAGAAGGCTTGCGGATAGTCCCACATCGAGGATTTTGAAGTTTGCAGCAACATATAAAAGCATTTTGTGAAGAGTCTTTATCGCCTCAGCACACGGGGTGAGGTACCACTCATCGTACGTGTGCACTCCTCACTCGCTACACCACACAAGCGGGTCTAGTCCTTGGTCCGCTTACCCATATACCCAATACTGTTCACCAAAGTGTGACTTGAGAAATAGAAAAGAGAATCGAGGAGGAGGGGGTGGGTTTTGCTCTACTACCTTAGGATTCGTGCCCCTTCCTTTCGTCTCTCAACACTTAGCCTCTAAAGGCTTTGGGAGGCCCTTATGCCTTGCTCTTATGGAAGCTTATGCTCCTTTGCTGCTACTGTGCCTTGGATCCTCTAAGGTGTGAAGGTTAAGGCATCTATGCGTTGGTTCTATCGACTGATTGGCTACATTGCTTCTATGCTTGGTTCTGATACTGTTGGGAAATTTGATTGCGATTAATGTTCAATTATTTAAGTGGTTATAGAGCTTAAATATTAGGGTTAATTTGGTGATTCAAATCACCATTTTAACCTCATCTTTTTACACTAACTCTCTGATTTTTATTGAAATATTATTCTGAGTATTACTTTGGTTTCAATTGCATATTATTCTTAATACTGTGATTAATGGATTGAATTGCCCATTTGCTCTCTGTGAACGACCTCAAACTCCCTTGTATTTTTTAGTTTTATAAATTTAAATGCTGTAGCGATTTTGTCGACTATACTACGACACACATCTCTTCTAAATCGACGAAATCACCCAACAATAATGATCCTGAAAGTTTGGTTTACCTCGAAACAATCAAACAAAGACAAGTTAGAATCAAATCAAAAGAAGATGATATGAATAGTGGTAAAATGTGTGTTTCTCCCCGGCAACGGTGACAAAAAGTTCTTTCACTTTCGTCGAGATTAAAATTCGCGTTGTAATATAGCAACTTGAGTGACAGAAACATTTAAAATTTATAATCTCGAAGTTTGAGTCTAAGGTCATCTTAAGGAGCAAATTAATCGCAATTTAAACCACTAATCGGATAAATGTAGAATGAGGCACAATAGTTTGATGTGAAAGGAAATAAGTAATATAATCACTATCAAACTCCAAAAATAAATGATTACGTGTAAGGCAAAAATGTTGCGATTTTCAACTAAGGAGAGCCTTCAACACTTAAGAGAAATTCAACCCAAAGAGCCTCCCATAGCAAGCCAAAAATCTGGACCAAACCCAACCAAAGCTCGATCCAAAACCAACCCAAGTCATGCCTAGGCACACCTGCGTGTGTACGGGTGTGCATGCATGTGAATAATGGGGACCCGACCCCCTGAATCTTGAGTAAGCCTTTAGGGAGCCAATTGCCTTTTATGCTCGATTCCACCTGCTTCGCCCAATGATGTAGAACTATTAGTCCTCTTCTTCATGCCTTCAATGGTGTTTCAATTTCAGCACTATTGGCCATGGATCTTGTATCCAACAGCCCTAATGAAGTCCTTAGATGATTCCGCATGAGGAGAAGAGGTGCCCTTGTCCGTGATATCGTCGAACGAGGCCGCTCGACGTAAGAGAAGATGGGACTACTGGCGAACACCTTCACACGTAAATCATGGCCTTTTGACCCAATTAAGCACACGATAAGCTTCAGCAAGCTATGCCAGAGAAAAGCCCTAAGGTGATTTGGTGTATGGATGGGTGGATGAGGGCGACGATGAAGCTTCGTCAGTATGAATGGCGAAGGGTGAAGGAGATGATGTGAGGTTCAATTACCTTCGGCAAAAGCTTTGTGGAGGTGTAGGGAAGCTTTTTCCTAATGCGAGTGGGTGTAAGGAAGGAGAGGGAGGTGGGACGATGAAGACGGTGGTGGCTAACGGCGGTAATATCGAAGGAGTTAATGGATGGAGCCAAGAAGCTCTCTAAAGCTAATTGAGGAGTATAGAAGAGAAAGCCCTAACCTAATTTTGAGAGAGGAAGAGGGGAGAAAGACACCGAAGTTCATCGGTAAGGAAGAAGACGAAGGTGGCCAGACCTGAGAAAGAAGAATTGGAGGCCAAAGCTTCATGGGAAGCTTACTGGAAGCATAGGGAAGAAAAATCCTCTACCTATTATACATGGCAGAGGATGAGGAAGGAGGACAGTGAGCTCCGGTGGTGCGTTAGAATTTGACCGGCGTGGAAAAAGAAATAACGAGACCAGCCAAATGAGCACTATTTTGACTTGCCGAAGTTGTGACCTATTTATAGAAGAGAATTCCTTCACAGTTAGGTCAAGAATTGCAAGTTAGACTTGAGAGATTTTGGAAGTTTTTGAGCTCACAAAATTGAAGCTTGCTAGACCAATTCCCATCCAAATTTGATCTCAAGAGGATGTTTAACGGATTGAGAATGATCTCAAAATCAATCCCACTAAATTTGGTGGGATTTGATTGAGATTCGAGGGATCAATTTGACGATGCAATCTCACATGCAATGGGTTGCTTCTCTTTTTTTCTTGTTGTTCTTGGAATGAAGAGGAAGGAGGAAGGGGCCTCAATGCAAGAAAGATCAAAACCTAGGGGTAGTTTTGTAATAAATAAATGTAAATGGGTTAAAGTGCAACTTAGGTCAAAATGCACTCTAATTGGGATCAAAATTTAGGGGTAACCTAATTTGAACCCAAGAAATTTAATGGTGACATCAATTTTGGGCTTTTAAAAAGTTTGACTGGGTAGTTTACACTTTAGCCCAAAATGGTGTAATTTCCCACCTAGGTCTTTGTTTTTGGTCAAAATGGGTTCATTTGGTCAAAGTGAGTTTTCCAAACCTCAAAGAATATTTTTTGATGATTTTTAGGAGGTTTAGAATACATTTATTTCCACCAGAACCCATTCAATTGGAGTAAGGTTGTAATTAGGGTTTTTCTTATTAAATTAATCTTCAATTCTCAGAAAACCCTGACTCAGTCAATTCAAGCCCACTTCTTGGGAATCTAAATTCATTTGACCTTATATTAGGTACTAATTTACCCCTTAGTTAATCTACATTTGTGATTTCTTGTTAAAATAGCAGAATTAACTCAATTTCCCATTTTCTTCTCGCATTCAACACAGAACTGAATTACACCCTTCTTCTGTTTATTAAGGAGCATTTATCTCTTAAATTTCTTTAAATTAGGCCAGTCATGACAAATGATGGCATTACCATCAAGCTCTACACGTGTTGAAAAGGAAGGCCATCAAATAGTCCCACCTCGGTGAAGCAAAGGCATTGAACTACAAATTTAAAGAATCGCACCTAGAGGTTTCTTGCCCAATCGAGGGTGGGCTCCCCCAGCATGCATATATAATCCCTATTAGCTTATATTTGAACAATGCTTAATGAAAGGTGGCCTGCAGTCAAGGAATCTAATGATGTCACATGGCATTGATCTGGCCATTGAGTCAATCTTTTTATAGCAGAGGACAACTGATACTTAGATTTGAATTGTGATTAATTGATGATTAAAGACATGCTTAGTATGTATAAAAATAAACTTTTTAAGCATTCTTTTTCATTTCTTTTTATGCAATTAAGATCATGACTTTTGATGTTCATCATTTCTATGTGCTTCATATCATTTGAAGAATTGATTGCCATGTTTTCTTGTTAATCTTTTGCAATTAATCCGTGTTCTTAACATATATTAGAATAATTAATTAACTAAGTAAGCTAAGATAATTAACTTAAGTTATTAAGAGTAACGTAATTAACCTAATTAACTTATATGAACCTAATTAATCTAACATAACTTAAGTAGATTAAGTTAAGTATGTAATTAAGTTAACTCATTATGTTTATACTTTTTTTTAGAGTATGCAAAACTATTCAAATAGGAAGATCAATCCACATCTCATAGGTGATGGGTCAGCCTGAATAGGTTGTTAATATGATATTTTTATCGTTGAAATTTGTATAGTGGTTAACCTAATTCAAACCTAACCATCTCTTTACAAAATTTTTTTAACCTGGCCTAATTGATTTTATCTTGTCACTTTTAGGCCCAGGGTCGAACTCAGGGAAGTGGGGTTCAAGTCGAATTTCTACGTTTTCCTTAAAACGCGTCTCTTCCGTTCGTTTATTGTATTTTTGGTATTTTTCTTATTTAGGTTTTTTTTCTGGTAATCCTTGTTCTTGAGGCACACCCTCAAAATTGTGTCCTTGGCTTTTAGCCAAAACAGAGTTTCAAAACACGCCTTGCTACTTGCAAGATGGGGTACCTACAAATCAAAGATTATCTTTTCATTTTTATACCCTTTTTTTTATCTTTTTACTAAGAAGGAAGCTAACAGATAGAAAGTAAATATAGTAGCTATAGATATATATTTATATGTAGTATATATATAAAGGGGTGGGGGTGGAGGTGACGATGGAGTGTAGCACTATGTCGAGTCAGTCGACGTCTAGAGAGACGCAACCAACACGACTAGGTGCCGTGTGGAGTGTGGATGGAGGATGGATGATGTATGGGACCATGCTTCTTTGTACGCGTGTATCAGGGAATATCAGCAACTGGTGCAGATATTCCCACGATACAGCGTATAGTAAATAACGTGAAAATATATGTACATATGTATGTATATAAGTAAATATATCTATATATATATATAAATGTATAGTTATATATGTATAGATATATATATAGATATATATGTGTTTATATATATAGGTGTATAGATATATATATATATGTATATAAGTATATATATATGTTACTATATAGATATATATATATGTATATATGTATATATATATGTATATAGATATGTATCTAGATATGTATATAGCTATGGATATTTGTATATAAGTATATATATATATAATACTATATAGATATATATATATATGTATATAAGTATATATGTATCTAGATATATATATATATATATATGTGTATATGTATAAGTATATAGATATGTATATATATATATGTATATGAGTATGTGTATAGATATATATATATATTATATATGTATATGTATATATATATTATATTATATGTATGTATACATAACTATATAGATATACTATGTATATAAGTATATATATATATATATATATGTATATATGTTACTATGAGTGTGTGTGTATGTGTGTCGGTGAATGTGTGTGTGTGTGTTGCTGTAAGTAAAGAGAGAGAGAGAGAGGGAGAACGGAGAGAGAGCGGACGCGTGCGGGAGAGATCAGTAGAGAGAGAGCGGGCGAGAGAGCTGGTGATGGCGTGCTCGGAGAGGGCGGCGGGGAGTCTGCAGTCGGTCGCGGAGGGTTGCAGAGGTTGGCAGGGGGCGGCGAGAGGGCCTGGCCGGCCGCTGCAGTGGCCGGTCGCGGGTGGAATGGCAGAGGCTACAGAGCAGAGGCGGAGGTGGGGAACGGGCCTGCAGGCGCGCGCGGAGGGTTGCGCGCCTGCAGGGAAGGTCGCGGAGGAGGCGGGGGGTGCTGCTGGTGCTGCTGCTTCAAGCTTCGGACCTTGAAGCGGTAGCAATGGCATGGAGATGAAAACGAAGAGAAAAGAAATCACCACGCCCACCTGCTCGTTGAAGAGCTGGGCGGTGGTGTTCCCACTGTGGTGGTGAGCACCACAGTGGGTTCTCCTGCTCGTCGGGTGCCTCCTCGACGAAGGGCTGGCGTATGGGAGGGGAGAATGGGCGAGGAAGGTGGTGGACTGCAGGGTGGCGTTTTTCAGCAACTGCCCCTCTTTTTCGTCGCGAGGAAGAGCTGCGGCTTTATAGAGGAGGAGAGCATGGCGGGGAGGCATGGCAGCAGCAGGGAGAGGCGCGGGAAGGACAGCATGCGGCTGCGGGAGGAGTTGCAGCCGCGGGAAGAGAAGAAAGAAAGATGAAAATAAAAATAGAGAAGGGACTTTTGCGACTTTTGCAAAGAAACACTTGAGAAAAAATGTAAATATGCAAGCCATTTATTCCATTCTCTTCTCCTTTCAATTCAATGCATGCATGCAAGCGTTTTTACAAATGCAACTACAGGATTATAATATACATAGTTAATGCTAGGAAATAGCATAAGAAGGCATTATTACAGGCGTGTTTTGAGGTGCAAACATATACCCCCATGCCTATCTTTTGCTAGTCCCTAGCAAAACCGTATTTAGAAATGATCTTAAGCTAAAGATTTTCTTCTAAGGTGATATCGGTGTGTTTATTATGGGATATTGTGAGAACCAATTGTAGAGAAGATTACCAGTACTTTAAGTCTTACATGACAAAGATCATCTCTCAACTAACCAGGGCTCTTGATATTTAAACCTTAAGTACGATTTCCAAGACCCAGGAGGTTTTTGCCGTACTCGATAGCTCAAGAGGTTATGGTTTGTGCATAGTGAAGGATCAAGACTGACCAGATGAACATTAAGATTCAATCCCAGGGTTTCACGAATTTTTAAGTACAGGTTGGTCCCAGTTTCAGCTCCTGTCTTCGAATTGACCCTTAAGATGACGGAAAACTCAACTAACATTTTCTGATTTTTTTTTTTTTTTTTTTGGCTCACCGAAAAAAAAAGTATACAGACATTTATGAGATATACCGACTCTTTTGCAACATCTTTTTTTTTTTTTTTTTTTTAAACACCTGTCAGTATATCTCTTACAACACATTTTGAAGGAGGACACTTGTTTTTCTTTTTGATGGGAGAGTTTCTTTTTGGTGGAAAGAGTCACTCCTAAACACAAGACTAAAGCCTGGGATAAAAAGTCTACCTGCACGCACAGGTAAGGACTCCACCTTTCCTAATGAACACTAGGGTTGGATCTTATGTTCACCTGGTCTTTCCTGATATGTGTAGTGTGAACCAAGTTTTCTTAAGCTCTCAAGAAAAAGCAAACCAACGAATCCTGTACTGGTGTCTCAGGTACAAGAAACGTTCTTAGTTAGGAGAGATTTTGATCTATTTCGTCAATGCTTTAAGTGAATTAAGCCGAGCCTGAGCGAATCAAGCTTCTGTGGCCTGGAAATTCTTCAAAACAGAGGTTGAATATCCATAAACACTTATTGTATTTTTTGTTTCAGCTTTTAGATCATTACTAAACACCATTTATTACTAATATATATATATATATATATATATTTTTTTTTTTTCTTTTTCTTGCATATTTATAAATAGGTGGTAATTGTCTGATACCATAACATACCTGGATCCTATGGATGCCTATCCACCCCCCATGCCAAACAATGCTATGTCCTCATATGCATGCAGGGAAAGGCAGAGGAAGGATGGAAGATCGGGTAACAAGAGCTGAGGTTCAGGGTATAGATCAGGGTGGAAGGGTGGGTGGATGGTGGGTGGTGAAGAGAAAAGTGAAGTGATTGCGATAGAGGTGTGAAAAGTGATGGTGGATGGTGAGTGCTGTTAGGGTGCCTCCCAACAAGCGCTGAATTTAATGTCCCCAGCTGGACTCAGAATGAGGCAAAGAATTAGTTACCCTCCAGCAGGGCAACGGTTTCTCCAACGGGGGCAGGTTCATGAGTCAGATAGGGTTTCAAACGCTGCTCGTTGACCGTAAATTTACGCCCAGATTTGGGATCTTCGATTTCGATGGCCCCATTGGGGAATGGTCTTGAGACCAGAAAAGGACCAGTCCATTTGGACTTTAATTTCCCAGGAAAGAATTTGAGTCGGGCATTATAGAGCCAAACTTGCTGAGATGGCTCAAATTCCTTCCGCCGAACATGGCTGTCGTGAAAAGCCTTAGTGCGCTGTTTAAAGGTTAGAGCAGAATCATAGGCTTCACGACGGAGCTCTTCCAGCTCTTGGAGTTGGAGTTTCCTTTCTCGTTCACACAAGTCTGGGTCGAGGTTACATTGGCGAACCGCCCAATAAGCACGGTGCTCCAACTCCACAGGCAAATGACAAGGCTTCCCGTAAACGATTCTATAAGGAGACATACCAAGGGGAGCCTTGAAGGCTGTCCGATACGCCCAAAGTGCGTCAGTCAGCTTGTCGGACCAATCCTTACGGTCAGGCCGAACCGTTTTCTGGAGAATCTGCTTGATTTGTCGGTTCGACACTTCCGCCTGGCCGTTCGTCTGAGGATGATACGGGGATGCGATACAATGGTGGACTCCATACCTCCTCAGAAGTGCCCGAAAAGAAGCATGGGTAAAGTGGCTTCCTCCATCCGAGATAATGGCCCGAGGGATCCCAAAACGCGCAAAGATATGGTCCTTGACGAATCGGGTGGAGATAACATGGTCAGCACGGCGCGCGGGAATAGCCTCGATCCATTTTGAAACATAGTCGATGGCCACGAGGATGAATTCGAAGCCGTTGGATGGAGGAAAGGGACCCATGAAGTCAATTCCCCAGATGTCGAAGATTTCCGCAGCTAGGATGTGTTGCAAGGGCAACATGTCACGACGTGCCATTGACCCTAATGACTGGCACCTAGTGCAATGTTTGGCATAAGTGTGCGCGTCCTGGTGAAGGGAGGGCCAAAAGAAACCGCACTGCAACACCTTGGCTGCAGTTTTCCTCCCAGAGAAATGGCCTCCACAGGCCTGATCGTGGCAGAAGGATAGCACACTGGGGAACTCACTGTCAGGAATACAGCGACGGATGATTTGATCAGCACCTATCCGAAAAAGAAGTGGATTATCCCAGAAATAATACTTTGCTTCTACCATGAGACGCTCGCGCTGGTTTTTAGGCCAGCCACGTGGAAGAGATCCAGAAGCAAGGTAATTGGCAATGTCGGCATACTACGGTCCACTTGCCACATTTATTGCCAATAGGTGCTCATCAGGAAAAACTTCATTAATTGGCAGAGTAAGTCCAATATGGTCAGGGTCCAGTCTGGAAAGGTGATCAGCCACAACATTCTGGGCTCCGACCTTATCACGAATCTCAATGTCAAATTCCTAGAGCAGAAGGATCCAACGAATCAGTCTAGGCTTGGCATCCTTCTTGTGCATGAGATGGCGAATGGCCGCGTGATCAGTGAAAACAATAACGTGAGAGCCCAGAAGGTAAGAACGGAATTTTTCCAGCCCAAAGACGACTGCCAGTAGTTCCTTTTCAGTGGTAGTATAATTACGCTGGGCCTCGTCCAACGTCTTACTGGCGTAGTATACCACGAAGGGGTGTCTATCGCGTCTTTGTCCCAGGATAGCTCCGACTGCAAGGTCTGAAGCGTCACACATAAGTTCAAAGTCGAGGGACCAATCAGGCGGCTGGAGAACAAGGGCCTTGGTGACAGCATTACGCAGCTGCGTGAATGCTTGTATACAGTCAGGGCCCATGTCGAAGGGCACGTCGGTTGATAGGAGATGAGTTAAGGGTCGAGAAATTTTGGAGAAGTCTTCGATGAATCTCCTATAGAAACCGACGTGTCCCAAGAAGGAGCGGATTTGTTTGAAAGAACCAGGCACAGGTAAATCAGCAATGATATCGAGCTTAGCTCTGTCAACCTCGATACCCCTATCGGAGATGATATGTCCAAGAACAATTCCCTCGTGCACCATAAAATGACTTTTTTCCCAGGAAAGCACGAGGTTTACATCAATACATCTCCTAAGGATGCGAGTCAGGTTGGCAAGACATTCGTCGAAAGATGGTCCAAAGACTGAAAAGTCATCCATGAAGACCTCGAGAAAGTCACCCACCATGTCATGAAATATCGCCAGCATGCATCTCTGGAAAGTTGCTGGCTCGTTACAAAGTCCGAACGGCATCCTTCTAAAGGTGAAGGTGCTGAAAGGGCAGGTAAAAGTGGTTTTCTCTTGGTCTCGGGGGTCTATTGCCACCTGGTTATATCCTGAGAATCCATCCAGGAAGCAGAAAAATTTATTTCCCGCTAACCGCTCCAGGATTTGGTCAATAAATGGTAGCGGGAAGTGATCTTTCTTGGTTGCAGCATTGAGTTTCCTATAATCTACACACTCTCCAAGATGTAGGAGTGTGTGTAGGGATGGATTCGCCCCTGTCATTGACACGGATGGTGAGTCCTGCCTTTTTGGGCACAACGTGAATCGGACTCACCCAGGGGCTATCGCTGATCGGGTAGATTATACCCGCATCCAGCCACTTAATGATTTCATTCTTAACGACCTCCCGCATGTTAGGGTTGAAACGTCGCTGCATCTCGCGAGAAGGTCGAGCCTCCTCCTCCGTATATATACGATGAGTGCAGTAGGAGGGGCTAATACCGAATAAGTCTGATAAAGACCATCCAATAGCTGCCTTGTGTTCTAGGAGGACCTTAGTTAGTTTGCACTCCTGCTCCATGGTTAATTTTGAACTGATGATTACAGGGAGCGTTTCATTTGGTCCCAGGAAAACATACTTGAGTGTATTAGGCAGCACTTTTAGCTCGGGAGTGGATGGGGAAGGATCTGGCATTTCTTGGGACGAGAGTGTCCCAGACGGGTAGGAGAACAAGTTAGGAGGAAGAAACTGGCCTTCAGATTGGCCAAGAAGAGGGGCTTCTTGGATAGATGGATCCAAAAATGAATAGCCCCAGTGAGAAGTATATGGGCTCAAGGTCCCAGTGTGGATTTGTAAATCCGCCTGATTTGGCGGGGAAGAAAGGGCAATTCGCTCTTCATGAGTGTGGACCGACAGTGAGTAGCCCGGATATGACTCAGACCACGAGGTATGGGAAGCGGAGAAAACCTCGTCAGAAGTCTGGCCAGGAGAAGGTACTGGACAAGGGAGGGATTGGGGAACGTCACAGTATGCGTTGGTCAGGCAGTTATCAGTGTTTATAGGTAATCCGCAGCAGTCCGAATAGGTCCCAATTAGTCTGATACACGCGCTGACGGCCATGTCCTCGTCAGACGTGTCATCCTCAATGCAATCGCAATCAAAGTTCTTGGCTGCCTTGAATATGTTAAGCTTGAGCTTCTCAGATCCAACGGCAATCTCAATACAGCCCGACTCGCAGTCGATGTGGGCGCGAGCTGTGGCCAAGAAAGGTCGACCGAGGATGATCGGACAATCAGAAAGTGAACTAGGAACTTCCATATCTAAAACAAGAAAGTCAACAGGAAAACAGAGACTGTTGACCCTAACCACCACGTCTTCCACCACACCCTTCGGGATTTTGACAGAACGATCTGCCAACTGTAACGTGACAGGGGTGGGTTTCAGATTTCCCAAGGAAAATTTTTTGAGCATGATGGTCGGTATGAGATTGATGGAAGATCCTAGATCAAGCAAGGCACGGTTAAAACTGCAGCCTTGGATGCTACAGGAAATCAGTGGTGTGCCCGGATCTTTCTGCTTCGGTGGTAAGTTTGACAGTATAGCACAACTCGCATGAGGCGAGAGAACCACCGGATTCTTAGTCTTCTTTGACTGTCGCCTGGGTGTTGTGTAGTCTTTGAAAAATCGAGCGACAGTAGGTATGTGATCGATTGCCTCGAGCAGGGGTACCTTGATTTCTACATCCCTGAACAAATTACGTAGGTTGTCAAAGGCCTGCGTATTTTTCTTTTTGCCTTTTGGCTCCCTTAGTAGAGCCTCAGGGAATGGGACTGATTCTGGCACAAGTTTTGGTGCATCATCCTCTCGCGAATGCGGTATGCATCCCGAATGAGAGGGCGAAGAAGAAGATGGGCCAGGATCAGGTCGAGGCGGATCGACGGTCTGCTTACCGCTCCTCGTAGTGATAGCATTGGACGATGCGGGTCCAGTGGGATCATACGGTGGAGGAGGGTTTGCAATGGGGATATAAGAGTGTGGTGCTGCAGCAGGATTAGCCTGAAATCCCGGTGGAATGCTCAGAGCTTGCAGAACTTGATTAACCTGTCCCTGAGAAGGTGGTACCTGTGGTTGAGAACCACGGGGCACGAAATTTTGCGGGTTTGGAACAGGTTGGGCGAGAAGAGTGCCCTGAGATCGAGTCGCCTTGCGTAGTTGACTGATCTCGGTGTTCTGCTGCGCCAATTGGTGCTGAAGAGAGGTCATGTTCTCTTCATGGCGCTTTGACATTTCCGTCATCATTCGCATCAATTTGTCAAGAGGGCTTGATGCGTGTTCAGTTTGTGGTACGCAAGGGCCTGATGGCGGATTTGCCATAGGATTAAATTGGACCCTTGGGATGACGGGTGCGGACGGTCGCATTGGTCCACCCGCGGGGTTTTGGCGCTGCGGGTTGTTGGACCATGCGAAGTTCAGATGATTACGCCACCCTGGGTTATAAGTGGCAGAGAACGGGTTGTTCCCCAGGGCGCAAGCATCTTCTGTGCCAGAAGACGCGTCCGCATGTAGATATGCGTCTGAGCACACGGAGGCTTGGTCCTCCGTGTCGAAATACTGGCTCGCAGAAGCCAGTTCCACATGACTTACCGAGTCGCTTGGCGCGACACTCGGTAAGGAAGGTCTAACGGGGTTTCTCGGGATAAGCCTGGTATTAGAAGAACTTGGATTGTGACGAAGTGGTGAAGAGGTGGTGTTTGCCATAGATCGGGCGGGGTTGGCCAGAAGCTCGTCCAGCTTCTTGTGCACGACGGAGACTTCATCCAGTTTTTGTGCAATAAGGCTTAGATCAGTGGATGATGGGAGGATCCCGTGTCAACTTCGTGGACATTTCGGGGCTGGCTGGTACGATTAAAGGCGACAATGGAAGCATTGTTCATCGAGTTTTCACTCATATTTTCAAACAGCTCGAATGCTCCATTCTCGTCTTTATTCATAAAGTTCCCTCCGCAGGAAGCGTCTGCAATCTGCTTCAAAGTCTCATTTAGCCCATAGTAGAAAATCTGGGCTATATGCCACTTAGGCAGACCGTGGTGCGGACACTTCCTGAGGAGGTCGTTATACCTCTCCCATGCCTCATGAAATTGTTTGCCGTTTTGTTGCGTAAATGAAGTGATAGCACGGCGAAGCGCATTGGTCCGCCCGATTGGGAAGAACTTCTTGAGAAACGCTGTTCGCATCTCTTCCCAAGAGTGGATGGTTCTCCCAAGGGTGCGTAGCCATTGCGACGCTTTATCCCGTAATGAAAACGGGAACATCTTCATGAGGACTATAGATAACCCAACATTTCTTGGTTTAACGGTTTCAGCAAGTCGGGTTAGGTCTTCCAAGTGGAGAAATGGGTCTTCACTTGCAAGACCATGAAAGTGAAAATTGATTAGGCCAATTATGTTTGGTTTTAATTCAAAGTCGTCCCCGCCCATGGGGACCCGAATTTGTCCTATGGTCTCTGTAGCAGCGGGATTCTGATAAGAGCTAAGAGACCTAGGCTCCTCCCGTTCGGGAGGGTTCTGCATTTCCTCCAATGTTTCTCGAATGGCTTCGATTTTCTCATTATACATTTCCATTTGGGCTTGGAGGCGGGTTATGGGATCTAAGGCTCCACCACCTGGTGGGTTCTGAGGGCGATTTCCTTCCTCGGGATTTGGGGGTGGGCGTGCAGCCATGTTTGTGGAGGAGGAGGACGATTCGACTTGTTTTCTAGATTTATCAGTCAATTCAAATAGTTCAGGGTTTTGTGACCTCCTCCCAAACATGCACTACCGCAGGAAGAATTGGGGAGATGAGAAGGGAAAAGGGATGAGAGAAATGACGCCGCAAAGGTACACTTGATTACAAATCAATACAGTCAAGTTCCTAACCTCTACAGTGTGCCCTTAGACCTAAAGATCTAAGTTACCTACTATCACGAACTACGGAACCGAATGCGAGCACCGTGGAACCACCGGGCCAGATTGAAAGGCCGTTTGCCCCAGTCTTAGACACCCGATAGCACACGGGAACTCTCACCAGCACGTAGCCGCTACACGTAGGTAGTTAGACCTCCAATCCTTAAAAAGGGTCAAGTTACTACCAATTTTAATTAGAGGCTTAGGGTCAAGTGCTTTTGGAATGTGAAGGGCGTTGTTTACGGGTAATGCCCAAGTGATTGATTTTAAGAGTGTGTAAGAACAAGCATGCAACGGGGAAATCTCCCCGAATTGAAGTTTTTATTGGCGAATGGTTTTTAGAGTTCAGCCTTAAGTAGTATGAATTTTAGGGTTTTGCTGAATTACCAATTCAACCAATCTCCGGATTTTGCAAGAATACAGGTTTTCTTTCTAAAGCCCAAGAAACCCTTCTTCAATTATCAGTTAGTTAATGCATGCTAAAATGCAATGGGCTACCCTAAATGGAGATTTCTATGTGTGGATGCGCGAATCAATTTTATACCAATGTGAAAGGGAGCCAAAGCACTTCAATTCAAGTGCTCCCAATCACCAGAAAGATATCTACACACAAGGCTTCAACCAACAGATAAAGAAACTAAAATTGTTGGGGTTGAAGTATTCAGGATCGAATCACAGGCAAGTTTGAAAAGTCGTGGTGGGGTTGGAATCAACTCAATTCCAAGTCTCCCCACCAAAAATGTGATCCTGAATTAAAAATAAGTGAGGCAAAAGAGGGATACAAGCAATCTTTTTCTTTGCCTCAAAGAATACTTCCCATGGCGAAAAATCTAAGAATCAAGATTCTAGGATCTTCGCTATGCGAAGTAAGGCAGGAAATCCTGGGGCAGTGGGAGTGAAGACAACCAATCAATCAAGTGAATTTTAATCCACTTGCCCTCAAGAAATCCCAAGAAGTTTTTCTAGTTTTTAGTTTAAAATTTTTTTATTGTGGTGGCAAGTTAACCCTAATTTGATGAGAAAAGAAAACCTACTTGTTCGGCAACGTGTGCGAAGCTCCAATGCGATGTCGGCGTGTTCATGCTCTCGTTCCCGCCTTGGATCTGCTCACGTCCTCGACTTCGTCAGCCTTCTTCTCCTTCCACCAGGTTCACCTGCACACCAAAAACAACAATACCCGTGAAGAGAGAAGAGACAAATTTAAAGGAATTGGATAGAAACTTACTCGAAAGCGCACGTCCCCGGCAACGGCGCCAGAAAAGTTATGATGGGTCAGCCTGAATAGGTTGTTAATATGATATTTTTATCGTTGAAATGTGTATAGTGGTTAACCTAATTCAGACCTAACCATCTCTTTACAAAATTTTTTTAACCTGGCCTAATTGATTTTATCTTGTCACTTTTAGGCCCAGGGTCGAACTCAGGGAAGTGGGGTTCAAGTCGAATTTCTATATTTTCCTTAAAACGCGTCTCTTCCGTTCGTTTATTGTGTTTTTGGTATTTTTCTTATTTAGGTTTTTTTTCTGGTAATCCTTGTTCTTGAGGCACACCCTCAAAATTGTGTCCTTGGCTTTTAGCCAAAACAGAGTTTCAAAACACGCCTTGCTACTTGCAAGACGGGGTACCTGCAAATCAAAGATTATCTTTTCATTTTTATACCCTTTTTTTATCTTTTTACTAAGAAGGAAGCTAACAGATAGAAAGTAAATATAGTAGCTATAGATATATATTTATATGTAGTATATATATAAAGGGGTGGGGGTGGAGGTGACGATGGAGTGTAGCACTATGTCGAGTCAGTCGACGTCTAGAGAGACGCAACCAACACGACTAGGTGCCGCGTGGAGTGTGGATGGAGGATGGATGATGTATGCGACCACGCTTCTTTGTACGCGTGTATCAGGGAATATCAGCAACTAGTGCAGATATTCCCACGATACAGCGTATAGTAAATAACGTGAAAATATATGTACATATGTATGTATATAAGTAAATATATCTATATATATATATAAATGTATAGTTATATATGTATAGATATATATATAGATATATATGTGTTTATATATATAGGTGTATAGATATATATATATATATATGTATATAAGTATATATATATGTTACTATATAGATATATATATATGTATATATGTATATATATATGTATATAGATATGTATCTATATATGTATATAGCTATGGATATTTGTATATAAGTATATATATATATAATACTTTATAGATATATATATATATGTATATAAGTATATATGTATCTAGATATATATATATATATGTGTATATGTATAAGTATATAGATATGTATATATATATATATGTATATGAGTATGTGTATAGATATATATATATATTATATATGTATATGTATATATATATTATATTATATGTATGTATACATAACTATATAGATATACTATGTATATAAGTATATATATATATAGATATATGTATATATATATATATATGTATGTATATATGTTACTATGAGTGTGTGTGTATGTGTGTCGGTGAATGTGTGTGTGTATGTTGCTGTAAGTAAAGAGAGAGAGAGAGAGAGAGGGAGAACGGAGAGAGAGCGGACGCGCGCGGGAGAGATCAGCAGAGAGAGAGCGGGCGAGAGAGCTGGTGATGGCGTGCTCGGAGAGGGCGGCGGGGAGTCTGCAGTCGGTCGCGGAGGGTTGCAGAGGTTGGCAGGGGGCGGCGAGAGGGCCTGGCCGGCCGCTGCAGTGCGCGCAGCGGCCGGTCGCGGGTGGAATGACAGAGGCGACAGAGCAGAGGCGGAGGCGGGGAACGGGCCTGCAGGCGCGCGCGGAGGGTTGCGCGCCTGCGGGGAAGGTCGCGGAGGAGGCGGGGGGTGCTGCTGCTGCTGCTGCTTCAAGCTTCGGACCTTGAAGCGGCAGCAATGGCGTGGAGATGAAAACGAAGAGAAAAGAAATCACCACGCCCACCTGCTCGTTGAAGAGCTGGGCGGTGGTGTTCCCACTGTGGTGGTGAGCACCACAGTGGGTTCTCCTGCTCGTCGGGTGCCTCCTCGACGGAGGGCCGGCGTATGGGAGGGGAGAACGGGCGAGGAAGGTGGTGGACTGCAGGGTGGCGTTTTTCAGCAACTGCCCCTCTTTTTCGTCGCGAGGAAGAGCTGCGGCTTTATAGAGGAGGAGAGCATGGCGGGGAGGCATGGCAGCAGCAGGGAGAGGCGCGGGAAGGACAGCATGCGGCTGCGGGAGGAGTTGCAGCCGCGGGAAGAGAAGAAAGAAAGATGAAAATAAAAATAGAGAAGGGACTTTTGCAAAGAAACACTTGAGAAAAAATGTAAATATGCAAGCCATTTATTCCATTCTCTTCTCCTTTCAATTCAATGCATGCATGCAAGCGTTTTTACAAATGCAACTACAGGATTATAATATACATAGTTAATGCTAGGAAATAGCATAAGAAGGCATTATTACAGGCATGTTTTGAGGTGCAAACAGTAGGCTTCTCCCAAAAAATCTCCTAA
Organism: Thalassia testudinum; assembly: GCA_037157565.1. NCBI lineage: Eukaryota > Viridiplantae > Streptophyta > Magnoliopsida > Alismatales > Hydrocharitaceae > Thalassia > Thalassia testudinum. The sequence goes on along the minus strand of JAZHRO010000035.1, from coordinate 36,702,212 downwards.
AACACACACACATCGCACCACCATTACCAAGGGTAAGCCCTCGACATCGACACAATCAGCATCTCGGATCAGAAAGAATGCACAAACAAGCCAATAATAAGGGCTATGATATCATAGTAGAGCAAGATTACACAAAGGGAAACCACTGACTGATGACCAGTACCAAAGATAAAGGACTTGAACTAGGGGAAGGACGGTGGTGACGACGACGACAACGACGGAGGATGATCGATGATGTGTTTAGCTGAGTTGATTACAATCGGCAATGACGATGGGCTTGAAGGTGCGACCCTGGCTAGATCCGACCATCTCGATGGCCCTGACAACGTCGATGACCTCAACGACCTAGCCAAAGACAACATGCTTCGCGTTGAGCCACATGGTATGGACAGTGAAAATGAATAACTAGGAGCTGTTGGTGTTAGGACCGGCGTTGGCCATGGAGAGGATGCCTTCGCCGACATGCTTCTTGGCAGAGTTCTCATCGAAGAACTTGTTGCCGTAGATGGACTCATCCTGGTGACGTTGCTATGGGTAACGTCGCGCACTAGCACATACTTAACTTAGTAAGTTAGTTTTAGTTAATGTAAGTTTAAGTAATACAAGTATTGTAATCTAATTAAGCTATTTGTTTATAGTTACTTAAGTGTAATCTTAAGTACATGTTAATTAATAGTTACCTATAAGTTACTAATTTAGGTAGTTAGACAAGAGTTTTAGTAGTAATTAAGCTATTAAGTATGTTGTTAGTATAACAAGTACTTATGCATTAGTATAGTAAACTATGTATGTAGAAGTAATTATACTTGTAATTATAATTCACTTAAGTAGTTAAAGCCAAGCTAAGTTATGTAATCTATATAGTGTTAAGTAAATTATACTTTGATAACTTATATGTTTATTGTACATTATATCTCCTAACCTAGGTGAGGTATACAACCTATGTTTATATGATAAGTTATTAAGTAACCTAACTTATTAAATAATCAATCCCCTTAACTATAATTAACATAATTAAGAAAACAAAGATAACTTAAGATAATAATTGGTGAATTAAATTATAATAAGCCTCCCAACGAATGATCTAGACTCATCCAGTTATAAATTGATAAAATACGTTGGTTGTCTTGCACACTAGACTATGACATAATAAACAATAATTACAATGCAAGATAACTTTAGCATCAACTACTATGTGGCAGTGCAGGATAGCTACCCGCATGCATATCACATGCACCGTAGTCACCACTTCACTTTGGCTAGGACCCTGGGGTGGTTAACTAGACAATAGAGAGGGTGCAGGTCATCCTCTCAACTAAGAGGGTGTACCATATCCAATCTACTCTTTAGGATACCACAGCGAGATCTCCTTAAGCCTCCAAAGGAAACAAATTTGGATATATAACAATCAAATTATGAGAAGGCATAGATAATGGGATTAATAAAAGAAAATTTTGAATAACTGACGATAGTACCTGTTTTTCTCTTTTTTCTACACTTGCTTAGTTATGTTCTCTTTTTCACTATTTTGCTACTCTACTCAACATTTGTTGATATTTCTTTTGGTCTCTATACTCAGGTCTTGGTGAGTTGCAGCTAGATCCTGCAACTGTAGGAGTTGACGGTGTCAATCCGAGTGTAGCACAGTAGTTGTGCTAGAAGTTATCATATCTATCCTAGTTTCTTTAGTATTTTTAATTTTAGTTTTCTTCAACTACGAACTTGCACATTTGATGGCTATTAATGTTTCAATTGATTTATTCAATTCAGTAAGTTTCTTCTAATAGATATCTGTCAAGTGATTTATATTGTTCTATGCTTATATGTTGGATGGCCAGATGTCAAGTGAATTGTAAATCAACTCAGGATCGTACTAGGGTGGAGGCTTAGGTCATAACATCTACTAAGGCAATTGAAGCTTTTTCCATGGTTAACCTTCTTAAATCCAAGAGCACTCATTTTTTGGTGGCTCTAAAGTATGGTTTCTAGTTTAGTGGTCGAGAAAGGATTTAGAGTTTCCTATTTATAGAGTTTTTGATGTCTTAATTCGTGTCCAATCAAATCAATTAGAATGATATGACTATTCACAATTGCTACTTTCCAAAATATAAGAAAAAAAGTTATTGAATAAAATTAGGTTTAACAATGTATCTCTCATAAGATAACCTACAAAAGAAATCAAAGATACCTTATGGTCTATTAAGACAACAAACACACTAAGGTTGGATGCTTTCGATGTGCTTTTCTTTAGATCTAGGTAGCCCATTATTATGGATGATATCATCAATTGAGTACAATTCTTCTTGTTTGATGGAGGTGGGATGCTAGGGATGCTTGGGATGCTTAATCATTCCTTTCTGATGCTTGTCCCCAAGGAAGACCAATGACTTCTATTATAGATTATCAATAGATTACATATTGCAACACCTTGTACAAGGTGATCACCAAAAGTTCCAATTGTGTTGTTGAGGGATATTTATCTAAGGCCATTTTAGCCTAACTACGAGCTGCGATAACTAATTATTTGCTTCTTCTAATAGAGTTTATGTGGGGATTCAATTGGTGATCTACATTAAACCAAATATATCAAAGTTATATAATATTGTCGGAAAAGACTCCTTTGCTACATTTTGATTAAAATGGGATTTTACCACAAGTAGATTTCATGGATCAAATTGTGCTCTTTCTATTTGTTGATCTCACCATTGGTTGATGGTGTATTTACAAGATTTATGCAAATGTTAAAGGGTTTGAGGCAAAGAGATCCATTGTCTTCTCCACTATTTTTTATGGTCATTAATATCCTCTCGTCTCTTATTGAAATTTATGTTAATGAATGTTGAACGCTCGAATTACTATGCTAACGTATTTGATTTTGGAAAACCTATCGTTGCAGCTTAAAAGCAAAGAATTCGTATTCAACAAATAAAATTTATACCGAAATTTGATTTCCGGGTCGAATACAGGGAGGCTACATCGATCTATATTCGTAATTATATTTTGTTTAGAATTTTTGAAAAGCGAGACGATATAATTATAATGAAGCTATCAGAGTAAAAGGAAGAGAGAGAGAGAGAGAGAACATGCATTCAATATTTCAAAATGTTTATACAATCAAATCAAATAAAAGTTACACTAGAAAGCGGGAAATCAGCTACACTAGAAAGCAGGAAAATTCTATACTAGAAAAGCTGTAAAGAAGAATGGGAGAGAGAAGTTATCCTCCTCGACGATCGCTTGGAGGATGAGCCGGATGGGACGACATCTGGACGAAGGAGGACGGAGCAGGATGAAGGAGGACGAAGCAAAAGAACGGGAACGGAGCAACACGCCGTCGTCATCGCGGGATCCACTTCCGAAGGGGGATGAAAATTTAGACTTTATCTCGCGAGGAGTATCCCGGGTGTGAGACAAGCTTCTCTTGAGCTTTGGAGAGGTAGAGAAGAGAAGGAAGGGATGAGAATTTCGTATGAAGGGGGTCTCCTTTTATAGTTGCAAGGAGTGGGGGCAAATTGGTCATTACATCTTTAAAACATTAAATGAGGGGTCTTTAGTGAGAGATAAAACCGTCGCTAAAGCCCCAACGTGGGTGTAGTGGGCACTCCCCACCCGCGCCTCCTCAGCTGCCCATGCTCAACACCCGCCCACGTTCATCAAATCTCAGCCATCCGATCGTGAGATCGAACGGCTTAGGATGCGCCTTCGCCCGCTACTGTGCACCCACCTCAACGCGTACGATGGCGCATCCTCGCCTCGTGTGAAATAGCGCGTGGCCGCTATTTGGAGATCTGAGCCGCCCGATGACGATCCAATGCACGCCCGCGCTCGCTCGCCCGTGCCCTTCTCCCCTTCGCTGCGGCTCAAACTCGCGACTTGTGAACGTGATAGCACCTTCGACCGTTGCACTACGGGGCGCAAATGGTCGAGCGGGAGAATTGTGGTGCGGCCATTCACAGCCGTTGGATCGAGATCCAACGGCGGAGAGGGAGCGGATGCAGAAGCTTCAATGGATGCATGCAGCCATTTGGGCAGCTGAGATGGCGCCACATGGTGCCATCTTGGCCGTCCATCTTCTGGATGTTGTAGATGGTGTCATGGATGTCGGATTGACTCGATTTTTGCGTCGTTAGGCTGCGATCATCGATCCGAATTCATCCGTGCGGTCAGATTTGTCATTTGAAGTGCTGATTTACACCATCCTGGCCCTTGATCTTCTAGGATTTCCCGATCACTATCTGATGCTACGGATGTCTGATTAGGGCGATCTTGGAGTCGTTGAACTCCAAGCGTCGCCCTGATCACATCCATATGGTTGGATCTTCGATCCGAGGCTCCAATAAAAAGTTTGCCCTGTCCAAGCACATAAAAGGAGACAATTAACCTTCATTTTATTCAAACTACTCTAAATGCAAGATGATGCATGTTATGCAATATTTATATCATGAAATGAAATCCTATGCTTAAGAACATGCATAAATAGACATCTTAAGTAGTGTAAATGTGTTTACATCAATGAAGGAATGAAGGTTCCAAGGATGGATGGCATACAATTACTTTCTCTCTTGCTATTCATAGTTGATGTACTTAATTTTGCAAGGTGATGGTGCTTCAGCAATTGATTAAGAAGTTGTCTTGACTAATTCTCCATGTTGACAAATATAAATCTTTATGCAAATAAGTGTATTTATTTCAAAAGCTGCAAGGGATGGAAGGAGTGTGTACCTACATTAAGGAATGTTGGAGGGCCATGCTTCCTACACTTGGAGATACCCCTTTATTGGCTAGGATGAAAGAATCTCTTTTAGATTATAAAGGACAAGGTGGCATGCATATTCCCTTCATACAAGAGGAATTTGATGTCAAGAATGGGACACATGTGATGAATCAAGTAGGTGGTGCAGGGCCTCTTGACCTTTTGGTTGGGGAGTTCCGATTTGTCTAAAAAGTACTCGAGGATTACATAGACAACCACAAATTTTATATATATGAGCTAGAGATACAAATGTAGTTTTCATGCCTTAGTGGAGAAACATGCCAATGATATGTCATTTGGAGGTTTTGGAGGTGGTAGTGCAATATATAAGGGTATGGAGGTTGTATGCATGCCATGATTTCGTCTAGCAAGGTGGATGAGCCTTAGATATGGTGATTTCCTCTTTGCCGATACTTGATGCATGTATAATAATGTTAGAACCATATGCTCACATGAGAGACAAAAGTAGAGAGCACTTTTATATCTAGGATGTGTAGGCATGGTCCTTGGATAGATGTCCTATTCATACGATTTTGTCGAGTGTTAAGAAATATGTGTGGTAGTATAATCGACAAAATCACACAAACACTTAAATTTATAAACTCATATTCTAATTGGAGTCTGAGGTCATTTGCAGGGAGCAAATATGGAATTCACACATTAATCTTCATTCAAAATAAATAAGCACAGTAAATTAAGCACCAGATAAAAGATAGTCAATGAATACAACTTGTCATATTGATATTCAATGTAATCCAATGTATCTCAGAAGATGTAGAGACAAAAAGAATAGAGAACACCTAAAAAGTGATGATTTAGATCATCATTTAGATCCCTCTAATTAAGCATGCATCTCATATTCCATTTATTCAAATAATCTAACAGCCTCAATCAGATAACTTAGGTACTTAAATAATTCAATAGTAACTAGAACCAAAGATCAGACATCGCTTCACAGAACCAAATGACTTAACCTTCACAACACAGAGCCTTACAGAAGGCACACAAGGATGCCCAAGCTTCTTCAAAGCCTTCTCTTCTTCAATAAACCTTCTCAAGCATAGGGCAAACTCTCCTCAGACCTTCACAAGCACAAGCTAAGTGTTAGCCTCGCTTTCTTCAGCACACGCTCGAGGCAAAGGCTTACACAGCATAACCCTCCCCCTTACTCTCATAGATCTCTCCACTTCTTCTCTCTTAAACCCAGGTACATAGTCACGTAAGGTATCGATTAATCGAATCCTAAACAGTGGCCAAACTCACGTGCCGTGTGCACGGGCGAGGCATGAAAAGCTCAGAAGCGGGGACCCGACCCCCGGTGTACTGGCAAAGAGCTTAGAACAAAAATTCAATTTATGTTGCATTGCGAGTTTGTCAACTAATGAGGTGGGACTATGTCCCAACCTCCCTTCGCGTGAGATGCTGCAATGAGGGCTTCCTCAAATTGAGGTAGTGGAAGCTGCCTGATGCGTCAATTGAGAGCCTGGGAATCTTCATGGCTAGGAACCGCAGTACTTGGGAGTTGCAATGAGATCAGCGCGGGTTAGAGCATGGCAGAAGGCACCGGAGATGATGGCAGGGATGGCAAGTGACAACAAACACCTAAAATAGAGAATAAGGCCTCGCAACCACGTCAAAATAGCTCGGGAGGGTCACTTGCGTACGGCGAATGTGTTGGTGGTGGTTGCGTGTTGTGGGGAAGCGTGTGGGGTTAGGGCGAAGTTGAGGAGGGTGTGCGGATGATGGATTGGTCGATAGGGTGTTTCAGTGGGTGTGTGGTGGAATTAAATGAAGGGTTTTGATTGTAGAGGCGAGGCGGAGGTTGTAGGAGAGTCTTGGGGTCGTTTGGAGGTTTATGGTGTTGGGGCCAAGGAATCTGATGGTGAAGTTGGATTTCAGTTTTAATAAAGTTTGACTAGGTAATTTGCACAGAAACCTAAATTAGGGCAGAAAATTGTCTGTGACTATTTAATGTCAAAATAGGTCCAAATGGTCAAATCAATGATACTAAACCACAAGGAATATTTTTCTATGAGTTTTAAGAGATTTATATGAATTTTATTTTGACCAAAATCTCTGTAATTCAAGTGGGTTTGAAATTAGGATTTTGGGTGCTGATTTGGTTACTGAAATGCGTGAAACCCTGTTTCTGTCTGTGTGGACCAACTTATTGGACTTTAATGCTCATTAGACCTTTAGATTAACCCTTGGAAAATCCCATGGTTGTTTTGCTTTCATGATATGATGTTAAAACTGTAAAATTAACCTTGATTTAGTGTTCTTATGTCAAAATGGATCTGAATGGAATTATGGCTCTTAAGTGATTATGTAGGATCATTTGTCATTTGATTTTTACTAATTAAAGCTTATTATGGCTAATGATAATGTTATCATCATACTCCCATGCCTAACTTTTGCTAGTCCCTTAGCAAATATATGGAAAGAACTAGATCTCTAGACCATGCATTGATGTTTAGTTGCCTGATTTATTCCACTCTCTAGAAATTAGGTCAAAATGCCAACAATAGGTCTAGAGGTCCTCAAGTAACAATCAAGATCCAGACCTGACCAGCCTCAGCCTGAGTATGCTACGAAGGTTTCTAAAGCCCGCCAAAACTACCCAGAGGTTCGTTGAACCCAGTGGTTAAAGCACCTGTGCATAGAATGTAGCATGTCTAGGTTCAGTTTGCTAGTGCATTTTTGTAAGAGAAAGATAGAAGGATTTTTCATTTGGAGAGTTTGCTCTTTTCTTTTTAGATTTCCCTAGATCCAACCTCGAATTTGCCTAAACACGGTCTGTATCAGATTCCTTGTCCCCACCATCAATCCTCAAAGGGTCCCTAGCTTTCGATGCTTTGGGATAGCACCGCCCATAGAAACCCCTAGAACCCTGGCTTTTGACACTTTAGGATAGTGCTGCCCATGGCATTCTGTAGCTAAATTCAGGCCCTGGCAATCAACATTTCGAGATAATCTCGGCCATGGCACCTGAACCAGCATAAGGTGCTTACATGCCCCTTATAGGATATTTAGATATCCTAGGAGACAAGCACAGAAAAGATGATATGTTATTACGCATCTTCGAGGGAAATTTCCCACCTCTCTGCGTCGGGAACTCGCCCAATCAACTTGTGCTGTCGAGCCGCTCCTACGATAGATCTTCGAGATGGCTTTTCATAACATAACACTTTTGGCATGATTTTCTTTATTAAGCGCACTTGAACCAGACTAAGTGTGTGATTTTGGGTGCTTAACTTACCAGGTCCCAGAAATCAAAGGCCAGGCAACGGGGCTGAATAATCCCTAAGCCTTAGACCTACTACATCAGCCTTGTACTTTCCTCAACCTCTTGAGGACTAATCCAAATCTTAACGAATCCGTGAATGTTTAAGTCCTAAAACAAGCCCAAGAGGCCTAAGATCAGCACTCACACTAATCTCCATGTCTATTTTATTTCAAGAATTAATCCTTTTTGAACTGAATAGGAATGCTATCAAATCACCGATAGCAATCCGGGAGAGCTTTCATTGATTAAGTGATAGCAAAAAAATTACATGAGTGAACCCCATTGATGTATGAGATTCCAGCAATTGTTTACAATATTATCCACATTCACTGGTCTCTCCTGAAGCAAACTCTCATTTTTAGCTCTCCACACCGGCCATAATACTGCCACCATGGGCAAATATGGCTTATTCACCCTCAAGAAGGAACTCCAAAGACTCTCCCACGTGGGAATAGTTTCCCTACACACCTTCCTCCAAACACAATCTGTAATCGTGCAAGTGGAAAAAATATGAAGACTGGAGTCATTATGCATCCCACACAAATGGCAGAAGTGAGCAAGGGTGCCCATTCTCCTATGCCTCAAATCTCCCGTTATCAGGCCATCTCTTCTGCATAACCACAAAAAAATTTGTACCTTCAATGGTACCTTCAGTTTCCATAACTTCTTCCCAATCTCATCAACCTCAGCCATTCTGGATGAAGTGATAAGCTTATCATAGGCAGCCGCTAAGGAGAAAGCTCCCTCCCATTTGTATGTGTCGCACGCCTCAGGTGTGGGCTTGAAAGCAGCAAGTTCCTACATAATACATTCATTTTCTGCCCATGTTCTTGTTCCATGACCATTCCCCACCTCATTGTTCAAAGTCCAATTCTCAGAGACCATGTTCCAGTAGTCATATACCAAAGCATTTTTATCAGTAGCAGCGCAAAATGCAAGAGGGTACCTGTCTTTTATCAACCCACCAGGCAGCCATTTTTCCAACCAAAATTTGAAGCTTTTCCCATCTCCCAAGATAAAACTTAATCAATTTCTATGACTATCATAAACTTTCAAGACTTAATCTTTCTTTTGATTAGGTCTAGAACTTAAGTAGATTCCATAATCAATTTCTATGACTATCATTTTTGTTTTTGATTTTGCTCCTTTTTTTTGTCATTTGAATTTCCTCCTCTTTTTCCTCCTCAAGAAAGATTTGCAATCAATTCTCAAAATTTCCTCCCCTTTCTCCAATTTTTCTCTTTTTTTATTATTTTTTATTTTTTTATCATTTTTGAATATATATTTTTTTGTGAGAACCCCTCACATAATTAAATTTCCATATGTTTTCACTTTAAAAACCCCTATGCCTAAGTTTTGCAATGTCTTCGTTATAAACTAGGAGGGTACAAATTCAATTTAGTTCAAGGATTAGAACAGGGTCAAAGGGTGGGTGAATGAGTTGGGATGACTGTTGCAAACGATTTCAAGCTTTAATACAAGTAGCAAAGGTGGAGTCGATTGTTCTAAAGTTGAACTCAAAAGTGCAGGAGTGTATCTCAAAAGGATAATCAGAAGGGTCTCGAGTTTTTGGAATGACGAGTTGCCTTCTGTTAAGCACTAAATTCAATGACTTCAACCAAGTAGAAGGTGATCAAGGAAAAGGAGTGGTCAAATCAGAGGAATTTTGTAGAACAAGCACCTTGATAAGTAGCCTGGTTGGTCCAACCTAGTGCTTGTTCAGATCAAGAGGCTGATGATGCAGACTAAACCCAATTAGTTTGGTGGGTTGATGGATGTGAATCAGTAGGTGTGGAGCCCACCAGATACTTTGAGGTTCCAAGAGATATAGAAATGTAAATCTGGGGTTTGGTTGAATCAGTTCAATCTGGTCAGAGTAGAGGTCCTCAAAAGAAAATGGATCTATGGAGGATGTAGGAACCCTACGGGTAGGATCATAAAAGGATAAGAAGTGCTTATTGGTCTGATCAATGTCCGAAACCTAATCGAAAGATGGAGGCGAATCATATGCAATGGATCAAAAAGAGATGAATCATAGTAGAAATTGATTCCAGCGGCAGGTCAAGGTTGGGATCGGATTTTGGAAGGCTCTGTATGTGTATCAGAAGGTGTGGCTTCTTTGAGGTCTGAATCATTGGCCTCAGCATCACAGTCAAAGAATGGATCATGGATGCTAAGGTCGTAAACTAGCTCATAATCATCAACTAACAAAGGTTCTCCAAAATTAGAGTATGATTTGAAATCATCAGAGAATTTACGAAAATCAATTTCTGAACCTGATTCAAGATCGGGAATTCCACCACGTAATGAATCATGATGCGTAGAATCAACAACCTGACTTGGATCTAACCTAATCTCAAATTCTAAGCTTAAAGAGGTGTTCTTATTAGGCATGGGCTCAGGTTCTTGGCTCCTAGGGTAGACCCAATCAAATCCCAACTCTTCCAACTCCTCTATTTCTGTATCGTAAATCTGTGTAACTTCTAATAGATCAATTTGTATTTCTAAGGAGTTTAGAAAGATGCAATCATTAAATATTGGCCCAGAATCATGATCTAGATCTAAAATATGATTCTCCTCAAGTTGGGCCTCTTGATCATCCCAAATAGGCTTAAATCTAGATTCTAAGTCAAGGGTAGGAATTGGGTCACTAGATTCTAGATTTGCTTCTATTGAGATGTCAAAATTAATCTCAAGGATTATCTTAATAGGATAAAGTTCAGGAATTACTTCCTCGAGAGGTTCTGACTTAAGCTTATTACAAGTGTTTAGGAAATCAAGGCATGATGGACCAGCTTCATGGCTCTCTAGGGCTGGTTCAAGATCGGGAACATGAACAATTAGATCCTCCCAACCCACATCAAGATCAAGTATGTCAATCTGCACAAAGTTTGAAACTGATTCTATTTGGGTTGGGGGTCCACAACAACCTTGATTTTCTAATCCAGGACTTGGGAAATCGTATTGATCCTTAATGTTACACAAAGATGTCTCATCAATCTTTGAATGTTGATATGGGTATTTTTTATCAATGGCTTATTGTAATGTATTTAGCATATACCCATGTTTCTCCATGAGACCTTGGTGTACTTCCCAAAGTTGTGGATTTAACAAACATTGTATATACTCAATACTGTGTAGTTTCCACAATTCATTGTATTTTGATAAAAGCTCATTCCGGGTTGAACCATGTATCATTTACGTAAATATCATTCTAGCAAGGTTCATAATTAGGTTTTTTGTTTTTGGCACATTATCCTAAATACTCCTAGATGAATTTGAGGTTTTCTAATATTCATCATGTCTAAGAGCATCCTCAGTCATCTTTTCCTTCATGCTCATTTGGGATTCAGGTTTCCTAAATATTCTTCCTAAATTGTCAGGTTTCATTTTCAAACCAGGTGGGTGAATCAGGATGTAGAATCAAATTCAAGTTCAGATTGAATTGATTAGATTAGATCAGAAATCCCACAAGAAGATTAACTCTAATGAGGCCTCTAGGTCAAAAACCTAGGGACCTTTCCTGTTTATGTGCTTTAAAGAAAAGATGAGGGACTAGATATGAATTGGACCCAATCAAGGCACCCAAAGATTTCTGGATGACTAAGGTAGTTTCAAGGTGGATGATACCTCTAAATTAGAAATCCACACACCGAGAAGTACTTGGGCAGCCAAGAAGGGAGAGGCCACAAATACCCCTACACGGTAGACCGTCCCTACGGGTAACAGGGTTTCCCCCACCCGACCTTCCTTGTCACTGCAGCACTAAGTAGACCAGAATGTATAAATTGAGACCTTAAATCTACCAATTTTAGTCCTAACTTGTGCCTTGGATTTCACATGATTAAAAGTTGATTCAATTTGTGACCTAATTTGAAGGTTGATTAGCCCACAAAGTAGACCAACTTTACCTGATCTACCCTAAAGATGGAGGATGAAATCTGAGTCAAGATCCAAAATCACCCTGAGTTAACTCTTAGGTTATTAGATCCAAAGTTTTACGGTTCAAGTGAATTTAGAGCCTGCTTTTAGGGTTTTCCTTGAAAAGATCTTTTCAACCAAAGATTTGGGTAGTACACAAATGCGGGAAGATTAATTTTCTTTAATCCAAGCAAATGTATACTAACACTTCAAAATAATAATGTAGAAACCCTAATTGATTCCATTTGAAGTCCAATTTGGTCTCAAGGATAACACCTTGGACTCAAATAAGAAAGTGAGTAGTCCAAAATATTTAAATTTAAGCGTAAATTCCTAATAGGTATAGGAAATCAGGATAGGGACCTCTAAACAAATCGTCACACTTCAATCAGATATCAAGTTAAGTTCGCAAATCAAGAAACTTGCCTTTAAATGACAATTACTAAGAAAATAAGGCTGGTGTATCCTAATTGATTTTGTTTCCTTTTCTCTTTCCCAAGATTAGGAGGTTGATTAGGGAAGAAGAGAGAGTTTACCTACCCCTGGAGTGGTTGATTACGCGGACAATCTCTTCGTGATGTACCTCGCAAAATCACAAGCAAAGCAAATAAGGTAAGTTAGTGCTCAGATAAATTAAAAAAAGATAAGACTAATGGTGAATTGCACGTTGCTCCCCAACAATAGCGCCAAAATGTTTGCGTGAAATCATTGTCATTTAAGATATACATTACAGTATAGGACAAAATCACTCAAAACATTTAAATTTATAAACTCAGATTCTAATTAGAGTCCGAGGTCGTTCGCAGGGAGCAAATATGGAATTCATGTATTAATCTTCATTCAGAATAAATGAGCATAGTAAATTGAGCACCAGATAAAAGATATTCAATGAATACAACTTGTCATATTGATATTCAATGTAATCCAATGTATCTCAGAAGATGTAGAGACAAAAAGAATAGAGAAAACCTAAAAAGTGGTGATTTAGATCACCATTTAGATCCCTCTAATTAAGCATGCATCTCATATTCAATTTATTCAAATAATCCAATAGTAACACAATCAGATAACTTAGGTGCTTAAATGATTCAACAGTAGCCAGAACCAAAGATCAGACATCGCCTCACAGAACCAGACGACTTAACCTTCACAACACAGAGCCTTACAGAAGGCACACAAGGGTACCCAAGCTTCTTCAAAGCCTTCTCTTCTTCAGCAAACCTTCTCAAGCATAGGGCAAACTCTCCTTAGACCTTCACAAGCACAGGCTAAGTGTTACCCTCCCTTTCTTCAGCACATGCCCATGGCAAAGGGTTACACAGCAAAACCCTCCCTCCTCTCACAGATCTCTCCTCTTCTTCTCTCTCAGACCCAAGTACATACTCGGGTAAGGTATCGAGTAATCGAATCTTAAATAGTGGCCAAACTCGCATCCTGTGTTCACAGGTGAGGCGTGAGAAGCTCATGAGCAGGGACCCAACCCCCGGTGTATTGGGCAAACAGCCTAGAACACAAAATCAATTTATGTTGCGTCATTTTCAACTAACAAGGTGGGACTATGTCCCAACCTCCCTTCACATGAGCAACTGCAGTGAGAGCTTCCTTAAATTGAGGTAGTAGAAGCTGCCTGATGCATCAATTGAGAGCCTGGGACTCTTTGTAGCTGGGAACTGCAACACCTGGGAGTTGTAATGAGGTCAGCGTAGGTTGAAGCACGGCGGACAGCACCAGAGATGATGGCAGCAACGACGAGCAATGGTGAACACCTAAAACAGAGAATAAGACCACACAGCCACGTCCAAAATAGCTCAAGAGGGTCGCTTGAGTACGAAGAATGTGTTGGTGGTGGTTGCATGTGGTAGGGAAGCGTGTGGAGTTATTGCAAAGTCGAGGAGGGTGTGCGGATGATGGGTTGGTCAATAGGGTCTTTTAATGGGTGTTTGGTGGAATTAAATGAGGGATTTTGATCGTAGAGGCAAGGTGGAGGTTGTAGGAGTGTCGCAAGGTTGTTTGGAGGTCTATGGTGTTAGGGAAACCTTGCCAGAGCATGGCTGGAGCGAAAAAAGGTGGAGGCGTGTGGGCATATTGGCGGTTGAAACAGAAAAGGAAGGAGTTAGGGAGATTCAGGAGAAGAGAGGGAAGATAAGACCTAAATTAATCGACGAAAGGGCAAGGAAGGCGCCGATTTGATTGGCCGACGTCGGGGAAGGAGAAGCCTCCGATAATGGAGCAGCAACAACGAAGAGCGTCTGGGCACTCCTATTGTGGCTAGCGAGGAGCAGAGGATGGCAAGGAAGACGGTCCAACTGCCTATAGTATGTGGCAGCAGGCCAAGAAGTCAGAGGGAGAGGAGTCGCCGAAGTTGCAGTGGAGGTGGCTGGAGAGGGGGAATTGGTGAAGATTTACAGCCAAACCGAGCTAGTTTTGGACAATGGAAGTTGCTAGAGCTTATATAGAGCTCCTAGGCAAGCTCTAGATCAGGAAACAATGCTAATTGGCTTGGAATCTAATTCATAAGGAACCCATGATTTTTGTGCATTCGTACGAACTAATTCATGCAATTCAAGAGCCAAGATCTGTCTCAAAAGATTCCTCATAGTGTAAACATCAATCCCACAAAATTTTATGGGATTTGATGATGATTTGAGTTGGTTTAAGTGTGGTCAAGGGCTTCTTGGAGGTCGGTTGACCTCCAATGGTAGCAAGGACCCATTTACAAGGAAGAAAAGGAAGTTAGGGACCTATTTTCAAGGGTTTTCAAAAGTTAAGGGCTAGTCTGAAAGAAATAAAGTTTAAATGAACTAAAATGCAAACTAGGTCAAGACGGACTCTGATCGAGACCCAATTTTGAAACAAACCTAATTTAGACCCAAGGAATCTAATGGTGAAGTTAGATTTCAATTTTGATAAAGTTTGACTAGGCAATTTGTGCAGAAACATAAATTAGGGCAAAAATCTGTCTGACTCTATTTAAGGTCAAAATAGGTCCAAATGGTTAAATTAAGGATACCAAACCTCAAGGAATATTTTTCTATGAATTTTAGGAGATTTATATGAATTTTATTTTAACCAAAATCTCTGTAATTTAAGTGGGTCTGAAATTAGGATTTTGGGTGCTGATTTGGTTATCGAAATGCGTGAAATGCTATTTCTATCTGTGTGGACCCACTTATTGGACTTTAATGCTCATTAGACCTTAGATTAACTCCTGACAAACCCCGTGGTTATTCTACTTTCATGATATGATGTTAAAACTACAAAATTAACCTAGATTTAATGTTCCCTCAAAATGGATCCGAATGGAATTATGACTCTCAGGCGATTATGTAAGAGGATTTTTCATTTGATTTTAACTAATTAAAGCTAGTTATGTCTCATGATGATGTTATTATCATGTCTTGTTCTATGCTTTGATTTAGAAGATGGTAAGGAGAATAGGCACATTTTATGCAGTGTCCGAAGGATCTTAAGGGAGAGGATGCACCCTTAAGTGGGAAACATTAATCACATGGCTAGTATTATGCATCAAGTTCTCAACACATGTTAGATTGAGAAGATATTATGTTTCATAAAGATGTGCCCTTCCTTGCTTTACAATAATCAAGAAGATACATGTTGCATTAATTTGTTCTTCAATGCCTTATATATATATATATAAGAATAAGGAATATGATTTGCAGGAGCCCAGATTTCCTCATTTGGCCATACAAATGACCCTAAATGATTGGAACATGGCAAAACAAGGAGGGCATTTTAGGAATGTCTATCATTGGACCAACTACTTCATTCAATTTGGAGAATCAAGAAGGAAATGAATAGCTATTATAAATGAGGTGTTGGACATGCTAAAGGAGAGGAAAGAAAACTCTCTTGGTGTTTCCTACGATGGTGGAGTTAGGGCCCTATGGGCCCTAATGTATTATTCAGCTAGTAGCCATCAAGCAACAAGTTACCTATTACCAAAAAAGTAGAAAGGAAAAAAAAAGAAAAGATCAAAAAGCATTCATCTCCTTGCCCTATCTTGGTAGTACACTAGATCATGATTTCCTTCTATCCATTGCTAATTATTTTGTTGATAAAGGATTCTTTTGAAAATGACTAGATTAGTTTTCCCAAACTCATGATTGTATTTCAATTGACTATAGGTTCCCCGTGTATTATCTTGTCAATAGTTTGAGGATCTATGTGCAAGATTGGGAGGGGAAAAAGAAGGGATGGAAAAGATGGGGATCTTGAAAAGGAAGGGGATTAGAACAGTTATTTTGCATTTCTATTTGGAAGTCAGAAGAGTTATTCTAGTGGGTTAACCTATAACTATTTGGAATGTAAAGGGATAACCTAGAGGTTATCTTGTGTGTCAAAGTTTATTATTTGGGAGCTTCTTGATGGGATAAGATGAAGAATGGTATTTTTACCCTTGGAATTGTTGGTTTAAAAGTTAGTTGCTTGTTAATGGTAGTTAGCTCTAATAAAACAATTATAATTTAGTATTTATAATAAATATTTTATTTGATGTAGAAAATTTTATTTGTTTTATTTATAATTGAAGTCATATTAATGAAAATAAGTAGTCCTTATGTATAACTTCATATTGACTAAAACTTAACTAAAGGGGAGGTGAATAGCAAAATTGAATTATAACAAGCAAATAAATTTCAATCACACAAATAACACAATGATTTTTAAGTGGAAACCCAAATTTGGAGAAGACCACCACCTAAGTCAACCTTGACTTAGGATTTATGATTACTAAGTGATCAATTCACCATCCACACCACTTAAACTGACAGTGGTGTACCTCAATACAATTCCCACCTTTAATCCCTAAACGGAGGTTTCTCCCTTCCCACGGAAGAGATGAAGATCCGACAGGCTGGATACCCAAGTATAGCAAAAATGTAAAGAAATTAAAAGGCACAATATAGAGATTCCCAAAATAGATATAAAGATGATCTAGCTACTATGGGTGTGTATGATACTCCCTATGAGCAATTGCAATAACAAAGTAGTGAGGGAGATAGAATGTATGCCCAAGAATCAGAGTGAACGACAGTTGGGCAATAGAGTATGTGAGTAGAACTAGTATGACTTAGAAATTATCTTTAATTAGTGTGTTTTGCAAAAGAGGGGTTAAAGGGTATATATAGGCCTCAAAAGAACCTTCAAAAGGCTTGAGAGGCTCTCCCTAGCCGTGAGGGACATTTCCTAATTGATTTGGTCGAAATCCAAATCAAATCAGGCTAATGACAGTAGAATCAGATGACTAATTTTTGGCTCAGATGTCTTATCAAATGTCTAATAGAAGTTTTGATCGTTTGAACTAAAGGGTGATCAATGCTCCTAGACTTAATTGGATAGAAATGGGGTTCTTCTTACTAAGGGTCAGGCGTCTAGTCTTGTATTTTAAGACCTCTAAGAATACCTTTAGACGTCTAATAATATGTGGGCTCTTTACGTCATGTCCAGACCCAACAAAAGAAAAATACAACTCTTCATAAGATTTATACATCAAACCCTGAGACCTAGACTAATGACATCTTCACCCTTCGTTCCTTCTCTTTAAGATTCTAAGATACCTACATTGGGGTTATAATAAAGATAGAAATAGCGTTTTATCTAGTTTTATTTTTCTTTTAGGTATTTTCTAAAATCATCGAAACATAATTAGGGGAGGTTGAACTAACAAACTCCCTTTTTGATGATTTTCAAAATCCACTCTTAGGATCTATTTCCTCCCCCTTATTTTTGTATTAAGGGAACTATTTCTTGAATCATTAAGTCAATCGAGTGTTTATGAAAAATCGATTTGTTACGAAAGTAAATTTTGTCTCACGCAAACAACAATTTTAAGCATAAATAGATCTTTAAGTAGTTTTAATTATCCTAAGATTTACCCCCCTTTCTGAACATTAGCAAAAGTAAGTGCATTTGGTTGAACTAAGCAATAGATAGTGAGAAGCATTATTTACGAGGAATACTATAAACAAGTGTTATGTAGAAAGCAATGAACTAGCATATAGCAAGAACATGGAAGATAGCATGGCATATAGAGCATTTGTGCTAGAAACAAAAGAGCATGATTATGTATAAAAGATGGAAAGTATATCATACAGATGAGGGTCCAAGCCCCTTAATACAAGCCAAGAAGAAAAGAAAAGAAAACATCCAAGGAGTCAACCAAACTAAAAAAAAGGAAAAATAGAAAGAAAGTGAAAAATCTGATCTATGGTTCTATTCCTGACGATCCTGGCATTGGAGATAGCGAGCTAGACCATGACCCATTTGCTGGCTACGGATATCGGTGTGCATCTCATTTATATCTGAACGCATGTTGCCCAAATAAGAATAGATGCCGCTTGTGCACCGCATGAGAATGGAAATCCCATAGGTGATGGAGTCAGTAGTGGGATCCCATATCTCGTGAAAGGTGGTGCGGGGTGCCTTAATCTAAAGTGGTTGTTGGGCATAGAGATTCGATTGAGGTGGGATCTCATCCTCTCCATCCTCATCATCAAGGTTGAGTTGCTCAACAAGAATTCTCATCTTGGCGACAGTGGCCTGATTATAAGGTTCCACCTTCTTATCTATGGCTTGGTTAAAGGTGGGAACTTTGTTGTTATGAAAGATTTTGGAGAGGAGGGAACCAAACAGGAGTGAGGTCAAATGGTCCTCATTTATTACGCAAACAATGAGACGACAATAATTAAAAGGGATGTGACGAATGGTCGCAAATAAGAGTGCCTTATTGATTGTGCAGCAATCATAGGTCTTAATGAACCTAAATAATGTTAGAATCCTAGCTAATCTATAAATATTACATTCATATATCATTCATATCATACATTGCATCATTTTATATTATCGTACATAGAATAATGTGAGATTATCTTCCTATTTAATGCTTTTATTGTTATTTGTAGGTAATAAAGTGATCTAGATAATGCTAGGATGTGAAATAAAGTGAAATAAAGCAAGGAAGAAAAGAAGAAGAAAGAAGAAGCTAGAATGAGACAATGGAGAGAGGGGGATATCCCTATGCATACCCCTAAACCCTAGGATAGCCTATTCCAAACTTTGAACCACTTCTACCTTAGATAACCTAGTCTAATAACCCAAAATCATGGATAGCATTAACCACTGCGCTATTCACACTATCCATTATTCTTATCCATCCTATCCCTATCCTTAAACTCCACTTAGGTCAACCTAAACTTAGAACCTAAAACCTAGATAATATTATCCACAGTGTTATCCTATTATCCATGACCCTATCCTTAGTATCTACTATCCCAATTTCACCTTCCCTATCCCAAATTTTCCTTAGGTTCCCAAGTAGTCTCACTATTACTGAATTAGACTCATGTGGAGTCAATTGGGTCGACCACACTCCAATAAGGTCCATATGGACCTGATTGGGCTAACCTTTGTCTAATTAGACTCACTTGAGTCAAATTGGACTTGACCATATTACTAAGCGCAACATCAACAATCATAAGAAAGCACTATTGTTACATTTTTTTCCATGGGTAATGCTGCCAAAAATATGATCGTCGATTTTCGATCTGCACTAAAAAGGTTATTTTAAATGTCGTTGTCATAGTATAAGTGTCACAAAATGCAAACCGATGTCACGTCATTTTTTATTTAATTACAATTTTTACTGATTTATTTCCAGGACATTCACTAGGAGGTGGTTATTAATATACATCTCTCTAAGTCCAAAAGTATTCTTTTATTCCAAAAATTGTTAATTTTATTTACAAAATGAATAAATGAATCAATAAATAAAAGAATTTGTTAATTATTTACAAAAGAATCAATTAACATGTATTACAATGCTTAAAACAAATGTACAGGCATCAAAAACTGTCTACCACTACATTATGTTAGTTATATATAATTACTATAAGTAATACCTAAGTATATGTACAAAAATAACTAATAATATCTACTATACTAAATTATATTAGCATACTAATATTTATAGTAATACATAGTATATATACAATAACATATGTATATGTTGCTAAAACCTTAGTAAAATATATACATAACCTAAGGCAAAATAGTTATCTATACTAACATATATACATCCATATAGTGACATATATAACTACCACTAAAGCTCTTATGTTATTTATATACATATATGAGCTCAAACAACACTTATACTATTCTACTATACTTATAATATATATATTAATTATATATGTATACTTATTTATATTTAGTTATTTACATTATTTACATACATATACTTTATACTTATACTTTACATATATACATATGCACGCACACACACAAGTACAGCTTCAACACTTAGCCACAATAGCTCACAACTCTTTCTCCTCTCATTCTCAACACTTAGAATTTTCTTAGGGTGTTTCTCCTTTTGATTTGGGTCGTCTGAGTTTTCATCAGACGTCCAATTTCATTAATAGGCCAAAAATGTGATTAATGGGCAGGCAACCCACTTTCGAAGGATACACAGTGCCACAAGGGCGAGACCAAACTCCTACTAATGGGCCACCCTAGTTCATTTTAGGAGGATTTTTATGCATTTTCTAGGCCCAATTTCAGACCCACATGCTTGCATGATGAGCCCATATTTGTAGGCTAATTAGTTACTTAAACGCTTAGACTTTAGATTAATAATAATATATAAATAGCATGCATTAAGATGTAAATATTGTAGTTCATATGTATTTGCTTTCATGCATTATATTCATATCTAAATACATTTAGAACTTATTTAGAATAGCATACATTAGCTTAGTATATAAATTAGTTTACATGCATATTAGCTTAGTATATAAATTAGTTTACATGCATCACACATTATTTGCATCATTTAGTTAGAAATAGGAATTAGTTTTTATTAAGGGTTCATGCATAAATTACACATCAATTCATTTCCATATATTTTATTGTATTCATGGCAGGATCGGCTGGCCACCGGTGAAGGCCATTGAAGACCTTTGAAGGCTCAGAAGAAGCGGATCTCGCCATCACTCCATTTGAATTCTGTTGCGACGACTATAAGAGAAGAGAAGCTACTGCCGTGATCGAGGAGGACTCCACCTCAATCCATAACTATGCAGAGCGTAAGCTCATTCCATCTCACCACCGTCGGCCTCAACCGTGGCAGTCCGCTTCACCACTATGGGCGTGCATTGTGACAGGACGCATCGCCAGATCAAAGCAACTGTTTCTCCAACACTATCACCACCATCTTCTTTTTATTTTATTTTGTTACTATTCATCTTCTTCCACCTCCACGTTCACCACCATCATATCCAACCAGCACCACTTCTGCCACCTCGCCGGCCAATACCTCTGCTTGCACTCCTTGCTGGCACTCCACGCGCACCACGCACGGCCATCCGTGCTCACACGGACAGTAGTCCTCCCCACCTCACTGCTGCTGCCCACACCCTGTAGCGCCACCACCTTCTCCATGCACACTCTCCAACGTATTCCTCTCCTCCAAGTGCCATCGCCCACCGCACCAACAGTCCTCATCGCGCCATCCACGTGTAGCCACCAGCTGTAGTGCCAGCAGTAGCCCACACGCAGCAACAACTCCAACAACAGACCCATCACTACCAGCCATTCCTCCTTGCCGGCCAGCCGTCTCCGGTCACCTCAGTTCACACCGACGACTCCATCATGAAGCCCTCGCTCCACTCATTCTCCATTGTCAGTCTCGCCTCTAGCCGTGGCTTGCCATGCACGCAGCGAGAGGACGAAGAAATCCTCTGTTTTTTGTTATATTAGTATTTACATTTCATGCCATTGCCACTTTTTATTGATATTTTATTATTATGAGCATTGCATTGAACTCCCTTCTATTTAGCATAAATGCGATTCCAGCTTTATCTCGCATCATTTCCTTAAGCTAAAGGGGTTTTTGCTTTGATTACTTGAGGAATTAATTTGTGAACATTAATTTTCAAACCTTGCGAGTTTTAATAGGCAAGTTCCTCCTTATGGATACGACCCACCCTTTTGAGTGTTAATTTTAGTTTGTCTTGATTTTGAGTTTTCCACCACGCAATATATAACGACATTATCATTTTATTGTGATCATCCTGTTTAAGCAAAAACCAACACTTAGCTACAATAGCTCACAACTCTTTCTCCTCTCATTCTCAACACTTAGAATTTTCTTAGGGTGTTTCTCCTTTTGATTTTGGTCATTTGAGTTTTCATCAAATGTCCAATTTCATTAATGGGCCAAAAATGTGATTAATGGGCTGGCAGCCCACTTTCGGCGGATACACAGTGCCACAAGGGTGAGACCAAACTCCACCTAATGTGCTACTCTAGTTCATTTTAGGTGGATTTTTATGCATTTTCTAGGCCCAATTTCAGGCCCACATGCCCGCACACACCCGTGCTCACGCGTTCACGCACAAACCCACGCATACCGGTTGGCGCACGTAGCACGCAACCTGAGAACCATAACACTATATGCTCATTTGTGCACCCAGCGCTGATGACCGAATAGCTGCTAGGTGCAATTCTTAATATATGGCTTTGCGTGGGAGTCTGCCACCAATGTGGCACTATCTGCTGAGCGCACTCGAGCACATTGCTATGTTCGACAATGTTCTGATTTGAGGTTTTTGGCCCTCGATTTGAGGGGCATAGTGAGTTCTGATTTTATATTAAAGTATACCATTAGAAAGCTCTTATATAGGGCTACATAGCTATGTAATTTATTTACATAAATAAGTTATTTAGATATATAATAAAATTAGATAAAAGTGGTTGTTTATACAAATTAAGTTAAGGGTTAATCTCTAAATTAAAGTACAAATTGGTTAATTAATTGTGCAATTGACCTTATATAATGTTAATGTACATAATAAATTATTTATTACACAATTTTAATATATTTTAGAAGCCTTATTTTAATCCATTTATATTTAATTACATGTTTAAGTTAGTTTTATACATAAATAATTTATAATACTATAATATACTATAAATACAATATAAATAGGTTGAAAATAGTTAATATACTATTATACAAGTATATATTATAAATTATCTCAGTATTACCTTAAAGTACTAATTTATTTTATTTTAAGTTGATAAATTACTTAATTAACTAATAACTTGATTACGTGCTATAAATATATAATTAAATTAGATTACAGGTATTATACAGTTTATAATATATAGTTAAATATGTATATACAGTATTTGATACAATTATGCACATATAGATAAGTTTATATAATTACTTAGGTTATTATACATTTAGTTAATATAAATTAATAGATATTTATATAATAAAGTTGTATCTACAATAAATCATTTTAAATATTTAATTTAATATATAGAAAATAGATATAAGTTATATATACACATAATATACATATTATACATTATATACATATAGGTTAGGTTTAATTTATATATACAAGCATAAACATAATGTATAAGATATTTTTGGGTATTTTTAGGGCTTTTATAATTTTTATGATTTTTATATATAGAATAGAGGTGAGAGATGCGAGAGAAAGAGTGAGATGAGAGAGGAAGAATTTCTTTTTGTGATTTTTGAGTTAGGTTCTTTATTAAATTTTCAAGTAGATTGAACTATCAGCTGGTATGTTCTATCAAATCGGGGGTTCAAAATACTTGGATACTTAGCATACACCTAAGGAAATACCTGATCTTACTCAATACAGGTTTATTTTATTTTTTTGTGATTTTTTAATATTTTTTCTGTATTTTAAATTTCACCCAAAATAGGCCTTGAATGAGTTTTTGAAAGAGAACTTAAGGCCTCAAGTTCAGTCTGAGTGGCTGAAATAGCTATATAAACTATCAAAACTATCCAACACAATACATGAGACATGAATGAAGCATTAAACATGCTTTAGAACCTTAATTTCATTAAAATGGCATGTTGGATAGTTAAAATACATTGCATGGCTAACAAAGGATCTAAAAAATGTTTTCAAGCACTTCAAAATAGATTTCAAGATTTAACAATAAAGGAATGCTTGTACATGAACTTCTAACATTACAACATACACTAGCCCTTAGTAAATCCCAGTAACTGCTCAAATCGCCTAAATCCTCATACGAATCCTTCAAAGAGTTGGGTTTCCAACTCCGGTGACCCTTCCAAGCTTGGGAAGCTTGCTTCCCAAGCTCTAACATCTCCTTGAGGCCTATATAACGATCCCCAGGGCCTGCCCATTCTTCTCAGCAAGGTTTGAGGCCAAAACCCACTTCAAAACTCCACCTCCAGCCCCGCTCTGCTATATCATGGCGAGCCTCTTCCTCCATCGTCTCTAGCCTCCTAACCGCCAACTTGGGAGCGCCAATATCTTCATCTCCTTCGTCTGCGCCTAGTGTGCCAAAGTCAGGGTTGTTCCTTCCCGTTATTCCTCGTCGTCTCCCACTAGAGCACCTTCCATGGCGCCGACCTGCCAATGTCGGTTGCCAATCCTACCCCTTCATCTATTAGATTAGGGTTAGTTTAGTTAGTTTAGCTTCTTAGTTTAGTTTTACACCCCAAAAACCCAAAACAAACCCTCAACACCACTGTTCACCCTTATCTCCTCTATCTCCGGCAACCACTCCAGTGAGGGTTTCCGTCCGCTACACATCTCCATCCCCCTCACTGACAAGCCCACAACTTCCGCCGTGCGCCCACGACCAAAAGCCCTAACACTATTGGGCCACTCTCCACCCCAATCACCTGTCGACCAACCCACCATTCTCCACCCAACTCCTTCACCGTCCGGCCACTACACACATCCATCCACCACACAACCACCGCCAACGCACTCCACTCCCTACAGCGAAACTCCTGAGCTTGCTTAATTGGGTCGCGAGGCTGTGTTTATGTTTTCAGGTATTCGCCCTTAGCAACCATTAACAAAGGAGTTTCGAGCATGCTTGGAACTATGTTCTTACGGTGCAAGCTCCAGGTGCCACCTCCAGGTGACACAGAACACTTCCAGGCACACACCCAAGTGGTCAATTGGAGGTCTTAACCTCGTTAGCTGCGGCAATTGAAGGAAGGGGCCCTGCAATAGCCATGCCAATCAGAGGATTCTGTCGCTGCAAATGCCCGCAAGGAGGGGGACTAAGATAGTCCCACCTCGTAACGTGAAGAGTTCCCGCAGAGCAATAAAAGGAAAAAGTGTCAGCGACTATTTGCCTCAACACACAAAGGGTGAGGTCCCCCACGCGCATCCCTTCACATGCCTCACCTGTGACACTGTACATGCAGACCTGGCTCCAACCTGACCCACCTAACCCTATACTCACACCTCGACTGCGACCCATGCCCACAGCCCTAGTCCCGGGTGCGCTCTAGACCGATTACCTGACTACCCGGTATTGTGCATGGCTCTAGGAGGGCATGAAAGAGGAGAAACCAGAGAGAGGGAAAGAGAGAGAGTGCAGGGTTAAGGGGGGTTTTGCTTCCCTGTGTATTGGGCTAACACTTAGCCTCGTCTGAAGAAGAGCTGCCCCCCTGTGCACGCAGAGAAAGAAGAAGAAAGAAAGACAGAACGAGAAGAGCAACGAAAGAAGAGGAGGCTAAAGAAGAAGTACAATGCCCTCTTAGCACTATAGCAAGGATGACTTAAGCCGTCTGGTTAAAGACTCTATCATCTGATGGAGTGCACTATGCACTTGGGTTGAATAGTTGATATTATTTACTACATGTGTTAGACTAATAATTGGTGATTCAAATCACCATTATTTTGTCTAGATTACTTTTTGACTCATCATATATGCTCATGTTATGCACTGCCTATTAGATTTTGAGTAATTAATTATCCTCATTTACATTAATTGTTGAGATTAGCGCGTGAATTCCATATTTTCTCCCAGCGAGCGACCTCGGACTTCATTTCTGACATTCGAGTTATAAATTTTATCTGTTGTTCAAGTTATTTTTGAGGAATTATTACTACAACGAACGCATCTTTCAGAAACCCCTCAACTCAGCCCCGTATCAACATTTTGGCGCCATTGCTGGACAGCAACGTGCAATTCACCACTATTCCCTTGCTATATTTTGATTATATTTGAGCACTAACTTACTCTGTTTGCTTTATTGTGATTTTGCAAGGTACTTCACGAGGAGATCTTACATGCAAATCAACCACTCCAACGTAGGTAACTTCTCTATTCTTCCCTAATCAACCTCTTAATCTTGGGAAGACAAAAAGGAAACAATCAATTAGGAATCACTTACCTTATTTTTCATAGTAATTATCATTTAAAAGGTAAGTTTCCTGATTTACGAATTTTTTTTTCAAATCTGATTGAAGATTGAGACGATTTTGTTTAGAATTCCCTACCCTAACTTTTCTGTGCCTATTAGAGATTATACTTAATTTCTAATCATCTTGGACTACTCACTTTCTTACTTGAGTCCAAGGTGTACATATTGAGATCAAATTGGATGCAGAATAAAGCCAATTAGGGTTTGACATTAGGATTTGGAGTACTAATACACATTTTTGCCTGAATTAAAGGAAAGTTACCCTCCCGCATTTGTGTGCTACCCAAGCCCTTGATTGAAAAGATCTAATCAGAAAAATCCTAAAATCAAGCTCTAATTTCACTTGAACTCTTAAAATCTTGGATTTAATAACCTGGGAGTAAAATCAGGGTAATTTGTAGGTCTTAACCTAGATCTCATTCTGCCATCTTTAGGGTAGGTCAAGTGAAGTTGGACTACATTGTAGGTCAACCAACCTCCAAATAAGGTCACAAGTTGAATCAACTTCTAATCAAGTGAAATCAAAGGCACAAATTAAGACATAAAACTGGTAGACTTAAGGTTTTAAGTTCGTACATTCTGGTCTACCTGGACCCTCAGTGACAAGGAAGGTCGAGTAGAGGAAATCCTGTAACCCGTGGCGACGCTCTACCGTGTAGGGGTCTTTGCAAGACTCTCCTTCCTGGCTGCCCAGGTAATTCTTAGGTGTGCGAATTTCTAATTCATAGATATCATCCACCTCAAAATTGCCTTAGTCATCTAAAAATCTTTGGGTGCCATGCTTGGGTCAAAATTCACATCCAGTCCCTCATCCCTTCTATTTAGAACACATACACAGGAAGGCTATTAGATTTTTAACCTAAGAGGCCTCATTTGATCTTCTTAGAGATTTCTAAATCTGATCTACTCAACTTCAAACCTAAACTTAAGTTTAATTCTGCATCGTGATTCCACCACTTGATTCAAAAATGCAGCCTGGCTTTATAGGAAGACTATTTAGCAAACCTAAGTCCTAAATGAGCATAAAAGAAAAGATACTTGAAAATGCCAACATAAACCATGAAGAATATTGTAAAAGGGACATTCAGGAGAAATTCAAAAAAATGATGAACCACATTTTGAACCGTATGAAGATGATATGGATACAACTAAACCACAGTTCAACCTGGGATGATCTCCTAGCAGAACACATGGAATTGGTGAAATTACACAACAATGATTGTCTGCAATATTGGTTAAATCCTTCAGTTCCGAAAGAACTCCAGAATTTGTTAAAAGAACGGGGAGAATTGTTGAATGGGTTATATAGAACCATCGATAAAAAATACTCGTCAGAAGTTAAGATGACATCTTCGAGTAATTCCAGTATCCATGTAATTTCCCAAATCCCAGGTGTGATGATCAAGGTTGTTATGGACCCTCAACCCAAATGAAATCTAATTCATATTATGAACAAATTGATACACCTAATCTTGAGATGGGTTGGGAGGATCCAATTGCAGGTGATCACGATTTTGAGCCAGCCCTAGAAAATCAAGAACCTAGTTAACCAAGCTTAGATTTCCCAGACACCGGTGACACTAAGATTAAATCAAAACCTTTCAAGGGTGTAAATTCAGTCCCTTATTCTAATAAGGTGACTCCGAGAGCAATTCTGATATCCCTGTAGAGCCCAACCTAGATTCTAGTGATCCAACCCATACCCTTAACCTAGAATCTAGATCTAAGCCTTATTAGGATGACTATGACTGTGCAGCAATCATAGGACTTAATTAACCTAAATTAGGCTAGGACTTAGCATAAGTTAAGATAATTCATGCATGCATAAGCATTATTTGCATATTTACTACTTTCTTTTAGCTATGCATAAAATAATGCTATAATGTACTGATTAGGTGCATATGTCAATTACAGGTAATAAGCTGACCAGAAAGTAGATCTAAAGCTGAATCTGAAGAATAAAGAATAACTGAAGTTGCAGCAGAGCTGGAGCAAAAGACCTAGAATAAGACGTAGTAGACAATAATGTGAGGGGTTGAGATATGCTATTCTATTTAAGTAGGAATAAAGCAGTAAATTATGAACTTAGGACCATCCTAGCCCTAAGATAGCTTAGAAGCTTCCCCAAATCTTAGCCACCCTTAGATTAGGTCACCACACCCTAAGAAACCTTAAAACCCTAATTCTAGCCTCTATCTGGATGTCCAGATAAGTTATAGGATGTCCAAAACTCTTAGCCAACTCCCGCACACCTTAAACCCACTTCTGCAGTGTTATTGGATGTCCAAATACTTGGTCAGACGTCCAATTTCTGCAGAATACCCAAAACAGAACCTAGAATCCTTCCTAACTCTAATTAGACGTCCAGACTTGAAGTCTGGACTTCTGATTTTTCACTATAAGTCATATGACACTTTTATTGGATGTCCTGAACTGCCCTCCAAACCCTGTTTTAAGATTCAAGCCTTGATCTTGGATCTCTAGGTCCCTAAACCCAATTCCAATCCCATAGGAACCAAAATTAAGGTGCCCTAACCCTAGTACATCACCTCTAGACCTCCCTAAGGACCTAATTAGGTCCTCACTAAACCTAATTGACCTGGATCTTAGTCAATTCCATCAGCCTATTCAATTGGACTCATTGAGTCCAATTGAGCCATGATCTCAGCACACACTATCCAATTAGACTCAGTGAGAGTCCAATTGACCTAGACCTGACTTAATTGAGTTGTTTTACTCTCAATTAAGTTTTCACACATCCAATTAAACTTGTATTAAGTTTAATTGCACTTTACCATAGTGAATTAGAGTTTACAACCCTAATTTGAGACCTACCTTGACCTAAACCCACTAGAACCTAACCTAATCAACCTAGCCACCTAAGTTTTGACCCACACACACCCACACACACCATCCACCTGAAAATACCTAGCCTAGAGTTCTCTAGAACTCTCTACCATGTGTTGTTTCCTTGGTTGCTAATTTAAACCAAGAGCCATTCAATTTTTAGATCCACATTTGGTGGATCTAAAAACCACCATTTATCCTCTCTCTCTCACTCTCCCACGAGCTCCCACCATAGGCCTCTCTAGAGAATTCCATAATTCTCTAGAGAACTTCCCTTAGGTCTATAAAAAGACCTAAGGGGTGGCCATTTGCATCCATTCATCTCTTGGCATTATTCACTTCCATTTAGGTTAGCTACATTCACTTCCACTCCACCTCCATGAGTTGCTCACCATGGCCACTACCATCTCCACGCCAGGATGCTGGATCACCTCTCCAACCTCTCTCTAAGGGCCAGCCTAAGCACCATTGGTCACCTCTCTTTCTCCTCTCAACCACTAAAAGGCCATCGGAAATCACCTCTGAATGCCCCTATTTCTGCTAGATTAGCTTAGTTCTTCATATTTACATGCTTTTATTTACTACTTAGTAGTATAGCTCTTTATTCTCCCCCAACGATGCATGCAAAATCCCCCCATAGATTCCTGTATACAATCGTTTCCTATTAGCTAGATTTATGTTTTCAAGCTTTCCTCTATAAGCTTTCCAATAGTTCCATGTTGCAAACACCCTGCTGAATCAATGAAAGATCTTTTTCTATATATATGTGTGTGTGTGTGTGTGTTGAGAATCACCATGAGCTTATTGCAATATATTTTGTGTGATTAAAGTTGCTTGCTTTTAATTTCTGATATTCTGGTAACTAAGCATGTCATGCATAAATATATCTATAACCATAAACCGCCATGCGATTTTAAGCAAGTAGAGCGAAAAAGATCGATTTCAAATTTGCATAAATGCCTTCCAGAGACAAATGACCAGGACTCAAGTCTTGTTATCTCTACAAATCATTTTTGACGAGCATTTTAGCACGACTATACTATGATTTCGGACGATTTCAAAATGCGCGAAAATGGGATAGTCATCTTACAAGGCCCCAAGTGATGGAAATCAGATTTTGAATTTGGATTATGATTCTGGGCCTGTATTTGATGACTGCACTTCTCCAACCTCCTCAGAGATACAAATTGATTTTCAAAAGTCACGCCTATCTATGATACAGAAATCGAGGAGTTGAAAGAGTTAGGTTTTGATTGGGTCTTCCCTACAAGCCAAAGAACCCGAGCCCATGCCTAATAGGGCCACCTTTTTGAGTTCGAATTCTGAAATCAGGTTAAATCCAAGTCAAGTTGCTGATTGTACATCTCTTGATTTATTCTGTAGTGAAATCTCTAATCCTGAATCAGATTTAGAACATGATTCCCGCAAGTTCTCCAACAATTTTGAATCTTACCCTGATTTCGGAGAATCGTTGTTTCCTGACAATTCTGACCAATCTACGACTTCAGCATCCATGATCCATTCTTCGACTCTGACTTTGAGGTCCCTGATCCTGAGATCATTGATTCAAAATCAGGTTCCATTAAGATGGAATCATTTCTTTTCGATCCTCAGGAATCAGAAATAGTAATTACCAAGTGTTTACAATCTAGAGTTCGAATCTTTTCTTGACTCAAATTTTCTTAATCCTATAAGCACTCTCCAGGCATTTACATTTGATTTTGATGGGTTCTATGAGGACTCTCTAGATACACCTACCTTTGAACATTTTCTAGAGGAGCCCTCACATACAGTTATTCTTGAAGCCACCTCTTCTACAGCACATATAAAGCCTTCCCAAACTTGTTTTCAACCCCGACCCGCAACCGGACTCCATTTCTACTTTGATTCTCCTCTCGATGAGCCGGTTACACATGATTCTCCTCCACATTTCAATCGGGTTTTGGACTTTGATCAGACTGAAAATCACACCCCATCCTTCTTTGATCACTCCTGTAGGGTTCCTACATCCCCCACTGACCCTTTTTCATTTGAGGATCCCTACTTTGACCAGGATGATCCGATTTAGCCAAACCCTAGCTTTCAGTTCCATATCTTCTTGAGCTTCATAGTATATGGTGGGCACTGCATCTACTGATTCACATCTATCAACACGCCAGATTGATTGAGTTTGGGCTACATCATCATCCTGCTGATCTGAACAAGCACCTAGTTGGACCAACCAGGCTATTGATCAAGTTGCTTGTTCTACAAAATTCATCTGATTTGACCACTCCATACCATTTTCTGCTCGACTAAAGACATTGAATTTAGCGCTTAACGAGAGGCAACCCGTTATTCCAAAAACCTGAGATCCTTCTAATTATCCTTTTGTACTTCACGTCTATTACACTTTGAGTTTAGTTTTGGAATAGTCGACTCCACCTCTTTTACTCGTATCAGAACTTGAAATCGTCTGTAACAGTCATTCCGACCCGTCCGCTCACCCACTGAACCTGTTCTAACTCCTGAACCCTAACTATTTCATACCCTCCGTTTACAATGTGGACATTGCAAAACTTAGACCTAGGACAGTGTTAAAGTGCAAACATACAAAAATTCAAGCTTCTGAAGGGTTCTCACAAAAAAAAACATATTCCAAAAAAAAACCAAAAAAATAAAAAATTGAAAAACAAAAAAAATGGAGAAAGGGGAGGAAATTTTGAAAAGAAATTAAATGCAAATCATTCTTGAGGAGGAAAAGAGAGGTGATTTAAATGTCAAAAAGGGGCAACAATTTGAAATAAAAAGAGATAGTCATTAGTAAAAGATTATGGAATCTACTTAGTTCAAAACCAAAAGAAAAAAATGAAAGTCAAAAAGTGCTAAGAGATACAAAGATTAGTATGAGTGCTGATCTTAGGTCTCTTAAGCTTGTTTTAGGCTTAAAAATTCAAGTATTCATTAAGATCTGGATAGTCTTCAAGAGGTTGAGAAAATGCAAAGCTTAAGTATTAGGTCTAAGGCTTAGGGATTATTCGGCCTCATTAACTAATCACTCATTTGCAAGACTCGGTAACCTAAGCACCCTAATCCACACACAGTCTGGTTCAGTGCACTTAATAACAAAATTACGCAAATGAGTTAATTCTGTTATGAAAAAGCTACCTAGATTAGGAGCGGCTTATCAACATAAGTTGATTTGGAGGAGTTCCCGACGCGGAGAAGCAGGAAATTTTCCTCAAAGGTGCGCAATAACATACCGTCTCCTCGGTACTTGTCTCCTAGGATATCTAAATATCCTACCGGGGGCACGTAAGCATCTTGTGTTGATTCAGGTGCCATGGGCAGAATTATCCCGAAATGTCGATTGCCAAGGCCTAAATTTATCTCCAGAACGCCATGGGTGGCACTATCCCAAAGTGTCAAAAGCCAAGGTTCTAGGGGTTTTCATGGGTGGTGCTATCTCAAAGCATTGAAAGCCAAGGACCCTGCAAGGATTGATGGTGAGAGCTAGGAATCTGATACAGATCGTGTTGTAAAGCCAATCTGAAACTAGAAATAAAGAAGAAAAAGAGAGAAAACTCTCCAAAAATACAAAAAGATTCTTCAGTCTCTCTCTTACGAAAATGCACTACAAACTGAACTTGGACTAACCATGTTTTAAGCACGGGTGCTTTGAACCGCGGAGTTCAACGAACCTTAGGTTAGTTCACGTGGGTCTTAGAATCCTTCGCGGCGGACTGAGGCTAAAACTGGTCAAGTTTGGATCTTGGTTGGTACTTGAGTAGCTCAAGACCTATTGTTAGCATTCTGACCTAATTTACAAAAGAAAGCACACAACATAAATCTGAGCCTAAAAAGGCATGGTCTAGAATTTAAGTAAATTCCATGAGATTTTGCTAAGGGACTAGCAAAAGTTAGGCATGGGGGTATGATGATAACGTCATCATCAACCATATCTAGCTATAATTAGTCATGATCAAAGAATAAATGCTCCTACATAACTGCCAGAGAGACGTAATTCACTACACATCCTTTCTGAGAGAAATACAATAAAACAGAGGTAAAACTACAGTTTTAACAGTATATCTAAATTGCAGAACAATCGCGGGATTTCTCAGGGGTTAATCAAAGGTCAAATGATCTTAAATGTCTAACAAGTAGGTCCGTGCAAACAGAAATGGGTTTTCGCACGTTTTGAGAATTAAATGATATCTGAAACCCTAAAAACAAACCCGCTTATTCTACTGAGGTTTCGGTCAGGATAAAATTTACTTAAACCCTCTAAAATTCAAAGAAAAATATTCTTTAGGGTCTAGCACCTTCAATTTGACCATCAAAACCCATCTTGACCCAAAATAAAGCCACAGATAGACTTTTGCCCTAATTTAGGTTTTTGCATAAATTACTCAGTAAAACTAGGTCAAAACCAAAATCCAAGTTCAACATTTGATTCCTTAAGTCCAAATTAGGTTCGTACCAAAATTTGGATCCAATCTGAGATTATCTTGACCTAGTTTGCACTTTGGTCCAAATTTGACTTTTTTTATCTCCAATAGCCCCTCAGCTTTTGAATTCCTCATAAAAAGACCCAACTTCTTCATCTGCTTCTTCAAACAGTTCACTGCCGCCATAGAATCCTAATCCTACAACTCCGGCGAGCTTCATTTGGCAAGATCTGTTTGATTTCTTGATGAATCCTTCTCAATTTTGAAAGGGGAATTCGTCAAGAAATTAGCTTCCTTTTTGGCCAAATCCAAAATCCTAGAAATCGCCCAAATCCTCATGTAAATCCTTCAAAGAGTTGGGTTCCAACTCCGTCAAGCCTTCCAAGCTTGGGAAGCTTGCTTTCCAAGCTTTAACCGCTCCCTGAGGCCTATATAAGGATCCCCAAGGCCTATCCATTCTTCTCAGCAAGGTTTGGGGCCAAAACCCTCTTCAAAACTCCACCTCTAGCCCCGCTCCACCTTAACTCCGGCGAGCTCCTCCCTCCGTTGCTCTACGGCCTCCCAACGGCCAAATTGGGAGTGCCATTATCTTCGTCTCCTTCGTCTGCGCCTGGTGTGCTAAAGCCAGGGTCGTCCTCCCTTCTCTTACTCGCCATCCACCCCCACCAGAGCACCTTCTTCCACGACGTCGGCCTGCCAACTCTGGTTGCCAATCCTACCCCTTCGTCTATTAGATTAGGGTTAGTTTAGTTAGTTTAGCATCTTAGGTTAGTTTTACACCCCAAAAACCCAAAAACAAACCCTCGACACCAACGTTCACCTTCATCTTCTCCATCTCCGGCAACCACTCCGGCGAGGGTTCCCATCCACCACACACGTCCATCCCTCGGCGAGGAATCCCCACTACTATGCAAACACCCAATCCTCCCACCCTTCATGATTTTCCTTATCGAGGTTGAACCGATACCCCTAGGCAACCAGAGCCTGAAATTGACTATCCTCCCCAATCTGATAGTAGTAGTCTCTCCTCTTTTATGATAGAAATGCAAAAACAACAAAAAGAAATGATAGAGTCTATGGGAGAGATGTTGAGAAATAGTCAACAATTGAACAAGGAAATTAGATAGCTTAGCTACGCTCTTACTAGTGATTCCGATCCCTACCTGTACAACCGTGATCATGAAAATAATTCTGAGGAAACCAATAACAATAGGGATCCCATTTTGAGTAGCTATCACTTAGACTCTCCCCATGAGACATGGCCACTAAAGGAGAACGATCCTAATGATCATCCACCCGAGCTATATTAGAGTCAAAAGAAAAGAAAGATGGTACCTCTTGAGGACCTTGACCCTGATGACAGTATTTTCCTTACCCCTGATAACCCGAGTCAAGGTCGCATTGTTCATGTCACTTCCCCTACTAATCATGTGGTGGAACCTCATTCTACCCTCAGTGAGCCTAATCCTGACCCTCCACTTAAGGAATTAACACCTACCATTCAGCATTCTGAGGATTTAAATGCACCCAATGAAGGTGACCCTAAGGGAATGGAGGATGAATTGGATCAATTCTAGTCTCAGGGATACAAAGAGTCAATTTTAGAAGAGGATGATAACCCAATGGAGGAACTCGACCTTAGAGTTTGGAGTGAATCACAGGGGGATTATGTGTTATTCGAGGACTTACCCCCTAAGGATATAAATAATCTAGTGAAATCTAGATTCCTCCCTTCTTTTGATTTTGAGAGTCATCCTCCGCAAAACCAAGAGTTGATATTGGAGGCAGACGAACACAATAGTGAGAAGCCTAGGAGAAACTCTCGGGGACAATACACATCAATTGAGGATTTATGCCCCGAGAAGAACAAAGGATTGAGTGATATAGGCTTACTCCAAAACATTAAGACTAATCCTCCTTCAGAAATAATTGAGGATATTGATCCAAATTCACTCTTTACTGGTGAATCACATATACACCCCAACAAAAACTTAAGTGAACCAAAAGAATTCAAGGATGAAATTAATGAAAAAGATTATGTTGTTTTGACCCTGCCATCAAAGGAATTTAATTTGGAGTCCATTAATATTTCACATATACTAGAAGGTGAAAATATGACTCCAATCATTAATGATAGGCAAAGTGACGTGAATTTTTCTACAACTGTTAGGGAAAATAATACAGAATCTAAATTGTTAGACTTGACACATAGTAAGACCCCTTGGACTTAGCCATTACCACCCAACACCACAAACAACCCTTACACTCCCTAACCAATCATTAGCTCAGGTCTCTACTCATATACATTCTTTCTGGGGAGAATATCAGGCCAGTACATCTTTGGGTAGAATTGCGAGTGTGGATTGATGCTTATACTTTTAGTCTCGCCATTCAAGGGTTTGAAATAATTATGTTTATATCTTTTAAAACCCTTCCTGCTTTGGAGGATCCTTGTTATCCTCCACTTATTCCATTTCGGGAGGTCCCTTTTTATGTTTTTGTTATTCCTAGACCTCCCTAGGTAGCCTACGAGGTTCTCTGCTTTCATGTCTTCTGGCGAGCATTTGGGATAACATTGCATCATCAGCTCGCCAGCATCTGTGGCTACCTATTTTCTAGCCCCGCGCTATTACACATATTTTCAGGGCCTAACTCTTTCTATTTGGAACCAGACTTACAAGTTCCCTATAAATCTGGCTGCCGACAGAAAATGTAGCGCTTGTTAGGAGGCAACCCAACGTTCAGAATAACGCCTTCATCAGGTGATTTCCTTTCTCCCCATGTTTTAATTTTACAATGAGGATATTGTAGGATTTAGGCATGGGGGGTGCATTTTGCATTTTTAGGCAGTATTCATGCATTTAGGTTAGGTGCATAAAAAAAAATCCTCTTTTCTAGAGCTGAATTGGTTAGCCCTAGCAGAAAATTTTTATCAAGAGTTTAGAATCCAGTACATTTACTTCACTTGCTCGTAGACCGGGTAATGGATCTTTGTAGAAAATCAATAAGTATTTTTAATCTGCTAAACCCTTGAACAGTTAATAGGGAGTCAGGCATGCTATCTTCTATTAGATCCACCTAATATTTGTGACGAGAAAGTAAAGAGACTACTGGTGCACTAAGTCTAGTGTAAGGACTCTTAAGTTCTGGATAATTAGATGATGATATATCAAAGTTAGGCATAGTTTTCACTCTCTGTTCCTGTGTCCAAACATTGTGTGAATTCGTGAGAGTCACCAACTAAGGCAAATACACAGAGATTGAATCCGAATAAAACTATGAGTAGGGTGGATGGTTACGATCATCCATAAAATCCTCGACTGAAGGAGGGTAGTAATGTCAAAGGTCAGAAATACGATTGTCCTATCTATTCCTTCCTGATGCCAAGAGTAGGCACTTCCACCAAATAAACCATATAATATCCTCTTGACCATCATCATTCCTAATAATGCCTCATAAATAAAAGTATGCGTCATTTTTTTATCAATAGAAAAAAAGAAAAGAAAAAAAAAACAGAGAGAGAAACATTTATATTTAGAAAAATATGAAAAAAAAAGAGAAAAAGAAAAAGAAAATAGTTCAAGTTTGGAGTTTTATCTTCATGTCATTTTTTGTGTCAATATTTTTGAGGCAACAACAAAAACACCCATTGTGATCTACCAAATATGACTCATACCTACTTTTCAGTATTTCTGATCGCCCGAATACTAGCTGAGGTCCTCTAACTTAGTTGTAGAGTTATTAGGATTTTAATTGAAGTGTGAATGCCATGTGAGGCCACCAAACAGTGAGTACATTTAAAAAATCTGTAAGATATGTGATCTCAGAAAGAAAGAAGAAAAAGAGTGAGTGAGCACAGGAACGCAAAGAGAGCATAGTTTTTAGTCTCTCTCTGGGGTGACTCGTTTGATAGTCTAGAGATTTGGAGTCTGTAGTACTAGACTACATGTAGCATTAGATGAGTATGTGCCACAAAATACGAATCCATTTAACTTAGTATCTCTTACCTAAGCTAAAAAGCCGGGGATCAAACTACAAATTATTTTCTACTTTATCCCCGAGGGAAGAAGTTGCCTATGCTAATAAAATGTTTACCAAGGGATAAGTACGAACTGTAAATGTAAGTTGACTTTTCACTTAGATCCGTTACCTAGGCTGCTATCACTTCACATTAGTCTGGATATTTTTGGAATAAGGGAAGAAGAAATCTTTTGGTTACTTTCATTGTTTTTCACTTTTACTCAAGACTAGCAAAACTTAGGCATGGGGGCATTTGATAAGTCCACTTTCGTGGGCCATTATTTGGCCTAAGTACTCTTTAATTAGTCATTCTTAGTTGATATTTAATTAGGAATTAAGTGGGAATTCAACATAGTCTGCGTATCAGCTTATGCACCAATTTTATGTTTAATAACATATGATATGTTATGATAATCATTTGGTGGATGCAGGCTAGGCACATGACACCTAAAGACATCAGGAAGACAGCCAAAATCACTCTACAAGATGTCTAAAGTTTAATTTGGTCGTCTGAGAATCTCCATCGAGAACCACTACTATCTACACATTTTAAGACATCCAGAACATCAATCAGACATTTGATAAAGAGCGGCCATCCCTTTTCTACCGTTCCAGCCACTCGCATTCTTCACGAGTGGTTGGAGAAGCTTTCGGCAGAAGTAACGAACTGCAGGTGTTCTGATAAGAAGAGCGACTAGAGGACGAGATCTCATCTCCCTTCCCCCTATTGAGATTTCCCCCCTCTCCACCGTGACCCTCTCGCCTACACCGTGAAACAAAGCGTGCACCATGGTCTCTGCGCACCTACCTCCATCCTTCTTCCTCTCGTTGGCTGCACGGTGACAGCATGCAACCACCACTGCAGCCACTCATCACCTTCAACCCTTTACCACCTTCTCTCTTCCCACGCCAAACCACCACCCCTCGCCCTTGCACCCTCACTGAGTGCATCAACCACCGACACCAGCAGCCACGCAACCCCTCATGCCATAAGCCTTGCGCACGTACAACCCGTGCGTGCATGCCCACGCACGCTTACAGCCTCATTCTTCTTCTTTGGCGTGCATTGTTCATCATCTTCTCCAAGAACCTAACGCCGGCCATCCATCTCCACACGCAGCCGCCTTGTCCTACCACTAAACTCCGTTCCGACAATGCCATCGACCTCGCCTCGCACTCAGGAACTCGCCCACGCCCGCAACAAGCATTCTAGCAGCCCGCATACGCCACGAGCAACACTCGCCGCTGGCATTCTCCTCCACCTCCGATCGCCGTCGCTGGCCACCCCCAGCCGTGCTTCCTACGCCATCGCAAAGGCCATCCTCTGACGCATCTCCACCAGCAGCCGCGACGCCAGCCACCGCCTCTCCTTCGCATGCGAGCAGGGGATTCGTTTCCTCTGTTTCGCTTCAGTAACCGTCAAATTAAAATTTACAACATATGCCATTGCAGGAAACACTATTCATTTATTTTCCTAATTTAATATATTACAACAAATTGCATGGACATCCCCCTTTTTGATTAAAATTATGCATAGTTGAGTTCTTCAAAATAACGACTTAACGGTTAAAATGAACTTCTATGTTGTTTGAGATTCAAATTCACGGTGTTTACCAGTATCAAAATAACGATTCATGTACTTACATGGTATTATATTATGATCATTTTGCATGTGAACACCTATATTCTTGATTAATTACATAAAATGATGACTTATGTTGAAGAATTGTACGAATTAGCATGCGCATCCATTGAGTTTCCCAAATAAACGAGACACCATTCACTAGTTTAATAAGCTAATTCCTTCCTATGGAGTTGACCTAACTATTTTCGTGGTTAGATTTTGAGTAATTAAATGTTTCGAAAAGTGATTTTCTACCACGTGACATATTAGAACGACGCGTCATTTTATGTTACAAATTTTATCGAAAATGAAGATCGCTCTTTCACCCCACCGCTCGCACCCTTGCTGGCATGTGCCTCATGTGCCCGTGCTTTCCTGCGTGCACATGCACTGGCATGCGCTATGCCGCGCTTGCTGCTCCCCGCGCACGTGC
This sequence comes from Thalassia testudinum, assembly GCA_037157565.1. Taxonomy (NCBI): domain Eukaryota; kingdom Viridiplantae; phylum Streptophyta; class Magnoliopsida; order Alismatales; family Hydrocharitaceae; genus Thalassia; species Thalassia testudinum. The sequence continues at coordinate 36,662,632 of JAZHRO010000035.1, read as the reverse complement.
GTGCCTTGCTGCACTACCGCTACTACCCTTGCTACGCTGCTACTTCAATTGTTAATTGAGGGGGGTCGCGAGGATTCGAACCCGCGCCCCTCTCTTGAGATCTCTCAATACCAATGCGCCACGTCCACGAGATTGTTGAGAGGAGAGGCTAAGGGCGTGCAGTGGAGACGACTTCTCAGCCATTGGATCAAGATCCAATGGCTGGGAATGGATGATGCGTTGATGAAGGGTGCGTTGGTGGATGCAGGATGGTGTTGGGCAGTCTAGATGGCGCCACGTGGCGCTATCTGGGCCGTCCATTTTCTATTGTAAAGGGTGCCACAGTGCTCGGATCGCGAAGATTCCCGTGCTCTTGGACAACGATCATTGCTCCGGATTCATTCGTACAGTCAAATTTTTTATTCGAAGCCTGTAAGGGTGTCGCATTGCCCCATGGCCATTGATCTTTCTCAGACTTGTTGTGGGAGCTATAGAGGTCAGATCGAAGTGATTTTGAATCCGTTAGACTTCGTTCGTTGATCTGGATCCATCCGTATGGTCCGATCGCTCATCTAAGACCTATTTTAAAATGGACTTGTGCACATTGTCATTAGACATTGATTCTAAGCGATTAAAATGTAAAGATCACGCAATATGCATGTAATGCTCCCAAGCCCATTATAATACATCATTATTGCACAAGTACCCTTGAAATTGACTCGATGTTATTAACACTAATAATTGTAGAGTCATTAGTATACAAGTCTTTTGTTAAAGATTCTTTTTCAATGGTCAAGTTTCCTACATGATATATAGTTCAATTGCCTCATTAGTGAGAGCTAAGCTCTTTTCCTTAAGGTCTTTAGTGACTTTCTTAGCTTCTAGATTTTCTACTTTTAATGTCTTATTTTTATTCTTAAGCTCTTTAAATTCTAGATATAAGGAATCAAAGGCATCTTGTAATTCATCAATAGTATAAGAGGATACCTTCGTTTCCTCGCAGTCAGATCCGGAATTGGGTTTTTCACTTGTTGCCATGAGACCTAAGCATGCGATTTCTTCATTTAAGTCCTCTTCTTTTTATTTGGAGCTTGTGTCATCTCAAGTTTCTTAGAATGCTTTCTTTTTGAAGGGTTTTGGCTTGAAAAATCTCTTTTTCTTCACTATCTTCTTGCCTTTCTTCTCTTCATCCCTCCTTAATAAGAGACACTCCTTTCTCATGTGGCCTTGTTTCTTACAATTGTAGCACACAAGAGGCTCATCTTCCTTTTTCTTTCCCTTGATATCTTTCCTATTCCTAAGAAAATTCTTAAATTTTTTAGCAAGTAAAACAAAATCTTCGTTGTCGATACTTACCTCATCATCCGAAGTTGCTTCAAAGGCCAAGGTCTTCTTCTTCGACTCGGTTCTGATGGACTTCTACCTTTGGTTAATATTGGTCTATCAAGCCATCAAGTTACCAAGTAGATCATCCATGTCTAGATCTTCCACTTGGCTGGCTTCTTCTACCATCATGACCTTTTGCTCTCACTCCAGTCTAAGGGAGCGAAGGAGCTTCGCTTGAAGCTCCCCTTGAATGAATGTCTTTCCGAGAGACTTAAGGTTACTCGCAATTAACGTAAATCGAGTGCTTATGTCTCCAAGTTTCTCATTTTCTTTCATGTTAAAGGCTTCAAATTTTTAAGATAAGAGATTAATTTTAGAAGTCTTAACTTTAGACATACCTCCGTGAGTTACTTCTAAAGTCCTCCAAATCTTGAAGGCGGTCTTGCATTAGCTTATGCTGTTGAACTCCTCTGAGTTGAGTGCACAATAGAGTGAGTTCACTGCTTTGGCATTGAGGATCAAATGGTGGATTTGCTCCACAGTGTATCCCCTCTCCAGTTTCTCAAGGATCTGGTAGTGAGACTCACACTTCTCCTAAATGGAGAAGTCATTTGCTTGAAGCCACATCTTCATCTGGAGCTTCTAGTTTGTGTAGTTACTCCCGTCAAAGAGTGGCAGACAAGTGGGGGATTGTCCCTCCATCTAGCTCATGGAGATGATCTTTCCCTCCATTTGATCTCTTGCGGATGTTACTCCAAAGATGCAGGAACCCGCTCTGATATCAATTGAAATTTAACTAGAGGTGGGATGAATAGTGAAATTGAAATATAACAAGCAAATAAAAATTTCAATCACAAATAACATAATGATTTTTAGGTAGGAACCCAAATTGGGAGAAAACCACCACCTAAGTCGAACTTGACTTAGGATTTACGATCACCAAGTGATCAATCCACTATTCACATTACATAAATCGAGGGTGATGTACCTCAATACAATTCCTACGTCCGAACCCTAAATAGAGGTTTCTCCCTTTGCATAGAAGAGACGGGGATCTGATAGGCCAGATACCCAAGTACAACAAAAATGTAAAGAAGAAAATAAAAAGCACCCTATAGAGCTCCCAAAATAAATATAAAGATGATCTAGCTACTATGGGTGTGTAAGATACTCCCTGTAAGAAATTGTAAAAATGAAGTAGTGAGGGAGATAGAGTGTATGCCCAAGAATCAGAGTGAACAACAGTAGGGTAATAAAGTATGTGAGTAGGGCTAATATATGGATTGGAAATTATCTCTAATTAGTGTGTTTTGCAAAAGAGGGGTTAAGGGGTATATATAGGTCTCAAAAGAACCTTCAAGAAGGCTTGGGAGGCCCCTAGCAGTTGGGAACATTTTTCAATTGGTTTGGTCGAAATCCAAATCAAATTAGGCTACTAAATATTTTGATAGTTGAATAAAACGACTAATATTTGGGTCAAATGTCTAATAAAAGTTTTCGTCGTCTGAACTAAAGGGTAAATGTTTCTGGACTTAACTAGACGAAAATAGTGTTCTTGTTACTAAGGATCAGACATCTAGTCTTGCATTTTCAGACGTATGAGGATAATTTTGGATGTCTAATAATATGCAGGTCTCTTCCTAGACTAAAATAGATCCAAACAGGGATCTAGTTTGTGAGAGTTAGACGTCTCCCTAGGCGTCTACCCAAGTGTCTAGACGTCTGAAGGTCATAATGACCTTGGGTTTAGGATTTCTTAAGAATCCAAAATCATGATTATATCCAAGGTTTTAAAAAATGCGAGGCGATACCGAGGCAGTTTTCCTTCATTGAGGCGAGGCGTAAGCCTCGAGGCGGTCAAGGCGTAAGCCTCAAGATTTACATAAAAAATATAGAAAATGAAATGATATATACTTATCAAGTGCTAATAAGGAAATAATAACATAAATGACACAGTTTCATAATATTTTTTCTCTATCACAACATTAAAAGAACAAAACTAAATGAGAGATGATGTTTAAATAAAAAGATAAACATCCATATAATATAAAAGATTAGAAACCATAACAAAAGTACAAACTAAACCAACTTTCCAAACCATTGGGAGACTTAAGAGTTAAAACATACATTAAAATGAAGGTACATGAAACATCCACATCAAAAACTCAAAAGAACTATAACACATTGTAGACTCTAGTCTCCTCCTCCTTGAACACCGTCAAGTTCATCAATGCTGTCGCTAGGGCTAGTCGCATCATCCCAAGAGTCATCCATAAACTTCATCCTAGCCTCATTATCAACATCTTCCTCAGTATCTCTATCACTCTCTTGAAACTCTTCCTCCTCAACATCAATAACAGCTTTGCCTAAAAGATAAGTCATTTTAAACAATTTCCTAGAAGTTAGAACCTTAGTTTGTAATTTTAAATATTATAGTTCAGCAAAATATAAAATTACATATTACCTTTACCTTTGTCCTTTCTCTTTTGCCTCTTTCTTCTACTTCCTTCTACTCGTATTCCTCTCTCTGCTCCTACTAACTGCTCAAGATCAATAGGATCCTCTTCTAGAGCTACAGTTACATCAAGCTCCTCATAAGCATCAATCTCTATTTCACAAAGTTGTAGTTCAGCAATCCACTCATCATCTAAATCCACTTCCTCTAAGTATAGAGGATCATCCATTGTCTTTTTCTTCACCTCCTGTGTTTCAATTTCAAATTGAACATACAATAAACCAAGTCATTGAGTTTATCTTGTCTCAGCCTGTTCCTTCTCTTAATATGGACCTACCCAATGAAAAGTTCATCATTAAATTTTATAGCCTAATTATTACATATTACTCTAAATTTAAAATGCAAATTTAGACTTTTTACTTGATTGAAAGCACTCCAATTTTGCTCACATGCAGATGCACTACAAGTCAAACTTAAAATGCGCATGGCAAACTTCTTCAACTCAGGTATTTCATCACCAAATGCTCTCCACCAATCCGCTGTAATGGAAATTTTATTTATAGTATATAGGAAAAAATTAACAAAATTTATTAATTTAAATGATAGAATCATTGAAAGGACTTTACCAGGACTCCTCTTAAAACAAGTCTCAATGGCATTGGTCCATCCAAATAATCCTCTTCCATTAACAAATGCATCTGTTTGGAGATCCACATTCAACCTCTCGTCCTTGTAAGGAATCAACCTCTGGAAGCATGAGTACAAGCTCCTTTACTTCTGAATCAACTTTAAAAGTTGGTTCATACTGGCATTGGGGATTTAGAAAATAGGCGACAGCATGCAAGTGTGTGTGCAATTGCCTGTCCCATCTTGTGTCAATGATGTCCCAGATTGTCTTGTACTTCTTTTCATCATTTACCCAAATTTTTAGCAATAGCTTCCTTGGTCCTATCCATAGCCTCATAAATAAATCCCATAGGTGGATATTGTTCAGTGTCCACCATTCTTAAAACCAACACCAACGGTTTGATTGTCCTTATCACATAAGCTACACCAGGCGAAAATGTTCTACTTTTGAGGACAATATTTTGTACACCTTGCCCTTGAACCTTCAATGCATAACTGCTGCACTTCCACATTTTTAAGGTGAAAAAAGACTCAAGAGCATCTTTTGTTATTAGCAATCTCTGCAAGGTAAGGAAAGCAGTAACAAACCAAGTGATGGTAGGTCTCACCAAGTCTCCTCCTACATGCTTCCTTATCATGGCCACCACCCAAGCATGTGCATATATGTAATTGATTATTTGTTTGGCCTTCTTGAAAATAGAGTCATGAAGAGGTAGCTTCATGATATCCTCCAACATAAGGTCAATGCAATGAGTAGCGCACAGAGTCCAATACAAATGTTCCCTTTTTTCCATAAATTTCTCTCCAGCTTTTTTATAAGCTGATGCATTATCTGTTATCACTTGGATAACATTTCTTTCACCCACTTCTTCAACAACATCATCCATCAATTTAAAGAGATTGTTAGCATTCTTGATCTCATCAGAGACATCAACAGATTTCAGAAACCACATACCTTTTGGGTTGTTAACCAAAAAATTGATCAAGATGCATCCTTTTATATCTGTCCAACCATCAAACATTATGCTACATCCAATCTCTTCTCAAGACACTTTCACTTGGTCCATCATAGTAGCTATTGTCTTGACTTCTTCTTTCAAAATCCAAGTTCGTAACTCATGCATTGTAGGACCTTTGAATCCCCTTCCATAGTTACTTACATCTTGAAGCATTTGCCAGTAAGATGGACTGGTGGCCAAATTGAATGACAATCCATTCTCAATGAAGAATCTACCAATACTAAGACATGTTCTAATTCTTTGTTCTTTCTTCCAAGAAGAATTCAAAGTAATCTGCTTTAGAGGACATTAAGGAGCATTATCAGGTCCATCACTTCCAGGCCATACTTTCTGTTCAACTCCTGCAACAAATAAATCCATAGGACCCTTCACCACTTGCGCACCGCTTGATCCTGTAGGTGCATTTTCATCATGCCCAAATGGATCTTCTACTGTATATGCACCTATGCGATGAATTTCTTCCATTTCTTCAAGTGCTCTTCTTCTACCAACTTCCTTCTTTGCTAAGAAGGCCTTAATTTCAATTTCAACTTTAGGTGGCACCTTTGCACATGCTCCCACATTTTTGTGTGTCTTTGCTAAGTGCTCCTTCAGTCTTGCAATGCCACCTGTAATAGTTTTCCCACAGAAGTTACACTTCACATACTTATATCCTTTCTCCCTTTGAGATCCTTGAAGGTCAATTTTCGTGCAATACTTCCATCCACGATCGGACCTGCCAGTGCAAGTGGATCCTTCTTTTCCTCCTCTTCTTGCCTTTGGCGCCATGTCTAAAAGCATAAAAGAGATTGGTAATCAAATAAACCTAAATGACCTAAACTTGAAAAATAAATAAAACTATCAAATAAATAACAAAGGTTCCACTTTGACAACTAGTATACATCGTGAATCAAGTCATTCACTTTGACCTCAACATATAATCATACACTCATTCTAAAGTTAAGCTCAACATATAGTCATTCATACTAAAGTTAACCTAAACTTATAGTCAACATACTAAACTCAACCTCAACATACCAACCTCAAACTCAAATGCGTCCTGCTGAAGAGTGAAGCACTGCCGCTGGAGCTGGAGCTGCACTCGAGCCTGCACTTGTCCCTCCTTGCTCTAGGGCCTGCACTGTGCTACGCTACTGGAGCTGCACTGCGCTGTGCTGGAGCCTACGCTGCGCTGCTGGAGCTGCACTACGCTGGGCCTACGCTACCGCTGGAGCACTACCGCTGGAGTTGGAGCTGCACTGCGCTGGGGCCTGCGTGGAGCATTGGCTACCGCTACTTGCGCTGGTGCCTGCGCTGTGCCGGACACTGAAGCTGGGGCCTGTGCGGCCGCTGCATGGAGCGCTGAAGCTTGCGTTAGGGCCTGCGCTGCACTAGAGCTGCTGGCGCTGGACCACTGCACTACGCTGCTTGGAGCGTTGAAGCCTTCGCTAGGGCCTGCGCTGCACTGGAACTGCTCGCGCTGCTAGCGCTAGAGCGCTGCTCGCCGATGGAGGTTGCAATGCGGTGGAGGAGCAGAAGCTGTCGGTCTGTTGGTGGAGGAGCACGCTGCATAGTTGCACTTCCACCTTTTTGAGGTTTGTATTTTAGGTTTAGAGCTAGTGCCAAGGCTTAGGTCAAAAAAATGGTCATATGACTAGCACATGACCATTTTACAAAGCAAAACAGTCGAGGCGGCAACTCTCCAGTGCCTCAGCGACTCAGCCATGCCTCAACAAAGCGAGGCGTATGCCTCGCAGACTACAGCTGAGGCTTAAGCCTCGAGGTGAAATTGGCGTGCCTCGCCTCGAGGCGCACGCCTCAAGCGCCTCAAGGTGCATTTTTTTAAATGATGATTATATCTGACAAATTCTCATTAAGTGAATTTAGGTCTAACGTTCTATTATGGGACATCTGGAGGCATATCTAGACGTCTAGAACAAAATATTAAAATATTTCCTAACTGAATCTATGTAGATTTTGTTCTACCTAAGAGATTAGGCTCAACGGTCAATTTATTAAATGGTTGAGAATGTGTCCAGATGTCTAAAGTGACCTATGGACATCTGGAGAAGTGTCTGGTCATCTAAAGCCTAAGTGTTTAAATTTCAAAGGCTTTGTATATGGTGATTGATCGTCTGATGTCTATATCAGATGACTTATCTTTCAATATCAGACATCAGGATTTTCCGATCTACCTAGTAGATCAAATCCACTAATGAACTACTTAAACGAAATTAGTTCAACATCTTACAACCTCACTACTTATACAATGGTAGTGTACCTCAAACCTTCCTCTCCATGAGGAGTATTTTATCTCAAGAAGGAGACGGGAATTCACAAAGAAAATACCTAACTGCAAAAGAAAAAGAAAAATAAATACCTGTATAGCCACACACTAGGGATCAAACTATGCTACTATAGGCAAGGACTTCCTTAATATGGAAGAGATTCGGCGTGAATTCGACAAAGTTTCGATGCTCTTGGATTTGCAATGTAGAACTTGGAGAGCAAGATCTTCTTTAAGTGATTCTCTCTACTCTTGGACACAAAAGATGTGGAAATGGATTCTCAAGGTGTGTTTTGCCAAGAAAGGGTGCTCCTCTATTTATGGAGGTGCCTAGAAGGCTTTAAAAGGCTTTGGAAGCCTCTTGTAGCCATTAGGAACAAGGCTTAAGAGAGTGATCCAAAACTCCACCGAAATCGGGTTCATTAAAGAGTCTGACAAGGTTTTTGGATGTCTGTATTTATGGTCAGACGTCGGAGTCATCGTTTGATCTGAAGGTTAAACGTCTGCTCTAGAAGGGTTGATGATCCTAGTCTGGGTTAGATCTAGATGGACGTCTAACATATCATTTTAAGACATCTGGGCATGATATCAGATGTCTAATACTAAGATAGGTTTTTTCCTATTTTGACTAGATCGAAACAGAGTTCTAATGTTTGTTGGTCATACAGCAGAACGTCTGACATAATGTCTAGTCGTTTGGAAAGAGGATTCTCTACGGGAATTGATTTCCCAAGGCACAAATAGCTATAAGGGTCTGACAAAAGTAGATTTGGGTTAGATCTAGCCTAACATCTATTTCTCAGGCGTCTCGAAGGCTCTACGAATGTCTGGAAACAATATCAATGCGATAATTAGATAATCCTCGAAGATGTTGTTTGAGAAGCCAACGATCCTCTAATTGAACATCTGGCAAGATCCTCAGACATCTTGTATGGCATCTAGACTATGGGCTGATCGTCTGAAAGTAAAGATCAGAGAACACTAGATCCAGCCTAACTGTTTAGATGTTTGTACAAACTATCAGACGTCTTAAAGTCCATTATCGGACGTCTGATGATCAGGTTAGACGTCTGACTGGGCTATCTGAATTCTATAATGATTTTCTGATTCTATTCTAAGATTTGCCTAAGTATCCTAATGTACGAATAATGTTCTTAGGACTAAGGTAGGGTACTTTGGACTCTTTAACAATGAAGCTAAAACTAAAAAGCAAAGAACAAAAAAATAATTATAAAATACAAAAACAAGATATACTTCTATCCTATTCTTCATCTCTAAACTCGTGCTCCACGCGAGACTCCATCTTCTCTTCTCTTCCATCAATCTCCTCCAATTCGCTATGGATGCAAGCTTAAGCGTCTTCACACTTGATTCCATTTACTTTTATCCTAAAAGTTTAAACTCAAATGCAAATGTTAAAAATCAAATATTTTATTATCATTAAAATCAATTACCATGGTACTCTTGCACCAACACTTCGTTCCTTGTCTTTAAGATTCTGAGATACCTACAATGGCATTATAATAAATACAGAAATAGTCTTTTATCTAATTTTATTTTTCATTAGGTATTTTGAAAAATCATCAAAACATAATTAGGAGAGATCGAACTAACATTAACATATAAATAATTTTTTTGAAACTGATTTTCATTTTAAGTGCAATTCAAGTCATAGTAGGGAATATATTAACAACATATGATAGCTTTTTTAAATATAATTATACATATAATTTATACTAAGATTCTAACTCCAACCTATAGGTAGTGTTACTTTCCCATGTCATACCTTTTCACTAACATTTTCGATTCTATTTGACAACGTGCAAACTAACCTTTAAGTTAACAATTATTTTCTTCAATGATCAAACTCTCAGTTGCAAGAAAACCTTAATGTATATGGTTGTCAAGAGACCGTGGTTACAAATAAAAAAGCAATATCCGCATGAGCGTAAGGGCGAGGGAACGAGCCTCTCATTCCAAAAGCTACAGCTCAAGCCTATAACCCTAACTCTTAAAATCAAGAGTCTCACATGTTTACTAAACAAACAAAATAAATATGAAAACTTCTCCCGTTGCACCTTTGCCAATGCCCATCCTCTTATTTTTTGGGGAGCTAATATCTATCCAAACATCAGAGTCAAGCATTTGAGACCACGCCAAAACCAGCCGGTAAACATCACATCGGAGAGTGGAAGGGAGTACGGGGGTAAATGGGGGAGATGCAGGAGCTCTGACACACCCACGTGAAGAGTTATCCAGTGAGACAGATTTTTCGTGGGTTAACCCACGATGAGATAGGAGATAACTCGTGGAATTCACCATCCTATGGGACCCTAAGAATAATTTGCGTCAGGTTAACTCCAATCAAATCGAGTTAATCCCTATTTTTATGGAATACCCTCATTTCCAAACTAGCCCTTATTTTTCTTTCCCTTCCGAATCTATACGAACAACGATTACACATCACTCTATCCCCTCCCCATTCCTTGACATCGCTTGAACCCTCATTTCCTGCTCTTACCCTCCCCTCCCAGTCCTATATTGAATTCCTGGCACCTTTATGCAAGAGAGAGAGAGAGAGAGAGAGAGAGGATATGGGAAATGCCTAGAGTCTGACGACGGTCCGGTCCATTGCCCTTCCTCCTGTCATTTACGACTTGGGAGGAAGAGGATGTCGTGGCTTCTATTACAGAAGATCCTCGATCGGGTGTACTGTTGGAGATATTGCTTTTACTCTAAGCTAAAATATCTGGAGATTCTAGGGATGAGTGGGTGATTTCGAGCCCTTCTGTAGTCCAATCAAAGTGTAGCACGCGCTCTGGCAATTCGATCTAATCATCAATGAAATTATTCCAAATGGGGAAATTTTGCTCGAAATTGTAATCTGAATCATTGGTTTAAATATCGAGTTTATTTTTACCGGTGGACTCTTTATTTCGAAATCAATTTTGGTCATGAGTATTTTGCTCCAAGTAATGTAGGGAAAGGTCAAACGGTGAAATTCCTGAGTTTGATAGCAGAGTTCTAAATTCAAGTTTCCAATGTGCGGAGAGAGATGGCAAACACCTCACCAGTTTCTACCTAATTGGGTTCTAGTCAGCAAAGTCACTTTATTCGTCGGAGTCATGTGGATTTCAAGTTGGAAATGAAAGTTACGACAAAAAGATCAAAAGCACTTTTGTCCAAAATTAGCAAATGATAGCATATAAGTGAAAGGTCGAGGAGAATTACACTCGTATATTGACATTTAAAAAAAAAAAAAGCGGGAGTCAATATTGACAGTTTAGTTTCGGAAAAGAAATTGACATTTTTAATTCTAACAAATCGAGGTATAAGCTGAGGAACTTTTATATAAATTACTCTAATATTGTTCCCGATCGCAGCATTGCTGTTACCGCAACAAATCTTCTAAGTTTTGGTTTCACGTTCAAAGGGACTTCATTGGTTACACTGAAGAAATTCTTTCGCGATCTCCCGAGAAAAATAGGTACCTGAGCTGTAGATCCGAACCTTGTTTGATATCAATGTATAGGGGTTGGATCGGATTGCTGATATGCAATGGAGTGCTGCTCTCTTGCAACGAGAGAGAGAGAGAGAGAGAGAGAGAGAGAGGAGGAGGAGGAGGAGTCAAAAAACAAAAAGAAGAAAAGAAAACCCACTAAAAAAATTTTATCTAATACTGAAACAAGACTATTACTCGAACCGGTATAAAAAGCCAACATTGAAAAATCAAGTTAGACTTAGGATCACCATGGAAAGCCTTCTTAAGAATGGACATCGAGATTCGACATGCAGAAAAAGGAAAGTTGGAGGAGGCTCATAGGATTAGAATTGCAAGTGCTTCAGACTGATCCATCAGCAGGAATAAGTAAGTTCTCTAGGCACTAAAGCTCTTTGGATTGCATGTGGCCTGCCATTACTAGTTAGCCTTTGGTTGTAAAAGCACATTGCTTTTTCCTTGATCAACTAGTTATCAAGACACAGATTTAGTTGGCAGTTCTCCTTGGACCATCAAAACATACAATTAATTAGAACAAAAAAAACAGAAAAATGGATAAGTTAAAGAACCTGCAACAAACAAAACGGAGCTTGTTATTAAGCCCATGCACCATTTTGAAGGAAATACAAGGAGAGGGGGCACAGACCAGAAAGTACAAGAGAGATGAGCAAACTTCTTTGACCTCTAGAGCTTATAATTTGTGCATTTTTCTTGTTGTTTGGCATGGGATGATTCACTCCACTCCATGCGAAGTAATAACCAACATGGTTTGCCTGCAAGCAGATGCTCTTACAACAGCCGTAAGGGCGAGAATTCCTCATCAGGGTCTGATGGAAATTGAGACAAGAATGGTGGAGATGAGGCAGACCTCATTGCTCTACCATGATATACGCCATTGACTGGTGTAGTAGTGGTGGTGGTGAATAAGCTGCAAAATTAAATAAACAGGAGCTTGGTTTCACACAAGTCATCTTTGCTAGAACAGTTCAAAAAATAGGCCACCATGGTTGCATTTTCCTATACAACCTTCAATGAGCCACGATCGGACTCTAAAACATTAAGATAAGATGTTGATATTGTGCCTTTGAATTTGACTCTGCTTTTGCCTTTTTTATATGGTACTACCCCCTCAAATATACGATGTCCTTGAAGGAAACAAGATTGCAAGGAAGGGAATGTTGAAAGAAGAGTTGATGTAGTCAATTAATACTTATTCTCCTCCCACCTTGTTGAGTTTTTCCACCAGAGAATATGTTACTTCAGCTGAAAAATCGTCATTTTTGTGTGATATGTGACGGAAACCATTAGAGTATAGAGTTTGTTTTCTTAACTTATTTTATTTTTGGGTGTCCCTGTAATCTCTCCTGGTGTCCATATACATCCCAGAATTTCATTATGATTCAATGCGACCTTCTTATTCCCCTAAACGGTGTTAGAGTGGACTCCTGTTAGGTATTCAGCTTGATGTCCCACCAAATACCTATGCTTCCTTTCTTTTCCATGAGATCAGCAGTGGTTGTGAAGATGAAAGTAATATCGGCGGCAGCAGCATACAAGCATTGGTTCTCATACTTCCAAGTGAATTGCAGACTTTGGTGGTCTCTTCCACATCCTTCTTGCTAAGTCTTATAAAAGCTCACAAATCCCTTAGATTTGACCAAGGACTCTGTTATCTAGTTTTATCACGGCATGATTCTACATCTTTTGTTGTCTACTGCACCATCCTACTCAAGTGACATCTTCAAGTACCCAACATCTCCATCCTCCATAATTAGTTCCCTTCCTCTGACTTTCCCATGAGAAGCTAGGTAACTTGAGAAGGCCATAAATAGCGTAGAAACCGCACTTGAAAAGGGTGAACGATTAACTAGAGCAGCAAGTGTTATTGGAGACTGATTGCAAGAGGGTAAATTAGCCACGTGAAGGTTACCTTGTGGAGAGGTTCACTTGATATCCAAAAATTACTCAGCAACAATTGAACAAGTGGGTAACGTTTAAGTAAATTTGTGAAGAGCTGGAGGCATCCGTCAAAAAATGGTTTCTACACACTTTGCTTTAGAGAATCTTTTTTTCCCTCGGTCAGGTTGCAGTCTATATCGGGGATCCAAAGAGCTAGAAAAAGAGATTTTTGAGATGGGGATCAAGCTCCCGATGCATGTCGTCTTTGCATGATCTCCACAATATCCACTCCGGTTCACTTTTCTTCCACCAACCAAACTGTTAGAACAGCAAGAAATAAGCCACATGGACAGGCCATGTGACAGTCAGCAAGTCACATGGATTGTCCACTGCCACATGGCCTGTCCACGTGGCAGCCTCTAGAAGGCCCAACAGGGCTTGTGGTCATGGTCCAAGGGACCCAAGTTTTGTGTTTTGTTTAGAAAACAAGTTAGATATTTTTAGTAAATGTATTTTAAGAAAACATGTTTGGGATTTAATTTCTTATTTAAAGATAAGATTTTTCCTTGTTAGATATGATTTGTTTCCAAGTGTGGGGATATGTTCTCTCTATATAAAGAGAGCCTTCCCTTGTATTTGTTTCTTAAGCAATATAAATTTTTCCTATTCTAAGAAAGCTCATCTCCTCTCTTCAATCACCACAGCCAGCCACCACCAAGGGCAGCCAACCCTCTCCCTACCAGCCAACAATAGTTGGCCTCCCTCCTCCCTGGCAGTCACCACTGCCAGCTACAAGGAGGCCAACTGCCCCCTTTAGCAGCCCACTGATGCTCTCCCTGTTCACACGTCAACAGTACCCATGTGGGGGTGTCTTTTCCCATGCACAAGGAGCCTCTACGCTTCGGTCTGCACCAAGTTATGACATGGTATCAGAGTCACCATTCTAGGCTCGTGCGTGTGGGTTTAGACCATGTGTTGGTGATTCTCGCCTCCGAAGAAAGTCCTCTTCAAAAGATCTGGTGCCTTACGTGGAGGATTAGAGAAGATGACGGAAGCATCAGCAACGGTCAACGATACTACGCTTGGATCGAGAGAGAGCAGTGTGGTTGTCTCCGGGACAACCATCAAGCTCTATGGGACATCCAACTATATTTTGTGGGCTCGTGCCTTCAAAATATTTGTTGGAGGCCAAGAGAAACTTAGTGTTCTCTTAGAGAAGCTGTAGGTGATGAAGGATGACAAGAAGAAGAAATACCAGAAGAACTATATGATCATGAATTGGCTCATGAATTCGATAGACCCGTCCATCGCCTTAAAATGCTCTACAAAAAGAGCACATATGAGATTTGGATAGCCCTCGAGAAAAAATACACCTGAACCTCAAGCGATGTGCATATTACTGATCGCTATACTCGCATTTAGACAGCTAGTCAAGGTGATCTCTCATTGACAAAGAATTACGAGAAGATGAAAGCTCTATTTGAGGAGTTGGATATCTACGAGCCTTTATGTTTTGACAAGCAGGGGGAGACTCAAGACGGTTTGGCAATCCGCTAAGTTTTCATCGAGGTTGCATCCCTATTATTGAGCCACCTGAGATCAGATTTTGGCCTTCAACGGGAAGATGGATCTTGAAACCATCTTCTGCCGTCTTGTCAAGATGGAGATCCCCGAGGATGAAGACTCTGCGGAAAGCAAGAACTCCGCCATTGCTATGGCCGAGGCAGGTATGGGGCATGGATGAGGATGTGGACGTGAACCTGGCCACGTCTACCTGAAGTTCTAACATTGTGGATGCAATAATCATCCACAAGACAAGTGTTGGGAAAAGTTCAGGAGACCACCACCTGAGGCTATTAGCACCTCACATGTGGACTCCCTAACCCATGAAGATCTTGAGAAGTTGTGGACTCTACTTTAAAAAAACAAGTCAACGGTGACCATCACAACGTCTACTCAGGTTGCTATAGAAACGACTCCGGAGGTCGCAAGAGGATTCGCCATTAACTTGTCAAAGGAGAAGATCGAGAGCTTGGCTTTCAAAGAAGATGAATGGTAGGGCATCTAGCCTCACAAGTAGAAGATCAAGTTATTGGCCTCCTGGCCTTCAACTTAAGGGAGAGTGTTAAAATGATAGGAAATAAGCAACTTGGACAAGCCACGTAGCAGTCAACAGGCCACGTGGACTGTCAACATGGCAACCTCTAGAAGGCCCAGCAGGGCCGACAATCATGGTCCAAGGGACCCAAGTTTTGTGTTTTGTTTAAAAAGCAAGTTGGCTATTTTTAGTAAATGTGTTTTAGGAAAATATGTTTGGGATTTAATTTCTTATTTAGAGATAAGATTTTCCTTATTAAAGATATGATTTGTTTCTAAGTGTGAGGATATATTCTCTCTATATAAAAAGAGCCTTCCCTTGTATTTGTTTCTTGATCAATATAAATTTTTCTTATTCTAAGAAAGCTCCTCTCCTCTTTCTCTCTTCAATCACCACAGCTAGCCACCACCAAGGACAGTCGACCCTCTCCCTGCCAGCCAACAGCAACCAAACTCCCTCCTCCCTGTCGGTCACCACTGCTGGCCACAATAAGGCCAACTACCCCCTCTAGCAGCCCACTGCTGCTCTCCCTGTTCACACGTGAACAGTCCCCACGTGGGGGTGTTTTTTTCCATGCACAAGGAGCCTCTACGCTCTAGTTTGCGCCAGGTTGTAACACAAACTAAGAGCAAAATTGATGTTTTCAATAAGGGAGACATGGCTAGAGAATTTGCTTTTTCATTCTGGAGCAAATAAGAGGAGGGAGTCCATTTCTTTGAATTAATGCATGTATATTCTAGGTGTCTGAATTAAATAACTATAGAGGTTGATTTTTTTAGTATTTTCTACCTCCGGTTGATAGTTGTTATGGATGCCTATTTGAGTTAACCCCAGGTCATTTTGACCTAATTAAAGTGGATAAAACCAAATCCATTTAATTTTTTTTTTTCGATGAAAATGGATTTTCATTAACCCAAATTTGTATGTGTACAAGTATATATGCCATATGTTGAATGAAACATAAACATACACAAGAAACAATATTACGTGGAAAACCAGTTATCGGAAAAACCGTGAGAGCACACGCTTTTCAAGGCCCTAGTGTCCACTAGCAACTAGGGACTTCGTTTTTTCACTCATAATGACAACTCCAAAAGGTGGGGGATGACTTACACAATTTATAGGACGATAGGATACATGGACCCACACCCAAAATCCATATACACATTTACAAGTATTTTACACCACTCAACACTCCTCAAGTTGGATGTAGAGGTCAAGCATACCCAACTTGCCTACGTTTTTCTCATGTTATGTTGAGGCGAGTCCTGTGATCTTCTGACCTCAAATAAGGGAGATGAGATCTCTAGAATCAATCTTCTCACGGATAAAGTGTCTTTCAAGTTCAACATATGCTTAGTCCTATCATGCAAGGACCATATTGTTGACGAGGTTGATGACGGCCTTGTCACATTAGAGCCTTATCGATGTAATGGGATGAATCCCAATATCAACAAGCAAGGCTTTTGCCCACAACATTGCAGTAAACCCCAAAGCCATAACTATGTACTGAGCTTTAATAGTAGGTCTTGCACAGACAGTCTGCCTCTTGCTCCTCCATATTACAAGGTTCCCAACAAGATATCGACAATACCTGGTAGTAGACCACTTATCATCCACAAAGCTTACCCAATCGGCATCAGTATAAGTTGAATAAAATAAATTAAGCGGAATCAAAATGATATCAAGCATAAAACAATAAAGAACGCTTGGATTTACATGGAAACCCCACTCATAAGTAGGGAGAAAACCACAGGAGAAGCACCTTATGGGTGTGTGTTTCTATCTCAAAGAAATATGGGAGTATACGCATATTTATAGACCACCGCACACAACACAGTCCACATCTCACAATGTGGCACTAAACCAACCACACAATTCTCTCAACACTCCCCCTCAAGCTGGAGTATGGAATGCTCATCTTGTAATACAAAAAAACCTACTCTACAAAACAAAACACAACTTTCTATATTGGTTCTTGCTTGTAGGTGGGTGTGCTGATGACAACACATCAGCGAGATCTGGAGTTAGATGAATTGTTGTAGTTGGCTCTGACAAGGGTCTCTCCTCGGAGACCTGGTGCTGGTAGCTCCCTATTCAATATTTCTCTAAAGAGTCTTCCTCTGAAGACCTCGAAGCTGGATCTCTCTCTCTGGAATCCACAAAACTAAATCTCCCACATAAAAACCTGAAATGGACCCTTCCTCTAAGGACCTCGAAACTGGATCTCCCTCTTTGAAGACCTCAAAACTCTAAACCTCCCAGAGTTATGGCTTCCCATTGATAAACGCTAACTTATCATCATTCTTATGTCCTAAAACAGATCTAGCTCTTAGGGTTTTAACTCTACAAACGGATTTTCGGGCTGCATTTAAGCATTCACTTAGGATAGGCAAGCATTGCATTTTATTATGTTTTTGATCCATTTACTTGAGTGTCAAGGATAGGCAGAGAGCCAATCCCGCAAACCTTGGCACTTAGGAAGGCAGAAGATGGAGAAGCTCACATTAGCTGGAACTTAGCTAGATCCAGATCATCCCAGCTGGATCCCAGCTCCTTTTAATTGGATCAACTCACCCTTAGCTACATTCAACTCATCTTAGCTAAATGGTAGCTCAAGCTAGTTTACCTCAGCTCCATTCAGCTCACCTCAGCTAGATGGTAGCTCAAACTAGCTCAAGACAGTTGATCCCAGCTCCATTCTAGGTCCAACTCAAAACAGTTCACTGGAAGCTCTACCTGACTAGGACTAGCTACTGCCATCAACTAGCTAAGCCTAATCAGCTGGAAAAGTCCTCAACCAGCTCAAGCCAGCTCAAGTCCAGCTCCCAGAGACTAAACTCAGCTCAACTTAGTTGAGCTTATCTCTGACCTAAGCTAGCTACTCCAACTAGCTAGGTAATTTTCGAGAAAACCAGATTCAGCTCACCTCAACTCAGAATAGAAGAAAGCTAGCTTAGATTAGCTTGGCTTAGCTACTAGCAAAGAACTACCTAGCTAAGCTAGCTACTGAGCTCCACTTCAGCTCCCTTCAGCAACTATCAGCTTCAATGCAGTTCTTTCTAGCTCCTTCCAGCTCCCCTCCTCTAAAACCCTAGCTCTACCTCCTCTCTCCACTACTCATCTACTAGCTAAGCTAGCTTAGCTAGTCACCTCCTTGGCCACCAAAACATAACCCTAAACCCCACCTAACCTAACCTCCACCAAATAATCCTAAACCTAGTCCACCTAAGCTACCCATTCCCACTTCTCTTTTGGTGCCAAGACAAAGCAACCATTCACCCCTCAACCACCATCAAGGGGCACCTTAAGTTGGTGCCAAAATGCCCATAACCAAGCCTCCTTTTTTTGGTGGCAAAACAGCCCCCCCATCATAGCCCTACACCTCACCACATATGCCATCTCCACCCTCCAATCTTGGCACTACCTAAGATCCTTATAAAAACCTCAAGTTGGTGCTATTTTTGAGGTGTCTCTCCACCACCAAAAGGCATTAACTACCACCAAAACCACCCCATGGAGCCTTTTAGGTTGGCGCCAACTAATCTTAGCCTTAGGATCCACCAACCACCTCTATCAACCTATCTTGGCCCTCCATCTCATTCACGCCAACCACCCCTTCTCCACTCCTATATCTACCCCCCATAACCACCACCACACCATCATCTTCTCCCTTAGTTAATTCCACCAATAGCCACCTACAACCTACGGCCAAGGAGAAGAAGATCAATGGGGCAACCTACCCACCCCCTTGGTACCTTCTTCCTCTATCTTCCTCTCCCTTATGCCACGCCGAGGAGATCTTCTTCACAAAGGGGAGACGGCCAAGCATTAAGGACCAAGGTGGTTGACGCCCACCTTGGAGGAGAAAACATGGAGTACTTGAAGAAGCCAAGGAGAAGCTATTTTAAGTGCGAAGCAACCGCACTTGGAGCAAGGCTATCCAAATCTCTACCAAAGGATCCCTTCTTTTCTTTATCTTTATATTTTCTTGTATTAGCTAGTGTTTTCTTATCTTTCACGTAACAAGCATTCATCTACATTTCATCTAGTTTGCTAGTAACACAAGTTCCAATTTTGCCTTCCAATTTCACGCTTTCTGCTTAGTGTGCTTTTCATGTTGGTAGTTTAGTGCACCACACTCTCTTCTTCTAATTACCCTAGGCGCACTTGTCTAGGCTAAGCTTAGAAGAAAGGGTTTCTTCTTATCACATAGGCGTAGGTTTCGCGTAGTTCTACTCGCTTTTCAAGTGCCTATTATTTCAAAATTATAAAAACAAAATTAAAAATACAAAAATACAAAGTGCAGATTTGAGAGGCAAAAGAGAGAACCAACTTTTGTGACTAACAAATTGACCTCCTTGAACGACCCTAGATACTCCACTATCTAGGTTTACAAATTTAAGAGTTGATTGCGAATTTACGCGTACGACACTTTCGCATATTTAACAAAATGTGTATTTTGCACATCACTCATGTAGAGTCCAGGAATAAAAGAGACTCCCGAATAATGAATGACTATAACAGGCTTAACACTCCCCCTTTCTCCCATCATACTCATATGGGAGAAGAAAATAACGAGAAGAAACAATAAAACTAGAGAAGAGCCTCTCCCCTTCTAAAAATTCATCATGATTTTTTTTAATTTTTTTCTTTTCTTTTTTCCTTTTTTGTTGAAAATTTTCTCCTCTTTCCCTTATTTTTTATTTTTCTCTTCATTTTTTTCTCTTTCTCCTTTCCCCTTTTTTTTCTCTTTTCTTTTCTCCTTTTTTTTATAAAGGGTTATGTATACAGTGGGCAATAAATAACCTGAACACAATAAAGATCGAGAGATCACACTGAAATCCAGCACATATCTCCATTACTGTGTTCAACGCCGCCATCGCCAAGAGATCGACGCCGCGATCTCCGCTAGAGATCGCTCGTCCAATCTCACGTGAGATCTCGCTAATATCCACGTTGTATCAGCAATCTTCACGTCGTGATCTCATGGCTCCTCGTCGTCTTCCTCTCCTCCGACGGGCAGTTCGCCCTTCTGGCTCCTAGGACTCCGAGCTCCATCTCTAGGACCTCCACTTCAACTCCACCACCCACTGCTTCATCGGCCACTCTAGGGACATCCTCTTCGTCGCCTTCACCATCGACAACCACCAGACCGTCTCTTGGGCATTGCCTCGTCTTGCTACAGATCAGAGGAGAACAAGAGCCCCAACACGCCAACATGGTTGACGGCAACGCAACACTAGCACTAAGCACTAGTGGGTCTGTGAAGGTGGCGAGGCACCACAAGATCCTCAACCACGGCTTCGATTGCCTTGCCTTCATCACTGACCAGGGCGAGGTACTCCACCCAAAAGGCCACCCAGTTGAGGTAAACCTGGTCGAAGGCTCCCCACACACCCATGTAAAGATCTCCAAGGCGAGTAGTGCCATTAAGAGGAAGAGGGTGGCCCTTATGGCCATGTAGAAGCGACAGTGGAGGGAAGACAGGCCGACGCACGAGGGGGGGTGCTTGTCGTCATCGAGATGCGACCGCCACCATGGAGGAACACACCAGCACCACCCCTCAGTGTCATCTACAGCATCAAGTTGCTCTTCGCCACTGAGGGTTGTCGTCCTCTTCTTCCTCAACGTCTCGAGATCGTGCAACTACGTCGTCGCCTAGCAGGTCGTGGGCATCTCATGAGGTGGCACTGGTGGTGTTGATCATACGACACCTATGGCAATGGCAGTGGTGACTACTGTTGTTGCTCAGCAACATTGATCGATGCCGCTGTCATCTTTGAATAATGCAGCCATTAGGGTTATCCTTTACCGAATGAACAAATAAAAGACTAATGATAAGATGATAATTATCAAAAGATCAAATAAACTCAATAATAGACTACTATGATACCAAATTGAATAAAATAAATCAAGCGAAAATAAAATGATATCAAGCATAAAACAATGATGAATGCTCGGTTTACGTGGAAACCCCATTCATGAGGAGCGGGAAGAAAACCACGAGAAAACACCCTATGGCTGTGTGTTTCTATTTATTTCTCAAAGAAATATGGGAGTACATGCATATTTATAAGCTACCACACACAACACAAAGTCCACATCTCACGATGGCACTAAACCAACCACGTAATTCTCCCATCAATATAAGCTTCAATGTCCAACCTATCTCCCTTGGTGAACAAAAAGCCCTTTCCAAGATTCTTCTTCGAATATTAGAGGATACGGTTGACAATAAGGAGATGAGCATCTGTTGAGGTACACATGAACTAACAATGTAACTGCATAGGTGATATCTAACCAAGTTAAAGTGAGTGGAAATGGGTTTACACCCAAGTCTTCCTATTTCTTTCAACAAATCAAAAATATATTTCCTTTGACACAAAAGAAAACTATCCTTGGACCTTACAATCTTTATCCGTTAACCCCTACGGTCTAGTCACTTATGTTTCTCCTTATTGTATTTTCTTATTTTCATGAGGACATCTTCTGTATTTTTCCTACCTCTATATATTAAAAGGTTGGGTTATGGAATAAAGTACTTGATTCATTTGTTCTAATTTGGTATCAGAGCAATGGCCCTAGATTGGTGCCTATACACACCTTGATTTCTATATCCCCTTCCTTTCCACAAAAAAAAAAAAACCTTAACCTTAGTGGTTCTTGAGGGGCCTCCTACTACCACTGATGACCGTCCATGGCCGATCGGTAGGACAATCACCCACTGATCTTTGGGGGAAGCACCTCTACCGGTCTGCAATTCCCAACACTGCCTCCACAAGGTCGTGCTGCCCCCTAGAAATCCTCTGAGTAGTGCTGCTGGGCACCAGCGACGTCATTGGGCTCCAACAGTTCCTCTACGAACCTACACTGACCTCAAGGTGGCCTTCTCGTGGTCCCAGCACCGCCCCTAGGGCACCCTCACTCAAGCACAGCATCAGCCTAGGAAGCGTCGCCCCTGAAGCTCTCCAATAACACACCTATAATGTTGTTGGGCCTCAGCAGCACCACCCCTTAAGTAGCACCATCCCTGAGGCACTCCGGTGATGCACTTGCAGTGTAGCTAGGTCTCAGCAGCACCACCAAGATTGATGGTACACCATCTAGCACCACCCAACATTTCCACGTGGTGTTGCCTCTCCTCCTACAGCACCACGTGGTGCTGCTTCTCTCGTAGCACAGCGTAGTGTTGATAGTATTGGTTTTGTACCCCTATTTGGTCGTCAATCAATCCTTAATGGTCTGATTTTTGCACTCTATCTATGGGAAAATTCGTTTATGGTCTGGTTGAAGCAAGATGGCGTCTGAGAGTTCATTCGAGGTGACATTGGAGCAAGTTTCAAAGATAGGAAGGTACAAGAGCTACTTTTTTGGTTCCATGGCAAAGTTGAATGCGACCACCGATGCCTGGTGGTCACAGACTTTTCTAATGATAGTGGAAGGCCACAGCAAGCACATTTTGCTTTAGCCAAAACCACAAGACAAGATCCGAAAGAATGCTTTCTGGAAGAATGACAATGCCATTGTTTGTGCATGGATCATGAATTAAGTGATCCTTAGGATTAAGGATGAGATCATGTACTATCGGACTACGAAGGAGATGTGGGAGAGTTTATGAGATGCATATCTCACGAGAAGAATTCCAGCCAAGTTTTTCAGATATATAGCAAGTTATCTCAACTTCCTCAAGAGGGGCACACATCATCTTAGTGTTACTATATCCTGAACAGGCTTTTGGAGAGGTTTAATGCATGTAGACCAGTATGCACATGTGCTGCTCAAAGGGCATATCATAAGAAAGCTACAGAGTTCTTCAATTTCTAGCTAGTCTTGTACTAGACTATGTGACAGCCTGTCCTCAGCTTCTTACTCTACCTAAGCCTCCTACCTTAAAGGAAGCATACAGTATGATGAGAAGGATTTTTGTCACGCTTACAGCTACCAAGCCTATTGGTCAAACCTCAACCCTTGCTACTACTCAAAACCATGGTCAAGGAGCTCCAGTTACATGAGGCAGAGGCCGAGATCATGGATCCCTTGGGAGAGGACAACTGACTTTCACATACTATGGAAAGTCAGGACATATGGAGAATAATTGTTGTACCAAACATAGTTGCCCTCATATGGCTAATCAGACAGTGACTACCATAGAGTCAACCACTGATATTGTTTCTATGCCTACGACCGATTATGATGAGCTCTTTCAGTGCCTTACTCAATTATCATCCCCTACAGAGACTGCAGCTTTTACCTTATCCTCAGCTATCGAGCGTGCTCTATCCATTTATGCTGATGCTCCATGTAATACAAATATAGATACAGATTGGCTAGTTGATTAAGGTGCTTCGAGACATCTAAGTGGAGACTGGAGGTGTTTCCGCTATATTAGGCTCATTCCTCCAGGGAAGACTATGTAGGTGGCAGATGAGACACTCTAGGATTGCTAGACAAAGGGACGTGTTGGTTACCCCCAATATGAGATTGGCAGATGTCCTTGTGCCTGATTTTCCTATTAATTTGTTATTTGTCAGTAGAATAGCAAAGAAGTTAAACTGTCGTGCCATATTTGATGCCAGTACTTATACTTTTCAAGACATCCTGAAGAGGCGGATGATTAATGGCAGCTGTGAAGAATGGGGGGTACACCACCTGTTCCAGTCTACTGTTGCTGTTGCTTGCCATGGAGGTGTTACGTTTACTATTAGATCTCCTTTCTAGTGGCATCTGTAACTTGGCCATCTACCCCTAGATAGGTTTCGCTGAGTAATACCCCATATCTCTCCACCTATTGCCATTACTTGTAAGTTGTAACACTTGTCACCTGAGCATGCATCACTAGAGTGTTTTTCCTACTAATCAGAGCCCTAGGTCTACTACTTTATTTTAGCTGATTCATACCATTGTGTGGGGTGCAAGTCATATTCCTAATCGACTAGGTCACCATTATTATCTAATACTTGTTGATGACTTTTCTCGATTGTCATGATTGTTTCTTTAGAAGAATAAGTCTGATATTGGTATTATTTTAGAACAATTTATTAATGAAATAAAGAACCAGTTTGATATGTGTTGAGAATTGTCATTCTGATAATGCCCTTGAGTTCCACACCCAGCATTAGTTTTTTATAAATCTCATGGAATTATTTATCAGACCACTTGTTCTCATACCTCTAGGTAGAATGGAGTGGCTGAGAGGAAGCATCGGCATATTCTTGATATAAGACGTACTTTATTTATTCATCACAATGCTCCCTCTCTATTGGAAGGACTATGCTCACTACGTGTTAATTAATAAGATGCCCTCTTTTGCTATTCACGAATAGGTTCCTTGCAGGTTCTTTACCCAAAGGGTAATCTATTTCATTTTCCTACATGGAAATTTGAGTGTGTTGCTTTTATTCATGTTCTTACTCCTAGTCCATATAAGACTGCTACTACGGTGGTTAAATGTGTCTTTTGGGGTATTCTCGCACTCCAAAGCAATATAAATGCTATGATCCTCTTACACTATGACACTATGTAAGTACAGATGTCACATTCCATGAGTCTATCCCTTACTTCTCTACAGCAGGGAGAAATCTTTCCCCAGAGGCTACAGATGCACCTATGCATATTCCTACTACACCCTTGGAAGCTATCCTGATCATTGAGTCACCACCCTTTAAGCCACCACCCTTTGAGCCTAAGCAGTTCCATGAGCCTCCTATCACTTACAGGATTCCTATTACCTATAGGCAACCCCCTTCTTCAGCACCAACTCCTCCTCAGGTAAGCATAGGTGATTTACAGACTAATGATATTTTGGGTAGTGATGTTGATACAGGACCACTTCAAGCTAATAATGGTGCTCCACCTAGTTCTTCAAGCCATACAGACGATGCATGGATTACTGATACTATCTTGGAAGGTGCCACACAATTGTGCCAGATATCCTATCTCTAATGTTGTATCAACAGAGTGTTTGGGGAGTATATTTACCAAGTTCTGCAGTGCCTTGTCCACTACATAGATTCCCTCTTCATACCATAAAGCATTGCATGATCCAAAGTAGTGACAGGCCATAGAAGATGAGATGGCTACACTTTAGATACATGGCACATAGGAACTTGTCGACTTGCCAAACGAAGCATCAGTTGTGGGGTGCTGATGGGTCTTTACCATCAAGTACAACCTCGACGAAACAATTGCCAAGAATAATGCTCATCTTATGGTAAAGGGGTTTACACAAACTTATGGTGTAGACTTCTTTGATACTTTTTCCCTTGTGGCTAGAATTCTTATTCTGTAGCTATTCAGAAGGATTAGCCTCTTCATTAGCTAAACATAAAGAATCCATTCTTGTATGGTGACTTATAGGAGGAGGTGTACATGCAGCATCCTCCAATTTATTAGACCCAAGGGTAGTGTTCCAGGGTCTACAGACTGCAGAAAGCTATATATAGCCTAAAGTAGAGCCCCAAGGCTTGATTCCAGAAGCTTTCTGAGGTTGTTGAGATTATTGGCTTCTAAAGATCCTCATCAAAGGATTCTCTATTTATCAAAAAATAGGGAACGGTGTCATGATACTGTTAGTATATGTTGATTTGATTATCATAGGAGATGATGGGATTTGTATCACTGTCTTACAAGGAGTTTTGACATGGACTTGGGATCGCTTAAATATTTTCTTGGGATTAAAGTGACATGCAATAAGAAGGGTGTAGCACTTTCACAGCGAAAGTATGCTCGACTTGCTGCAGGAGACTGGCATGCTAAGAGCAAAGCCAGCTAATATCCCTATGGATCTAAAGACTCATCAGTACAATGAGAAGGCCGAGGCTGTCAGTAGTAAGCAATACAGAGGACTAGTGGGAAAGCTCCTATACTTGACCATTACCAGACAAAATATCTCTCTTGTAGTTGGGAAACTAAGTCAATTTAAAGATAAGCCTACTAAGGCAATATTGAGATGCTGTAATGATCGTGCTAAGGTATATATGGAAAGCACCAGGAAGAGGGGTTCTATTCACCAAAGAAACCTCTATGAGGGTAGTAGCCTACTCGGATACTAATTATGCAAGGTGTCTTACAAATAAGAAGTCTACTATAGGCTTCTACACCTATGTAGCAAGAAGCTTAGTGACCTGGAAGAGCAAGTAGGGTGTTATCTCCAGTCCCAGCATCAAGTCAGAGTACAGGGCTATGGCACATACTTCCCTAGAGATAATGCAAGTGAGATCTCTTCTTGCAAACTTACATATATCTATTAATACACCTATAGAGATGAGATGCAGTAACTTACATTGCCAATAATCCCATGCTCCATGAAAGGATCAAGCACGTGAAGAATGATTGTCACTATACATGTGATTTGATACAAAAAATCTTATCTACACAACCGTTGTCTCCTCAGACCACCAAATAACAAATATCTTCATGAAGGCATTGGCAAGAGCATCATTTGATATTTGTTGTTCCAAATTTAGCATGATTGATATCTATGCTCCAACTTGAGAGTGTTAGCCTCTACAATCTAGTCACTTATGTTTCTTCTTATTGTATTTTCTTATTTTCATGAGGATATCTTATGCATTTTTCCCACTTCTATGTGTTAAGAGATTAGGTTATGGAATAAAGTACTTGGTTCATTTGTTCTAACTCTATCCCAAGAAAGTACTTTAAGTCTACCTAAGTATTTGATTTCAAACTCTTTAGCTAGATAACACTTAATTTCATTAATCTCTTCCTTATCATCTTCGGTGACAATCATGTCAACAACATACACAATTATCAAGGTAATCATACCAGTATTTACTTTTACAAAGAGGATGTGATCACCATTTCCTTACTTATACCCTTGATATTTTATAGTAAGGTGAAGGCATTCAAACCATGCCCTGGGAAACCATTTCAGCCCACATAACACCTATAATTTACAACACTTTCCTTCCCATTCATATCCTTGGGGTAAGCTCATGTAGATAACTTCCTTTTTAAGTCACCTTTCAGGAAGGGCATTTTTAGATCCAGTTGAAAGAGTTTCCATGAATAATAAATTGCAATAGAAAGAATAATCAACACATAATTAATTTTAGCCATAAGGGAAATGTCTCAAAGCAATTAACTCCATATTTCTGTGTGAATCCCTTCAGTACCAAGCAATCTTTATATCGATCTACCCACCTACTTTGTACTTGATGGTGTACACCTACTTTATGCCAATTATATGAGCATCCTCAAGAGTATCAACCACATCCCAAGTATAATTCTTTAATAGAATAGTCATCTCCTCAAGATCAACAACATTACCTACTTAATGTCAAGTCATGCCTCAGCAAAAAGAAGCAAGGACAAGACACATCTGTAATTGAGGGGCCCAATCTAAAGTAATCCACATATTTGTTTGTCTGATGTTTTGTACACTCTCTAACTCATTTCTTGAGGTCAATAGGCATGTCTTCAATATTTGAAGAATCAAAAGTATCTTCATGAATGTCATCACTGTTGATTGCAAAAAACTACGTGATCGGAGTTGGATTTGAAAATCGGTCGTTATAGTTCGATTTGCGAAGCAATCCATCAACAAATACAATTTAACCGAAATTCGTAAAGAAATTCCAGGTCGAACACAGAGAGGCTACGTCGATCTAAAATCCGCGATTATATTTTTTTTAATATTTTTGTTTAAAAACGAGATAATCATAATGGAACTGATATTGACACTAAGAGAGAGAACAATCACTTGATTTATGAATAATGTTTTTATAGCTAGAAAGCGGGAAATGATTACAGCTAGAAAGCGAGAAATTATATTCTAGAAAGCGATAAAAAGAAGAGAGAGAAATGTTATCCTCCTCGACGATTGCTTGGAGGACGAGCCGGACGGAGCGATGCCTGGAAGACGAAAGACCGGGCAAGAAGGAGGACGAAGTAGGAAGAAGCAGGAACGAGGCAGAGCGTCGTCGTCGTCACAGGATCCACTTTCGAAACAGGGGCAAGAAAACTTTGGATTTGGCTCTAAAGGAGCATCCCAGGTGTGGGACAAGCTTTTCTAAAACTTTGGAGAGGAAGAGAGGTGAAGGAACGGATGAGAATTTCGTAGGGTAGGGGTCTCCTTTTATAGTTGCAAGGATTGGGGGTAATTTGATCATTACAAATTCAAAAACATTAATATCAGGTCTTTAGTGATGGATTTATTCATTACTAAAGACCTGACGTGGGTGACGTGTGCGCGCACCACGCGCCTCTTTTCCTCCTTGCGCCCAACGCACATCCACATTTTCGCAAGATCAGTCGTCTGATCTCAAGATAGGACAACTTAAAATCGTTCCTCGCCCGTTTCATCTTCTTCAGTTGCAGCGCCCCCACGTGCAGAGGCGCGTCATCACATGCGTACGTGATCCAGAGCTCCTCCGCGTGCTACATCTCCCACTCCTCGCCCACACGATCTTCATCTGACGGCCGGAATCAACGCGCTCTGCTCCCTGGCTAAATTGAGGCACTCGAAGAGGCTCAAACCCGCGACCTATCTCTCGCCTGCAGCTGCATGACCATTGCGCCAAGGCCGAGAGTTGGTCACAGGTTCATCCAAAGCACGCACACTTGAGACTGTTGGATCAAGATCCAACAGCCCAGATTTGGCGATCATTTGAAGAGGAGAGCAACAAGCGTTCATGGCCAATATTGGGCGGTTGGGATGGCACCACGTGGCGCCATCCTGACCGTCCATCTTTTGTGACTTGTAGAAGGTGCCATGGATGTCGGATTAGACCGATTTTTGCGTCGTTAGGCTACGATCGTCGATTTGAACCTATCCGTGTGGTCAGATCTGTCATCTAAGGTGCAGATTGACACCATCTTGGCCCTTGATTTCTGAGCTTCCTTGGACTATATCTGGTGCTACGGATGTCCAATCGAGGCGATCTTGGAGCCGTTGAACTCTAGTTGTCGCCCTAATCAGATCCGTACGGTCGGATCCACGGTTCAAGGCCCCAATTAAAAGTCGCCCTATCCCTGTCCATAAAAGAAGACAATTACTATACAATTTGTACAATTTGACCTAAATGCATGATTATGCGTGTTATGCAATATTTACAATGCATGATGCTAATATGGTACTAAGAACCTACATTAATAGACATTTTTGACTATTTAGATATATGCACATCAATCTCCCACTAATATATCTCCACCATCATTCTCATCCAGAAAAAGAGTTGGTGAGACATTTAAAGTATCTTCATGAACGCCATCTCCCACTAATATATCTAGTTGGGAAAAAATAAAAAGTTATTTCTTCCAGAAACCCTACCTCTCTTTATATATAGAGGTAGGACAAGTAGCAACACAACTCCAACATAAAATAAAATCACTACTACACCCTTACAGGCATAACATAAAATACGAAGTACAACACTCCCCCTCAAGCTGGAGCATAAACATCTATCATGCTCAGCTTGGCATAACATGCATCAAAAATAGACTTAATAAGCGACTTGATAAATATGTCTATTGTTTGGTCATCAGTAGAAACAAGAGTTATGTAGAGCGACCCATTTGAATGATGTCTCTAGTATAATGATAATCAACCTCCGCATGTTTTGTCTCATGGAACATAGGGTTATTAACTATATAAGTAACTGCTCTATTATCACATCGCATCTCCATAAATCCATTAATCTCAATATGCAAATCAGCTAATAAGGATCTAATCCACATCATCTCACCTGTTGTCTGGGCCATTACCCTGTACTCTGACTCTGCACTAGACTTGGAGATTGCCGCTTGCTTCTTGCTGTTCTAAGTTACAAGATTGCCAGCTACATAAGTGCAAAAACCTATAGCGGATTTCAGATCAAGATGGCACCCTGCATAATCTGCATCTGAATAACCCACTACTATCATGGATGTCCCCCTTGTGAACAGAAGACCTTGCCAAGGGGCCTTCTTGAGATATCTAAGGACCATCATCACTGCATCCCAATGCTATCTAGTTGGCTTAGCAACAAACTGACTCAGTCATCCAACTGCTAAAGATGTCTGGTCTAATGATGGTGAGGTATAAAAGCTTCCTTATAAGCTGTCTGTATAGCCTGCTATCAATAGCCTCAGCCTCAATGTCAAAGATGTGCCTTAGGATCCATGGGTATATTTGCTGGGCTCCCAACATACCAACCTCCTGCAATAAATCTAGAGCATACTTCCTCTAGGACAAAACAATGCCACTTTTGCTACGGGCCATCTCTATACCAAGAAAGTATCTTAATGGACCCAGATCCTTCATCACAAAACACTCAGCCAAGCATCTCTTGATCTCATCTATCCCCTCATAATCATCACTTGTGACAATCAGGTCATGCATATAAACCAAAAGAATAGTAATACCATTACTTGTCTTCCCGACAAACAGAGAGTGGTCTACAGATGACCTCTAAAACCCAACAAACACAACTACCTAGGATAACTTCTGGAACCAAGCATGAGGACTCCGCTTGAGGCCATAAATGGCCTTCTATAATCTGCATACACACTACCCCTTAACCTCATAACCAAGAGGCTGCTGCATGTAAACCTCCTCCTGTAAATCTCCATAGAGAAAGGTTTCTTCACATCCAGTTGGTGAAGATGCCAATCTTGTTGAACTACCACTAAAATCAGAATCCTCACTATAGATAGCCGAGCCACCGGTGAGAAAGTGTCAAAAAAGTCCACCCCATATGTCTTGGTGAACCCTTTGGCAACAAGTTGAGCCTTGTAGCATGCAACTAACCCATTTGGATTGTACTTAACTACAAACACTCATCTACAGCCAACTATTGCAGCACCCTCTGGTAAAGGTGTAAGCTCCCAAGTACTACGTAAAGTAAGAGAAGTCGTCTCAAACTCCATGACCTGGTGCTATTTTGGATCAAGCATGACCTGCTAGTAAATAACAGAGATAGATGTGGCAGAAAGAGCACAACAGAAGCTCTCAAAAGTAGACCCAAGACCATCAGTAGCCAAACTACCTGTAACACAGTATCTAAACTCACAGTTGCGAGGTGCCTTCCTAATGGTAATAAGAAGATGAAGATCATCTGCATGATCCTCCTATACTGACTCTAGGACAGGAACATTCATATCTTGGCCTGTAGTATCACTACTAGATCTTGTATCATCAATACGCAACTATCCGTGGTTGCCTAGACTGGAGAGGGTGATGTCTGTGCAGTTGGCATCTAAAAAATACTGTGAAGGCATATGTAGGTAACAGTAGGCTCAAAAAATCTCATGGATCCAGTAGCAGTGGCCGAAGGAGGAGAAACAGGTATCTCCTCAAAAAGAACAGGAGGTATAGGCATTGGGGCCTCCATAATCTCAGGAGATAAACTCCGAGCAGCTATAGAAAAGTATGGAATTGACTCATGAAAGGTAACATCAGTACTTATATAGTGCTTACCAATAATGGGGTCCAAGCATCTATATCCTTTCTAAATCCGTGAGTATCCTAGAAACACACACTTAACTGCCTGAGGTGCAAGCTTGTCTCGTCCTGGAGAGAGTAGGTGAACAAAAGCAATATAGTCAAACACACGTGGTGGCACATGAAACAGCTTTCGCTCTGGGTACAAAATGTGCCAAGGAATCTGCTCATGAAGCATTGAACTGGATATTCTATTGATTAAATAACACACTGTAAGAACTGCGCAACCCCAATATAACGGAGGCACACTATGATGAATCAACAAAGTGTGGACCACATCCAAAAGGTGTCGATGTTTCCTCTCAGCCACCCCATTCTACTTAGAGGTATGGGCACAAAAGTAGTCTGGTGCACTATCCCATGCAACCTATAAAACGTAGATAGTTCAATGGCACATAGCTTCTATTGTATTATCAGGTCCGACTACCTTAACAGTAGCTAAATACTAAGCCTTAATCTCTACCATGAAATGCTCAATGACAAAACCAACATCTGATTTGTTCTTTAGTAAGAATACCCATTATAGGCGTGAAAAATCATCCAAAACCACTAAATAATAACAGTGACCTTGCCTATCTGGTATCCTACTTGACCCCCACACATCCATGTGCAATAGCTCAAATAAGGTCGTTGACCCAAAATGGATACTCACCGGGTAGGAGGTACGATGATGCTTGCCCATCTGGCATGCATCACAGCCATAGTTTTAAAAATCACACCTCGAGGTGCGTGAGGCATATGCCTCGAGGCGAGGAGAGGATTTCTACTTGAGGCAGTAGCCTCAGGTCAATGCAGCAAGGCGAGCACCTCAACTTGTCAAGGCGGTGATGAGGCACTAAGGCCAAACCGAGGCAACGCCTCATTTGTAGGCCCTCTAATCTGGTCATGTGCAAGTCACATGACCATTCTAATGACCTAACATTTGGTATAACCCCAATCTAGATACCCCTCTAGACCCATAAAGCCCTAAACCCATTGAGAAACTTGAAACTCCATCACCTCGTCAGCCCCCTCGCCGATCTTGGAGCTCATTACTGGAGCCAATCCTTGTTGGAGCTCATCATCGGCACACCTGCTCATCGCCAAGCCCTATTGAAGCTCATCGCTGCTCCATCGCCAGATGCTCTTGGAGCTCATCGCCAGCTCCATCAACAACTACTCATCGTCGCTAGCACCTGTAAAGGCTGCGATTCACATCGCCAATCCCTGTTAGAGGCTTGGAGCTCATCATCAACGCATCTGCAGTCATTGCTTGGCCCTGTTGGTCTGCGCTCAGTCCCTTTCTCTCATTTTATCTTGGTTTTATCTTGATTTTATATTGGTCTTATTCACCTCACTTGGTTTTACCTTGATTTTATTCATGTCAGTAGTCTTTATCTTGGTTTTATCTTCTTTCAAAATAAAAATCTAGGTTTTATCTTTATGTTTATATGATTAATAACATGATTTGTCTCTTGTAACTCTTGAGTTTTAATTGAATGTATAATCCAAATTTCAATTTTTATAATTTCAAACATGGCACCAAGAGCAAAAAGAGAGATGGATCTAGTGGCAGGTCTAATATAGATGGAAGTATTGTATAGAAATTGAGCTAGAAAGAGCTCAAAAGGGGAAAGGATATAACTATGTGAAGTGTAATTTTTGTGCAAAAAATATCACAGGTGGAATTGCACGATTGAAGGAGCATTTGGTCAAGACATACAAAAATGTGGGACCATGTGCCAAGGTCCCACTTGAAGTTGAAATTGAGATTAAGGAATACCTGGTCAAGAAGGATGTTGATAGAAGAGTGCTGGAAGAAATGGAAGACAGTCGTCGCATAGGTGGATATATAGTACAAGGGTCATCTGGTCATGGAGAAAATGCATCCACAGGATCAAGTGGTGCAAAAGTGGTGGTAGGTCCAACGGATTTATTTGTTGGGGTTGGACAGAAACCTAGGCCTAGAAGTGATGAACATAATAACACTCCACATGCTCATCCAAAGTAGGTTCCTTTGAATTTCTCTTAGAAGAAAGAACTTAGAGAGAAAACATGTCATAGTGTTGGAAGATTCTTTATTAAAAATGGATTGCCTTTCAATTTGGCCACTAGTCCATCTTTTTGGCAGATGTTGCAGGATGTAACTTTAGAAGAGAATTCAGAGGTCCTACAATGCATGAGTTACAGACCTGGATTTTGAAGGAAGAAGTGAAGACAATAGACATAATGATTGAGCAAGCAACAACATCTAGGGTTGAGATAGGATGTAGCATATTGTCCGATGGTTGGACAAATACAAAAGGTCATAACTTGATTAATTTTTTTGTCAACAACCCCAAAGGTACATGGTTTTTGAAATTTGTTGATGCTTCAGAAGATATCAAGAATGTCGATTACCTCTTCAGATTGATGGATGAAGTTGTTGAAGAGGTGGGGGAAAGCAATGTTATCCAAGTAATAATAGATAATGCGTTTGCTTTTAAAAAAGACGGGGAAAAATTGATGAAGAGACCACATTTGTACTGGACTCCATGTACTGCTCATTTCATCGACCTTATGTTAGAGGATATCATGAAGTTGCCTCTTCATGACTCTATCTTCAAGAAGGCCCAACAAATCATCAATTACATATATGCACATGCTTGGGTGGTGGCCATGGTGAGGAAGCAAGTGAGAGGAGAGTTAGTGAGACTTGTTGTCACACGATTTACTACTGCTTTCCTTACCTTACAGAGATTGCTATATGCCAAAGATACTCTTGAGTCTTTTTTCACCTCAAAAAGGTGGAAGTCCAGCAGCTATGCATTGAAAGTTCCAGAGCAAGCTGTGCAAAATATTGTACTAAAAAATAGAACATTTTGGCCTAGTATAGCCTATGTGACAAGGACAATCAAACCATTGGTTATAGTTTTAAGAATGGTAGACTCAGAACAATATCCACCTATGGGATTTATCTACGAGGCAATGGACAAAGCCAAGGAAGAGATTGCTAAAAGAATGGAAAATGCTGAAAATAAGTACAAGATAATCTGGGACATCGTTGACTTAAGATGAGACAGACAACTACACACTTGCATGCTTCTACCTATTTTTTGAATCCCCAATGCCAATATGAACCAACATTTTCAGTTGATTCAGAAGTTCAGATGGGGTTGTATTCATGCTTTCAAAGGTTAGTTCCTAACAGGGAGAGATTGAGGGTAGATCTCCAAACAAATGCATTTGTCACTGGAAAATGGCTATTTGGATGGTCCAATGCCGTAGACACTCGAATGCAAAGGAGTCCTGGTATGATCATTGACTCCTTTCTATCATTTAGAATAATGTGTAGTGCAATTTTTTGCCTATACTAAAAACATTTTTTCCATTACAGTAGATTGGTAGAGAGCATTTGATGATGAAACACCTGAGTTGAAGTTCACCATGCAGATTTTAAGTTTGAGTTGTAGTGCATCTGCATGTGAGCAAAATTGGAGTTCTTTTAATCAGGTAAAAGGATCTCATTTGTAATTTAAATAATTTTTATAAAGAATTTAATGAGCATCTTTTTATTGACTAGGTCCATACTAAAAGGAGGAATAAACTGAAACAAGACAAACTCAATGACTTGGTTTATTGCATGTTCAACCTAAATTGAAACACAAGGAGGTGAAGAAAAAGACAATGGAGGATCCTCTATGCTTATTAAAGAAAGTGGACTCTGATGATGAGTGAATTGCTGAGCTATAACTCTGTAAAGATAAGGTCGATGCTTATCAAGAAGTAAATGCAACTGTAGCTCTATAAGAAGATCCCATTAGCCTTGAGCAGTTAGTAGATGCAACAAGAGGATTAGGAATACAAGTGAGAGGTAACAGAAGAAAGAGACAAAAGAAAAAGGGTAGAGATAAAGGTAACAAGATAAGTCATTTTATATTTTGAAGAATTTTAAATTTATAAACTAAGGTTTTAAGTTTTAGCAAATATTATCTAAAATTATTTATTTTTTAGGAAAAACGATTATTGATGTTGAGGAAGAATAAATTTCAAGAGAGTGATGGAGATACTAAAGATATAAAAGCTAAGGCTAAGATGAAGTACATGAATGACTCCTAGGATGATGTGACCAGCCCTAGTGATAATAACATTG
Organism: Thalassia testudinum; assembly: GCA_037157565.1. Lineage (NCBI taxonomy): Eukaryota > Viridiplantae > Streptophyta > Magnoliopsida > Alismatales > Hydrocharitaceae > Thalassia > Thalassia testudinum. The sequence continues at coordinate 36,626,909 of JAZHRO010000035.1, read as the reverse complement.
ATGAGTTCGACTTTAAGTGACTTTGATGGTGTTTAAGGGGGAGGAGAATAGAATATATTTTAGTTCTTCTTTGGGAGTTTTTGATGTGGATGTACCTCCAGTTTAAGTGTTTGAATATTTAGATAAACTAAACTTCTAATTTTCTATGTTGTTCACTTGTTTAGTTTTTTATCTTCTTATTAAAATATCATTTTAAGTCTTTCAATATTTGCCGTAGAGTAAAAATGACATGGATGTGTGTTTTTTACTTTTTTTTTCATTACTAGTACTTAATAAGTATATAATTATGTCATTTTTTCTTATTTTCCATCCAAAACTTGAGGCTTACGCCTCGCCTCAATGAAGGTAAACTGCCTCAGGCCGCCTCACGTTTTTTAAAACCTTGATCACAACATATCCGAGTTGCAGGAGATATATATGGAATGACTCATCGACGGTTGTCCAAGGGAAGATGTCCAAGTCGAAGATGCCACTAAAATGCGCTCCCAACAGCGAAAGCTACATCTTGACATGTAGAAGCAAAAGAAGTCTGAATCAGACGATAAACTCCACCTACTACGTTTCCACTACCAAACGTCTTCCCTGTCAATTTATCTTGAATGATGCATCCTACGTCATTAGTACGACAATTAAGCTCCTTGGTAATCGTACTCACTGAGAGTAAGCTCATAAGGAATCCTGGCACATAAGAAACACCAGGTAACCTTAAGGTAGGAGTCACTAGTACCTCCCTCTAACCTTCTACCCTGGAGTGCCTGTCACCTGCAACTTGCACTATCCTGCCTGCAAGTACAGATCTGAGATGGGTAAAACGATCTCAATCTCCACTGAGATGCTATGAAGCCCCTGAATCAACAAGCCAATCTGTACTACCCTAATTCCTGTCGTGTGCAATAAAACCCAACTCGGTGGCTCCTTGGAGCCCATCATCATGGCTACAACATCGGAGTAGTCTCTCATACTCACTCCGGGTAATGGTCACCATACCATCTGCTGACCTCTGTGTGGTAGAGGTGCTTGGACCAATATCAAAATGAGCCATACCAATAAGGCATTGAATCGGGGTAGATCAAACCAATGTGATGGGAGAAAAGAATAAAAAGCTTCGGACCATGAACTCCTTTGATATAATTAGAGATAATCATATTTGAAAGAGTAAGTGCCTAGATCGTTAGACTAAATTCCAATCTAGTGGTTGCTGGCTGTTGCAACCCTAAATCAAGGGGTGGCGAGGACCTACTGGACGAAGTCCCTCTAAGGGTGGCAGCTGTTATAGGTGCAACAGGTGGTCGAAGCCCCTTTAGGGTGGTAGGGGTTCCTGCAGGTGTGTCGCCGGTGGGATGAAGCCCCTCTAGGGCTTACTACCACCAGTGGTAGACTAGCAGCACCTACTACAGTGCTTACAGTAGAGGCTACCGATGATGGACTAACGGCTGAAGAGCAACAATGACACCAGCCGAATGAGCAGACGAGCTGCTAGGCTCAGGTGACGATGGAGGAGCTACTATGCTCAGGCAACAGCGGAGGAGCTACTCGGCTCAAGTGGCAACACCTACTGCTGGATGCGGTAGTGCAAGTGAGCACTGGTAGTGCAACAGTGGCGGCACCGGTAGCGCTGAGGGCATCGGTGAGGAACACCAACCAATGGAAGGTAAGATCAGGAGAGTAGTGGAGGGGTTGGAGGCCTATTCAAGTGGGATATCATGAGCTCCAGTTTAGGACTACCGCTCTGATACCAAGTTAGGAAAAAACAAAAGGTTATTTCTTCCAGAAACCCTACCACTCTTTATATATAGAGTTGGGACAAATAGCAACATAATTCCAACATAAAATAAAATGTCCAGACATAACATAAAATACGGAATACATGTCTCCATCATCATTATCATCCAGAATATTAGAAGAGACAATCAAGTTTTCTGAAGTACCATAATTTCGTGATGATGATAAGGGAAACGAAGGAATGGGATTAGGATTAGCTTCCTTGATCCTTAATGTCCGCTCATGTCTCCTGCCATATCTTTAATGAAAGAACAAGGCACATTACGGTTGTCAATTTCTTGTTCCTCATGTTGCTTCCCCTACTCATCATAATCCTTAACTATACAATCGAAAATATCAAACTGAATGCCAAGGTCCTCTTCACCTCTGCTCTACCCCTTAAAAGGATCTTAAGGTTGGAAGTAGAAATTGCTCTCAAGAAAAGTAGCATCTCTTGTCACATACTTCTTTCCTATAGAAGGATAAAGTCATTTATAGCCTTTCTGTGTAGTTGAGTATCCCAAGAATATACCTTTGATAGATCATGGGTCAAACTTAGATTGCCCAGGTTGTAGAGGTGTATATATCAAGAGCAACCAAACAACATTAAGGGTAGAGAGAATGGTTTATTTCTCTGCAAACAACACTAAAAATGGAATTTTCCCTTTGAGCACACAACTAGGCACCCTATTGATCAAATATGTGGCAGTTAAAATGACTTCTAGCCACTACATTTAGTTATGTTTCCTTGAATCAATAATGCTCGCGTAACATTGACAAAGTGTCGATTCTTTTTGTAATGCCATTCTGTTGTACCATATAACTACATGTCTCATGTAGAATTTCCTTCTCATTGAAAAAGTCCTTTAGGAAGCTTTCCATATATTCTGATCAGAACACTTTAATTCTAGCATGAAATTAATTTTCAACCATGTCGAAGAAACTCTTGACAAAGCGAGGAAGCAATTCTCTGCTCTTCATCAAATAAAGGAATGTGCATCTAAAGACTAAAACAATCTTCAATAAAAGTAACAAAGTATCTATATCCTGGCTCAGACTTGACACTAATAGATCCCCATACATCCGAGTGAACACCGGAAAAAAGTGCTATTCTTGCAGCTCGACTTTGGAAAGGATGCGCGATGGTGCTTCGCCAACTGGCACACCTTACAGTTCACATCCTGTAGGTTGACCCCAATGAACAAGTGTGGAAGTAATTTTTGCAAAGCCACAATGTTTAGATATCCAAGTCTCTTATGCCATAGTACCATATCTTGAATTCTTGTCGAGTTCGTTCCCCCGTAATTTAACATAGCCTAAAGAGCAAGTGCAACCTTTCCAAGTAACTAGTATAATCGATTACACTAAAGAGCAATTCTTGTTTCCTTTCTTGCAAGACACATCAATCTTCATAGAAAATTAATCTACACTTCAATTCCTTACAAATCTTACTAACAAATAGCAAATTCAAGGAAAGCTCATAGAGCGTATTATCGAGTCTAATTCTATTCAGAATGTGTATACTACCTTTCCCTACAACCTTCATACTAAATCCATCAGCAACCTTAATGTGATCCTTTCCTAAACTAAGCTTATATTGAGAGAACCATCATAGATCACCAATCATGTGATCGATAGCACCACTATCAACAATCTAGTCATTAGGAGATAGAGCTTGATTATATGTTCTTCCCTGATTAGCTAGAGTACAACTAGAGTCTTCTTCTACAAACTTTATAATCAATGTCTTAAATCTCATCATTAACTACAATTGCATAATGTATCCACACATGCTAGGAAGCAACAATAATGCAGCAAATACAACCACCAAGCCATAAAACCACCTGTATCCCTTGCACATCAAGGGAATACAACTAGGTGTGACAAGTCCCAAATGAGACCACCCATACCTCTTATCATCGAAGAGAATAAAACTAGGTATATAAATCTCGTTAAACAGAAGAAAGATATAGCTCAATCTTGCAAAGTTGGGTAAATGTTGTCGATTTCTATATCAAGAGCTTAAGAGAAAAGAAGACCTTTGAGGCCTCTCATTACTCCACCATCCTCAGTCATAGTTATTTGGATCACTATTTTCCCTCTAGCAGCACAGTCCAAGGTAAGGACAAATATTCAAAGTTCAAACTGGAGATAAAGGAGCCCAACGAAGTGTTGCTCAGATCTGCCAAAGCCAAGAGACACCTAGAGGAACCTAAACAATGGAATATAGAGGCTAGCACTTAGAGTCAAACTAGAGCACACAAATCACAAACGAGAGATCCGATGGCCAAACAACCAAAACAGAGTCCTAACTGGAGTGTAAGGACTCCATCGGAGCACCTATAGCAGCTGTCGGAGCCTCGCCAAAGTGGCAACAATGGACGATCCTGCCCAGATTGGAACCATAGTAGGAGGGGGCAATAGTGGTAGGAGACCACCCCATAGGTACTTGCAATAGGATCTTGAGAGGAAATCGAACAAAGGATGGTCGTTTGAGCTCTATCAAAACCCTACAACGCTCTAATGATCAAAACCCTGGTGGCTGGCGATACCTGGTAGCACAACAACTGCTCCCCTAATCCCCACTGCTTCTAACTATAAAAACAAAATTCGTTTAGAAACCCTAGCTCTGATACTATGTTGAATGAAACAACACACAAGAAACACAATATTATGTGGAAAACCCATTATAGGAAAAACCATGAGAGCATAAGCTCCTCAAGGCCCTAATGCCCATTAGCAACTAGAGATTTTGCTTTTTCAGTCACAATGACAACTCTAAAAGGTGAAGGGATGTGTTACAGAATTTACATGATGGTAGGATACAAAGACCCATACTCAAGATCCATACACCCATTTACAAGTATTTTACACCACTCAACATTGTATACATGCATATACATATACATACATACACACACATACATACATATACATGTATCTATGCATACACACATTGTAATACTTTATCTATTTGGTTGTGAATGGATTTTTTCTACTTTTATGAGTTAAATATTAGCAAACTTCATCGTCTATTTACGAATCAATGTTTCATGTTAAGAATGACTCATATATTATGATGGATCCTACAACCCTTCATAAATAAGTGGGTACTTGAATGGTAAACAAATATAGATATTATAAGGTTTCAAACTTATGTTCCTCTCTCTATAAGGAACCCAACGCCTCTTGTTTCATTAAAATCAAAGTTTCAAAGCTTACATTACGATAATTCTACAAGCACACCTTCCTCATGTCTCATGATTTCCAACTTTACCTTCACATTTTGGAATTTGCATCGGAATCCCTTTTGAAAGTCGTATCTAAGGTCTTCATGAATATGGAAACCAATGACACTAATTTCACCCAAAAACAAAGGTCAGTAGCTTGTTTGTCAAAGTCTGCATGTGTTTTGTGTTTGCATCTTTCTTTTTTCCTTAAATTATTTATTTTGCCTCATCACTGTCTAAGTATAAAATCGGGTAACAAGTCAGGCATCCAAGGATTCCATCTTGTTCCTCCAAAAGAGACGAGTCCAACAGACCTTGTTGCACGTAAATCAAAGGTTCTGAGGCCCCAAAATGGGATTTATGCAGGTTTTGCATAAAAAAAAAGTAACAAAAAAAAGGGAGGAGAAAAGGGCCATGTGGCCCACCCACACATCAACCCTAGCTAATGATGCCTTAGGATTGGCTAGAGAGCTACCTTCCAAGGGTGTTGCTTCTCTCTCCTTTGCCTCCTCTATAACTATGCCCTCCCTTTATTAGCAATGGGTGGTTGTAGTAGGTGCCTTCTATAATTGACACCTTATTTTGCTAACTTTGACAGTTTATGGAACGAGTTCAAGGAAAGGCACATCCTATGTCAGATCTGGGCCTTATTTTCTTATCTAGATCCTATGGACAATCCAAAAAACATGTCCTTGTCATTTATCCCTACTCTTATGAGGCTATTTTCCATCTTCCCTAAGCTTTTTTACAATCCTAAGATCCCTACCCAAGGTCCCTACCCAGAGCTTGTAGTTGATGGGAATTTAGTCGTTGCTCAAATCCGTACAAACTAGGCTTCCAAGAGCTGATCCCAAGTGTCATTCATTTCGTCTTCTAGTTCTCCCCTCCCTTCCCCTAAGGTAGGGTTCCTTGGGTCAATTCTCAAGGTTGGCCCAACGGATGAATCAAGTTACCCAAATTTATAGAAAGTTTACACATATGGGATTTGATTAGCAGGATCCCTCATTCTGTTTTCCAAGGCTCCTTGGGAGTCTAGGTAGCTAAATTCATGGGATTTTTCCCAAAACTTGAATTCATTTTCACAAATTCATGTGGAAAACATGTTCTCATAATGAATCATAAGTCCCCTCTTTTCGTCTCCTAGCTTTAAAAATCATAGGTTTTTTTCTCCCCCCCTTCACTTTTTATACCTAGATTGGGTAGCAAGACTATATCATTCTTCCAACATCTAGTCAGGTTAATCCTCGTCCTTTTCCAACTTGTTTGCCAAGTCAAATATCATGACGGTTTCTTTCCCAAGTCGAGAGCCCTTCTACCGAAGGAATCGATCGAATCGACCAATGGCATCACGGAAGTGTGAGAAATGATAGTTTATATTTTTCAAAATCGAGATCGAATCAATGCTAAAAACTCGATCAAGCAATGAAACAAAATGATCTAAAAATCACAACCAAATAAGAAAAACTAATTTCCTCTTGTTCCAGATTCCTACAAGATAAAGAATTATACCTTTACGAGTGACGTGGATCAACACCTCACGTGTGATGCCTCCTATAATAAGTCTCAACGCACTCAGAACCTTCCTCCTTGACAGATGGATGAAGCCCTTCATGTTGAGGACAATCAACCATGATCGAATCCCACGAACTAATTCATAGGGGGATCGAGGACAATGATTGTCCCTTTTCAGCGAAATATCCCTGACGATCAGGAGCAACTAGAAGAGAAATTGCAAAATCAGATGTCTAATGGCTTCTTTCTGTGATGTCCAAAACACTTTCTAGATGTCTAGAAGAGCCTCTAGATTTCTGATGCAATGATTAGAAGTCTGATTCTGTAAGATTTGAGAGTTGTCGCTGAAACTCTCTCTCTCCAATGGAGAAATTGGTGTTGATTAATTTTGATTGAATGGAGGGATCAAATTGTTAGTTCAACCTCTCCTAATACATGTTTTAATGATGTTACAAAATAACAAAAAGAAAAATAAAATTAATAAAATCACTATTTCCTATCTCTATCATAACCAAATTGCAAATTCTATATCATATTATCTAAAAAGGGAGACTCAAGGATGAAAATGTCCATGTTTAGGTCCTAGGATCAATTGTATATCTATGTTAAATAGAATTGTAATTTTCTATTTGTTTGAGTCTAGAAAAGTTGTAAAAAGGCCCCATCTAGATATAGGAACTCTTGACTTAATCTCTCAACACTTAGGTAAAACTTAGAAACAAAATCCAATGTTAATATTGTTGCGAATCGCACAAGGAGAATAAAGGCTCTTCCAAGACTGGGAGAAAGGCAGCAGCAGGGTGCTACCACCAGCCCCTGTTCACGGTAGGAAGAGAGAGAGGGACTACAATCCACGTTGAGAAAGGAAGAAAGGGAGAGAGAGGGAGTTGATGTGTTTGGAATAAAATATTACATTAACTCAACTCGAAACAATTACAAAAGGAAGGCTCTCTTTTATAGAAAGAACATATCTTCTAAAATAAGAAACAAACTAAATCCTAATCTCTAAAGCTAGAAAGACAAAATCCTCTTAACTTTCCAAAAACCAAAATACCATACCAAAAACAACCAAACTTGGACTCCAAATCAAACCACTAAACTCTCCTTAGGGCCGACGCCCCTTGGGTGGACCTGACCTGCCATGTGGCACTGCCACGTGGCCAAACTGATCTGCAACATGGCATCTTAGTCCCAACACTCCCCCTCAAGTCGACACCAGGAGGACGATGACTTACTCTACTTGTCTCATTGATGGTGTGGCCAGATGCTCCACCATCTTTTTTTGATGTAACTGCGAATCCTCTTGCTACCTCCGTAGTCATTGCTTCTCTGGCAACCTTTTGTAATCGTGACTATTAGAGCAATCATATCTTCTTTGCGCAACTAAATAAACTCTCTTCTCCAACTTCTACTTCATGGAATCCTTGGTCTCAGTTTCTTCTTCGAGGAGGGCATGCAACTTCTCTTGTCCTCCCACAAAGATTTTGAGCGCCTGAAACCATAGGATGTAGTTCGAGGCACCTTGAAGTGTAATCGTGGTGCCTTGAACTATCACCTTTCTTCCCCAGTGTTGATCTGATTCTCTCCTTCGGCTATCTCCATCTTCAACAATGAGCCTTCCTCCCCTTGTACACTCCATGTAAGGCACTTGAATGCGTAAGAGAAACCGCTCGCCGAAGTCCCCTACTTGACTCCTTGGGCCTAGCGTAAGGCACCAAGGACCTTCAAGGAGTTCTTTGAGAACTCCTAATGTCAACAAAGATACCTCAACACATGAGGTTCAGATACCCATGGGAACTACGCACAAGATGGTACTTCTTGTGCGTGACCCAACATGAGGAAAGGGCCACGTATGGTTGTTGTCTACGAGGGGAAAAAAGTCACGCATAGCGTAGCTTTTCTTCCCTTCTCCTTCCTATGCGTGCAGAAACTCCCCCTGGAAGAGCCTAAATCGCAAGCTCTAATACCATGTTGCGAGTCGTGCAAGGAGCGTGGAGGCTCTTCCATGAGAGGGAGAAAGGCAGCAGCAAGGTGCTGCCACCAGCCCCTATTCACGGTAGGAAGAGAGAGGGGTTGTAGTCCACGTTGAGAGAGGAAGAAGGGAAGAAAGGAGTCGATGTGTTTGGAATCAAATATTGCATTAACTCAACTTAAAACAATGACAAGATGAAGGCTCTATTTTATAGAGAGAACATATCCTCTAAAACAAGAAACCAACCCAATCCTAATCTCTAAAAATAGAAAAACCAAACCCTCTTAACAACTTTCTAAAAATCAAAATACCAAATTAAAAACAACCAATCTTGGACTCTAAATTAAACCACTAAACTCCCCTTAGGGCAGGCACCCCTTGGGTGGACCTAACTACCACGTGGCATCTGCCACATGGTATTGCCACATGGCATCTTATTCCCAACAAATACCAACATAAACGTCTGATGGTGCACACTTAGATCAGACGACCAAATACCATACATACTACCTTAAAAAATTAAACACAGGCTTCAGATGACTAGACTTAGTACCAAATGTCCATAGGACACTTTGGATGTCTGAACACACTCAAGTCATCCAAATATATTACCGTTAGGACTAATCAAACCCAAATCTCCTCCTGTTAGAACCAAATCCACACAAACCAACTTAGGGAGATTTTAGTCATATTTCCAGATGTCCAGACCTAGTCCCAAACGTCAAATATTGAAACGTTAGGTTAGATTTAACCTAAAATAAGATTTGTCAAACATAATCTCAAATCTTATATTCGTAATTAATCCAAAATTCGAGATCATTATGTCTATCAGACATCCAATAATATGTGCAAACATCCAGGAGATGTCTGACCATTATACACTAGATCTTTGTTTGGATTTAATCCAATCTAGGAACAAACCCACTCATTTTCAAACATCCAAAATTTCCATCAAATGTTTATAATGAGCCTTAGGATGCCTTACCATTAGTCATAAGTACATTGTTTAAATCCAATTGAATCTAGTAACCCTGGCTCTCTTTTTTAAACATCCACACTTTTTGTCAAACGTCCAAAAACCTAGTATCAGACGTCTAACCCATGTTTTAGACGTCTAATTCTGCTGTCAAAAACATTGATTGCCTGATTTGATGTGGATTTAGACCAAATCAATGGAGATTTGCCTCCAACAGGTAGGAGAAGGCTCCCAAGCCTTCTTGAAGGTTATCTTAAGTCCTATAAAAACCCCTTAACCCCCCTTTAGGCAAATACACCCATTGGAGATAAAAACACAAGCTGTATACATCATGTTACTCCATATACACTTGCCTTACTGTTGTGCTCTTTCATACTTAAGCAAAAACATTGTCTCCTTCACTACTCTGCCGCAATCATTCTTCATAGGGAGTTTCCTAATCACCTATAATACCTAGACCATATTATTATCTATTTGGGGTGCTCTATAGGTTGAGGTTTCATTTTACTTTATTTTTTTATTGTTGTACTTGGGTGTCTGGCCTGTCGAATCCATGTTTCTTCCTTGTGAAGGGAGAAACCTCTATTTAGGAATCGGAGGTGGGATATGTAATTGAGGTATACCACCCTCGATTTGAAGTGGTGTGATTAGTGGATTGATCACTTAATAATTGGAAATCCTAAGTCGGGTCGACTTAGGTGATGGTTTTCTTCCGATTTGGGTTTCCACCTAAAAGTCTTAATGTTCTTTTGTGATTGAAATTTTATTTACGTATTACACTTCAATTTCACTATTCACCCCCTCTAATGCAATTTCAATTGGTATCAAAGCAGGTTCCCACACACCTTGGAGTAACTTCCATAAGAAAAGATCATAAGGGTAGGTAATTGCAACAAGCAGGACGAAGGGACAATCCACCACCCGTCCACCTCTCTTTGACGGAACAAACTACGTGTATTGGAAGCTCCGGATGAAAATGTGGCTACAAGCTAATGACTTCTCCGCTTGGGAAAAGTGCGAAACCCGTTTCCCCATCCCTGAAAAGTCAGAGACGAGATATACCATCGAGCAAATCCATCAACTCAACCTCAATGCAAAGGTGATGAGGTCTTTGTATTGTGCTCTTAGCATGAAGGAATTCAATGCATAAGCCAATGCCAAACCACCTACGAAATATGGAGGATTGTTAAGGTAACACACGAAGGTACAACTAAAGTTAAGACTTCTAAGATTAACCTTTTATCTCAGGAGTTCAAAGGTTTTACCATGAAGAAAAATGAGAGACTTGGGGATATGTACACCCGATTCACATTGATCGTGAACAATCTCAAGTCTCTAAGAAGACCTTCATTCAAGGGGAACTTCAAGCCAAGCTCCTTCACTCTCTTGGATTGGAATGGGAGCAAAAGGTGACGGCAATAGAGGAAGCCAACCAAGTAGATGATCTAAACATGGATGATCTACTCGAGAACTTGATGGCCTACAAAACCAAGATAGATCAAAGACGGAAGTCCATCACTCCCGAGCCAAAGAAGAACAAAAGGTGACGGCAATAGAGGAAGCCAACCAAGTAGATGATCTAAACATGGATGATCTACTCGAGAACTTGATGGCCTACAAAACCAAGATAGATCAAAGACGGAAGTCCATCACTCCCGAGCCAAAGAAGACTTCGGCTTTCAAGGCAACTTCAAATGACAAGGTCAATACTGATGACAAAGACTTTGTTTTATTTGCTTAAAAATTTAAAAAGTTTCTCAGGAGTAGGAAACATAGCAAGGGAAAGAGAGAGGAGGATGAGCCTCTAGTTTTCTACAATTGCAAGAAGAGAGGCCATATGAGGAAGGAATGCCCCTTATTGAGAAGGAATGAAGAGAAAAAGGGCAAAAAGGTGATGGAACACAAGAAGTTCTTAAAGCCAAAATCCTTCAAGAAGGCATTCCAAGCAACTTGGGATGACACAAGCTGTGAAGAGAAAGAAGAGGAATCATCAAATGAAGAAACCGCATGCTTGGGTCTCATGGCTACAAATGATGACCCCAACTCTGGATCCGACTCCGTGGGAACTAAGGTGCATTCTTGTACTTTTAATGAATTGCAAGAAGCATTTGATTCTTTATACTTAGAATTTAAAGAACTAAAAACTAGAAACAAGACATTTAAGGTTAAAATCCTAGAGGCTAAAGAAGTTACTAAGCTCCTTAAAGAAAATAATTTAGCTCTTACAAATGAAGTAACAGGACTATCCACGATTTTCTCGCAAAACTTGAACCAACCATGCTCTGATACCATTAAAGGGATCAATCCGATGGCCCCATGATATTGTGAAAGCGTGAAAAATATTACATTTTTCAAAACTAAGATCAAATCGATGCCAAAAACTCAATCAAATAATGAAAGAAAATGCCCTAACAACCAAAACCATAAGGGAGAAACTAATTTCCTCTCATTCCAGGTTCCAATGGTGTAGATCAACATCCCACGTATGATGCCTCCTACAATAAGTCCCAATGCACCCAGAACCCTCCTCCTCAATGGATAGATGAAAACCTTCGTGTCAAGAACAATCAACCATGATCGGATCCAACGAACTCCTTTGCGGAGATCAAGGACAATGATTGTCCTTTCTCAGCAAAATACCTTAACGATCAGGAGAAACTAGATGAGAAGCTGCAGAATCAGATGTCTAGAACAGCTTTCGAACATCTAATGCCTTTTTCATCCAATGTCCAAAATGCTTTCTGGATGTTTAATGTGAAGATCAGAAGTCTGATTCTATCTCTCTTTGCAGTGGAGAAATTGGTGTTGATTCATTGTGATTGAATGGAGGGATTAAGATTGCCTTAGGAGATAGTTAAAGGGATCCAACCCTAATCCTAATATGATAAGAGCCCTTGGATGGAGATCTAAGGATGGAGATCAAATCCTACTTAAAATTTATATGATAGGTCCATAACAACTTATGGGATATTTGGTTTTAACATCCAAACATAAATTAATTGCAATCCAACCTTAGATTTTTAACCTAATCAAATTAGGTATAATTAATCATCAAATCAAGTGTAACTTAACTTTTTAAATTACAATTGATTTATCTAAATGTAGAAACACATCAAAATCATTATTGGTTCACCATGCCAATAATGAAGTGTTCAGGATTTATAGAATTATGGCACTACGCCTTGCTAAGTATTCCAAATGCTCATAAATCCTTCACATATAAAGAATAATATTATACTAAGGTCAAAGGGATTTGACTTGGACCTCTCCATTGCTCAACGAAAGGCCTAACAGTCATGTGCTCGCTATTCTGTTTCACGATACATATCTTTAGACTATTTACTTACAGTAGTACAGTTACTATCTCTTACAGTTGGCAGTCATCAAGTTCCACGCACCTACACAGAGGCCCTTCAGGATCCTTTATGGACATAGGATATGGAGGAACATATGGCAGCACTTCCATCCCGAGGAACATGGGAGTTGGTTAACCTACCCCTAGTGCCATTGTAGTAAGGTGTAGGTGGGTGTTTACCCTTAAATATCTCCCTGATGGTTCCATTGAATGCTACAAGACATGATTGGTAGGCAAAGGATACCCTCAAACCTTTGGTATTAATTATTTTGAGACATTTTCCCCTGTAACCAAATTAAATTCAATCCAGATTCTTCTCTCTATTGCAATCAATCATGCATAGCCTGTTTATCAGTGGATATAAAGAATGCTTTCTTATATGGCAATTATGATGAAAAGGTGTACATGCAGCAACCTCCTGGTTTTGTTAGCAAGGAGTGTCAGAAAGTATGTAAGCTGCATAAGGCAATATATGGGCTAAAACAAAGCTTGATAGCGTGGTTTGACAGATTCAACACATCCATTCAGAGTTTTGGGTTCTTGAGGTCTACAGCTAACCACTCCATGTTTGTGAAGCATACTGCAGTAGGATCTGTGATTTTAATAGTCTATGTGGATGGTATCCTATTAAGAGAGTGATAAGAAAGGCTTGAAGGCAGTCAAGGATAAGTGTTCTTACATACTCAACTTGCTACTAAAGATCTCGAGCTAATTAGCTATCTTTTGGGCATTGAGGTACATCACCTAGATAAAAGGATTACTCTCTCAATGGAAGTATGTGCTTGACATGCTTCATGAGGCAGGGATGCTAGGTTGCAATCCTACCACCATACCACTAAATCCCACCACTCATTTAGCAAATACTAACAGCCCTATCTTGGAGGATGTCACCAGATACAGAGCCATGGTTGGTAAGTTACTCTATCTAATTGTGATGAGACCACATATATCCTGTGCAGTTGGAAAATTGACTCAATTTATGAAGAAGCCCAGAGAAACACATTAGGCAAGAATACATCAGGTCCTGCAGTATCTGAAAAGTCTCCTAGAAAGGGTCTATTCTTCTAAAGGCATGGTCATCTCAATGTTTATGGGTACTCTAAGTCAAGATTTGTGCAATACGTTGAGCATCTAGGCGTGGGAAAATAGTCCCACATAGGGGCTAGGTGCACGCAAATCAAGAGAAGCCTTGGTGGCTGGCAGCCCCATGTGGTTGGCGCAGGAGGCCGGCTACGTTGTTAATGGTGGGCGGCGGTGGTGATATGGAAGAAGAGAGGGAGAGGAGTTTCTTAGAATAGGAAATATTATTATGACTCAAGAGATTATAAAGAGGGAAGGCTCTCTTTTATAAAGAGTACATATGCCTATTCTTGGAAACCAAATTAAAACAAATCACAAATACTTTTCCTAAAATACATTTACTAAAAATAGACAACTTAACTCTTAAGCAAAAGACTCAAACTTGGGTTCTAGAACCCATGACCGACTTCCCTGTTGGGCTCCATAGATGATGCCACGAGGACTGTCCACATGGCCAGCTGACTACCACGTAGACAATCCACGTGGCTCTTATTCCACGTTCCAACACTCCCCCTTAAGTCTAAGGTCGGGAAGCTGACGACTTGATCAACTTGTGAGGCTAAACGCCCTACCACTCTTCTTCTTCGAGAGCCATGCTCTCAATCTTCTCCTTCAACATGTCGATGGTGAAGCCTTTTGCACCCTCCGAAGTCATTGCCTTTGTGGCAACCTAAGTAGTCATCGTTATGGTAGTCGTCGTCTTGTCTTCTCGAAGTAAAGCTCGTAGCTTCTCGAGGTCTTCATGAGTTAGGGAGTCCACTCGTAAGGCGGTAGTAGTCCGGTGTGATGGACTCCCAAACTTCTCCCAACACTTGGCTTGCGGATGATTGTTGTGTCCACAGTGCTGACACTTTGGATAGACGTGGTATGATCCACATCCTCGTCCACGTCCAACACTTGCTTCAAGGATAGCAAGTGCAGAGTTCTCGCCTTTTGCCGTGTCTTCATCCTCGACGATCTCCATCTTGATAAGACGGCAGAAGATGGCCTCAAGATCCATCCTCACATCAGAAGCCAGGATTTGATCTCGAGCAGCTCGATAACGAGGATGCAACCTCGATAAGAACTTGGCGTATTGTCAAATTGCACGAGTCTCCCCCTACTTATCACAACACAGTGGCTTGTACATCTTCAACTCCTTAAACAATGCCTCCATCTTCTCATAATATTTTGTCAACGAGAGATTGCCTTAACTAGTTGTCCAAATGCGAGTATAAAGGTCATTAATACGTGCATTTCTTGAGGTTTAGGTGTACCTTTTCTCGAGGGCTGTCCAAATCTCATATACGTTCCTTTTGTAGAGCATGTTTGAAGCGATAGATGGGTCCAACTTCATGAGTCAATTCATGACAACATAATTATCCTTCTCAAACTTCTTGTCATCCTTCAACTCTGGTGGCTCCTCAAGGAGAATACTAAGCTTTTCCTGACCTCCAACAAATATCTTGAAGGTGCAAGCCCACAAGATATAGTTGGACGCACCACTAAGCTTGATGGTTGTTTCGGAGACAACCACCTTACTTTCTCGTGGACCAAGCGTGGCATCTCCAACCATCGAAGTTAATTCCACCATCTCTAATCTTCTTTCTCCTCGTAAGGCACCTGATTTGTCGAGGACTTTCTAGATGCGGATATCACCAACGTGTAATCAAATATCCCACACGCACAGGAGCCTATATCGAAGGCTTTGATACCATGTCAAGATTTGTGTAATACATAGAGCGTAGAGGCTCCTAGGGATGGGAAAATAGTCCCACGTAAGGGCTAGGTGCACGCAAATTAGGAGAAGCCTTGGTGGCCGGCAGCCCTATGTGGTTGGCACAGGAGGCCAACTACATTGTTAATGGTGGGTGGCGGTGGTGATATGGAAGAAGAGAGGGAGAAGAGTTTCTTGAAATAGGAAATATTACTATGACTCAAGAGATTAGAAAGAGGGAAAGCTCTCTTTTACAGAAAATACATATCCCTATTCTTGGAAACCAAAGATCTTATCTCATAAGGAAAGATCTTATCTCTCTAATCAAAACAAATTACAAATACTTTTCCTAAAACACATTTGCTAAAAATAGACAACTTGACTCTTAAGCAAAAGACTCAAACTTGGGTTCTAGAACCCATGACTGACTGCCCTGTCAGGCTCCATAGATGCTACCACGTGAACTGTCCACGTGACCTACTGACTACCACGTGGACAATCTGCATGGCTCTTATTCCACGTTCCAACAGATTATGCAAGTATCCATGAAGACAAACGATCTACTACAGGGTATTGCACTTATGTTGGTGGTAAATTGATCACTTGGAGGAGCAAGAAGAAGAATGTTGTCTCTAGATCTAGCTATGGCTCAAACCACCTGTGAACTCTTTAGGATGAAGTTTATCTTACATGATTTTGAGATTGGTGTCTCGAGGCCTATTCCAATGTATTGTGATAATAAATCTACCACCTTCCTTGCTAACAATTTATCTTTTCACAAGAGGACCAAATATATAGAAGTTGACTACCAGTTTCCTCAAGATGTTGTAATGAATAGGAAGATTTCCACACCACATATTTCCAATGAGGACCAAATAGCTGACATCTTCACTAAGGCTCTGGCAAAGAAGCAGTTGGAATATCTATGTTTCAAGCTAAACATGCTTAATGTTTATGCTCCAACTTGAAGGGAAGTATTCGTCTTATTTGTATTTGTCTTTATTTGGTGTGTTTTATATTTCTCATATTATATTAGAGTCCCTCATGTAATTTTGCCTAATGGAGTTTCTCTACATAAAGAGCTCTTAGGGTTATGGAATAAAACAATTACTCATTTTTCTCCAAACAAATCCCATTTGATAGTTGTCATTACTCTTTAGATAATATTATTTTTAATATCTCTTTGTATCATTAGGATGAGAACGAAAACCAAATCCTTTACTAAATGGCTATCTTCTCTTTCTTGTATTGAGTATGATCGGAACTCTATAACTACAAGTGGAATTATCATCCCCAATATACTCCAAATGAGCTCATTCCAATCTGTCGCATATGTAACTGATTTGCGTAATCCCTTTAAGAGATTGTACATCTCTTATCCCTTCCCACATACACCAACTTTTTAGTATCAACACCAAAGTGGGTACATCTACTATTAATCTACCAAATATATGTGTTCGTAAACAGACATTTATCTCAGGTCAAAGGATACACCTTCTCCATGACAATATTAGTGGACTTCGACTATCTCCTATTTCATCAGGTTAACTCATTATTCCAATCAACATGATAGTTCTGAATTTTCATTCAATAACTTCAGTCACGTGATGACCTCTAAATATGGTTACCATCTCAACTCAAATTAGAAATAATTGATCAACCAGATGGTTTCTTAACGTACTATCGGGTCCTCTAAAGCACTTAGATCTCCAAATTAACGTACTATCAGCTATCTCCTATTTATCCTATTTGTATTAAGAAACTCAATTCATTTACAAGAAAATAATCTAATTTTTTTATTTTAATGTAATGTAATTATATTACGTTATTTAGATGGCTCTCTACAAAATCCAACATCTACCTCCAACAAGTCAAACTATTCATCCCTCCTTTCGCATTCATTACATCTCTTTGGTAGGAGGGATGTGAAAATAGGGTCATTTAATGCATGCATAGAGTGCTTGTAAGAATGTCTTCAAAATCTCATAGGTATCCAGTAAAGTGACAAGATTATTGTCTTATTTAAGGAGAGTAGCCATCAGCTAAGGCTAATTATAAGCCTTAATGTCTTATTAGACAAGCAAGTAGGCTTGGGTATGATCTCTCCCTCACATCTATTCTTAGGGGTTCAAGTTTGGCATGCCTATTTATGAGAAGGTTCAAATATTTAAGGACTTGAATGGCCTAGTGAGGCCTTTATGAGACCAAGGAGGATCCCCAAAGGAGAGAACTTCAATGATTTATCTACCCTTTCCTCCCATTAAACTTCAACATCTTCCTTCTTCAGCTTCAATGGCAAGTCAATAAAAGCGTAAGTTCTTTCCCTCTGCTTTAAATAGGGTTACTAATTGGAGGTTGTTCTTCCCTCATTTGAGTTCAAGGTAGGAATGACCTCTAGCACTATCATTCTCCAACTCCTGGAAACTTTGTGGGATAAGCAGGACCTTTGTAGTTGTGATGTGTTCCTTCTTAAAGCCCATCATCACTTTTGTCAACCGGTCAAGGAGGGTAAGGTGCTTAATGAGTGAGAAATGGTGCTTACAAATATCAAAGTTATCAGGAACTTCTGGACAATCTTCAAGAGGCATAATCCATGGGTTGTTGGGAGGCTCTTGCTAATTGGTTGGGGCCCCACGTATTCATTGGCAAGGGCCTCAAAACACATGCTCAATCTAGAGCCCTTGAACTTCGACATCCCCCTAAGCCCAAGGAAAACACTTAACATCCCCTCTCCTCTCCACTCCCCCCTTTCTCTAAGCATAGTCTCCTTAGAAACCTCTCGTGCAACCATAACCACCGTATACAAGTTGCCTAAGAGATTCAGTAGCCATCAATTGCACCTCTTTTAGCTAATTGTTTAGACTAATATCTAAGTAGTTGGAAAGAAGAAACTTAGTACCACGAGAACTACTATGTAGCTACTAGTCAAGCTTCACACCTACTTAGCAACAACTAATCCACATCCTTTAGCCTAAGATATAAACAAACCATAGGATGAATCCCAACTCCAATATCCATTCACCCACCATCATCACTAGTTGAAACCACCAACACAAATCCCAATGGCCACGATCCAACATGTGGATAGCCTCAACACTTTATGCAAAGGCTCTCATCATGTAGCAATCATTTCGGGATTCTTCAACATGCACTTTAAGTAGGGAAAATCCTAACAAAACATGGAGACCTAGATCTTAGAATCTCTAAAACCATGTAAAAAGAACAAACACAATCAACCAAATGTTGTAAATGCATTTGCATGGAAAACACTCCACAACAAGAGGGAAAACCGCAGGAATGCACATACCTTGCTAGCCACTAGCATCTAAGGTTGTCTTCCTTGAGTCAAAGAAGAAAAGTGGGGTGTATGTGTAATATATGGATGTCCAAGGGAAAATGGATCCACATCCAAGATTCATTTATCCATCTACAACTCAACAGCAGTCATGTCCAAACTTGTGATATTAGGCATAGAGAGACGAATTTCTACTGTATACTTGTCGAGATTGCGTGAGAATTTGATAATGCAAGTTTAAGTTTAGCAGAGATACTTATTCAGATAACATCTATGGGTATATTTCATATCATGAATCTTTTGCTTTGCACCATTGTCTATACTAAAATAGCAAGTGCAGTTTTTTTGCAATAAAAGTACTAGAGATAGCATTTAAAGCTGTCACAGTTTCATGATCAATCAATAGAATAGTTTACACGACCCCATCCAATGATCAGAGGGCAAAGAATCTTATAATTAAAAGGTTCATTGCCAGCTGTCATAAATAACCAAAAAAAAAATATCCACAGCAAATATGCATCTACTCTTCTGTGTAAGAGGAATTCTTAAACATACATTGTCATAGCAAACCGCAAGTAAGAAATTGCATCCTATGATTGAAAGTTTTTATCATTTCTACATGGTTGTTGATTCCATATCAAATATACAAGCTATTACAATTTACAGAATGCATCATACAAAGTTAAATTGAGTCTGAATCTTGAAGCTAATGTTCAGTTTCCCATGGACCACCCCAGAGGGGAAAAGCAATAATAAAGATAAAAAAATATAAACATGTTATTAGAAAAGATATTGCCACAGAGAAAGTACCATACCTAACTTCAGAATGATTACGGTGGTGAAGTCGTGGCTGTACAAGCTCATTTTTTTGGACCTGAGAACATAAAAGAATATCTAAGGTTTTGTTTGATGAAGTAAGCTCTTTCTGTAGTAGATGTGAGAGTGAAGAAAGCTCAAGTAATCAAGTCAAAAAAGTGCAAGATCAGTAGAGCCATTATGGCCATAGCACCTGAACTTAGTTCCACACACCATATAGAATTAGAATGTTAGATCCTATTACGTGAATAAAATTACAAGTTAATGGATACTAATCTGAATATGGTGAATGTACATACCATTCCATGAGTTGGCAACTTCATCCTTAGGTTAAAAAAATATTAGTTGCAAGATAGGAAATGGTTATTAATTATATGCATAATAAGCAAGAAATAAGTTCCAAGTTGGAATGCAGTAGGTACTTTAATCATCTTATTACCAGCAAAAAAGGATATTTTGCTTGCATATCCATTGCAATTGACTAATGTAAAAATCTATTTCCAAAGTGATCCCTTCCAGATAATATCTGTTATCATGTTTTCATCCATTTTGAGTTATCTTGAAGTGGATATGAAATTGATAGCAAGTTTTGTAGATGACAAAACCAGGGGTGGATAAAGTTCCAGTTTCAACCTTCAACCTGCCTCTGCCTTTCTCTGTTGTATCAACCTCATCTGCTGTAATTCCAAGGAAAATATATGAGAGCTAGAACAAGTGCAAATTTCTACTCGAAATAATTTAAAGAGATAGTCAGCACATATTAACAGAATAAAGGACTTTATTTTGAAGAAATTAAGCAGGTATGTTTTTGTTCTAAAATAAGATCAAGAAAACAAATGTTAACTCATAAAAGCTACAAATACTTGGAGATGCCCTTTGGTCAATGACATTGAACTAATTTGCAAATAATGAATTTACTTACAGTTAAAAGTGGTCCATGCATAATCAAAATGAAAATTTTGGCTTTTTGTTGGTTCAACCATAGAAGACTTCTTGTTTTCAATCCCATGGTCAGCCCTTGGAACTGAGGAGCCAAATACATTAGCTGTCATTTGAGTAGGACAAGAGTTTGACAGTGATTGTTTTGATCTCCCATTAGAAGAGACCTGCAAACTGGTCCAAGTTATATGAATACATTCTAAGTTCATGCAAGTCTAAATTAAAGGATGTATGCATGGCCAAATGCTCTTAAGAACCAGTCTTTGCTTCACAAAGACTGCTTAGGCAAGAGCAGCTGTAGTACTTTTTCTCCAATTAATGCTAATACATTAAGATGAACAAACAAGAATGGTGCAAATAGAATCATTCTAATTCATCTCCAATAAGGACCGAATGCTCTTTCTCTTCCACTTCCTAACTTTTTTGAAGGTTATATTGTAAATTAAGAGAAGAACAAAGTATAAAAGATTAATAATATCGCTAGAAACACGAAAGCTTCTTCTAAATGATCTTCAAAAACTATAAGCAAACATTTGGCTTGCAACTAGAGTTATTTGGAACTGCAAACCTTACTTGAACTATTTTCATTGGTCGAGAGCCTCTTCCATTAGGCAATTGTTCTTTAATGATCCTGAATCCATCCCCATCTCAATCATCATTCCTCTGATAATTGTCGAGATATTTATCTTGTCTCCCATTAGAAGGTAAATGTTGTATGGCATCCCTTGATGCCCATCTCTTCTCCTCATACCTAGTATTGGAATTTCCTTCTTAAAATGGAACACTTTAGGAAATAAAAAATAATGCTTATAGAAACGACTTTAAAAGGTGTGATAATGCCTATAGCACATACTTTGCACGAATGAAACACTCAATGTTTGTTCTGTCATAATTTGAAGGCAGTTCTGCTTCCCAGTAGGTATTTGACTTTTCATTTCCCATTGCTGCATTCACCAAAGTCAAACATGAATTAGCTATAAACTATAAGCCTCATTGATTTCACTCTTGTAAAGAAATGTTTGACATACAGATTATTAAACTTACATTGAATGAATGCAATCTGTTCTGGAAGCCATGTGTCTAGAGTTGCAGAGCGCACCTACAGCACAATACCCAAACTTTCTAAGCTGTATAAATGCCAAACATAACGTGGAAATCCTAACACCAGAGAGAAAAATCAAATGAAAATTAACATTGCAAAAAACAAAAGGAAAGAAAGCATGATCTGCTGTCCTTTTTCAAGAAACTTTAGATAAAAGGTACAAGGAATTGAGATTGTAAGGAAAAATGCTGAACTTTTCTGAGCACCGATGTAATGACGAGAAAAAGATGAAGAATGCAATGGAAATTGTGTGCTTTATATGGAAAGGGAGAGCGAAATATGCCAAGACCGTGTGATGTAGCAAGATTCAACTACTTGATTTGTGTTGAGGATCGTTTGTAATACATATAACATCAAAGAAATCAACACATGGACAAATACTGCAAAATATTGGAAACTTTTGTAATCAAGCGCCATGAGAAAACAACACAATCACACGAGGAACTAATGGAATTACGTGAAAACACATCGACAATGAAAGGGGAAAACCACAGCACATGATCATTAGCATTCAGTAGCCACTACGGTTTCATCCATTTAAGAACAAAAGAGGGGAGCAAAGTAAAAATATATAGGGGCACAGCATAAATGGATCTACAACCAATTATCCATAAGCCCATTTACAATATTACTTCATACTCCTCAACTTGGGCATAGATGTCAAATGTGCACAGCTTACCCAGATTCTCTTCAAATTGCATCTTCATAGGTCCGTTATTGAAAGTTTCAGCAACTTCATCTCTAGATTCAATATAAGGGAGACATATCGGATAACTTTTCCAAGTTCATCTAATTCCTTCATTTCTGTTTCGGTCTATCTAACAAAACGACCACTGATGGAATTGAACCTTCAAAGCTACAATGATAGAGCTCAAACCAATGATTAAAATGCCCCCAGAATGTTGGCAAAATGGGGGTTTTTGACGAGATGCCATATCGACACGATATACTTATCGAAATGTAGGGATATCTCCGGCATGCTGGCGGCAGGCCACCGAAATTGTCAACATGTTGACGATATATCAATTTGCATTGTTACCTGCTACTAAGTCGCCCACGCATGACGCATGCCTCACACCATTATTACTGTTGGTTGCTGGCTGGCTACTGCTATGCTGCACTACTGCTACTGTTGCACGAGTTATGTTTCACATATCGCCAACTGGAAAGATATCGATGATTCGTACTATGGAGGTGCTCCTCAAAACATGATTTTGGTCTTCTAGAACCTATGCTTTTTTTCATATTATAACATTTTTAGCAATTTTAAATCATTTTTAGTAATTTCCTCAAAATTCTCTAATATCAACAATATATCACAAATATATCCCTTTTTGAATTAGTATTAGCACTTTTCTTCTTGTAGTCTTTAATTTTAAAAATAGTTATCCATTTAAATAGGAAGTATAAGATAGGGTTTAGAGCTTAAATGAAAATATTTATCTATTTAAATAGTTATTCTTAAAATTTCAATCATTTTGACCAGTTCTATTATTTTTGTCAACATGCATCGACGTGCCTCTGACATGCCCTCGACATGCCTCTAAAATGGACTATTTTGGGGCATTGAAATCGTCAAAATTTGATATCAAAATGCAGGCATTTCCACGGCATACCCTCGACGTGCCAGCGAAATACGCACTTGAAAATTTATCGACATTTCAAACCTTAGCTCAAACTTCACTCCAATTATTAAAGCTGTGGATCCCCTCTTAAGAAGACATCTACATACCATATTGGATCATGTAGACTAGCTTCCCGACATATTTGCCACACACTCTGCAAAATCTCAACCATTGGATTGCCAAATCTATATAGCCCAAATACAACCATAGACTCTTGTCTTAGGTATAAGGATGCATGCCCCTTAAACTTGTCGTAAGTATAAGGGCACATGCCTTTTTCTCTATGGACAAGACTCGATAGAGGACTTCTATCTCCATTCCGAGATCAACTCCCTGATTATGCACACGTAACAATTCTGAAATCTCTATTCCCTATGGAACTCCTTTCATGAGAAATTTAGTGAGGTGTCAGTCTCATGTGAACAACCTAGAAGACTACGCTTTTTCAAGATTAAGGACTATGATCAAGACAATAAGTTAATGGTGTTAATACCCTTATTTTGATATAACAAAATTATGTGTTTATTGTGGACTAACCACTACAAGTCATATTTTAGGATGGATGCATCCTCATCAACATTTTCCAAATACATCAAGGACAAAGAGGACTTAAAGACTTTTATTTTATTGAGTTTAGAATTATGTACGGAACCTCAATAAGAAAACAAATGTAAGTTTTCATTTTTTCGCAAAAATCATTCTCTTTCAAACCTTTGTCAATTATAATAATAATTGACCAAACTTCTTTTTGATCGACCAGACCTTGATCAACCAACTTATTGTCTTAATCGATCAGATACCTCCAACGATCATATTCCCTTTTGATCAATCAACCCATTTGATTTAATCGATCAAATATATTCCATTAGTAGAATTTCTTTTGAAATCTTAAAGGCGATCAAATAATCATTTTAATCAATTAGCATTGAATTGGTCAATACTTTGTTTTAATCAACCAAATATAATTTTGATCGACTAAACATTTATTTTGATCGGTCAAAGCCGTGTTTCCAGAATTGTCAAAAACACCTATAAATAGGACCTTCGACCCTCCTCTTCAAAAATACACCTCAAGAGCTTTCAAAGAGAAAAACACACCTACTCTAGTGCTTCCGCACCTCTGCACCTATGTTGAGTTACGTGTTATTGTGAGGGGCTATTTGCAACTTATTTTTTTCTTGTTGGACTTATTGTGTTATTTTTCCCTTATCTCTCTCTATATAAAAAGAGACATAAGGATAACTTGGTAAAAATAAGATTTCTTTTTACTTCAACTTGGTATCAGAGTACTAGGTTGAGGTCTCCACCAAAAAGAACCCTAACCCAACCTTAAGTCCTTTCACTGGGTGCCGCCGCCGCCACCATCGACGGCAGTGCCGACGTCAGATCGTCGCCGCAGCAGCAGCATCACTGACTACCGCCACTGCTACAGCCAGAGCAACACCGTGCCGTAGCGCTATTGCCCGAGCTCGTCGTTGCCCTGCTATAGCGACCACAACGGCGCAACGCCTGATCGTGGTGCAGCTGTGGCTCTTTGCCACCACCCTACTGTAGCCAGAGGGTTGCCTAAGCGCCGCCCAAACCTTGTGCAGTTACTACGGGGTGCCTGAGCGCTGCCCAAGCCTTGTGCGGCTGCTACAGAGCATCTAAGCCCCGCCCAAGGCCTGCATGGTTCCTGCAGGGTCCCTTGAGTGCCGCTCCTGACATGTGTTGCAGCTACGTCTCGCCTTGAAGCCCCTGTAGTGCATCACCACACCTTGGTGCACGTGCTGCAGTAGCGCAAGTCGCAGCCGCAGCGCAAGAACTCAATAGGAAGGTTCTTGAATATCGAGGGATGAAGATTTGAAGCAAGAACATTCCTATGGTTAGTATTTCTTTGGTCTCTTGATCTGATTTGGGGTGTGCATTCCTCGTTGTGAATGTTTTTCTTAGGGTGTGTTTCCCCTGATTGATTGATTCTTGGGATGTGTATTCCCCAGTGAAGTGTTGGATATTTTGTCTGTAGATTGTGGGGTGTGTATTCCTAAGTTGTTGGTGTTTAATCCAGAATTTCATATCTATTGTTTGGGCTTATTCGTGTGTGTTTGAAGCTACCATGTCTGCATCAAACACTTCGAGGTGTCTTCAGGACAGAGTACAGAAAGCAAGGTGCATAAGAGTCCCTTTTTTGCTCCAATTACAAAATTGGATGAGACTAATTACCCCTGTTGGCATCAAACCTTTCTTGTCATTGTGGAAGGCCATGATAAGATGCATGTGCTCCTGGAAGCACCACCAGAGTAGAAAATAAGAAAAGACGCAACTTGAAATCAGGATGATGCTATGGTGAGAGCCTAGATCTTAAAGAGCATTATTCCAAGGGTTAGTGATAAAGTTATATACTGTAGTTCTGCCAAAGAGATGTGGGATGGCTTGAAGACAACTTATTCACATGAGTTGAATTCAACTCAAGTATTTCAGATCCACTATGATTTTATGCCATCTCAAGCAGGAGGAGATGAGTCTGTCTCAGTATTACTCCACTATAAAAGGGTTATTGGAAAAATATAATGCATGTAGACTGATGTGTACTTCTACATGCAGGGATCACAGGAAGGAGTTTGTAGCCCACATGTTCCTTGCAGGGCTGAGTGATCACTATTTAGCGGCCCATTCACAGATTCTGACTCTCTCTGAATTTCCTCCTATCAAGGAAATTTGCAGAAGGCTGAGTAGAATGCAAATTCAGCCTACTCGTGATGCAGTTGTTACCACTACATCTTCGGCTTATGCTACTATTAGCACTCATACCAGTCGTAGAGGCTTCTGCCGTAACAAAGGGAGAGGCTGAACTGATGGCGGTCGTGGCAAGCCTACATGTTCTTACTGTGGTAGGCTTGGTCATGTTGAGGCTAAGTGTTGGAATAAGCTCAGCCATCCTATTGTGGCCAACCAGGCTTCTGTTACATCATCTCCCGGTGTGAGCACTGAGGTAGTATCCCTTGCAGAGGCAGACTATGATGTAGTTGTGCAACGACTAGCACAATTGACTCATGAGCAGCCTCAATCCTCCAGCACTGCAACCTATGCATTTGCATCAGGTACGAAAGGATCATGGTTGATTGATTCAGGTACATCTGATCATTTGACGGAAATTCCCAATGCTTTAAGAGATTATAGAAAACACTACAAGAATATTCCGTACAGTTGGCAGATGGTAGACATGCCCCCATCTGTGGTAAGGGAGGGGTATCTATTATACCCTCCATGTATCTTGATGATGCATATTATGCCAGACATGACAATGCAACTACTATCTGTTAGTTCTATTACTAAGCAGTTAAATTGTCATGCTATTTTTGACGCTGTTGGATGCACTTTTTAGGATCGCATGACGGGGAGGACGATTGTGGTGGCCATGAAGAGGGGGTGTATATCAGCAAGTTCAGAGCCCAATTGCTGCAGCTTGTCAAACGACTACTGCGGGAAGTGCCTTGCAGTGGCACAGAAAACTAGGTCATCCTTCCTTGGACAAGCTACGCCGTGTCATCCCTCACTTGTCTCCTACCATGAAGATTCAGTGTAATGTATGTCAATTGGGAAAGCATCACCATGCTAGCTTTCCAGCATCTATCCAGTCTACCAATTCTACTTGTTTTGATTTGTTGCATTACTATGTCTGGGGTCCTAGCCATATGGCAGACCGCCAGAATTTTAGATATTATATGTTATTTGTGGATGACTTTTCACGTTTATCATGGACCTTTTTGATGAGGAATATATCGAAAGTTGGCTCTTTGATTCAGCAATTTGTGATGTTTGTGAAAAGTCAATTTGGTGTATGCATTAAAAAAATTAGAATAAATAATGCATTAGAATTTTGCACAAAGAAACTGACTGATTTGTATGGATCACTAGGTATTGTGCATCAAGCATCATGTCCACATACATCACAACAAAATAGGATAGCTAAAAGGAAACACCACCACATTCTAGATACAGCTAAAGTTTTACTTATCCAGAACAATGTTAGGCATAGTTTCTATGGAGATGTGGTTCTTACTGCCTATTATCTCATTAACAGGATCCCCTCTTCTTTGTTACATGAGAAGATTCCATAGAGTCTTATATCCTAATACTAACTTATTTCTTGTGCCACCAAAGACCTTTGGGTGTATGACATTTGTACATCTTCTTGGACCTAGTTGTGACAAATTGGCACCAAGGGCAGTTAAGTATGTATTTTTGGGATACGCACATAGAAGGGATACAGGTGTTTTGATACCATACACCAGAAACACTATGTGAGTTCAGATGTGACTTTTCATAAGTCTATCCCTTATTTTTCTACCTCAGGTCATCAGTTGAGAGGGAAAGAGGTGGCTGCTCCTACGCCTGTATCTCCTATAGCTTTAGAGGGTTTCTCTCATAGTAGTGGTGTATCTACTACCGATCATACTGTGGGCACTTTCAGACCTGTACCACCTGATGAGAAGATATTTAAGGGTGCTACATATCAGTTGCTAGTTAGTTACAAAGAGAAGACATACCCCCCCTTCTTCAGTTCCTATTGAGCCACCATCGTCCTCCTCCGTTCAGGTATGTATTGGGGATACTGATGATTCTTCTGCTCATGTGTCTTCAAGGTCCCTTTCTCGGCCTACAGATGAAGATATTCCCATTGCTATCAGGAAGGCTCCGAGATCCAGTGCACAGTATCGTGTTACTGGCAATGTTGTTTCTGCAAGTTCTCTTAAGTCAGAGTTTCATGCCTTTACAACTGCAGCCTCTAGTACGAAGATATCTACTTCCTACCAGCAGGCTCTCCTACATCCACATTGGAAGGAGGCTGTGGAAGAGATGTCTGCACTTACTGATAGAAGTACATAGGAGTTGTCTGTCTTACCTTCTGGTGCGCACTTTGTTGGGGCCAGATGGATCTTTGCCTTAAAATACAACCGCGATTGGTCTATTTCTCGGTATAAGGCTCACCTTGTAGCCAAAGGATTCACCCAAACCTATGAGGTGAATTTCTTTGACACTTTTTCTCTTGTGGCACAACTCTCCACGGTTTGTATTCTTATCTCTGTTGCAGCTCATTATGGATGGCATCTTCACCAGTTGGATGCCAAAAATGCCTTTCTATATGGAGATTTGGAGGAGATATACATGCAGCAGCCACCTGATTTTGAAGTTCAGGGAGAGTGTGTGCAAACTTTGTAAGGCTATTTATAACCTTAAGCAGAGCCCTCATGCCTAGTTTCAACATTTGTTTGAGGCACTTTCTATGATTGGGATGCAGAGATCTTCTGATCATTCCTTGTTTGTTAGGAAGACCAGAACCGATACCGTGGCTTTATTGATATATGTTGATGACCTTATCCTTACAGGCGATGATGCAGATGGTATTACTCAGGTGGAGTATTTGACTCACCAGTTTGTCATAAAAGATCTTGGAAAGTTGAAATATTTTCTGGGTATTGAGATTGCCACGAGCAAGCAAGGCATAGTGATATCTCAAAGGAAGTATGCACTTGATATTCTTCAGGAGACAAGCATGCTAGGATCCAAGGAAGCCAACATACCTATAAATCCTAAAGCTTACTTATTTGAGGATACAGTGAAGCTAAAAGACAAGAAGGTTTAACGGCAGCTGGTTGGGAAGTTATTGTATCTAACCATCACCAGGCCAGACATCAGCCTTGCAATGTGTAAGCAAAGTCAATTCTTAGACAAGCCCACTGATATTCACTGGCAGGCAATTATGCAAATGTTGAGGTATATTTAAGGATGTCCAGACATAGGCATTTTATTCCAAAGGAAGAAGGGTCCTATGTCTGTAGTGGTTTACTCTGATGTAGATTATGCAGGAGATGTGACTAACAGGTGGTCTACTACTGATTTTTGCACATTTGTGACTATAAATTGGGTGACCTAGAGGAGTAAGAAACAGAGTGTTGTTTCACGCTTTAGTGCTGAGTCCTAGTACAGGGCTATGACTCATATTGCAGCTGACATGATATGGATCAGATCTCTGCTAAGAGATCTTCATGTTGAAATCCAGGAGCCTACGGAGATGCATTGTGATAATCGGGCTACGACATATATCGCTAACAATCCCATGTATCATGAGAGGACGAAACATGTGGAAATAGATTGTCATTATACTAGGAGCTAATTCAACAAAGTTCACTTCGTACTACGTGTCTTACCTCCACTGACCAGACTACTGATGTTTTTACCAAGCCACTACCTTGGCCCCAGTTTGAGAAATGTAGAAACAAGCTGAGCATGGTGGATATATATGCTCTAGCTTAAGGGGGAGTGTTTAGTTACGTGTTATTATGAGGGGCTATTTGCAACTTATTTTTTTCATGTTGGACTTATTGTGTTATTTTTTCCTTGTCTCTCTCTATATAAAGAGACATAGGGACAGCTTGGTAAAAATAAGACTTCTTTTTACTTCAACTACCTACAACTACTGCAATTCAAAGCACGATCCCTTGCGATTCAAGAAAGTGAGGTTTGTTTTTAAATATTGCTAAGGTTCCATAGGAATATTGCTATATTCTTTTATTTTGTTGTTCTTAATCTAAGAATCCAAGTTGTATTGGAAGTCTCGTTGTTCTTCTCTTGGTCAAGTGTAAGAGAAGGCATTTGTAAGATGTTGTACCACCCTCGTTCAAGTGGTACGTGATAGTGGATTGGACTAGCGTCGACTAATTGAGAAAATCCTAAGCTGGAAGGCTTAGGTAGTGGTTTTCACCTGGAAGGATTTCCACTCTAAAATCATGTGTTTTTTTCTGGTTTGTGCTTATACATTTTTGACCTGTGGTGAATGATTTTTTTGTTCTATTTTAAATAGATATTACACTAATCACCCCCCTCTAATGTATACTTGATCCTTTAGGCCCCGCTCGCACTCACATCTGGTATCAGAGCTAAGTTTTACTCCTGTCAGGATGTCAACGTCCTCTGAAGTATACGTCAAGGGTCAATCAATTGTCAGATCACCTTTATTCAATGGCACCAACTATGGATTCTGGAAGATCATAATGCAGATATTATTGGAATCAATGGATTATGAAGCATGGGACATGATAGCTTTAAAATACACATGCCCAGAAAAGGAAGGTGTTGAGATTACAACAGACCAAAAGAAGATTGCCACACACAATGTCAAAGCTATGAACGCTATCTTCTATGGTCTATCCAAGAATGAGTTCAATCGAGTCTCAGCATGCAAAATAACATACGAAATCTAGAATACTCTTGAAGTTATTCATGAAGTAACTTCAAAAGTCAAGGAAACTCGGATCAACCTCCTTACCCAGAAATATGAGCTCTTTTGTATAAAGGAGAAACCATGAAGGAGATGTACACCAGATTCACCGATATCATCAACTCCTTAAAAAATCTAGATCAGATCACAAATGAGGCATTGGTTCGAAAGATTCTCTGATCTTTGACTAGTGATTAGGAAACCAAGACAACTATTTAGGAATCTAAGGATCTTTCTGTGCTAAAGTTGGATGATCTTATAGGTAGCTTAATGGCCTATGAGGTTCAACTCGAGCACATGAAAGAACACGAAGGAGAAGGCAAGAAAAAGAAAGACCTCGCTTTGAAAGATGATACTGACTCTGAAGAATCAGAATATGAAGACGAGGAAGACACAGCCTTATTCTCCAGAAAATTCAAAAGATTCTTGAATAACAAGAAGGGCTGGAAGAAGAAAAAGGAAGAACCATAAGAAAATCAGGTTATCTGGAACATAAGAAAAGAATACCCTCAACTTAGGAAAATAGTCCAAAAGAGAAAGGTCAAAAAACCTTTCAAGCATGATGCAAAGAAAGCTCTACAAGTAACTTGAGATGATAGCGATACAAGCTCAAAAGAAGAAAGCGAAGACACTTCAAGTGAAGATGCACTCTGTGGTCTTATAGCGATCGAAGACGAGATATCTTCTTTTACTTTTGATGAATTATTAGAAGCATTTTATGAGCTACATGATTTAGCTAAAGCTCTTAAAGTGGCTAATAAGAAATTAACTAAAGATGAAGAAATTAACTTAAGGAATAGTGTTGAATCTCTAAATCAACAATTGTCTCAAGAGATCACCTCTCTTAAGACTTATATTGACTCACTTCAGAAAGAATTAGGAAAATTTTAACAAAAGTTTGTTGCTCTTGTAAATGACCTAGCCAAGTTCACCAAAGGAAGAGCAAATCTAGAAAGGCTATTACGCACACCAGCCCAAACCACTACAAAATTTGGGTTATGATATATTCCAAATAATGATCATAAAGCATCCACTTCACAATCTAACACACAAACTCCCACTAGTCCTAAGGCCAAGAACAGGTCCACGCCTAAACAGGCACCTACTAACAAAACTGGATCCAAACAAAAATGGGTACCAAAAAGAGATTTGCAATCTTATTTTGTAGGAATCTCTCAAGAATTAATAAAGTACTCAAACTAGACCTATCACTAAAAAGATGGACACTTTGTAGCTGTAAGGAGAAACACTAGACCTCACAAATGTAAACCAATGATAGGTCCAAGTAAAAGGAAGATGGGTTATGGACAGCGGTTGTTCGAAGCATATGACAGGAGAAGACCTGTTCCTCAACCTCAACTACAAGGAAGGTGGTTCAATCACCTTTGGCAACAACCACAAGAGCCATATTTCTTGTATTGGCCAAATTGGTAACTCCAAAACTTCCTTTAATAATGTTCTTGTTAGTGGCCTAAAACATAACTTGCTTAGTGTAAGTCAGATATATGATAAAGGCTATAAAGTTACTTTCACTTCAAAAGGTTTTAAAATTAGGGATAGAAATTCAAAGGAAATCCTTTTGATCGAAGACAGATCAAAAGACATCTACACTAGTGACTTTGATAAATGCAATGATCTTAATTGCTTGGTTGCATCAAATGATGAGTCGATATTGTGGCATCGTCGACTCGATCATGTTCACATGTAAAATATAAACAAGCTTGTGAAACACAACCTAGTACGAGGGTTGCCTAAGATTTCCTTTATAAAGAAACATCTCTGTTCATCCTGTGAATTAGGAAAACTGTATAAAACTTCTTTCAAACCTAAAAACATAGTCCTTACTTCCAAGCCACTTGAGTTGATCCCCTTAAATCTTTTCGGACCAACCAAGTCTGAAAGTCTAAATGAGTGCAAATATTATCCTATCATGATTGATGACTTCTTCAAATTTACTTGGGTATTATTTTTAAGATCTAAAGATTCTACTTTTGAGGAATTTAGAAAATTAGCTAAGAGAATTCAAACCAAATTTAACCTACCCATCACTAGGATTAGGAGCGATCATGGAGGAGAATTTGAAAATAAAAAATTCCTAGATTTCTACTCAACTTTCAGGATAAAACAAGAATTTGTGCTTCCTATAGCAACTCCTCAAAATGGTGTTGTAGAAATGAAAAATAGAACCTTACAAGAGTGTGCCCACACTATGTCATGCGAGTCAAAGCTACCTTAGTATTTTTGGGTTAAGGCTATAAACATTGCTTGTTTTATCCAAAACAGGGCATCGATGACGTGCAATCGTACGAGCCATAGTATGCGAGTGCGCAACGATGGAAGATGAAGCATGCTCATGCATTTTCAACCATCCAATCGAATAATCGGACAGCTGAGAACGATTGGGCACGATGAGCGACGCAACGGCTGAAAGCGTGGAGGCGCTGACATGGCCACGCGAGGTGCGTAAGATCAGCACACAACGGAGATGAAAGCTCATGTCTTCAACAACGCTTATCTACAGTGATGCTAATAAACGTCACTAATGGTCCTGATATTAATGTTAAAACTTTGAAATGACCTTTTTTCCCTCATATCCTAAACTATAAAAGGACCACCCCTACCACACATTTGATCATCCCTTCTCTTCTTCTCTTACCCCCTTCAAAGCTCTATGAGCTAGTCTCATACCCAGGATGCTCCACTACAGCTAAAATAAAATAATTTCCCCATCTTCTCACCCCCTTCGTGGAGCATCCTGTAGTTGTCTTCTCGCCACCATTCGGGAAGAGGATCCCGCTACGACACTGGCCTGTTCCGTCCTCCATCCTCCAGCTACGTTTTCCCTCGTGCAACATCTCACCACCCTCTTTCAAACACTCCATCAACACGGCTCGTCCTCCAAGCAGCCGTCGAGGAAGATTTTTCTAATCCCTATATTTTTACCACTTTCTAGTGTAGATTTCAATTTTACAATTAGTGTATTAAACATGACTATACCCTTAGGAAATATTTGTTCTCTCCCTCTTTCTTTGTATTATTATCTTTCTTTTATTATTTATTCTTTAAGTAGTTTAGCTAGCGTAGATTAACTTCAACCAGCTACTCTGCTTTGTTACAATAATTCCAAAGCGATTTTTAATCAAACGTTTGCCTCATTGTGTTCAACCCGAGACTCACCAGAGTTTCAGTTATAAATTTTATTTGATAGTGAATTTTTACATAACTACGACGATTTTTAACTTAATCTTTTAGCGTATAAATTCTCGTTCATTATTTTGACGTCATTGCTGGGGAAGCAACACTTTTTGATTTCATGCATTTTCCACCTTACTTATCTTTTACCTCACTTCATTCCTTTCTTATTGTGATTGTAGGTACTCTCTCGAGGTGGGCAAAGGTGGTAGATTGGAGCAAAGTGCAATTGAAGGGTTTGTGAGTATATCCGACCTTCTACCCATTAGTTTTCATTCCACCGCATAACACAAATGAAAATCAACCTAGGTGCTCTTATAAACCTTAAGGTAGGTTGGTTATTTGTTTCTCACTCCCACCCACCTCACCCCTATATAAAAAAGAAAAAAATATATATATATGATTGTGGGATTTATTTAAATGTACATATCTTATATACCCACACAAACACTTAAGTACACCACTTTTGTCTAATTCAATCACTTAACCGAGAAACTGATCTAAGGACCCGATACACCTCAACGCACTATACGAATAAGTAATTAGACATCAGAATAGGCTAAAACTGTTTGGGTGCCTTAATTAGTGGTGCATCAAGCACTTATCTGACTTGTCTGGACCACACCACTTAACATAAATTTTATTTATTCAGTACCCCTTATGGTTCAACTTTTAAGAATTAACTCGGCACTACACATTCTTTTTGAGTTCTAAAGGATATCTTCACCTGTACTTTCAAAACATGGTTTGCCAACTAAACCTTGATTGAATAAACCTAAAGTTGAACCCTAAAAGCTACTAAACAAGGTTAAACTCTAAAAGATACATCATCAAATAACCTTATTTGAAAACCATTAGTTGTGCATGCATACACATTGAAACTGATCTTTAAGGGCACAACCCATTAAAATGGCCCATCACATTCCCAAGCACATTCAAACCTAAGCTTAACTAAAATCAAATAGACGTTAGCCTTAAGAATTTGACTCGCTCTTCGGGGCCTAGATCAAGATTATTTTCAATTAATCTATTTCAACCGGTCCATTTAATGTCTAACTAGGGGAGCAATGTCAAACGACCACAGTTGGGGTCTATCAAAGGAACCTGAGGCAAAAACCAAGGGAAGAACCTTCTCCCCAATCCCTCCCTCTAACTAGTTGGATTGACCGGAAAGAAGTAGACCAAATCATTTCTTTCATCTCAAGACGGGTTCTAAGAGTCTATAAGTCTTTAAGCTACCCCACCTAAGGACAGGTTTGATTGTTTATATTGCAAGGGCACCTTTCTTTTCTCTTTCCTCCCGTTTTGCCATGGATCCTTTCACATCCTACTCACATTTTCACTCTTACCATCCTAACACATCTTATTCCCAAAATGATGATTACTATCCCGACCCGTGTTGTACTCAACCATCTACTAGTTGGGATAACTTGGATTAAGGATACAATTCTGGACCTCTGTGTTTAGGATCTAACAATGGACACCATGATTTTGATCCTTCTCCGAGCTACACCGATTCTAAATCACCGCCCTCATATGGACAACTTAATACGATCTACAATCAAGAAGGATATGACCCATACCCTTACCAGGATTACACTGTATATAGGTCACCACCCCTCTATGAACAACCTGAAATGACCTACTATCAAGGAGGGCCCTAAGAACCTCAATTTCTTGACTCCCTTGAATTAAACCCAAACCCACTCAACCCTGAATCGAACCATTTGGTTCAGGTGAACCAAGTCTAAGATAGAGTGTTGGCTAACTTAAGGAATATCATACAATCTTTAGAAGCTCAGCCAACACCTTGCACTAAAGAAGTAGAGCATTTAATTCAAATGATTGATGATCTTAACAAATATTTATTGGATTGGCTCCAAGATGTTAAGTATAAAGACCTAGGTGAGTTTTTACTTGGAAAGTTGTCGAAATTAAGGATGAAATTTATAGTTGCTTTAGTTTAATCTTGGGATGGTTCCCAAGATGAAACCCCTTCAGGAGAACCAATGTTAAAATCCGCTCAAGCACCTGTAGGGGGGACACATTTTATGAGACCGGAGATGATCAGGTTGGTCTAGAGCAACCAATTAAGGATAAATTGATTTCTTCACCCGAGATCTCTGAACTAGGGTACAAGGAAAAGTATGTCTCTATGTACCAGGAAATGATAGATGATTTTGAGACATTAATGCAAATCCAGGATTCTTTTATTCTAAAGGTGAAGAATCTTTATGTGAAATCTCACCTGATTTTGAGGAAAATTTTAGTAAGACATCGGCTTAAGGAGTATGATGGATCATTCAATGGCCATACAATTGAGGAAATTGATCCTATTGGGGCTAGCTTGGAAGAGACAAATCCTGTTTACATAAATGATTCAATCAATAGCCTAATTCCTCAATCATACCCTAAAAAGTTGAATGATGATGTTTTTGAAATCATTGTACTCAAGTTAATCCTAATTGAGCCATAATTGTTAGACTTAGATATTGTATATAGGCTGTGTAATAACTTAGAGGTCCCAAAAATCCCGATTGTGGAGGATAGGAATCTGGAAATGAAGATCTAGGAAGCTAATTCCGGGGGAAACAGAATTCTTGATCTAAGGGTTCCTATAGACCTAAAACCACTAACCTTTTACCATGACCTTTATGACATTTTCAACTCTAAGAATGTCCAACCCAAGCACAAATTAACTGATTATCATTTTGATATTGATTTTCTATTAACCGACTTTTTGGACTTGGGTTACATCTTCACAAAATACAGACCCGATCCCACTTACACAATGATCTCCGATTTTGGGTAATTTTTATCCAAAACCTTAGAACCACACGACCGTGAGGCATGGATCTACACCACAATCTGGTCCACATTTGTGGACACCTGTTGGTGGGTCATGAGGTCAATCTTTTTCTTCTGATCTTGACCTACACCTGTGAATTCTTGATTTCTTTATTTGTATAGTGTGCCTAGCTGAAGGCACTAAACTTAACACATATATAGTCTATTTTTATCTCGAAGCTGACAAGGTAATCATGAAATTCAAGTATTTTTTTCTCTACTCCCCTTTCTTTCATGTCTTCTTAATACTATGAGGGCATTGCATTATATAGGCATGAGAGAATGAATATATTCATCTCTGAATTATTTTATTAGCTCCGTAGATTCTTTTTATTTTCTTTTTAAAAAAAAAATTGAATTAGGAAAAGAGAACTTGGGCATTAGAGTTTTTCAACTTTAGGGAATGATACGATAGGACCTGAAACTTAGACCCTTCAGGTCTTCGGGCTTACTCAGCCTGGGTATCCACTAAAATGTGGACTTGTTTCTCGAGTCCTAGTCATTCTAAATTCATTTCTGATCGGTTAAATAAATTAGGGTAATAAGTACACGACTTATCAGCCTACCCTCTGATTTGAGGGGACTTATAGTCTATGCATCTACACACTATTTGCACTGATTCACTTTTCGACGATTTTAACGAAAATTAAGTAGCTAATGAACCTTCTAGAGTGGTATGGCTGGTAAGTTATCGTGGGTAATAGCTCATTAGCCGGTTATCCAAAAGCGCAGGCACACGACCATTCTCTTTCTGCTACTTTTAGTAAATCTTAGATCAGGGAAGTCACCCACTTAAAAAGAAAAAAAATAGAAAAATACCAAAAAAAATGATGAGAAATAGAAAAGAAAAAATAAATAAGCCACACTTCACCACACGAATATGCTAGCAAGTTGCTGTGGGTAACAATCCATTGGTCGATTTTCTAGAATCCAACTCACTAAATGCACAAATAATTCCTAAACACTCAGGAAGAAATGGGGAAGTAGAATAAGCTGAAGAAATATACATTAGGTTCGTCCTTATATTAACCACATAAAAATAAAAAGTAAAGAGAAAGCTACCAATCGAATAGATACACCTTTAGGTAGAAATTCTTCATTAGGGTCATATAGGATTCGTAGAAACCTAAAATCCGTTCTGATTGCTGATCAGTGAATCTATCATATTCACACAAAAAGATTCTTAGAACTTAAAGTTCTTTTCGAGTCTTAGGTGGGTTAGGTAGTAGTAGAAAGTTACCCCGAAACTCTAAACTCAAAACATCCAAAAAAAATTAGAAAAGAAGAAAAAGAAAGAAAAATATATATTTGCTTTTAAATAAGGTAAGAGCTTGGGGTGGTCTGCATTTTGGCAAAACCCGAGCATTGTTGAATTTCTGTAGTTCAAGTCTTCATTAGAAATTTCTTAGTATTGAGAAATAACTACTACCCAAGTAATTTGATCCTAATTCTTTTATAAATAACATGTAATTTTGCTAGGGACTAGCAAAAGATAAGCATGGGGTGTGATGTAGACACATCTGTCACATAAACTGTCTATTTATGTGTGTTATTAGGCATATAATTGCATTCAGCATTATAAATATTGCATAGCAAACATCATTCTGCATTCAAGTTAGTCTGTACATATTATATATTAATTTATCCTTTTTTGTGGACAGGGTAATATTATGTTGGGGCCTCGGATTAAAGCTTCAACTATACAGATCTAATCAGGGCGACAATCGAAGTCCAACGACTCCGAGATCACTGCGATCGGACCTCCGTAGCATCAGATGCAGTCTGAGGAAGATCAGAGATCAAGGGGCAAGGTGGTGCAAATCCATACCTCAGATGACAAATTCAACCGCACCGATGGATTCGAATCGACGATCGCAACCCAACATAAAAATCGACCCAATCCGACATCCATGGCACCATCTACAAGCATTGGAAAATGGACAGCCCAGATGACATGTGGTGCCATCCAAGCTGCCCACGGTCACCACAACCCTCCATCAACGTCAGATTAATGTCCACCGTCGAATCATCATCTGACAATGGAGAGCGCCAGAGGGAGAATTCAAAAGCTCAACCATCCACACTCGTAGCGCAGTGGTCGAGTGTCTTACCCGAAAGACAATGGTGTGAGATCAAAACTCACAGCGCCTCAAATCGAGCAAGCACACGGGCATGCCAAAATTCGACCATTTGATCGGTGATGAGCGGTTGCGGCGAGTGCTACGTGGCATACTCTCGTGTGCCGGATGGAGGAGAGCACTGCACGCGCACGATGACGTGCAATTGTACGCGCACGCACGTAGCGACGGAAGATGAAGTGTGCTACACGTTTTCGACCGTCCAATCAAACAATTGAATGGCTGAGAGTGATTAGGTGCGATGAGCGACGCAACGGCTGAAGGCAAGGAGGCGCTGACATGGCCGCGAGAGGTGCGTCCGATCAGCACGCAACTGACATGGAAGTGCATCTCTTCAGCAACGCTTATCTACAGTGACGCTCATAAACGTCACTAAAGGTCCTGATATTAACGTTAAAGCTTTGAAATGACCTTGTGCCTTCATATCCTCAATTATAAAAGGACCACCCCTACCACACATTTGATCATCCCTTCTCTACTTCTCTCACTCCCTCCAAAGCTCTACGAGCTGGCTCCATACCCGGGATGCTCCACTACAGTTAGAGAAATAATTTTCCCATCTTCTCACCCCCTTCGTAAAGCATCCTATGGTTTTCTTCTCGCCACCATTCCAGAAGCGAATCCCGTTGCGATGCCGTCCTGTTCCGTCCTCTGTCCTCCATCTACGTTCTCCCTCGTCCAGCATCTCACCACCCTCTTCCGAGCACTACCTCAACATGGCTCGTCCTCCAAACAGTTGTCGAGAAGGATTTTTCTCAATCCTATGTTTTTACCACTTTCTAGTGTAGATTTCAATTTTGCAATTAGTGTATTGAACATGACTATATCCTTATGAAATATTTGTTCTCTCTCTCCCTCTCTTTGTATTATTCTCTCTTTCTTCTATTATTTATTCTTTAAGTAGTTTAGCTTGCGTAGATTAATTTCAACTAGCTACTCTGCTTTGTGACAATAATTCCAAACGTGATTTTTAATCAAACGTTCGCCTCCCTGTGTTCGATCCGGGACTCACCAAAGTTTCGGTTATAAATTTTATTTGGTAGTGGATTTTTACGCAACTACAACGGGTTTTTAACTCAATCTTTTAGCGTATAAAATCTCGTTCATCAAAAAGGAACTTCTTGGATCAAGCATTAGTTTTTGCATAACCTGGGAAATCATTGCTCCTTTTAGCAACCTTGAAAGTCGTCGCGTGGATTGTGGCATCCTCTCCTTGATTTCTTTTCTCCAGGAAAATCTCCTCTTTTGAAGGAGAGTAAAAAATCGGATAAAAAACATCAATATGCAAATAACTTGATATATCTCCTCTTGCTTCTTACCTTCTCTTGATAACGTGGTGTTTCTAACTGTCATGGTTGACTCCACCATCTTCTCTAATCTTCCTTCTCCGCGTAAGGTGCCAGATTTGAAGACTTTCTAGATACGGATACCACCAATGTGTGGTCAACAACCCACACGAACAAAGGAGCCTAGACTGAAGGCTCTGATACCATGTCAAGATTTAACAGAATCGTGGAGCGTGGAGGCTCCTTGTGCGTGGGAAAGTAGTCCACATGGGAACTATCGACGTGTGGTTGCTTAGTGGCATGGAGGAGCACCACCAGTTGGCTGGTGATCGGTGTTCGTAGTGGCCGACTATGTGGAAGAAAGAGAGAGGAGAGGAGCCTTGAATTATGTTAGAAATATTTGTATTACTCAAAATAAAAAACAAGGAAAAACTCTCTTTTTTTAGAGAGAACATATCCCTACAAGTGGAAACAAAAGATCTTATCCCTAATAAGAAAAGATCTTATCTCATTAGGAAAGATCTTATCTCTAATCAAAACAAATCACAACATATTCTCCTAAAACCTAGTTATTAAGAATAGCAAACTTAATAATTAAAAAAAGATACCAAAATTAGTCCTTTGGACCACTAAACCATCGGCCCCTATGGGCCCTAAGATACTGCCACATGGCAATTGCCACATGGCAATCCCATGTGGCTGGCTTTATTCCCAACATTTTAAATTAGGAACGAGGTGGAAAAGAATCTGCAGCTTAATCCGTATGAAATAAATCTAATGATTAGATTAATAAATCTTTGTTCCAGCTTTTATTTTTATTCCTTATTGAGCAATTGCTTATCCCTTGTTTCACTCATTTTAAATAGGATCACTCTCTGCATGTTATGAGAAGAGCAGTAAGGTTAGAAAATAAAAAAAGGATTTTATTCACTTAGTTTGATTTATTATTTCCTTTCCTTTATGCATTCATTTGTAATAAAGAGTTCACAACCATGGGATCATGTGGGCGACTAAAGGGAAATTTTCGTGGCGTCATATAAGGGTTGTAACGACAAGGAAGTCAATAGTATCAAAGGAAATAAAGAGCATAGACAACCTGTATCTATCTCCGTGAAAAAGATACAACCAGACTTACAGATCTCGTCAGAAGAAGTAAGAAGATCAAACTTGATAGCTAAAGCGTGACAAGCCACTATAATGGTCTAACTAATCAATTAGCTCCTCAGCTAATTGGAAAAAGAGCCCAACCCCTACTTAAAGTTAGTCCAATTAGTTGGATAATTTCTTGACTGGTTGGATAAATAGCCCAATATCCACCTGAGACTGGTTGATCAAGCAATGGTGGAGATACAACTTAATTATCAAATTAATCCCAGATTCTTCAAGATACTCTCTAATTATCTCCCGATTCTCAGAGACCCTCTTTGATTCTTTGATATCTTTTTTCCTGTCTGTATTCCCATTCATGGGATTACCTTTTTATATGGGTCCATTCCTATTCTAGTGCATGTGTGCTCCCATACATATATAGAAAGCACATCTAGTTTTTAAAAACAAGCAATTTTATTCTTCCAACTTGGTACAAAGTAACAATCATAGGCCGTTGATTAACACTTTCTTGTTTTTCATCTTTTTTCTCCATAAAAAAAAAAAATTATGTGAAGTTTGGAGCATGTAGAGCCCTTGTGCATGGAATATTCCACGCTGGAGATGGTATGCGTAGGCCAACAAGGTCACACTATTGCTTCTGTTGGGTTTGGCGTGAAAAACAGAGAAGAGCGTGGAACACATTGGAGAGGGATGGATTTGGGAAGGAATAATATTGATATTAGTATAGCCAACTCAAGAACAAAATACATGATCTCCTCTCCTTGAAGCCTTTTCCTAACATAATTGACTAAAAGTGGAAATGCTAAATAGACTAAAAATAGAAAGGTCCAAAGCAAATCTTAAACAACTCTCGACTAAAATTCAAACTTCAAAAGCCATAACAACTTGACAAATTGGCTCTTTCCTACTAAGGCTGGTTGCCTTTTCTTTTTTCTTCTCATACCACATGAAGGCCACGTGGACTGTCCACGTGGCAGTCCACATGGCTCCTTCAAACTTCACAAACTACTTTTCCTTGTTAATGAAGGAAAAAACACCAAAACCTATGGCCAGGTGCTCCCACCAATCTTCTCCTAATGAATCACTACCACCAAGTTGACATTGATCCAGAGAATTTCAATGCACTTGCAAGGGCTCTCAACATGGAACATTTGTTTTGGAACTTCTTACATGCACTGAGTAAAGAAAAGATTCTAGCAAAATAAATAAATAAACAAGTCAAGCTTTAGATCTTAGTGGCTCCAAAACTATATAGTAAGCAAGCATCACAAAAGAACACACTATCACATGAGGAACATGTAGATTTGCGTGGAAAACCTTCCACGAAAAAAACATGAGCACAAAATCCCAAAAGCCCACTAACCACTAGGGTTTCATCCACTTAAGAGCAAAACAAAGGAGCAGCATTGCAATATATCAGAATGCACAGCAAATGGATCCACACACAAAGATCCATATACCCATTTACAACATTACCCAAGAGTAACAATAATAATTCATTAGATCTCAAAATATAGATGTCTTCTTTGCTTATATGATTACTGTGAAGAAACATGGAGTTTATTATTATTGAAGCTCAAAGAGAAACTATGGGATTTTGGTCTTTTTATATAAAGAGACCAATCATGCTCTCCAATCCTAATCAATCTTCTAAAATATGTAAAACATCTCTAATTAAATCAACTCAAATCCTAAACATATTTCATAAGGGAATAATCCCAAAATAGAAAACATAAAATACGAAAAGAGGATAACATCTCAAGAGAATTTGTTTCTTCTCCTCTACTCAACATGAAGAATCTTAGAAGATCTCCAACCTAAAGATCACTAGAATCTCAAACACTCCCCCCTAAGTTAGATGTACACGATCCAACTTAAGGATGAACTTTAGAATCTAGCACACGTGTAGGCCTTACATGCATAAACGGTCTTCGAAGTTCAAATTAGACCATGAACTAAACTTAAACTTCATTGTGGGGAACATTCCCAAGCACATGATAGTTGCCCATCTTCTAGAAAGAAAAAAAAATCACACTCGAAGGAAAATAAAAAAAAAATGGATGTTGGACTTCCACTGATGAGATAGGTAGATAT
Organism: Thalassia testudinum; assembly: GCA_037157565.1. NCBI lineage: Eukaryota > Viridiplantae > Streptophyta > Magnoliopsida > Alismatales > Hydrocharitaceae > Thalassia > Thalassia testudinum. Next base: position 36,583,622 of record JAZHRO010000035.1, on the reverse strand, counting down.
ACACATCGATGCTTGGTCATGCACGGACTTGAGCATTCAAGCAGACTTGTTCTTCAGGCATGCAAACGAAGGTCTCTTCACCAGTGAACATTCAAAATCCACGGAGTCGGAGCAAAAAAAATGACTTGGAGACTTTAGTTGGAAGATGGTTCCAAGCACCATAAGGAAGATGATCCTAGGCACTGATATGAAGTACGGGATACATACCCAAGTATGAATAGTCACCCTTCACCAGAAAAAATTCACCCTAAGAAAAGACGAAAGACTAGCTTTGGCATTTACAAGTGGAGCTAAGCCTATGAGTCAGTTTTCCCACCACTCATCATCATCTGCTATGATGACATGACTTGGGGCTTTACGAATGTCCTTTGAGCCAAGGACAAGTTAGGAAAACAATACAACAACCATAGCAAGATTTGTGTCTATCTTGCACGAAGCACCAGCAACCGTCATGATCACTTTAGCAACAGCAAGAATTGCAATAATAGCGAACCAACGGTGGCATCAGCAACCACAACAATAGCAAGAACTACAGCAACAGTAACACCATCAGTAGCAATAATGGTTGTCATGGCAACAAAAGCTGCAGTAGCACCAATAGAGGGGCCATAACTCACCCCAATGCAGAGATGGCGCCACCTACTTGGATTTTTTTTGAGAAAAATGAATGATTACCATGTTAGAACCTAGTTCCACTTTCTTCTAAGTTTTAGTATTAACAAAATCATTTTTAATCTAATAAGTTTTTGTGAGTGACACTTACAGGCTCTTGGATGGTATGGCCTGGAAGTTGATGGGGATGTTGATGGACACTTTGAGATACTTTGAAGACTTGATGATGAAGATCTCTTTAAGTCTTTCTTAGAGTTTGTCTTAGAATTTGTATGTCTCCTAACAAAACAAATGAATATATGGTTAAAAGTAAATAGAGATAATTAAGCATCAAATTCACGACATTCGCAACAAATGTTCATTTTAAAAAAACCTAAAATCATTTCAGAATGGAGTTAGATCAATTAGTTATGATAATCCCTAGATCTTGAATTAACAAATTAAAAAGAAGGTACTTGTTGCAAGTACCAGTATTGTTCATAAGTACCGATACATGCAGGGCACAGGTTTGAGTTTTAAATGGCAACTGTGAACAAGAAGTATCAATACCCATCATGAGTACCGGTACATGATGCTCACAGTTTATCTTAAATTCATGCCTGAACCTTACAAGTACCAGTACCCATCATGAGTACTGGTACATGTAGGTTACAGTGACAACTCTACCTAAAACCTGTGAGTAACAAGTACTGGTACTCAAGATGAGTACCGATACCTGTTGCCTAGTTGGTACTCTACTGAGAGCTTACAGTACTGGTACCTATGATGAGTACTGGTACCCAGTCTCATTTGTACTGGCTACTAGTAGTCTGTGAGCAGCTAGTACCGATACTACAACTTTAGTATCGGTACCAACTACCCGTTGAGTCAGATCTGAACAGTTGATTTGTATTAAATGTGATTTAACACACCTAATTAGTACCCAACAGCTATGGAGCGTGGGGTTTTTGTAGCCTATAAAATGACCCCTTTAGGTCATTTTCTCAACACACAAAATCACCCCTCTCTTCCTTGCTTCAAAATTCTGATTTATACTATTTTTCTAAGAAAGGTACTAGACTTGTGGCCTTGTATCTTCAAGTAAATTCTCTAAGGTTGCAACAAGTCTTCAGTCATTTTAGTTTACATTCTTACGATTTCCTCACGCGGCAATTCATTCCTTGGTTTCCATTGATAATATTTTTAAAGTTACATATTATTGGGAGACTTAGGATTCTAGTTGTAAGCTATTTATTTTTGTTTGCACCTGTACTTTATGTTTTTTCTATTATCTTGCAATTAGGTTGAAGTAACCCGTTAATTACCTCGATTAGTAAATTGGTTCCCTCGGGGTTGAAAAAATTGGGATAAAAATCTTAAGTTAGGAGGTTTAGGTAGTGGATTACTCAAGTGAGTAGGGAACCACTATATATCTTGTGTTCATTTTTTGTGGTTTGATTTTTATATCAATATTATTTTGTTTCACATTGCTAATATCTATTTCTAGTGTATTTGTGCGCGTAGTAATAAGATCCAACATACTGCTACTCGGTAACCATCTAGAATATCAATTAATTATAAAAAGAACGTACTTACAGATTGTTAAACACAACTCGATGCGACAAGGCTCCCTTACAACATTCTCAACCTAAGCCCTTTCCCTTCTAAAAATAGAATCATTACCTTCTAGCCATATGGACCAAACCATTGCCATGGCCTTCACCCATCCAGTTGTATCCACTTAAACCAAAGAGAGGAAGGAATCCCACCAAGCTGTAAACGACATGTCTGCCCCACGAATGTTACACTTTGTCCATACCTCTGAGGCAAAGCAACAGTGAAAGAACAAGTGCTCCAGGCTATCCCTTGCTACCCTGCAAAAGATGCAATCCATATCATTACCATCAACTCATCTAAAACGAAACTCTTTTGTCATGAGCTTCTCTCTTCTAAATAGCCACATAAAGATTTTGACCTTCAGGGCAATTGGTAAACTCCAAATCAAAGAACAATCTTCCCAAACCAAAGTAATGGGCTCCAACTCCAGAGTCATCTTCTTATAGGCTTTATCCACGAAGAAAGCACCATCCTTCCATATAAATCCATCAGCGGGGTCCTCTCCAATCAATATACCATGAAGCAACCCCAAAAGCTCATGTAGCTCCTCCAAGGATGCAACTAAGAGACCTAGCCATTAAACAGGAGACCAAGCCCAAAAGACTGACTTTACCAAGACCAACCTATCTCTTGTAAATAACTTCCTACTCCACCCATTCAGTCTTCTTACTAACCTATCCTCTACAGGCCTCCAATTTGCTACCACCAGTTGCTTCCCTTTTAGAGGCAAACCCAATTGTGTGATTAGTAATCAAACAAGTGGTGTAAAAAGGAGTGCTGAGATGCTCTCCGCCATACTCCTCTCCAAATAGAATAGAATGAAGGAAAACTTCCTCCCATTAACCAAAAGACGTAACATAACACCAAATAATTTAACTAGTTGTGTGATAACAGTCTAATTTATTACCCTAATGGGCTTAATATAGGGCTAACTCCTTAGTAAAATCATGCATTAGGTTTCTAAATAATACATTTAGAGCAAGCATGCATATTTAGTTTTTGTATTTATTTTATGAATAATTATCTAATTTTAATCTTTTGTAAATACAACTTAGAATAATTTAGAGCATTGAAGAATAAAAGCTGGATAGGAAAAGAAGCTACAATAGAGCTGGGAGCTGGTTGAAAAGTAAAGCTAAACTAAAGAAGGAATGAAGACACAAGAACTGAGAAGCAAAGAGAGGGACTAGGATAACCATGCCCTATCCTTAAAATCCTAGGATAACCTTATCCCAATACCTATCCCTAAACTAGCTTAAAACTAGATATTTGAGCTCAAAAGCCAAAAACATGGATAACATTATCCATATACCTATCCACCCTATCCATAGACCTATCCTACTATCCATAACCTTAGTCCACCTATCCTATACCCAATCCCTAACCTAGAAACCTATTTCGGTCCATACCATACCTAATTAACTCAGTTTGAGTCAATTGGGTCCATGGGACCTGATTGGACTAAAACTAAGTTGATTAGACTCAATTGAGTCTAACCATGCCTGACCTAAACCTATTAGACCTAGCCACATCCAATTAGGTGCAGTATAATCTAATTAGATGCAACCAACTCTGATTAGGTTCAGTTTGAACCCAATTAGGTCAACCGAATTAGACTCAGTAGGTCTATTTAAACCTAACCCAAATCCAATTAGGTGTGCTTACACCTAATTGGATTTACACCTATCTAGATTAAGTCACCATAGATCCAATTAGGTTCACATCTACACCACTTAGTTTAATTAGACCTAATTAGATTAGAACCTAACCCAACCTAGGTTGAACCAACCTAAACCCACTTAGACCCACAACCTAGATCTATAAACCTTAGGCACCCACACCCACACATGTTCACGCACACACATACACAAACACACCCACACACACATTGCTTAGGCCCTAAGAAAGAGGTTTACCCTCTCATAGTCGGCCACATAAGAAAGATCTTATAACTTTGATCTTTCTTATGGAAAGATCAAAAGAAATAAGATCTTTTGATGACACTAAGACCTAATCTATACCCTTGATCCTAGCATCTAAGGCCATCCTTCCGGACCCATAGCCGGCCACCTATGGCTTCCATAGGAAGCCATATGGACGGCCAACCACCCATACACACACCCTTGGATCATCATCCAAGGGTGAACCATTCCCTTGAGTTGTTAGCCTATACCTAGCACTTAGATCTAGATCCTACGACCCTCATTAAACTAGCATTCTTATAAAAAGACCTAGCCTCTACCACTTAAAAATTAATTAGCCAGTTAGAGAAATACTCTACCATAGTCCACGCCCTCTCTACCTTCAGGCTCTCTAATCTTCTTCCTCCCGGCGCCCTGGATCTGAAGCTCTGCCAGAAGCTTCGCACAAGCATCCCTCAAATGGCTCCGCTCTCTCTCTTTCTTTGATTTATTTGCTTTGATTCATAGTTGTCATCTTGTTATAGATTTCATTTGTAAGACTCTCTTCAAGATAGCAATAAAAGTCACGATTCATTTGATATCTATATCTCATTTGCTATTAGTGTTCTATCTTGTCATATAATAATTGCGAAAGGTTTAAGATATTGACTGCCTCCCTACATTCGACCCGGACTCCTTGTAATTTGATATTAAAAATTTAATTGAATGCTTCATTTATGTGCTACAATGATCACATATATTTTAATAGCGTAGATTTGACGAGCATCAATTTGGAGCCACTACCTGGGAGACAGAGTTATTTTTAGCCTTTCACTTTCGTACTTCTTTTAGATCACTAATCCACTTCTTATTTGTCACATGTGTGCAAGAATCAAATCCGTGGAGAAACGCGGCAACAAAAGGAAAGTGGGTTGATATCTTAAGGTAAGTACCCTTACCTTAGGTTAGATTTCCTTTCAACATAAAAAAAAATCCAAAAACCATTAGGTGCTTAGTTGATCCTTAGGATTAGAAATATTTGCTTTTGTTTGTTTGCTTTCCTTTAAAAAAAACTCTTTTTAGTGGGCATTATCTCTTAAAAATCAGCAAAATCACCTCCTTGAAATTCGGATTGCATCATATTTTGAGATTTAAAAATCATGTAGGCATTGAAATCAAGAAATTCATATCCAAATTTCATGTGCATCTGATCTATATTTAATTTTTAAAAATTCGCAGACTGCAATGGTGACTTAAAATTTGCAGCATTAGATTCATGTGATAATCTAGAATCTCGAAAAAATTTTGAAATAAATATTTCATGCACGTTTGATTGCATGGAAAAATCATTCACAAACTGGGTGTCAAAACAGACTGAAAGACCCCAGTGCACTATTAAATATGAAAAAATTACATAACGTGCATTAAAAAATCTGAAAAAAAAAATTTTGAGTGCCTTAGTTTGTAGTGCAATAGGACCATTGATTGCTCTAATTAGATCGCACCACTTTTGATTTTTTGGACTAAAATGCATCATATATATTGATCTGCTATCAGGGTTTTAACATTAAAGTAGAGCACATTTGCATGCCATACCTTAAAAGAAATTTATCGAGTAATTAGAACTTGCAAAATCTTTTGTGTGCCTCATTAGAACCATTGTTTAAATATATTTAACCAATCGAACCCTGAAATTCACTAATATAAGTACTTAAACCTTAAAAGCAACTACATCTATTAAGCTTGTATTATGAACCCTTTGTTTGAGCACTACACATTTCAAATCTATCTCTAAAGGGCAAATACCCCCCTTACGCCCATCATCTCTAAGAGCACCACTATCCTACGCCTAAAAATGAGTAGACGTGCCCTAGGCAGGATTAATCTACTTGGTAACTTGAAGTTAAATTGGGTTAAGATCAAGGTATTGCCTACTTGGGCCAACTGGTCACAAGAAAGGTCGATGCAGTAACCGCGTTAACCTCTAGTGGTATCTCGCCGTGTGTGGTGTCTTAAGAGGTCCCACCCTTCTAGCCAGCCAAGTAATTCAAGGGTTGGTATAACCCAATTGTATTTCAAGGTGCCAGGGTTAAGTTTAATTAGGGTATACACTTTTAAGGCTTAATTTGTTCGCTTGATTGGGGATTCTCTCATTTGTCTTCTCTCTCATCTATCAACTTTCTCTGGTACATGGACGCTAGAACGTCTCTGAACCCTAATTCCGTACCACCTTTAGAGAGTAATCTAAAGAGAAGACCCAATTTTTTTGTTTCTGAACCTCTTCCAATGGCTAATCACAATGAGGAAGAACTGATTGAGAAGAACTTGGACCCATACTCTTTTAAGTCACACTATTCCTCCTTTTCTACCTATCCCAACCCATCCCTTACTCAAACTCAAGATGCGAGAACTCTCCTCAACACTCGGGGCCTGATTCCCTTACCTACACCTCATATTCTCCGAGAATAGCTAGGCCTACCTCATCCCTACAGAATTGCACACAAATCTCTGGATATCAAGGATCTCTACAATCTCAGGAGACATTCTCCCTATAGGATCAGCACCGGATCCGCATGACCAATTATCTTAAGCGATTCAAACAAACTCACCTCTCCCCTAGTCGAGGATCTACCTCAGAACCCCAGTACCTAGGATATCAATCTTATCCCCAAAATAACCTTGCAGATTATATCCCAATTTCAACCAACCCACTCCACCCACTTATTGGGACAACACCACATCACCTACCCAGGGACATGATCCTTACCTAGGTGTTCAAATCCTGATGATGATAGATATTCTGATTTGAGTGAGGTTATAAACTCTGGAAATTATTATCCTCAGCTCACTCAAACCCATGACCATTGTGGTGGTCTCAAGATTACCCAATTGCTCCAAGTGCTCCAGGAGATGAGAGTCTAATAAAAGAAATACTGATAACATGATGAAGGAGCTTCATAGAATCCGAGAAGCACAACATGATAAACCTGGTCTGAGTGTGTCACAAGTTGGTGGTGAGCCACTCAGGGTTGAGGATTTGACGTTAAGTATGACATCTTATTCAATCCCAACCTCTGCTTACATCGAGCCCACCCATCAGCCCTTCGATTATCCAGAATAGATCTTATCTAGGCCTACATCTGAACTAATAGATAGTTCTATGTCCCAAAGACTGTCTCTGAAATGAACAAATCTATGGAAGGGACATCTGATGGGGTCCTTGAAACTGATTGTGACACATCTGCAGTTGAATCATCTAGAAGCCCCATCCAGGAAATTGTCAAAGAAAAGGTTAGCACCCCAAAGATCTTGAATCTTGGGAGATACCTTATGAAAGCACATTTACATTATCTGATAACCTTATCATGACTGGGGAAGATTCACTTGAGGAACCCCTGAATTGCAATCATTCTATTTTGAGGAACCAATCTATAGTGGGCCTGAGTATGAGTCACTTATGCTCGAGGATGCATAGTTTGACCTTCCAGATGATTTAGAGTTAGATATCTTGAAAATTTTGGGAGAATAGAACAAGATGAAGTTTATAGACAAACAAAAGAGCCCCCTCAAGAGGATAGAGGGATTAAGGACAGTGACACTCCCACTTAGGCACATTTGGATGGTTTTGATATGATTTTGACGGAGGATTCAATTATAGTATTTACATTTGATGGTGCTGGTTATTCTAAGATACTTCCTATAAGAGCCGATCCTGCCTTCACTGCTGCATCATCTGATTCTCACTTCCCATCCACGAGGGTCCTGAGGAAAAACCTGATTCTGCACTCCCTACTCCCGACTCCGATCCCCAACATCTTGAGATTGAACAAGACAGACAATCCACCTATGAAAGGGATGTTCAAGAGCTTGCAAAACTATTGGGGATGACTTATGATGATTAGCCTGAGAAAGTGATCAACTCATCTGAATCATGGAATTTCGAGGAACTTGATTTGATTGATGAGGAAAAGGAAGACATTACCTCAGAAGATGTAGTTCAAAACTGAGTCAATTGGGGTCAAACCTATAATCCTAGTAATTCTAATGGATGGCTTGATTTTGTCAGTGAGACAAATTCTGATGAGCATGAAATTATTTCTGATGAGAAAGAGATCATCTCTGACAAGGATTTTGAGGAATTCTATATGGAATTTCCAATCTCACAAGCTCTACATTTATCCTCGTATGACCCAGAGCTCGGAGAATTCATGATTTTTTACATCAATCACCATTATGAGGATTCTTATGATTCTAATTCTGAACCAGACTTAGATTTTAATCATAATTTCAATCCACCTACTCCACAAACTCTCTTTGAATTATGGAATTGGATTATTGAGAAGGTTGGACATCATGGACCTCATTTCCGTTGTCCTCATCTATCTGGCCTTATTCTACACTTCAGACTAGAAAAACACTTCGAAGTGGAGCTACACCACCAGCTGATCTGCATTTGTAGATCACTGATTCTTGGGCCACAAAACCATATCTTTATATTAATCCTGACTCTCAGCAATAATTATTAATCATCCTCTTGACCCAAAATATTGAAGTGCATATTTCTTTTGAGGTTTTAGTTCGGCTGATGACGTAAAACTTAACGCTGGCTGGGAGACAACCCACTACTTTGTATAAGTATTGAGATTTTTTTTTTAAGCTGACCTAAAACAGCAAGCTCAGTTAGGTGATATCCCATCTTCTTGGTTATTGCATTTTGATTATTCTGCACATATTCTAATGAGAACATTGTAATGGAGGGTGGACATTTTATGTCTTACTTTGATATATCAATTACTCCTGTCAATATTCCTATATATAATATTTAATTAAAAAAAGGTGAATTAGTGTAATTCTTAAGATTCAAGCTAGATAAAGTCAAGAATTCTCGATTTTGAGAATTTACTAACTTTAGGAAATGTGAAACAAGGTCTTTTTGCCTGGACTCCTCAAGTCTTTCTAGACTTAATTTTTTCAAGTATTTACCTAAATCTGGATTGATTTTCCCAAGACTTTGAAAGGAGTCTGAAAAAGTTAGAAGTATTTAATAGAGTGATGAGTGAATAACTCATCATTTCACCCTATGGTTTGGATATTCTTGGAGTTCCAAGCATCTTCAGTTACACTATGCACGGACTCGTCTTATAAATGATTTTGTCGAGTCCTTGGTGGTTAATAAAATTTAATCTTACGGCATGCAAATCTAAAAGACCTTACCGTGTTTCTGGCTCTTAGGACTATTCTGTTTGTAAGGAAAAACATTTAGAACTGATGGAGAGCCAGGGTTTTAAAAATCGGACCGGTCCAAAAAGTTAGACCGGGAATCGACGATAGATCGATCGAACCAGTCGATTTTTAATAGGCAATCTTTAAACTGGTGGAACCGGCCAAAATCTGGTTCAACCGGTGTGACCAGGTGAACTGGGATCAACTGGTCCACCCATCCCCCACAAAAAAAAAAATCGATACGGACTCGCCTTGTGACACTCATCCCTCCCAATTTAAACTCGCATGCCGCTACCCAGTGTCGCGAGTCGCAACCTTCCCCCTCCCACAGCAACAGCGTCGAGTGTAGACCTTCCCACCGTGCGACGTGCACAACACCTCCTTCCCACCGTGCACAGCAACGTCAAGTGGCCGACTTCCCACCACAATAGTGCCGACCTTCCCAATTTCGACAATAGCAACGCCTCACTGCCTCCTTCCCACCGCGCACAACAGCGTCGACTTCCCACTGCGCAACACCTTCCCACCATGCAACGGCTCCGCAGTGCCTCCTACCCATCACATAACGCCTCTGCAGCGCCTCCTAACCGACGTTCGTGACTTCAACCTTCGTCCTCATTGACTGCCGTACCTCTCCATCATCACCGTAAACTTCCTCCCCTTCCCCCTGCAGTAACTTTAGCACAGTAGCACCTCTACCACGACCCCCTTCATCCAATTCAGTCACCACCACCACCCACAGACCACAACAATGGCAATACCCTCTCCCACATGGAAAAGGCAAAATAGTATGATACCTATGTTTTTATTAGAGTTTTGATGACCAAAACACTTGCTAGTTGTTACTACTTTGGGTTAAAGTAGATTTTAAGTTTCTTTTAGTTTAAATATAAAGTAGAGGATTTACATTTTATTAAAATCATTTCCAAAGTTTGCAATTTGCATAAATCACTTTCCATTAAATTATATCAGTTTGTTGCTAAGTTTATCATGTTAGTATAGGTAGATTTGCCAATTTGAAGTTAGATCTTTATTTGATGTGTAATATGATATTTGATGTCCATAGATGATATCTCATATTTCTAATATGATTGCCCATGTGTCATATTTCATGTGTAATATGATATTTGGTATTTGATACCATTTTGTGATATAATTGTCCATGTGTAATATTTGATGTGTAATATGTAATTTGATTGACCGTGTATTTAATGTGATATGACTTTGTGAAAATGACGAGTAATGGACAAAAATCATATTTTATATTTTTTGTCTTATTTTGTTGTAGAACAATAGATAGAAATGAATAAGGAGTCTCTAATGAGTTTCATCCCACTCTTGAAGCTAATAAAATATCAGTTAGAAGAAAACAAGATATTGCTTAGCATCATTGTACACTTTTTTCATCAAAACCTTTCAAAGTGAAGTGTAATTATTGTCCTAAGATTATCAATAGAGGAGAGATTCACAAATTTAAGAAACACTTGGCAAAGAAAAAGGAGCAGAACAAGTCATGTAGAAATGTCACAAGCCATGTAGAGTATCAAATGAAAAATGCATTGGAATCATATCAAATAAAAAAAAGGACAGTTGATGAAACTTTTGCAATGACTTCCACTAGCTCAATAAATTTCATTTCATGGTGTACCTGAGCAGCTATCAGGCCCATCAAGTAGTGTTGCATCGAAGGATTCTCAAAACCATAACTTAAAATTTTTTCCCTCCAGCTACTACACCTGGAAGTCAACCTTAAATCAAAAGTGTTTTACCTTTAAAAGATCTTAATCACGATGCTAAATTCAAAATTGCAAAGTGATATATTAAGGCACACATACCATTTCACACGGTTGAGATTCCAGAGTTTCAGGAAATGTTGGATTTGGTTATAAAGCACCATCTGAAAGCACTAGAGGGAGTGATTAGTGCTAAAGGCAGTAAATCAATTTACTAATTAAAATTAAGGTAGATTTAAGATGTACTCAAGTAATCCACAAATATAATATCAATCACAACACAAACATGTATAGTGGAAACTCAAATTCATGTAAAAACCACTACCTAGATATCCCAATCTAGGATTTTGCCCCGAGTCGAACTCGGAAAACTAATTGATACTTCTGGGGTCTAAAACCCTTTTACAAGCCCTCTTGATATCCAAATCAAGAGCAAACCCCTCTTATTCAAAAGGAGAGAAACTCACAACCCAAGCCCTCAGATTACAAGTAGACGAAGGAATAGATTGAATTAAAATAAAAATTAACTCCTATGCATAGCCCCAAAAAGATACATAATCAATTGTATTAAATAACTATCTAGGAGATTAGAGTGAACTCTCTTAGTGAATATATGAAGGTGACACAGTAGAGAGTTGAAGTGGTTGAGCTCCAAGGAAGGTAGTATTCAAGAACAAGAGCTTAAATCACCTCCAATGAACACCAAGTGTAAACTTTTGCTGAATGTAGACTTGAATGTGCTTTAGAGTGAGTTATAAAGTGTTCTCTCTTTTTGCTTGAGTGAGAAACCATCTCATATATATAGAGGGGTGTTTGGACTATTTTAGATGTGCAAAAAACCCCTATTCAACGACTCAATTGTTTCCCAATTTGATTTGCCAACAGCTAATTGAGTTGGTCAAAAGGTACTTTATCCAACATTAGTTAAAAGTTATATAACATTTGATAAGCTATTTAACATTAGGTACTCAAGTGCAAAATTCGTTATCTCCTAGAGTTGCTCACTTTGGCCCAAAATAACATACTTAACGTTAGGTAAACTTTATCTAATATTAGGTCAACTACCTAACGTTAGATGCGCAGTTTAATGCAAAGTTCGTTATTCCTTAGATGCCTCAAAGTGACCTCATTCTTACTACCTAACGTTAGATGGACTATAAAAAGTCCTCCAACTATCCAAATGAGTCTTGATGATCCTATGGGATTCTAGGATAATTCGTTAACATTTAAGGATATGTTTTATCATATTTTTGACTAACTTAGACTTATGCAAGTGATGCCCTGATAATAAAAATTGATATTAATCCAATTAGAGCTTTTCTTACCGTTTAAATAATATAAATTACAACTCAGTTCCTAAAATACAAGAAGACCTAAACTTGAAGAGCATGATCTCATTCTTCTTGGCTTCGAATTTCGTCAAGAGAGCTTCAACCTGAAAATCAATCTTGCAATATATATGCATAAGATCCAATTACTTGAGATGTTTGCTATCATCAAAACCATCATTAAAGGCTAATATGGTGCATAATTGCTTATGCACCTACATTCTCCCTTTTTTTGATGATGACAAACACTCAATGGAGAGGTTAAAAGAACTCCCCCTCACTAAGTGCTCTCTTTCAAACATTTGGAGATATTAACAATGAAAGCCATATCAAAGAAGCAATAATGGAAGAAGTACATGCTATACACATTTCAACCTCATATCATCCTCCCCCTTTTGACATCATCAAAAAAATAGAGAGGTTTAGCATGTAACAATCCAAACATTTACATAGCTCATATCAAAAAACATGAAGGTCACACATATAGCTCAATAAAAACATCATAAGTTCAATAAGGTTCATAGAAATAGCAAAAGCAATAACTTTGAAAAAATAAGAAAACTAGCTATTACAAACCATAGAAATTAACTAAAGATGCTTGTGTAGCCCAAGGTATACCAATTCATGAGATGAAATTACTAATAAGACTACACATGATTAATCCAAACTAAATCTGGAGATGACGACACAAGGCTAGTTACAATGCTTCCCTTTGCCTTTTCCCTTGGACAGGGTGCGAATATCCTCCTTGATTTGGGAAACATCATGACGTACTTCGACAAATCATGAGCAAATTAGTAATGAACATTCATAAAGTAGTTGTTGTATGCCTCGTTCTGAAGGTGCATGCTCTCAATAGAACTAGCCAAGTAATTTATTCCGATACGGTGTCCTGCATGGTGTAGTTGTCATAGTCTGCGTGTGTGGATGTGTCTCAACCTACTCCCAAGGTTGGGGACATGAGATGTCCTCCAAATAATAATCGTCTAGGTAGAATGGCTCATGAGAGCTACCACCTGTCTCTCCTTGATCATCCTCATCCATGTCATCGTCCAAGATTTTAAATATCGATATCGATATCGTATCGACAAGTCAAAAAAAGAATATATCAGATATATATCGCTAATATCGGTGAATTTTAGGAAAATCGCTCGGCAAGGTCTAAAATGTCCCAAAATGTCACAAATTTTATGAAAATTAACATTTTAATAACTAATACATCATGAAGAAATGCCTAGAAGATAAAAATATAAATTTTGAATGAAAACATAATAAAAATACACTAATCGCATATCGACAGTCATATATTAAAAAGGTGTATAGAACAAGATAACAATTGAAAAATATTTATAGTAATGCTACTCACAAAAAAAATGAAATATAAATAGTGTCATAGTATCAATTAACTACACCAAGTACGAAAGCACCAGCCAATGCCACCAAATCAATACCAGGTTGAGCTTTGACCTGATTCGATACCTCTCCTCCGATTATCTTCCTCGATCTGTAACACTCTAACATATTTACAGTATAACTCCCATGCCATGTAGCTATATCGAGCATTATATTCATTGATGCATCGTTAATAGTCTTCGTCACTGCAATAGAAAAGTATTCCAAAATGTAGATATCGACTGTGACTGTCGGACGAGCTACCCCTGCTTTTAGTTCTAGATCTACCCTGATTCTGAGTAAACTCATCTCAATGTCCTCTTGAATCTGTGGATGCGGTAGACCCACCTCATTTCAGTGTAGAACCTGAAGATTCACAAGGTTCACGCTGTCTTATCGATGAACTTCGTAGTAGTCGAGGAGGAAGTGGTGCAGTAAAGTGGGAAGGTTGATAAGAAAATTGTTGAGGACCATGAGATGCAAAATACTTAGGGAAAACCCCATAGCCATAATTTGCAAATGCAGGATCACTTTGGATACTATTACTTTGGTGGCAACCATCATACCCATAGCCACATAAGGAATCATAATAAAATAGAGGGCTGATGTAGCTGGGGAAGTAATTAGATGAACTTTGCACCTTATCTTAGGGTTGGTATTGAGAGCTGGTGTAATGAGATCCGTAGCTACCATAGTAACTTGATGATGATGATCCTGGGCCACCTCCAAAGAATGATTCCACCGCCAGATTAAGAGATCCCACTGATGAACTTAAATCATCGATGGATATTATAGAATGGCCTGAAGCATACCCATATCCTGTGGGGCTTGTCCCTACGTTATAATCACAAGGTGAACTTGGTACGGGATCTCCATGTATATTTGTATATTTTTTTGTGTATTCATGTTGGGTATCCTCTATACTAGGATCTTGATGATGATATCCCTCATCTCCTCCACCACTACTTTCTTCCTGTGGCTTGTCAACCATCACTACATCATCATCAAGGTTTTAAATATCGATATCATATCGACAAGTTAAAAGGGATATATCAGGGATATATCGCTGATATCGCCAATATATCAATGATATATCACCGATATTATGGTAAAAAGATACTGTCAATGATATCGATGTGCCCAACCTCGGGGATACCGATATATCAACGATATATCGCCGATATATTGTGATATTTCAATTTATGTCATCGTCGTTGTCGTTATCATTCTCTTCATCATCATCATCAATGATATGCATTTTCCTTGCCATGATGACATTGAAGCAATCATGCTTTTGGATCTTGATGCATTGAAGGGACTCAAGGCGAACACCATAGTGCAAAGCGACGCACGCTATGATGTTGGAAAAGGGTAGGAAATTGATCGGTTCGTTGATCATCTCATCAAGAACAATCTTAACTCAATAAAGAGGTTTCTTGGTGAGTACAGCATAGGTGACAAAGGCTAAGTCAGAGGAGATGTGATTAAACCTACTTGATTGCCTTTTAGGAAATAGACTATAGTAAAGAATCCTAGCAATCAACTTTGGGAGAAGATACATAGTGTTAGGTACCAAACAGTAATTACCAGCAATAACACTTTCTAAGGGTCCTAAGTCCCTTGGGATGCCAAGGTAACCAAGTTTATGGGAGATAGATTGAAGGATAGAATCAGAGTAAGAGACCCCAAAAATCCTTGAAAGTTTACCCAAAAAGATTGGTCTTAAGAATTTTTCCAGAAGAGGGATGGTTAGACCAGGTCATGCTGGCATACCAATTTTTTGTCAAAAAAGGGTAGTGAATGCCATTTTTGTTATAGTCAAAGTAGGTTGAGAAGCCATTCACGTCAAACATTGATTTTAAATCAAAATTTCTAAAGTCATCCCAGATAATGGATCAAATTGGATAGGCAGTAGAAGCGCCAAATTTAATAAGACGCTCCTTTGCTTCATCAGAATGGACATACCTGAGAAGCTCCGATTGGAACAAGTCAGAGGGTGCATCACTAGAGGATGCCGGTCCCTTACCCTTGTCCTTTCGGGATGTGGGTGCCATAGGAAGAATATAAATGACAAATTTTAAGTATAGAAATGAACAAAAAAAGCTTGAACTGGTCAAGACTGACTGACTAACGTTAGGTCAAGATGAACTAACGTTAGTTTTGATGGCTGCTACAGTCTGGCAGAACAAACGCAACTTAACGTTAAGTAGACAAGACCTAACATTAGCTAAAGGGCAGAATGCAAGTTACGACTGGTAAACAAGGGTTTTATGGACCAAATCAAAGATTAATGATGGAATGATGATGCAAACCTGCAAGATACATCAAATACAACATCCCACACAAGTCTAAACATCAAATCAAACCAAAGCCCTAATTTTTGACCTAGATTAAGATAGAAATCACAAGAACTTGAGAGAATGGGGAGTATACCTAAAAAACCCTCCTTGCAAGACTGAGATCTAAAGTTAGATCTCTTCAAAAACCATATTTGCTTCTCCAAAGATTGAGAGGAGAGGAAAAATGTGAAGGAGCTCTTGGGTTCTCTCTTTGTGTTCTCTCTTAGGTGAAATGAGATGGGAAAGTGAAAAATGAAGGTGAAGTTGGTGAAATGAGATGGGTTGCAAAGGTTAAGAGGGAAAAAAAATGATATATTGAAACAATTGCAACCACATACTCAAGGAATCTCAAAATCAAATGTAACAAGACCAAGGTGCCTTTTCTCCAACTTATGCCTAATGGACCTATTTGAAGTATATTTCTATGTTAAGTGTAATCCTACTAGACCTTGATGTCATTAATCTTACATAGACCCAATTTTCTTCTAATTTCACCAAATCTCTCATAATTGAGTGATTTAGTGAATATATCCACTAATTGATATTCCGTAGAGATAAATTTTAATTTAATTTGATTTTTAAGCACATTATCTCTAAGAAAGTGGTGCCTAACATCAATGTGCTTTGTTCTCGAATGATTTATAAGATTCTTGGAAAGGTTTATTGCACTTGTATTATTGCAATTAATGGTCGTGCAATCTAAGTTTAAATCAAAATATTTAAGAGTTTGTTTCATCTAGAGTACTCATGAACAAGCCAAGACGGCAACCATATATTTTGCCTCGATAGTTGATAGGGCTACACAATTTTGTTTCTTAGAAACCAAGAGACTAGTAAATCACCTAAGAAGTAACAAGTGCCACTAGTAGTCTTATGATCCGTTCTAGAGCCCGCATAATCCACATCACTATAGGATGTGAGATCCAAGCTTGCGGATTTGGGATAAAATAACCCAAATTCACATGTATCAACTAAATATCTATAAATTCTTTTAATGACATTTAAATGTGATTCTTTAGGACATGATAGAAATCTAGCACAAAAACATGTGGAGAATAAAATATCCGACCTACTTGCTGTTAAATACAAAAAAGAGCCGATCATACCTCAGTATTTCTTTTGATCGATACTATTACCATTTTCATCTCCATCCAATTGAGTAATGATACTCATTGGTGTATTTTTCCCTTTTGATCCTTCCATTCCGAATTTCTTGAGCATCTCCCTTGTGTATTTGTGTTGGCTCAAGAAAATTCCTTCATCCAATTGAGTAATTTAGAGACCCAAGAAATATTTAAGTTCTTCCATCATGCTCATCTCAAAGTTCTCTTGCATTGACTTGACAAAATTCTCGCACAAAACTTGTTTAGTAGAACCAAAAATTATGTCATGTTGCTCAAGAAGTATGCGTTTATTTTTTCTTTTGATGAAGAGAGTGGGATCAACATGACCAACCTTAAACTTAGAATCCAATAAGAAAGTTCTTAATTTCTCATACCAAGCTCTAGGGGCTTGCTTAAGACCATAAAGAGCCTTTTTGACTTTATAGGCATAGTCAGGATGCACTATACACTCAAATCTGGGTGATTGCCTCACAAACACCTCTTCTTTAAGAACCTCATTTAAAAAGGCACTCTTCACATCCATTTGGAAGAGCCTAAAATCTAAAAAAGAGGCAAAAGCAAGAAGCATTGAAATTGATTTGAGCCTAGCAACTAGAGCATAAGTCTCATCAAAGTCTATACCCTCCTCTTGGTTATAACCTTGAGCAATGAGTCTAACTTTGTTTCTAACTACCTTTCCGAACTCATCCAATTTATTCCGAAAGACCCATTTTATACGAATAATGATGTGGTCTTTAGGCTTAGGAACCAAATGCCAAATCTCATTCCTATCAAATTGGTTGAGTTCTTCTTGCATAACTAGAATCCAAGACTCACCACCACAACCCTCTTCAATAGACTTAGGTTCTAACTGAGAAACAAAGGCATCAAAAAGAAATCCCTAAAATTCGATCTTGTTTGAACACCCGTTGATACATCACCTAAATGAGATCTTTGGATCTCTTTGAAATGTCCAATCTTTTGGCAAGTCATGAACATTCCAGGTGTCTGGAATGTTAGAAGCATCAATAGAAGGGTGCCTCATCATCATCATCAACTATAGAAGAGAAAGTTGATGTGAATGATTCGTCAAAAGACACATGTAATGCCTCCTCTATGATTGATATCTTCTTATTGAAAACCCGGTATGCCTTGCTACGCAAGGAATACCCAACAAAAACTCCATCATCACACTTGGGATCAAACTTATCCAAGTTGTCCTTAGTGTTAAGGATAAAGCAACAACAAAAAACTCTAAAATAAGAAATCCTAGGAGCACAATCATAAAGCAACTTAAACAGGGTTTTCTTAAGAATGGGTCTAAGGAGCACACAGTTTAACACATAGCAAGCCGTGTTAACTGCTTATACCCAAAAATATTTAGGAAGACCCGATTCTATCAACATTGTTCGAGTGCATTCTTGGAGTGTGATTTTTACGCTCAACAACTCCATTTCACTGAGCCGCTCTTGGAAATGCGAATTCATGGTGGATCTCAAAAAACTCACAAAACTCAATAGAACTCTCATTCTCAAATTATCCACCATGATCGCTCCTAATCCAAGAGATACAAACACTCTGGCCAGTTTGTATTCTCTTGGCTAACCTAGAGAATTCTAGAAAAGCCTAATCCTTACACCTAAGAAAAATCACCAACGTAAAATGTGAGAAATCATCAACAATAACAAAACAAAAAAGACAACCATTCAGACTTTCATGTCTAGTTGATCCAAACAAATCTAAATGGAGCAATTCAAGTGGTCTAGTAGTTGACACAACTCCCTTGCTCTCAAAAAAGGCATTAGTTTTCTTTTTTCGCAAGCATCATAAATATGATTCTTTTTATAACTAACTTTAGGCAATCCAATAATAAGTTCTTTTATAACAATTTTATCAATGAATCTCATATTAACATGACCTAATCTTCTATGCCATAAATTATTTTCTTCATTAAAGGTAAGCAAGCAATCAACTATATCTTTCCTATCAAATTCAAGAACATAGATATCTTTTTCTCATTTTCCTATCAAAAGAACTTCTAAAGTTTCTTTATCAATAATTTCATAACCATCTTTATCAAATACAACTTTACATCATCTATCATATATTTGGCTAACACTAAAAAGATTATGTTTTAAGACATCAATTAAAGTGACATTTCTAACTTGCTTAAATGAATTACCTATTGTACCCTTACCAATAATACGACATGTTTGGTTGTTCCCCATAGCCATGTGTCCTTTGTCGGCTTTCTTGAGCTTTAGGAATTGCGTCGAGTCTCCCGTCATGTGCCTTGAACATCCACTATCCATAATCCACTTGTTCGTCTTCTTTAAGACCTACAAAACAAGAATTGAGAATATTTTTAGGTGCCCATGCCTTCTTGGGTCATTGAGTGTTAGAATACCTTTCCTAGAAAGTTTCTTTTGGGAATCCACTTGTTCTTGGCCTTTGGACTAAAGGCATATGCATGATGGGGTTGTTTTTGAGTCATTATTGAAAATGTGCATTGTAAAATTGCTTTTGGGTCTTATAGCTAAAAGTATATGCATTGTAAGATTACTTTTGAGCCTTATGGCTATACAAGTATGTGTGATAGATTGGTTTTTGAGCCTTAGATGGCACAAAGGTGTTTTGCCTTTGGGCTTCACAAAATTCGTTGGCTTCTTGGTTATAGATGAAGATTCAACATAACCAAGACTATGCCTAGAGGTAAATGAAAATTGACTTGCAAACATTTTTTGTAAATTCTTGCTACCATTAGTAAACTTAGCCAAGTCACTAATCAACTTGTTTATGTTTATTCTAAGTTCATCCATATCTTTCTCTAAGCAAACAATTTTATTTTGCAATTCAATAATATCTTCCATCAATATGTCTTTTTCAATAAGCAAGTTAGTGTTAAAAGTAATAAGATTTTCATTCGATCTAGTCAAATTCAAACATTTAGTTTTCATATTTTCATTTTCTTTTTCTAGATCCAATTTCTCATTGACAAGAAGCTCATATTTGTTTAGCAAGTCATTTTCTTCTACTCTAAGCTTTTTCAAGACTCTATTTTCATGTTTTATTTTCTTACATTCATCATATGAATCAAGTAGCTCATCAAAAGAAGTAGTCTTATACCTCGGTCTCATTTGCCATGAGACACACGTGTACAACTTCTTCCTTGCTTGAGTTGGAGTTGGAGTCGGAGTCGGTGCTATCACTTGCACTTTAATTCGAGTCATCCCAAGTTGCCGCAAATGGCTTCTTCTTCTTGAAAAACTTCCTTCTTGATTTGTCATCTGTCCTTTTCTCCTTTTCTTTCCTTTCTTTCCTTCTTATCTATCTTATCCACATTGAGTAGAGGACAATCCTTCCTTATATAGCCTTTCTTCTTGCATCCATAGGAAGTGGGGGTCTCGTCATCTTTTCTTCTTTTGAATTGTTTCCTCATTCTCACTTATTTTTCAAATCTTCTAGAGAACATGACCATCTCTTCATCCTCTTCATTTTTATCTGTCATCGAGATCAGAATCACTCTTAATTTTGGCTTTGAATGCCAAATTCTTCTTCTTGGAGCTAGAAGCTTCATTTTCCTCCTTTTTAGATAGCTCAAGCTTCACTTCATGAGCCATTAGACTTCCAAGTGTCTCATCCATATTAATGTTCTTCAAATCCTTTGCTTCCTCAATTGCATTGTCTTTTGGCTCACATTCCTTGGTTAGAGCCCTCAAGAATTTTAATACCATTTCATTTAAGAGATAACTCTTCCCAAGCCTCTTGAGAGAGTTGATGATATTAGTGAATCTTGTGCTCAATTCTTTTATGCTTTCACCCAGCTTCATCTTGAACATCTCATTATACTCTTGGGTTAAAAAATCAATTTTTGTCTCCTTCACCCTTAAGGTTCCTTCATGAGCCACTTTAAGGCATTCCAAATCTCATGTGCCATCTCTAACTGCGAAATTCTATTAAAGTCATCATCAGAGAGAGCACAATATAGTATGCTCATAGCCTTACAATTGATTGATATCTTCTCATCTTTCGGCTTATAGTCTTCGGTGGTGACGTCTACCTCCAGCATCTTGAATTCCTTTTCTACCATTTTCCACAGTGAAAGATCTCCAGTGGCTGATTTAAGGTAGATTGTCATCTTCCTCTTCCAATGTATGCAGTCATTTCCATCAAAGCAGGTCGGTGGGTCGACAACCCCTCGGTTCTCATGTTGCTTGATTCCGCCATTATTGTCAGTGCGAGGAAGTTACTCCAAAGTACACCAATCAAAGCTCTGATGTCAAATGAAAGTACTAGAAAGGGGTGATTAATGCTAAAGGCAACAAATCAATTTGCTAATTGAAATTAAAGCAAATTTAAGATATACTCAAGCAATCTACAAATATAACATCAATCACAACACAAGTATGTATAATGGAAACTCAAATTCGGGTAAAACCCACTACCTAGATCTCCCAATCTAAGATTTTATCCTGAGTCAAACTCAGAAAACTAACCGATACTATAGGGTACAAAACCCTTTTACAAGCCCTCTTGATATCCAAATCAAGAGCAAACCCCTCTTACTCAAGAGGAAAGAAATCCACAACCCGGACCCTCAGATTACAAGTAAATGAAGGAATAAAATTGAATTAAAATAGAATTAGCTCCTATGGATAGCCCCAAAAAGAAATGCAATCAATTATATTAAATAGCTATCTAGGAGACTAGAGTGAACTCCCATAGTGAATGTATGAAGGTGACACAGCAAGGAGTTGAGGTGGTTGAGCTCCAAGGAAGGTAGTCTTCAAGAACAAGAGCTCAAATCACCTCCAATGAACACTAAGTGTAAGCTTTTGATGAATGTAGACTTGAATGTGCTTTAGAGTGAGTTATAAAGTGTTCTCTCTTTTTTCTTAACAATGGAAAACCATCTCATATATATAGAGGGGTGTTTGGACTATTTTAAATGTGTAAGAGACCCTTATTCAATGGCTCAATTATTCCCAATTTAATTTACCAACGGCTAATTGAGTTGGTCAAAAAGTACTTTACCTAACGTTAATTAAAAGTTATATAACGTTAGGTGAGTTATCTACAGTGTTCACGAAGTCGGTCGCTTAGGCCATGTAAGCGGCCGCATAGTCGTAGGCAGACCCCTCAAACCATATAATGTAATGCGGTGTTATAAACAGGTCTGGGTGAGTAGTCGAATCGAGTAGGCGTTTACTTGACTGAATAGTCACCCACTTTTGAAATAGATCCACCGATGGGGTCTTCTCGAAAAAACCCACGAAAAGAATAACTTTAGGGCCCACGTAAAAAAAACCCACTTACAAATCAAATATCTTGGATACCCAAATAAATTTCCCCCAAATAACCCATCACCCAACATCACCGTAAACCCCACCCTAATATATGATCGTGGATTCCTTGCTACTTTAAACCCCATCGTCGAATAACCCAATGCCTCTCCATCGCTCTCCATCGCCTGCCATTGCCGCCATCGCCTCTCCATCGCTTGCCATTGTCGCCATCGCCTCTCCATGGCCTCTCCATCACCTACCATCGCTGGCTGCAACAGTTGGGGAGCATTAAAGGCTAGTTGTAGCAGTTGTTTTGGATAAAAACCTCCTCTCGTTGAACCCTGTATGTTATCCACGGAACCATATAGATGCCATTGCCTCTCCACCTTTTGTCTCTTGTATATTTTTCTTTTAAGAAAAAAATGGATCCACATTTAACATAGTTATCTGTCTGTTATTTAAAGGATCCACGTTTTTTTAATGTAGCATGGCGTCTACTTGTTTTTCTCTCATTTTAGGTTTTTGAATTAGGATCCACATTTTAATTAAAGCTTTACGCCTTCCGTGAATCTTGACGTGTTGATGTGCTTGCGAGAGATGTCAAATTTGAGACTAAGTGCTAATCTTAACCATATTTTTTAATTATACTATTTAAGATATTTGCATAATTATAACATTGCATATAACACAAATTTTAATAAATTAACTAATTATTTTATTTTTTAATAAAAAAATGCAAAATCGCATACTTGTCCGCATGCTCCTCCGAATACCGCATACTTGCTATACGGTGACCCAACCGACCGCATACCGCATACCGCATACCAACTTCCTGTATCTTGGCTATCTAATGTTAGGTACTCAGATATAAAGTTCTCTATCCCGTGCAGTTGCTCACTTTGGCCCAAAATAGCCTACCAAACGTTAGGTAAACTTTATCTAACGTTAGGTCAACTACCTAACATTAGATGCTCAGTTCAATGCAAAGTTCGTTATTCACTGGATGCCTCATGGTGACCTTAGTTTTACTACCTAACATTGATATCTACTACTTAATGTTAAATGAACTGTAAAAAGTCCTTCAACTGTCCAAATGAGTCTTGATGATCATATGGGATTCTACGATGATCCGTTAACATCTAAGAATGTGTTTTATCATATTTTTGACCAAATTAGACTTATGCAAGTAATGCCATAATAATATAAATTGATGTTATTCTAATTGGAGCTTTCCTTATATTTTAAAGAATATAAAATTACAACTCAATTCCTAAAATACAATGAGACCTAAACTTGAAGAGCGTAATCTTCTCATTCTTCCTGGCTTCGGATTTCGTCAAGAAAGCTTCAACCTTAAAATCAATCTTGTAATATCTATTCATAAGATGTAATTTTAATATCAATTACTTGAGATATTTGTTATCATAAAAATCATCATTAAAGGCTAATTTGGTGTCTAATTGCTTATGCACCTACATCATCTGCATATAGGGTAAGTGGATCCTTATTACAAGAAAATGTTAAAGCTGTCTGATTACATTGAAACATTTAGAAGACATTGGCAAAAATTTGATTGCACACTATGGCAGATGGATGAACGGATGGACAATAAACATTAATTAATTTTTTGGCATACTATCCTGAATGAACTATTTTTCTTAAATCAGTTGATGCTTCTAATCATTCAAAAACTTCAGAATATTTATGTGGCTTATTCAAAGAAGTGATTGAATTTGTGAAACCGTAAAATGTCGTCCATTTTATTACAAATAATGCAGCTAACTATGCTACTGCTGGAAAAGCACTGAAATATGATTATGGCCATATTGATTGGAGTCTTTGTAAAGGTCACTGCATTGATCTTATTCTTGAAAAGTTTGATGATTTACCTTCTGTTCAGTCTGTTATTATCGAGGGGAGAAAGAAAACAAAATTCATCTACAACCATTCCTATATCTTGAATTTGATGAGAAAGCATTGTAAAATAGAATTGGTTAGTCCAACAACCACTAGATTTGCGACATTTTCTTACATTGCAAAGTTTATGTGAGCAAAAAGATTCCTTAATATCTATAGTTACTTCTAAAGAGTGGTTGAAGCAAAGATCTCAAAGACAAGAATTGCTAATAAAGTCAAACACATCATATTAAGCTCCTATTTTTGGCATTTATGCTTCAAAGTAATTAAAGTTGTTGAGCCACTTAAAAAAAAATTTCGGATGGTGGACAGTGATGAACACCCTTCAATGGGCTACATTTATGCTGGGATACGTGCAGCGAAAGTAACAATCAAGGCCACATTTAATGATAATCAAAATGAATACAATGAATATTTGAAGATATTTGATGAGAAGTGGGAAAATCAGCTTCATCACCCTTTTCATGCTGCACCTTATTTTTTGAATCTCGAATTTTATTACAAGGACTCCATAAAGATTTCATATGTGGAGCATAAGATAATCGCTTCTTTTTTTGATATCGTACTCATGATGTTTCATGACCAACAACCTAGTGTTGATCAAATAACAAAGAGCTCGGAATGTATCGCAAGGCTAAGGGAATGTTTGGTCATCCAATAGCAAACGAGCATACAATCAAATTTCTCCTAGTAAGTTATTATAGCTTCTAAAAATTTACTCAATTATTATTATTTATATTACTTTACGTTATGATTATATATTTTTTATTATAATTGAGTGGTAGCAGAATTTTGGTGGAAAAGCCCCCACATTGCAAAAAATGGCCATTAGATTATTAAGTCAGACTTACAATGCATTAGCATGTGAGAGAAATTTGAGTGTATTTGAAAATACACACTACAAAAAAGAACAGATTATTACATGCAAAATTAAATGACCTTGCATATGTGAAGTACAATTTGAGATAAAGGTATAAAATTATAAATGAATTTTTATTTATTAACTTTTTTAATATTATTTGTATATGTCATTTTTAAACTTTCATAATTATTGATTTGAAATTCAAGGGAGAGTCAAAATGAAAATCGATGAGATCCTATTTCATTTGAAGGGATAAACTTAATAGAGAAATGGACAGAAGAACCTGAGAATATCTCATTACAAGATTTAGAGGCTTAGCTGGATAGAAAGGACTTGAGAGATGTCTGTAATAGTACTAAGTTACTAACTTATGCAAATTTTAATGCTTAGAATTATATCTAAATTATTGTAAAGTTAACATTTAGTTAATTTTCTCTCATTTACTCTTTTACAAGATATCAATGATGCTAAATGATTGTCACAAAGATCAATTTGGCTTTTTTTCCTGATTTTGTTTGATTATATTGTCTTAAAATTTTGAAATCCTATTACAACTTGATTTTTCTTTTTTTATGTATCTCCCTTTATGTCTTTTAGTTTAAATCTTTAATATTCCATTTTATTTTATAGTGTGATTGAATGTTTTATATTCAAAATAACATTTTGTGATAGTTATATTTAGTTTTTTATACATTAAATTTCAATTTAACCCGGTTCAACCCAGTTGGACCAATACAAGCCAAACTTAAGCATAATCGGTCTAGTTTTTCCTGGTCCGGTTATAATGATGACGTTATCACCGATTCAACCAATTTAAACTAACAGTTGAACCACTAAAAACCAAATCCAGAGCGTGACCGGTTTGATGATCGGTCCGATTTTTAAACCCTTGAGAGCCACTCACCTAGAAAAAGGATTTGGAGAAAAAATATATATACACATTCAACTGAAAAATTAGAAGAAAAATATATATATATATAGAAAAAAAATTATATTCCACCAAATAAAAGCATCCTATTACATATGGATGCTATCCCCTTTTATTTCCGAATAAAAACTCCTCGCTACAAATGGGTGTTTATCCTATAGAGAAAAATATGGAGAAAAAAATTAGGAATAAGAAACCAATGGATCCAGCCAGGGAGATATACACTGTATTGACCTCGGGATAGAAAAGTGGTGAGAAGAAAGATACCAAGTCCTAGTAATGGCCTAACCGAAGACAAGTTGTCTTAGAAAAAGTATAGAAACATTCTAAGTTTATTTAATACTAGGAATTAGCTTGGTTTTTCGTCTAATGAGAAATAAAAATCACACACAAGATGCTTGTTTCTTACATTCGATTCGAATCTTGGGTGGGCCAACTTAGTCAAAGAAAGTTGCTTTGGCAACCCAAGTCTAATGGCTAATAAGATTTCTGATTTGATTTAGGAGGTACAGATTTGAGTCAATACTTTAAAACTGTTAAGTCTTTGCCGTTGAGGATTTGTCCGCAATTTCCTTTTATTAGTGAAAAATCTTATTGGAATTTTTTATTCAAACTAGCTCGATTCCTTGACAACACCTTTATAAAAAAAAAAAAGGTATGCATTACTTTTGGAAATAAAGAAAACCCGCATATTGTGATTCTCGCATGATTTCCGCAAGTTTTTCACATGTTGATTTTGCTAGGCATGGTGGTGTGATAACAGTCTAATTTATTACCCTAATTGGCTTAATCTAGGGTTAACTCCTTAGTAAAATCATGCATTAGGTTTATAAATACTGCATTTAAAGCATGCATGAGTATTTAGACTTTGTATTTATTTTATGAATAATTATCTAACTTTAGTCTTTTGTAATAATGTAGGTAAAGGACTTAGAATAATCTGGAGCATTGAAGAATATAAGCTGGATAAGAAAAAAAGCTACAGCAGAGTTAGGAGCTGGTTGAAGAGTAAAGCTAAACTAAAGAAGGAATGAATGCACAAGAACTGAGAAGGAAAGAGAGGGACTAGGATAACCATGCCTTATCCTTAAAACCCTAGGATAACCTTATCCCAATACCTATCTCTAAGCCAGCTCAAAACTAGATATTTGAGCTCAAAAGCCAAAACATGGATAACATCATCCATTTACCTATCCACCCTATTCATAGACCTCTCCTACTATCCATAACCCTAATCCACCTATCCTATACCCAATCCCTAACCTAGAAACCTATTTAGGTCCATACCATACCAAATTGACTCAGTATGAGTGAATAAGGCTAGCCAGTAGTCAATTAAGTCCATAGGACCAAATTGGACTAAACCTAAGTTTATTGGACTCAATTGAGTCTAATCATGCCTGACCTAAACCTATTAGACCTAGCCACATCCAATTAGGTGCAATATAAACTAATTGGATGCAGCCAACTCTGATTAGGTTTAGTTTGAACCTAATTAGGTCAACCTAGTTAGACTCTAGTAAGTCTAATTGAACCTAACCCAAATCCAATTGGGTGTACTTACACCTAATTGGATTTACACCTATCTAGATTAGGTCACCATAGATCCAATTAGGTTCACATGTACACCACTTAGTTTAATTAGACCCAATTAGATTAGAACCTAACCCAACCTAGGTTGAACCAACCCAAACCCACTTAGACCCACAACCTAGATCTACAAAACTTACGCACCCACACCCACATATGTTCACGCACACACATACACAACCACACCCACGCACACATTGCTTAAGCCCTAAGCAAGAGGTTTATCCTCTTATAGTCAGCCACATAAGAAAGATCTCATCTCTTTGATCTTTCTTATGGAAAAATCAAAAGAGATAAGATCTTTTGATAACACCAAGACCTAATCTATACCCTTGATCCTAGCATCTAAGGCCATCCTTCCACACCCATAGCCGGCCACCTATGACTTCCTAACGAAGCCATATGGACGGCCAACCACCCCCACACACACACCCTTGGATCATCCAAGGGTGAACCATTCCCTTATGTTGTTAGGGTGAACCATTCCCTTATGTTGTTAGCCTATACCTAACCCTTAGATATAAATCCTACAACCCTCATTAAACCTATATTTCCATAAAAAAACCTAGCCTCTACCACTTAGAAATCAATTAGCCACTTAGAGAAATACTCTACTATAGTCCACACCCTCTCTACCTTCAGGCTCTCTGGTCTTCTTCTTCCTCCCGATACCCTGGATCTAAAGCTCCGCCAGAAGCTTTGCACAAGCATCCCTCAAGCGGCTCCACTCTCTCTCTCTCTCTCTCTCTCTCTCTCTCTCTCTCTCTCGTTTATTTACTTTGATTCATAGTTGTCATCTTGCTATAGATTTCATTTGTAAGACTCTCTTCAAGATGCAATAAAAGTTATGATTCATTTGATATCTATGTCTCATTTGATATTGGTGTTCTATCTTGCCATATAATAATTGCGAAAGGTTTAAGATATCGACTACCTAAATACGTTTGACCTAAACTTCTTGTAGCTCAATATTAAAATTTTAATTAAGCGCTTTATTTACATGCTACAATGATCACATATATTTTAATCGCGTAGATTTGGCGAGCATCATTGTGCCACCCACTTGTATTAGCAGACTAGTTTTGTTCTCCACATAGAAAAGATGCTTTCATGGCCTCTTAGGCACAGTAGAGGAAGCATGGTTCTCTAGATTGAACCTACTCTGATACCATGTGAAGAAACATAAAGTTTATTATTATTGAAACTCAAAGAGAAACCATAGGATTTGGATCTTTTTATATAAAGAGGTTATTAAGAGATGTGGTCTATTATAGTTGTACGTTTAGTACTACATAGTGAAGCGAAGAAAAGTATGGTGTGTAGGAGCCTATAAATAGGTTATTGCAACCCCCATTTGTTTCTTGAGAATAATTGAGCTATCAACCCTATCAGGGACTTCTATGATTTTCTCCCTACCCTTCGTGAGTGAAGTTTCCACGTATTATTCATGCTTTTGATATCTTGTTACATTTCCACTTATTCATATTTTATAATATCGTATCAAAGCAAGACACTCTTAAGTTATTATTTTGTTTTAGGTTTCTATTGTTTCATTATGTTAAGGAGTAGTAGCACTGGCATCCATTCATGGTGTCATGAGCAATGAAGACTACGTTGCAGATCTTTCAGTCTCTGCCACCCTAGACACCAAAACGAATGAAGACCAAAGAATTGTAGGTGGAGCTAGCAACGGACGACAAAGACAAGGTGGAGATGACGTCGGTGGCACGCATGTGCAAGTCATGGCGAGAGTCCTCGAGGGGCCCCTCCCTCTATGAAAATCCTAGACCTCGACACGTCCTTTAATGCAGTAGTCGACAAGCCCCACTCCAATGCTGCAAAGAACCTGCTAAGCCACACTCGATGTCAAGGACAAGGAGGAAGAACATCACCTCTACCCTAACACAAGACATGTTGGGTACAGGAGGAGGTGACGACTAAGGCATAAGGCAACAGGATCAATGGCGAGATTCTCATGCAAACGGCGATGGCATAGCAGAAGAAGTCGAAAAAAATGGAGGAGATTCCCTGCCATATGTGTTGGATATTTGGTACATTTAAATCTTTTGTCCCATTATTGATTGATTTATTTCCTTTAGGTGGGCAAAGCTCTTCTCTATTTTCTTATCTATATTATTTTCTTCTCCCATACAAGTATGGGAGAAAGGGGGAGTGTGAGAACTTAATTTATATTCCCAAGAGAGACTCTCTCTTTGAGGTCCCCACATGAAGAAACTCTCTTAGATGGTCCTTAACAAAGAGAGGACCACTTTTTTCCAGTCTCCATAAGAGAGACCTCTTTCTTTGACTTTGCATGTAAGAGAGGCCCATTTTCTTTGTTTCGATGAGAGACTCTTCAGAGTTCTCAAATGGGATGGCACCAGCACCATAGCAATTGTCATGACTCATCTCCAAATTCCTACACCCTCTTACAATTACGTTGAAGATGTAAGGAAGACAGTGACACGAGGTAGTCGATGACATAAGGCAACCATGAGTCAGCAGCATCAGTTGAAGATGCAAGGAAGTTGGCGACGCAAGAGACATGAGGAAGTCGTAACCTAGCAGCATCATTTGATTTATGTTGTGTTTGTTTTTGCTCTGTAAAGTAGGGATATCTATTATGCAAGTTGAGCATTCCATGCTCCAGCTTGAGGGAGAGTGTTAAGAGATGTGGTCTATTGTAGTGGTACATTTAGTACCACATAGTGCTGCGAAGAAAAGTATGGTGTGTAGAAGCCTATAAACAGCTCGTCATACCTCCCATTTGTTTCTCAAGAATAAAACTATCAGCCCTATTAGGACCTTCTCCCATGATTTTCTTCCAGCTCTTCGTGAGTAGGGTTTTCATGTAGACTTAAGTGAAGATCTCTACCGTGGAGACCATGAGAATCTCAAACAATTACTTTAAGAGAAAATATAATTTTAACCTCTTTCTAAGATATTCTTCAAAGTCTAGCTTACAGGGGAGAAAATAGGCATAAAAATATTCCCCACTTTTTAACCTATGATCGGCTGGCTGGCTTGACATCAAGACAGTAATGAAATGAACATTATATAGTACTAGAGAACTTCTCCGTTTTAATCTACTAATATGAAGATATTTTGTGGACTACATTGATAATAATGAAGAAGTTACCATAAATCTCATTCCAGGCCACTGAAATAAATGAAAAAGGCAAACTTCTACCTGTGAAATGTGAACACCAAGGCTTCTATGTATCCCAGAACATTGAATGCATATGAAAATCCCGAGGTTAACGCTAGCCCATCTCGGAGCTCTGCAAAGAAGTAATTCGTGCTTAGGGAAAATGGCAAACTCATGAGACATGGAATAAGTGTACCTAAGAAACTTAGGTATTTTTTTCAGGTCATGCATTTAACGGAATATGGAAGTAAAAGTTTCCTTTGATTTAGAAAAATCAGTTTTTAGATGCATCCATGGGAAACATCTTGCCATTCAGCCTGAGATTTCCACAATCAGTATCTGTGCATTTTGATTTCACCAGAATCTTTGCAGCCATACTGGCTTATAAAAAAATATGTGCACAAATAGATCTTCGAATATTCAGGGAAATGCATAAAGAGTTGTGGACAAGCGCAAGACAAGGAATGTTGAATCAAACTTCAGAGTACAATGCTACTTTAATGAAAATAAGGATGCTCAGATAGAAACAACCTCTAACTACTGGTGAAGGGAAGGATTATGCTGTTGAATAACGCATCACAAACACAAAAAGCAAAGCCCAAAACCATCTAGGAACCCGACTTCCTTGAAAAACAAAAGGAATACGATAAACCCAAGGACCATTGCATGGCCATACTTTATGCAGACAGTGACTGGTATTTGTCGATAACTAGCTCATCCACATTGTATGGTGAAAAGAATTCATGAAGCATCATGCCAAAGCTTGACCTTGTCAAGATCGCCTGAGCAGAAAAATGGAAGTAGCTAAAACAAAAGCATATTTCTCTTTTCTCAGACCCGGAATTGATTGTGTCTTTCCATACAGTTGATAACCTAGACCAAGCTGTGCTCCTCGGGTTTGGGTTATAAGGTCTAAATGAAAGTCAAGTGCCACACAACATCCTCAGTAATATGCACTTTCCAAATAAGAACCAGATGTTTGACGAACCTGTTTACTAAAATTCAAAGATTATAAATCAGTCTTCATTGTACTTTTTGCAGTAAGAGCATGACAACATTGCTAAATCAAGTAGGCTTTCCTGATTTTCTTACTTGCTTCTGCAGTCTGCACATTCCCTGTTTTCTGGCAATCTAAGAAGTGACACCAGTATCTGGCAGAGGACCATGGCATAAGAAGTAAAAAACTAGTTAACAAGGCTTCATATTTTATATAAAATAAGAGAGATCTAATTCGATGAGAAAACCAGTTTGATTCAGAAAAGCAAAAAGGACAGGAATGGGATTCCCTGGGTTTATTTTAAAAGGCAATCACAAGCTAATTCAGTCACTAACTTAAAATGGCGACAAGGCAGAAAAAGATATTCCTAAATTCTTCGTTACAAAAGCAGTGTATATGGTAATTCCTAACGTTATAATCTTTAGCTACATGTGCACACCGTTATGGGAAATTTCACCTGCCTGCGCGGAGGAAGAAAGATACTTAATAAAAGAACATGACATGCAGGTAAACAAATATGGAAATATAGCGCGTCAGGGCACATCTCAGATGGGGCTGGTCCCATGTCTGACTTCGGCAGGCAAGGGGATGCCAGTTCGAGCTTTGGGTTTTGCTTTATCTGGTGGGGACACTATGCGGGAGGCCCTCCACTCCCAGGTTGCTATAGATAGGATTGAAGACCCTTGTTTGTTGTGACAAACTGGTGGCTCATTACTGCATAATTGTCTCTCAGGTTGTGGGATTCCAAAAGGTCTACTAAAGAGATGTATTCTTTGTTCCCAAATCATAACGACGCTGCTACGATGATAATAAATTGAAAATGAAAGGCAATTAAAAAACAAGGAAAAGGAAAACGCAAAAATTGTTAAAAGAAAAGATGATGCGACATAATCATGATAACTCCGTCTCAAAGACAATACTTCCACCTTTTGTGTAAAAAAAAAGGTTACATAAATGCCAAAACATTCGTAGAAATATGCGTCCTCTCAGAGGAAATTAGGAAAAACGAATCTTTGCACATCCTCTAAGATTGGATTGCATTTTGGCCAAAAACCATTATGGGCATCGTGCAGGCGTTGATCTCCTAAAGAAATGAGATTACCTAGGAGCTATGCACCATTATATTTTCATCACGAGGGTCTCACATGCTAAATCAGGAATCTGCAGGAGCATCCAACTAAAAGGCAAATAAAATAATCAAAGAAAATAGCAAAGAACCAACGCCTCCCTGTACCCTCTCTAAACAAAAAGAAAAGCTGAGATCTTCAGACTTTTAGAGAGATGACAAATGGGAAGGGAACAATCGAATTTGGGGAAGAGGAGGAAACGTGATATGACCTTTCTGTGCTTGGCACTAAGCTCCTTGGAGACGGATGCCTTCCCGTTCATCGCTGCACGACCAACCAACGACGCCTCTCCTCTCCCTCTCCCTGTCGTCCGTATCGGAGAAGGAGGAGAGAGGGGATGGGAGGACAGATAAAAAAGGTTAACGTCAACGCAAAGAAAGGCTTTCCCGACCCCACACCTCCCCGCCCTTCTATGTAAGACTAACCCCTGTTTTTCGATTACTGGTGTGTTTGGCTTCGGTCATCCGGGACTAGGGGAAAAAAAATAGACAAAAAAGAGAGATATGGAATCTACGTAGGAGATTTAACAACATTGACCATAGAAGGAAGTCACCAAAAATATATGATTTATATAATATATATGGAAAAAATTAAAAAAATATTAACCGATTATGATTTAAAATTTTATTGAATAACTTACATGCGAATGCATATGTAGAAATGTTTTGTATGATGGTAAAAAAGAAATTAATTTAATATAGATGAATATAAATTTATTTTTTTATAATAGTATAAAAAATATAAGATTGATAAATAATCTTTAATATTTTTATAAGTACATATTTACTTCTACAAAATATATAAATTAAAAGCTATTTAATTTAGAAAGATCTCAATTATTAAAATATATTAGAGAGAAATATGGCATGAAAAGAGATGTGAATGAAATGTAAGGAGAGAGAGATTACATGACGTGAGAGAGAGGGAGAGGGAGATTAAATATGATTAAATGATATGAGCAAATATTAAATAGGTATCTAATGAGTAAAAAGTAAATATATACATCATATATGAGCAAATAAATCTAGATATGAATTAGGTATCTTATGAGTAAAAAGTAAATATATACATCATATATGAGTAAATAGATTTAGATATGAATCTGTGATTTAAAAATTTGATGAGTAAGTGGATAAGACATGCATGCATAGGTATTAAATTTAAAAATAAATATGTAAAATCAACTCAAATCTGACCCTATCTACATCCCTATATCCGATGACATTAATTTACAATGTACAATATTTCATACAAAGTAAATTATTCAAAAATAAATTATCTTACTTATAAATAAATATATAAATAAATAAGTAAAGAATATTTGTCACACATATGAAGTAATGCAATTAAATCAATATTTGGAGTGCATTAAAATGACTTGTAAAAAAAAGTAACAAAAAAAATATATAATTTATATTTTAGGATTATAATTAAATGAGAAACATTTATTAGGAGGGTTATGTTTATGTGCCTAAATATATCTATCAAAAAAGAAAAAAAATATTTTAAGTGAAAATTTTACTTTTAATGATAAAAATATACAAAAACTTTATTTGTTAATATTTTTCCAACAATATAAATATTTGTTAAATATAATTTTATATGACCTCCACATCTAAGTTTACTTTTTTTTTTAATACTCCTATCTATTTACATCGTAAAATATGTCAACTTTTAAATTTTTATACATTTATACTTTAATTAGGTTACCACGACTTCTTTTAATCTTAGTTAAATAGTTAATTTTTTTTCGTGAGATGCGTATGCTGTGAGGTTGGAGAGTGAGGACCGTATTAACGGAGGAAGAGACGGTGCGGGAAAGTTATTAAATGTGGAGAGAGAGTGAGAGTGAGTGGGGGGGGGGGTGGGGTGGGGTGGAGGAGGAGAATGCGACATCTATACAGGTAAGACACTGTTTTAGTTTATAGTTACAGAATTTTGTTGTACGGAAGATGAAATCGTGGTTATGCTGCACGTGCCAGGTGTCAACGCTGGTTCCAGTGGTAAGAAAACGTCAACGCCCCCGGACACACCTTTTTTTTTGTTTCCGTTAGTTCTCTTTTGAGAAGGTTACCAATGGAGGGTGGCATCAACCTCTGCCGAACCTGTGGTGACACCCTCCGATTTTCTATTGCCTAAAGATTCCTTTTTTTAACGTCAAATCCTAGCCTAAGATAGACAGCCCTCTGGCGATCATTTATATCTTGCCTTGGCGGAAATTTTTCTTGGGTAGGTAAGAAAATTTCTATCATCCAAAAGGCCTAACATGCTAAAAAAAGGCATGAATAATATAACTCAAACCGTGAGGAATACAAGCCTGATTATAATGTGCTACAGAGTCTCCCTCTATCATTAGCCTTTCAACTTTTGTAGAACTCTAGAGCTTGATATTCAAGATTAGGCCAAATCACTATGCAAGGGAAGGGATGTAATGGAATGGAATTAACTTGCAAAAGCACAAGGAAGCTATCGGAGATATTCAAGTCTAAAAGTATCATACTGTTGGATTTTGTGTACCTTAAGCAAATCATTCGAATAATGTAATGGGATTATATGTCATCTGAATAAAAAAATTACATTATTTCAGTATATGAATTAGGTCCCTTTGTACGAATAGGGTGGCGTGCTTAATCAAATCAAATAAACTTGATATGTATTGACTCGAAAATCTAAACAATTTAGGAGATCCCATAGTAAGAAGCCATCGTATCTAATTCGATCATTTATTTTTTTTTCTGAGTTGGGATAACAATCTTCTCTAAAGACCATTGCTTAATTGATGTTTGTAAATAAGAATTCAGAACTGTCACATAGGTTTGGTCAAGGAATTAACCTGATGAAACTGGAGATAATCAAAGTTTATCTCCAATGTTGTCTTGGAAAAGGCATATCCTTTGACTTGAGACAGGTATGCATCTTTGTTCACGAACACGTGCATTTGGCAGACTAATGGTAGATGCATCCACTTTGGTTTGATAATGGAAAGTTGGTGTATATGGGAGGAAATAAGAGACATGATCTTATGAAGGGATCACACTAATCTGCTTTTATAAATGTATGCAATAGATTGGAGGAGAGGTCACTCTGAGTATATTAGGAAGAAAAAATTCCACTTGTGGCCACAGAGCCCTAATCAAATTGAAGCATGAAAAAGAAGAATACTGTCATTTAGAAAAAGAGTTGATATTCGTTCTTGTCCTAATGATATGATATCCAAGGAGGCATGACAGCTATTTAATGAGATTACACCTTAGGAGTAATATTATCCTCCACATGTGAAGAATTTATAGGTATTCAGAATACCTAGGGAGGTGTAGTGCTATAATCTAAGAATCTTGAACATTTTGTTGTCAAAGTGATGAAACCAATAATGATTTTAATGAATTCTTACTTGTAGAGAAATCGATTGTTAGTTAAGGAGTTAAATAAAATTTGATTTAACATTTAACTAAGCATGATTCAAAAGATTTGGATGGCAATTAAATGAATTTTGAATACCTAATCCAAATTGGTCATAAGTATTTATGAGTTAATCATACAAAAATTAAGTAGGATTAGATTCATACCATTAGATTAAGATCCAATGGTTGCTCATCATATTGAGATATATCTATCTCTCAAAGGGGAAGACAGAACTCTAGCAATCCTTAATATCCTCAAGAATCAATCACCATAGAAAGTGAGAAGAAGAAGAGTGTCGTCGACCCTACTCCTTCCTCTATTCAAGATGTATAGACTTCTTTAGCAAAGTCTGGGAAACATTCTGGACATCCAATCCTCTCCTTAGACATCCAAAGGAAGGTGAATTAGACTTCTTGTTCAACTTCAGGAAGTTTGATCTTTGAAGCACTTACAGTGAAGACCTTCTGATAGTCAAAAGATCATTCAATTTAAGGAATAGGACAATCTTCATCCTCAAAAAACATGAAGGAATTCGTAGATTGAAGGATTCAATGTTCTTAGCACAGTAGGTCTCATCAACCTACCAAAAAGAAGGGTCCTTTCCATATTGGGACTTTTGGTAGGAGGCATCGCTCTTGGGATGCTGAACTACGCCATTCTCAAAGGTATACCTCCATCTTGTGGAACCTCACAATGGGTGAAAATTAGGCTCCCTCATGTGGTTCCAATTTTAGGGTGTTTTATTTAATCATTGATAGATTTTAGGCATTAGTCGATCGTTGTTTTGAAAATTTTAAAACATCGATTTCACTCTTTCATGATGCCACAAAATGATATGACTGACTCCCTTCACGTATGAAGGGGGTCTTTTCACCCATTAGCATCCTCACGAGGCCAAGGACCAATTGATGATGCTTTGAGAGATTCCTGAGAATTGATACAATTATTATTGTAAAGGTCTCTCAGGATTGATTGGAAATAGACACCACAAAGTGACAAGCCTCCTAATCATGATAGGGAGAGACATTGGTGTATGTACGTAAGTAATTGTGTAACCTAGTATTTGACTTTGATTATAACAAATGCCAAACAAAATGGAAATTAATCATGGTCATTGTTCAAACTAATAATGGAGGGATTAAGAGTAAATGAGAAGACATGGACTAGCATGGTCCCCTCCTGCCATGTAAACTTGACGATCAACTTGGCAACTTAGTCATTCCCCTCCAAGAGGGTCTTGTGTTCCCACCTATAGGTGGTGTTAACTTGTTAGCCTACTTTCTTAAAACACTCTTGGGTTTTTGGTTTTTGTCGTTGCCCACATCTATCATCTTCTCTTCCTTCCATCTCTTTTTTGTCATGTCTCTTGTTTTCTCCTCTTTTGTGTCCCATGCTCTCCTCAATGAGTTTTGGACCATTCTTGTTTCATGCATTCTATAAGATACTTCACAAAATTAGTTTATACAAGATTTTAACGCATATTGCTACAACAGTAAGCGCTACAACTAACGTAATTTACCAACTGCAGTAGAAATCAAGACAGCCATCTTCCTTCAATAGTTATTAAAATAATAATTGATCATTTAAGAAAACAAGTTAATTGTGCGATGAACAACAGATTCCTGTTTTAACCCCTCGCATGCTTTCAATAAATATATTGATATGCTAAGGCTACAAGTCAAATTCGAAAAAAAAATGTTATTATTATTATTTTGCACTTAGAAACACGCCACGCCATTATTAACTAAGTAGCAGGACAAGTAACCATGTAATTCGTCAGATAACACCGACCCAGCATTTAGTGACTGAATATTGGAACTTGGTCCAGCAAGGTCACAAATAAAATTAATTGATCAGAGGGTATGAATTTTTTTTTAACTTTATCCTAAACAAATAGTTGAGGCCATTGCTATTCACAATAATTAACTACTTTCCAAGTTTCTATAATATCACTTGGGAAAAATCCAAAATATCACTTTATTACCATCAAATAACCATAAATACAGAAAGGAGGTACAGAATGTGAAATATCATGTGCTTAGCAGAGAATAATCTATCTTTTTCAAGTGATCGATGTTATATATAGCCCAATATTAATAGAAATACATTACCATAAATCATCTCATAAATGTTTATATATGCCATGAAAATATATATGATCTACATGTATATCTATAGAAATAATGGTTAGGTAGTTATACAAAAGGATAAGTATTGCATGGATGCATAATTTAAGCATCACATGTACACAACCAACATATTCAATATCAATAAGTGCTATGAATGGATGTGGGTAAATTTATTACTAAATAAAATCACAAGCAAGGCCCTAGAAAACTATGTGATTACAAAATTGATGGAAGAACTAGAAAATCACTCAATTGCTTCTTGGGATCACATTCAAATCAAGCAATGCCCTAATGTGACCCCTAATTTGCTTAATCCGAAGGCTGATGGAAAGACCTTGATCACAAGAATTGACGGGGAAGCAAAGGAGAGTAAGCTGGATGGAGAAGGGATCGGGAATCAAGAAGAGAATTAAGTCAGAATATTGTAGAAAATCATAATTAGGGATACGTGTCACTATGCGGCGAAGTATCTTATCCGCGACACGATATGAATGTTTGTATGGCCTTTCTAGGTTATTTTATGATTAGTGGGGTGACCCTCCTCTAATACCATCTGTGACGATCTGAGTTCCACCAAGCAACAAAACTCGAGTCGCTGTGTACGAACAATTAGCACAACTTGTCCACAAGATCGTAGTCACCCAACACATAATCATAAAATATAAACATAATCAAACAATTAATCATATTGCGTTAATGAAATGAACATGAATTTAGTACCAACTAAAGTATTTACCGCAAAGTCATAATTATATAAGCCAAAGAGATGCACAACGGAAATCTCCTTGCAAATTGTCAAATACACCTGAGTATGGAACCCAAAAATACGTCAGTAAAAACTGAGTAGAGTAGAACCAATAATAACAACAACAACAGATAGAAAGAGAAAATGGGTACTATAAGTTTAATTAATGCATTTATTAGACATCTTGTTATCTAGTTCTGTTTTGTATATTAGAGCCCAAGTTATTATAGTTCACAATTTGTCAATCAACGTTTCAACACATGAGACTATTTTATGTAACTTCCTGTGGTACAAGACTGTTAAGACCCAAGACATCAAACCCACTTTAAAACGTCTGGGAGTTGGTCCAGACGTCTGGTCAGACGTCTGGATGCCTTCCCAAACGTCTAGAAATAAATTTTGGCGTGCGTACGATCGCGAGTTTGCACGCGTGCCACGTGCAGACTGCAACCTGCCGCCCTCTTCTTTTTCTCTCTCCCCTCGCCGACCTGCGGACGCCTCCCCCATGCCTTCAAATACCCCCTTCCCTCTCCCTCGTTCACCACCCCACCGTCTCCTCCTTCTTCCAGCATGAGCGCGAGAGCGAGAGCGAGGGCAGCAGCTGCTGCCTGGTGTGGTGCGGAAAGGAAGAGGTGCAGCGAGAGGGAAGAAGAGGGAGAGCATGCGAGAAAGAGAGAGAGAGCCCGCTAGAGCAGCTCGAGGTTGGCCGGCGTGCGTGCGGAGGAGCGTCGTGCTGGGGAGATCTCCCCTGGTGCTGCTGCAGCTCGAGCAGCGGACGAGCGGCTGTGCAACACGGCCGTGTGCAGCAGGAAAAAGGTGAGGAGGTTCCGATTCTGGGAATTTTTCCCAGAATCAAATGTCTATACCTATGTCCAGACGACGCGGGCGACGTCTGGAGGGAGCTCCAGACGACTGAGAGGTACGTATTTCCTCCTATACCACCTTTTGCGGATACGGCCATGCAGGCCGTTTCGCCGAAGTTCTGAGACGTGTCGTGTTGAGGAGGTTTTCGTCGCGCGTGCAGGTTTCGTTTCGGGAAGGTGCAGGGACATGCCCTCCCATGTAGTTCAGACGTCTGGGCACGACACCAGACTGCGGAGAGCGTCTCCAGACGTCCGGAGAGGTGGTTGGACGTCTGGAATTGGGTCCAGACGATTCAACAGGATCCCTAGACGTCTGAGGAGCAGCGCAGAGTGAGGTATGACCTGGACCACTTTTTAAGACGCCTGGAAGGTATTCCAGACGTCTGATTTGAGTCAGAATTGTCGTTTTTGACCCGTTTAGGGTCTGTTCGAGGTTCGATTTCCGCGTTTAAGATTCTGTTCTTCTCAGAATTAGTTTCTCTACTTGTTTGAAGTACTTTAATCTTATTCTGAGTGGTTCCTTGTGATTGATCCTTGTGTTAGGACCTCGTTCTGTTGCGGCTTTAGGGGTTGCGAAGGCCCGTGGACCTACCGATCACACCCCCATTACTCTCGATTTTGCGTGTAGAGTGACTTCCCTTAGTTAATTACAAACATTAATGCATATCTGAAATAAATAATAGATCCCAGGGTACGGCATGAATCCTAGGACTTGAAAACTTGATTGAATGATAGATCCTAGGGTATGGCATGAATCCTAGGACCTGAAAACTAGATTGAATGACAGATCCTAGGGTATGGCATGAATCCTAGGACCTGAAAACTAGATTGAATGACAGATCTTAGGGTATGGCATGAATCCTAGGACCTGAAAAACTAGATTGAATGATAGATCCTAGGGTATAGCATGAATCCTAGGAACAGAAACACTGAAACGAATGTCTTGAATGTCTGAATTGCAGTCTTGGTTAAGTAGATAGAATAATAATAATTGCTTGTAATTGGATAACAGCTGCCGATGAAATGTAGAGTACTGTTGCTAGTAACTATTACATGTAATATTTATTAGCTGAAATTAAATACGAGCTGCTTGTATATAAATTGGAAAGGAAAAGAAGTTGAATGTTGGAACACGTACTATATGCGAATAAACCTGAAATGATGAAACCTAGTATGGCTTGGCCGGAGATACATGAGCATGAACCTTACGGGGAATTAGAAGTAGAACTCCTGGAAATAAATGGAATGGAACTGGAAAAGTGAATGAGAAAGTTTGTTGTCTCTTGGGTACCTAGTACCAAGGAAAGCACATGTTACCTCGCGTACTGACTTTTGGCCCTAGGGACCCGGGGTTAGGTCTGGCCACTTTGTATCGACTTTTGGCCCTTGCGTACACCGTACCAGGGAGAGCTACTAGTGTAGGGAGGGAGCTAGCCACCCCACGGGCCCCGGGGTTCAGCTAGTCGTCCTATACCGACTTGTTAGGCCCACTGGGCAAACCAGGGTAGTCAGGAGAGTGTGCGCTGATTGTGGAGGGGCAAGACCCCTGTTTGGTTACTGTGGAGGAGCTGGACCCCTGTTACTGAGAGGGCTCTGCCCTATATTGGTTCCGTGCTATGCTTTGGGCGCACCCGTTAACGGAAACGACTGATCGCGTGCCAGTGCGGGGTAGCTACCCGTGCATTTATCGCGCGTGCCGTAGTCACAGTTACGTCTGTCAGCAACCTTGGGGTGGTTGACTGAGGGTAGGACCACCACGGGGGACTCTCCCGGCCAGGAGAGCACCACGTGCTACTTCTACTTTTCGGAAAAGACTGCAATCAAGATCGTTCCCACGAGGAACATTAGAGATCAAGAGAAAGACCTGAGAAATAAATCAAGAAAGAGTAAATAGAGAAATAAAGAAAGAAATTAAAAACAACAGCTACTTGTCCACCTTTACTGTTTTCTTAGCTAGTTGGTTGTCACTCTACTCAGTGTTTCACTGACGTGTCATATTTGTCACCTTTTTCAGGACCAAGTATTGAGCAGCCAGAGCCTACGGCTGTGGAGGGTGCTGGGCCTAGTAAAGCCCAGTAGTTGTACTTTTGTGTACCTATTTTCTGTAGTAGTGAGTATTTCTGTTACACCATGTACTCTTTTAACTTCATATTTCTGTACCTGTTTTTAATTCTCTACTGTTGTGATGGTATGTACTGTAGTAGTTCTTTTCTTTACTGTTGTACTTTTGTTACTGTTAGTTACTTGCATGGTGAATGTGGTTTATTTTACTGCTTTTTGGTTACTTTCTCGTTGGACGACTGAGTCTTGGGATCAGTTGAGTCGGTCCGATTCTTGTATCCTGTAGGGATTCGGGAACCGGGTCGTAACAAAGACTGTTATAAGCCACCCTTCTGGCTGAGAGGACTGCTTATACCTATCAAGTTACCACTCTCTATCACCCTGAGGTCATTGCGGAAAGGGGTGGTAGCTATATCGTGTGGCGTGAATACGTGCTAGCTATACACGATGAACCATAGACAACCAATGACTTGGCCATGATCAAGTAAAGAAAGCCAACTCCAACCCTCGATCCATGCATCCCGCTATCCCAGTTAGCCGCTAAGTCTAACTAAAGAGTCGTAGGGAGGCCAACAACTCTTTAAACCAGCCCCTAAAATCGGTTTGAAGAACCAAAGCCACAACAAAAAATTCAACGAGTAGCGAGGCTAAAACTAGTTATCTAATTCTTTTAATTCCAAAAAAATCCGTCGTATTGATTATTTAATCATTTTCAGATAACTGTATTAATAGTATCCATTAATTAAGTCATAACTCTCATCATTTTAACCATTGATCTAAAGTTATGAAAAGAGCTCAGATCACATCAATTCAAAGATTAACTGTTATTAACTTAGTTAACTATTCACAATCCAAGTCACCGATTTATAGCATCTATATTTAATATCCAAGTATCCAAAATAGCAAGAAACATGAAGATAGGTTTTAATCTTAACAAAAGGAAAGAATGCAAGCTAAACGGTGCAACACGCAAAGAAAATCACAATATAAACAACCCACATGGAAAAGAGAGGGGTTACTCTACCTAATGTCATCAGAAGGTCACAGTGACTCCGTAATGCATGCTTATATACTCTGAAAGCCCACATATTCCATACTTGCTCTAGGGACTAAATTAACATCCAGACATGCAAGGAATATATTAAAATCTCGTAGGGACTTTACTGAAATTTTCACGAAATAAATAATTTTCAAAACTAAGTTTAGAAATCATCGTTATGTAATATCTCGAGAGACGATTCCAATGGAGGGTGGTTTACCGAAAACGGACTTCAAAAGCTCCTACATCGGACAGGTTGTCACTCAGGGACCCAAAGGAA
This sequence comes from Thalassia testudinum, assembly GCA_037157565.1. NCBI lineage: Eukaryota > Viridiplantae > Streptophyta > Magnoliopsida > Alismatales > Hydrocharitaceae > Thalassia > Thalassia testudinum. The sequence goes on along the minus strand of JAZHRO010000035.1, from coordinate 36,540,022 downwards.
ATTTCAGAAACTTCAAATTTTATTTCCATAATGTTTTTAAGTAGTAACCCCTCCCCTTCCTTCTTCACGTCTTCTTCTCCACCCACGCACACTGTTCATCCCATGCACGCACGCACGCCAGCCTCCTTCCTCGCCGGCGCTCCGGTCACGGCCGGCCAAGCCGGTGCTCCGCCACCTCGTCGGTGACCCCGTCGACCTCGTCGGCCGTCCTCCTCCTACGATTGCTTCCTCTCCTCTTCTAACGTCGGTGGGTGCAACTTGGTTGCACCACTGCGCACCGCCGCTCCCGAGGCCATGCCACCACGTCTCCGGCGTCCGTCGTTCTCGCCGTCGCGACCTCACTGCCCTCCTCCCTTCCTCTCTCTCTCTCGCTCTCTTTATCTCCTTCGTTCTTCTTTCTTGCGTGTTGGGTGTAAGACCCAACACGTCGCCGCCACATCCTCTCCTTCAACGTCATCGTCTCCGGCCTTCTCTCCTTTCTCGCCCTCCCCTTCTCCGCCGCTCTTTCTTTCCTCGACTCCTAGACGATGAAAACGACAATAAACGGCAAAGGAGGGTCGCATGATACCTCGTCGTTCGCTCTCGTCGTGCGACGGTGGCCGTGGTCGATCCCACGACTGCAGCCTTCCTTCCTTGACCCCCTCCGCCCCCGCTCGTTCCCTTTCTCTCTCTTGCTCTCGCTGGTGAAGCCGAGGGTGGCAACTCGATATGTGCCTGCCTCCTACGGATTTGGGTAGGGATGCCAATATATAGAGGAGGAGAAGACCCTATTGGCGGTACGAAGGGGTATGTTTGGTTAAGATAAAAATGAAGAAAAAGAGAGAAAAAGGAAGAGAACGGCGGAAAAAAGAAATTTTATTCGGTGGGTTGTTGTAAAAGAATAGCGTAATTTAATAAATAAATAAATAACTAGATCTTACAATTATTAATAACCAAAAGTGATGTTCACGTGTTTTTCCCGTCTTTGTAGCAAACGATCTTCGATTAGTACAAAATTACTTTTGTTGAAAAGCTAACGACCAGGGGAATTTGACGACCGTAAATTCGACGTGTTTTGGGCAAGTTTTCCCAGGGTCGATCAACTTTGACTAAAAATATAATTTTTTTATTTTTTAAGTACACATATTCTATTCACGTCCAGTAAGTATTAATGCGTTCATCGTAGCAAGGTTAGGTCAGAAAGGACTCTAGGATTTTGAGGCTTTACATTACTAAGGTAGTTGTGGAGGTTATGAAAAGTGGATGAAAGGGTGACGTGTGTGCGATTTACCTGCACATAACTTAGTTGACCGTAAATATAAAATAAAGCGTGATATTGATTGTAAAAAAATTGACACAATAAAAATAATCATACAATATACACAATGATTTATAACGGAAACTCATACGGGTAAAAATCACTACCTGAACCTCCTAGCTAAGCAACACTAGTCAATTCATTATCACGTACCACTTGAATGAAGGTGGCACAACATCAAGGAATTAAAATATAGAATCTCAAGAGACCTGGTCCTACGTAAATGCGAAGTCTCTATGCCGATCCAATTAGGCGGGAAGCTAGATCCATCATAAGAATGGCCTTACAAGATTCATAAAGACAGTCCAGGCGACTTCCACGAATTACAAGTCCTAGATGGTAGGGATATCCCCCGCACTTGGCATGCGAGCAACTTACGAATGTACCATGTATAAATGCCCATGAACAATAAAGAAAGGAGATTTTTTAATTCCAAAAATTTTGCTTGTTACATCTCTTTCTCATAAGAGAGAGAAAGAGAGAGAGAAGAAACGACAAGGATAACATTGCCAAAGGGCCCTACTCCCATGGCTTAAACATGTCCCTACTACCTGTAGGCGAAAGGTGAAGCAGACTAATAATTCTTGTAGCTAGGTCGATGACTTCTAGTTGGCATGCCTCTTTAGCATTCGACTGAGCTGCCTCCTCGGTAGCCATCTGGGCCACCCCATTATCAGGTGATCGATCCGCAGACAGTTCCACGAGCTTGTTGATAACAATAAGACCACCCCCTTGAGGTGGTCATATTCTGACACCAACTGTCCGACGAACTAGTTGCACAACTCCTCCGCGGAGACATGCTTCCCCTCAATAAGGGCCTGGATGGAAGTTAGAGTCTGCTTCCCGATCTCTCGCGAAAGCTCCTCCTGGATCGGTCCCATCGACAGGTGCATGGCATAGAAGTCCATCACCACCTCAGCATTTAGCTCAAGCCCCTTTGCCTCCTCTGCGGGCTCCTCCACCCACTCCAATTCTGCCACCCACAAGCCCTGTTCTGATGCGAGCTACTGGGCTTCGCCAAGGTTGACCCTTAGCCTTTCCACGTCCGCCTTCGCCTTCTCTAGACTCGCTCACATGGAAGCAAGTCTATCAATCGATGCGCATAGGCGAACGTGCTCCTCCTCGAGAGCCCTCTCATACCCCTCCACTGAGGAAGAGTGCTCGGCCTTAAGCACTTACACCTCCTTTAAGGAGACGACGTTGGTGTAGGCGGTTGAGAGGCGCTTAGACAAGTCCCTCAGAGCCTCTAGATGGGCGCTATGCATCCTCATAAGCCTTTCCTCTAGCTCCTCGCCAGCGACGGAGGTCCTTTGCAGCATGGAGCGGGTCTTCTTCAACTCCCCCTCCAGTAGGTCCACTTGGTTGGTCGCCTCTTGCTGGGAGCGAAGCCTTCGCTTGGCCTCCTCCGCTGCCTTCTTCGCCTTCTCTCCCGTAGTAACATCCTCCACCACTTGTCGGAGCAATTTCCGATGCTCCATTTTGGCCGTCACGGCCCACTAAGTAGCTAGATCCGCTGCGTTGCTTTGACCAGCCTGAGCAGGAAGGTTTCGGGGAGCACCACTACGCGGAATGCAGCATGACCCAAGCATCTTCGCCTGAAAACTATGAGAACGTCAAAATACAAGTAGCTTTGGCCAAGAAAAAATAAGGAGTGAAACACAAGCCTTACGAGCTTACCGCACGCATGTAGTAGAACATGTGGTTATAGTCGATGCCATGAGGCCCAGAAGTGGCCCAAGACGCAGCATCTTGAAGGTATCTTAGCACCTGCCTTTCCAAGTCGAGGGTGCTGCTTGACGTCCTCGATTGCAAAGGCACCCTAAGCCTAGGTCCGGATCCCTTAGGGGTGCCCTCCAACATGGATCCAACAATGGACTCGACAGTGCAGTCGATCATCCCTAATGCCCTTTGACCAGAGGGGCCCACTAGAACCCAGGTGCCTGTAGAGCTTCGCTGGTAGTAGGGTTGGCCAAAAATGCTGCCCGCGCCAGCCGCCTCCTGTGCTAATAGGGTAAAGGCCCCCGACGAAGTTGACGAAACAACAAAATCGGAGGTGCCCTCTGGATGAACTACTTCCAGAGGGACCTTCGAGGGAGATCACCTCAGGTGGCTCAGACTGTGACAGGGGAGCAGCAAGCACACCCTCTCCCTTAGCCTCGTCAGGGCTCCGCAGAGAGGACGTCGTCGACTCCTGCGGAGGCTCCACACAGTGACCCTTCCTCGTTGCCTCAGGGGGGACCTTTGGCTCCTCTGCAACCCCCTTAAGGGCCTCCTCCTTTCACTTTAGCCCCTATCGATAAGTGGAATCACTCCCCTCCCCCTGCTCCACAGGCCTTTCCTCACCTTACCACGACTCGTAGGAGGTAATGTTGTCGCCTCGACGCTTGGGCATGACCGGTCGAGCAAACCGCTCAAAAGTTGCAACCAAAGATACCAAATTAATAGGATAATTGGAGGGTGCAAGGTATGACATGAAAGCCATTTTCTACCTCCCCCCACTTACATGGCGTAGGAGACTCGGCTGCTACCCATGACAACGCCTCCTAGACGTCCTTCCACCTGAGCTCCAACCGAGCGATCGGACCAAACTTAACTAACTTTTCCGCATTCGCTTGCATGGACTGGTCAAGATCCTTGGCTCAGGGTGGTTGGTCCCTCTCAGGCGAACCTTGCCAAGTGCAAGGGACTCTGAGGTCTTCAATATTGGAGAGAAAAAAGAAATGGTGGTTGTAACGAGCGCGTACCCCAGACGTCTTTTAAGACGTCTGGGAGGTGGCCCAGACGTCTGTCAAGACGTCTGGGATCACATCCAGACGTCTGACCAGACGTCCGGGATAGTTTACAGACGTCTGACGAACAGTTATACTCGCACGGGATATTCGTCTGCGCGCCTGTGCGCGCAGACCTGCGATCCGCATCTTCTCTGCGGCTGCAGGCGACTGCGGCCGTCTCTCTCCTCCTCTCCGCGCAGCGTTAAAAGGGGGAGGGGGCGCGCCTCCCCTCCCGTCTCCACCATCTTCCTCCTCTCCTGCTGCGGGCGGAGCGAGCGGACGCGAGGGCGCAGCGGCAGCGGCGCAGCAAAGGCGCGGAGGAGCTGCGGCGTGCGAGGGCGGGACTCTGCCGTGAGGGCGAGCTCGCCGGGAGCGGCTTGGCCGGCCGGCGGAGGGCGCAGGGGGCGCAGAGCGTCGCGAAGAGGGACCTGCTGCGGGCGGAGCAGCGGACGCGCGAGGTGCGACGCGGGCGGCGTCGCGAGCGGAGGCCGAGCGAGGTTCTGATTCTGGAAAAATCTCCAGAATCAGACGTCTGGACTGATATCCAGACGGCAAGGTCGACGTCTGTGTGATCATACAGACGTCTGAAAGGTGAGTTCCGCTTTCTCCTCCTTCTTTTGTCGACTGACCGTACTGAAGGAGGAGGGTTGGCTGTGCGCAGGTGTTCGGATTCGTCATCCTTTGCGAATCCGACGTCTGGAAGTTGTACCAGACGGCGGGAGTGACCTCCAGACGTCCGGAGAGACCATCGGACGTCTGGGATCTAGGAGAGACGTCGCCACAGACTTCTGGACGTCCGGGGAACCACGCCGAACAGGTAATTCTCTGATCCACCGTTTAAGACGTCTGGAAGGAGTTCCAGACGTCTGATTTTGCACAGTATTGTCTTTCTCGACCCGTTTAGGGCCCGTTTGGGCTCCGTCTTCCACGATTCGAGTTGCGTTCGATTCAGAATTTATTCCTCTACCCGCCTACAGTAGCTATACACTGTTTTGAGACACTCCTTGTGTTTGATCCTTGTGATAGGACCTCGTTCGGTTGCCGTCTTGAGAGTCGCGGAGGCGCGCGGGATTCCCGACCACGCCCCCATTACTTCCGTTGTACCTGGTAGAGTGGTTTTAAGCATTAATAAGATCTGTTAAAGTATGGAACCATAACTAGAACCTAGGGCATTGCATGAACCCTAGGAATGAGAAATGTATGGAATGATAGCTCCTAGGTGTTGCATGAATCCTAGGGCCGGAAAACTAGATTGTATGATAGATCCTAGGATATGGCATGAATCCTAGGATGGAAAAACTAGTGGAATGTATATTACTGCAGTCTTGGAAAAATGGAAAGGAATATATAAGCTGCCTGTGAAATTAATTAACAGCTGCCTGTTATGAACAAAGAAACATGTTTGAGATCATGGAAATTGAGAACGTGAATCTGGAAAGTGAAACATATGATGTTCTGAGATAAAGGGCTGGAACCCTACGGGGAATTAGGAGTGGAACTCCTGGAAAGAAAAGGAATGGAACTGAGATGTAGTTGTACTGTCTCTTGGGTACGCAGTACCAAGGGAAGTACCTGTACCTGTTTTAGTGCAGAGTGGGGCCAGCCGCCCCAGGGACCCGGGGTTAGGCTTGGCCGCTCTGTACCGACTTGTTGGCCCTCGTGTACGTAGTACCGAGGAGAGCTAGTAGTGTTAGGAGAGTACTAGCTACCCCACGGGCCCCGGGGTTCTGCTAGCCTCCTTCACCGACTTGTTAGGCCCACTAGGGCAAACCAGGGTAGTCAGACGAGGGTGCGCGGACTGTGGAGGGGCAAGGCCCCGGTTTGGTTACTGTGGAGGGGTTGGACCCCTGTTACTGAGAGGGCTCTGCCCTGGTTCCGTGCTGTGCTTTGGGCGCACCCGTTAACGGAAACGACTGACCGCGTGCCAGTATGGGCTAGCTACCTGTGCGTTTATCGCGCGTGCCGTAGTCACCGTTACGTCTGTCAGTGACCTTGGGGTGGTTGACTGAGGGTAGGATCACCACGGGGGACTCTCCCGGCCAGGAGAGCACCACGTGCTACTTCTACTGTTGGAAAAGACTGCAATCAAGATCGTCCCACGAGGACATTCGAGATCAAGTAAAGGATCTGAGAAGTAAATGAAATAGTGAGAAAAATTGAAAGATGTAAATAAAGGAAGTAATAGAACATAACAGCTACTGTACACTCTACTGTTGCCTTTAGTTAGTTTTCCACTCTACTCAGCGTTTTGCTGACGTGTTACACTCGTTACCTTTTTCAGGACCAGGTGTTGAGCAGCCAGGGTCGGCGGCTGCAGAGGACGCTGGGCCGAGTAGGGTCCAGTAGAGTTGCCACAGCTTTGTACCTTCTTTTGTTTCTGTTCTAGTGAGTAGTTTTGTTTCCGCTGTACCTTCTTTACCTGCAGTTTTTGTTATATGATAAATGTTGTTTTACTGTTGTGGTGGTGCCTACTGTAGTAGTTTCTTTCCTTACTGCTGTACTTTTTACTGTTAGTTATATTCATGCTGAATATGGTTTATTTTACTGTCTTTTGGTTACTTCCTCGTTGGACGACTGGGTCTTGGGATTAGTCGAGTCGGTCCGGTTCTCGTGTCTCGTAGGGACTCGGGAACCGGGTCGTTACAAGATGGTATCAGAGCAAGGTCGTCCCGAGAAGTGAATCAACTGACTGGAAAGTAACCAATTCACATGTTTATAGCTAGAGTAGCCACCACAACATATCTCTTGACATGAGCTCTTAGAAGTGTTGTTAGGTACCGTCTGTTTTGACGTTTCCGTTTTGTTTCGCGTCTCCTTGCAGGAGATGCCTCGTCGTGGGACTGGCGAGACTGGCCGCGGGCGCGGCCGAGGGCGAGGTCGGCTAGGTGGACGTGCTGTCGTTGACGTCTCGGTGGACCAGCCACCACTCCCTGGCATCCAGGCCCAGGACCTCGCCAGACTGATACGGGATATTGTGCGAGAGGAGCTCCACCCACCGCCCCGAGCACCTCCTCCTGGGGTTGCAGAGGGGGAGTCCTCTGTGGGACCACGCGACGGATGCGGCGCCGGACACGAGGGAGGGGATGGGCCCCTGTCGCCCCCACCTTCCTCCGACACTTCTGTACACGAGACACCTTCGCCTGGAGGTGCACCAGCACCTCCCCTACAGCACCACTTCGAGCTTTTCGGACAGTTCCGGAAGCTGAAGCCCCCCTCCTTCAAGGGGGATGAGGACCCGACCGAGGCAGAGGACTGGCTTGAGCAGCTGGAGAAGATCTTCGACACCCTTCGCCCCCCGGTGGAGTGCCGCGTGGCCTTTGCCACGTACCAGCTGGAGAGTGCGGCACACCGGTGGTGGAGGGCGGTCCGGGGACAGGAGAGGGACGAGCCGACGTGGGACCAGTTCGTCACCCTCTTCTGCGAGCAGTACTTTCCCCAGACGTGGCAGGACCAGAGGAGGCGGGAGTTCCACACTCTCCGCCAAGGGACGATGACCGTGAGCGCGTACCGCACGCGTTTCTTGGAGCTGTCCCGCTTTGCAGCGACAGCGGTAGCCACTGAGGAGGAGCGCCTTTGGAGGTTCACCGAGGGGCTCCGGCCTGCGATCCGGGGGTATGTCAAACCCCTGAAGCTGCCGACGTTTTCGAGAGTGGTAGAGGCAGCCATGACTTACGAGGAGACCAACCCGTCCGCGCGAGAGACCGACGGCGGGCGGAAGAGGCCCTTTCAGCCAGACTTCTCACAGGGCCGGCGAGAACGGAGACACGTGGCGTCCGCAGGAGAGCCGTCACGTTGTGCAGGGCCATCACTGGCCTTTGGGGGCCCTCGACAGGGGCCAGTCGCCAGCACCGGACCCCCGCCTAGCCGACAGCAGGGACTCACTGAGGGCGGGAGTCGGGTTCCCCTCTGCTACCAGTGTGGCCAGCCGGGCCACGTCAGGAGGGACTGCCCATCTAGGGCAGGAGGTCAGCAGATACTTCCCGCGCAGAGCACTGGAGGGCGCGCAGGAGGCCGCGGTTTCCAGGCGCGAGGAGGAGGACCGCAGTCGCTAGGAGGGTACCGGCCAGCACCTACCCGTCCGACGCAGAGTGTGGCTGCTTCGTCCGCACCTAGAGCTGAGGGGCGTATCAACGCCCTAACACACAGGGACGCCAGAGCTTCGGGATCCGTGGTAGCAGGTATGGTTTCAGTTTCTGGCAGACTCGTTTACACGCTTTTCGATTCCGGAGCTACGCACTCGTTTGTCGCAGACAGTTTCGCAGTTAGTTTGGACCAGGATTATACATTGTTAGAGAACCCGTTCGTAATCAGAGGTCCGAGTGGTCAGCTGTTTGTAGCTGAGGAGGTGTACACGGGTTGCGGGGTCAGCATCGGGGGACACAGCCTGCCAGCTGACCTGATTATGATACAGATGGAGGACTTTGGGGTGATCCTGGGGATGGATTGGCTGTCCGCTTACCACGCATTGGTAGACTGCTTTGAGAGGAAGATTTTCTTCTCCATTCCGGAGTTGCCTTCCTTCGAGTTTCACGGGCAGCCAGTGGACGGAGGTTTCAGGTGCATTTCGTCACTTCGGGCGGCGAGACTTTTGAGCTAGGGGTGTGAGGGCTTCTTAGCTTGTGTGGTGGCAGAGCACAGCCCCGTGGCAGATTTCCAGAGCATCCCGGTGGTCAGAGAGTACCCCGACGTGTTTCCAGACGAGTTACCAGGACTACCGCCCGAGCGTGAGATCGAGTTTGAGATCTCACTAGTACCAGGGACCAACCCCATCTCCACCGCGCCATACAGGATGGCACCGCTTGAGCTGCGAGAGCTCAAGTCTCAGTTGCAGGACCTTTTGGAGAAGGGTTTCGTGAGGCCCAGTGCGTCTCCCTGGGGAGCCCCGGTACTGTTTGTGAAGAAGAAGGATGGGACCCTACGCCTTTGTGTGGACTACAGACAGCTGAATAGGGTCACCATCAAGAACCGATATCCGCTGCCGAGGATTGACGATTTGTTTGACCAGTTGCGGGGTGCCACGGTGTTTTCCAAGATCGACTTGAGGTCTGGATACCACCAGTTGAGGATCAGGGAGACCGACGTCTCCAAGACAGCTTTCCGCACCCGGTACGGACACTACGAGTTTTTGGTCATGCCGTTTGGGCTGACCAATGCCCCCGCTGCTTTCATGGACCTGATGAACCGGGTGTTCAGACCGTACTTGGACCAGTTTGTGGTGGTTTTCATAGATGATGTACTCATCTATTCTAGAGATCGGACGCAGCACGGACAGCACTTGCGGATGGTTCTGGACACTCTGAGACGACGCAGGCTGTACGCCAAATACAGCAAGTGCGAGTTCTGGTTGAGGGAGGTGACCTTTTTGGGTCATGTGATCTCTGGAGACGGCCTGGCGGTGGATCCCGCCAAGGTCGAGGCAGTGCTCAGGTGGGCGAGACCGCGTTCAGTCACTGAGATTCGCAGTTTCCTGGGACTGGCAGGTTACTACAGACGGTTCATCAGAGGGTTTTCGCAGATTGCACGTCCTATGACACAGTTGACTCGGAAGGATGTGCCTTTCACTTGGATAGACGCCTGTGAGGCGTGTTTTCTGGAGCTGAAGGAGAGGTTGACCTCGGCTCCTGTGCTCACCATTCCTGACAGTAGTGGCGGGTTCGTTGTGTACACGGACGCTTCCTTGCAGGGGTTAGGAGGTGTGCTCATGCAGAGGGGTCACGTGGTCGCTTACGCTTCGCGGCAACTGAAGCCCCATGAGCATACCTACCCTACCCACGACCTAGAGTTGGCAGCTGTTGTCTTCGCGCTGAAGACATGGAGGCATTACTTGTACGGTGAGACCTTCGAGATTTTTACAGATCACAAGAGCCTCAGATATCTTTTTGACCAGAAGGAGCTCAACATGAGACAGAGACGTTGGCTGGAGCTCCTGAAGGACTACGACTGCAGCATCACCATGGACTTGGTGGTGGGTTTACCTGTTACCCAGCGAGGACACGACGCGGTCTGGGTAATAGTGGATAGGTTGACGAAGACGGCACGATTCTTGCCGATCCGAGTCACTTTGGGACCAGCACAGTTGGCAGAGAGGTACATCCGTGATGTGGTGCGACTACACGGAGTTCCGCGGGAGATCGTATCCGACCGGGATACCCGCTTTACGTCCCAGTTTTGGGCTGAGTTTCAGCAGGCTTTGGGGACGAGGTTGAGGTTTAGCACGGCTTACCACCCCCAGACGGACGGACAGTCGGAACGCACGATACAGACACTTGAGGATCTTTTGCGTGCCTGTGTACTAGACTGGAGGGGCTCTTGGGAGGAACACCTGCCCCTGGCAGAGTTTGCATACAACAACAGTTATCACTCGAGCATCGGCATGGCTCCCTACGAGGCTCTGTACGGACGGAAATGCACGGCACCCTTGAGTTGGGTTGAGGTGGGGACCAAGTGGGAGGTTGGCCCCAGGTTGATCCGGCAGAGTCAGGAGGTAGTTGAACAGATCCACAGACGACTCCGCACTGTCAGGAGCAGACAGAAGAGCTACGCAGATCGCAGACGCAGAGAGGTGCAGTTCGAGGTTGGGGACCACGTCTTTCTTCGTGTTTCGCCCATGAAGGGCTTACAGCGGTTTGGGGTGAGAGGGAAGCTCGCGCCGAGGTTCGTGGGGCCCTTCGAGGTCCTGGAGCGGGTTGGACCCGTTGCTTACAGACTTGCCCTTCCCCCGCAGCTTTCTGGTGTGCACGACGTGTTCCACGTGTCCAACCTCAGGAAGTACGTAGCCGATCTCAGCCACGTACTGAGTCACGAGAGCGTCGAGGTGAGCGACGACCTGACCTACCCCGAGCGGCCAGTGCAGATCCTAGACCGAGCCGTCCGCAGGTTGAGACGAAAGCAAGTACCCCTGGTAAAGGTTTTGTGGAGGAGCCAGCGGTACGAGGAGGCTACCTGGGAGCCTGAGGCGGCAATGCGGGAGCGGTACCCAGAGCTTTTCGCGGGTACGTCTTTTCGGACCGGCTTCGGTCCTCTTTGAGTTTGTTATGGTTATTTGGACATCCTTTTTCCGCACCCTAGTTGGCGCAAGTTTCGGGGACGAAACTTCCTTTGAGTTTGTTATATTGTAACGAGCGCGTACCCCAGACGTCTTTTAAGACGTCTGGGAGGTGGCCCAGACGTCTGTCAAGACGTCTGGGATCACATCCAGACGTCTGACCAGACGTCCGGGATAGTTTACAGACGTCTGACGAACAGTTATACTCGCACGGGATATTCGTCTGCGCGCCTGTGCGCGCAGACCTGCGATCCGCATCTTCTCTGCGGCTGCAGGCGACTGCGGCCGTCTCTCTCCTCCTCTCCGCGCGGCGTTAAAAGGGGGAGGGGGCGCGCCTCCCCTCCCGTCTCCACCATCTTCCTCCTCTCCTGCTGCGGGCGGAGCGAGCGGACGCGAGGGCGCAGCGGCAGCGGCGCAGCAAAGGCGCGGAGGAGCTGCGGCGTGCGAGGGCGGGACTCTGCCGTGAGGGCGAGCTCGCCGGGAGCGACTTGGCCGGCCGGCGGAGGGCGCAGGGGGCGCAGAGCGTCGCGAAGAGGGACCTGCTGCGGGCGGAGCAGCGGACGCGCGAGGTGCGACGCGGGCGGCGTCGCGAGCGGAGGCCGAGCGAGGTTCTGATTCTGGAAAAATCTCCAGAATCAGACGTCTGGACTGATATCCAGACGGCAAGGTCGACGTCTGTGTGATCATACAGACGTCTGAAAGGTGAGTTCCGCTTTCTCCTCCTTCTTTTGTCGACTGACCGTACTGAAGGAGGAGGGTTGGCTGTGCGCAGGTGTTCGGATTCGTCATCCTTTGCGAATCCGACGTCTGGAAGTTGTACCAGACGGCGGGAGTGACCTCCAGACGTCCGGAGAGACCATCGGACGTCTGGGATCTAGGAGAGACGTCGCCACAGACTTCTGGACGTCCGGGGAACCACGCCGAACAGGTAATTCTCTGATCCACCGTTTAAGACGTCTGGAAGGAGTTCCAGACGTCTGATTTTGCACAGTATTGTCTTTCTCGACCCGTTTAGGGCCCGTTTGGGCTCCGTCTTCCACGATTCGAGTTGCGTTCGATTCAGAATTTATTCCTCTACCCGCCTACAGTAGCTATACACTGTTTTGAGACACTCCTTGTGTTTGATCCTTGTGATAGGACCTCGTTCGGTTGCCGTCTTGAGAGTCGCGGAGGCGCGCGGGATTCCCGACCACGCCCCCATTACTTCCGTTGTACCTGGTAGAGTGGTTTTAAGCATTAATAAGATCTGTTAAAGTATGGAACCATAACTAGAACCTAGGGCATTGCATGAACCCTAGGAATGAGAAATGTATGGAATGATAGCTCCTAGGTGTTGCATGAATCCTAGGGCCGGAAAACTAGATTGTATGATAGATCCTAGGATATGGCATGAATCCTAGGATGGAAAAACTAGTGGAATGTATATTACTGCAGTCTTGGAAAAATGGAAAGGAATATATAAGCTGCCTGTGAAATTAATTAACAGCTGCCTGTTATGAACAAAGAAACATGTTTGAGATCATGGAAATTGAGAACGTGAATCTGGAAAGTGAAACATATGATGTTCTGAGATAAAGGGCTGGAACCCTACGGGGAATTAGGAGTGGAACTCCTGGAAAGAAAAGGAATGGAACTGAGATGTAGTTGTACTGTCTCTTGGGTACGCAGTACCAAGGGAAGTACCTGTACCTGTTTTAGTGCAGAGTGGGGCCAGCCGCCCCAGGGACCCGGGGTTAGGCTTGGCCGCTCTGTACCGACTTGTTGGCCCTCGTGTACGTAGTACCGAGGAGAGCTAGTAGTGTTAGGAGAGTACTAGCTACCCCACGGGCCCCGGGGTTCTGCTAGCCTCCTTCACCGACTTGTTAGGCCCACTAGGGCAAACCAGGGTAGTCAGACGAGGGTGCGCGGACTGTGGAGGGGCAAGGCCCCGGTTTGGTTACTGTGGAGGGGTTGGACCCCTGTTACTGAGAGGGCTCTGCCCTGGTTCCGTGCTGTGCTTTGGGCGCACCCGTTAACGGAAACGACTGACCGCGTGCCAGTATGGGCTAGCTACCTGTGCGTTTATCGCGCGTGCCGTAGTCACCGTTACGTCTGTCAGTGACCTTGGGGTGGTTGACTGAGGGTAGGATCACCACGGGGGACTCTCCCGGCCAGGAGAGCACCACGTGCTACTTCTACTGTTGGAAAAGACTGCAATCAAGATCGTCCCACGAGGACATTCGAGATCAAGTAAAGGATCTGAGAAGTAAATGAAATAGTGAGAAAAATTGAAAGATGTAAATAAAGGAAGTAATAGAACATAACAGCTACTGTACACTCTACTGTTGCCTTTAGTTAGTTTTCCACTCTACTCAGCGTTTTGCTGACGTGTTACACTCGTTACCTTTTTCAGGACCAGGTGTTGAGCAGCCAGGGTCGGCGGCTGCAGAGGACGCTGGGCCGAGTAGGGTCCAGTAGAGTTGCCACAGCTTTGTACCTTCTTTTGTTTCTGTTCTAGTGAGCAGTTTTGTTTCCGCTGTACCTTCTTTACCTGCAGTTTTTGTTATATGATAAATGTTGTTTTACTGTTGTGGTGGTGCCTACTGTAGTAGTTTCTTTCCTTACTGCTGTACTTTTTACTGTTAGTTATATTCATGCTGAATATGGTTTATTTTACTGTCTTTTGGTTACTTCCTCGTTGGACGACTGGGTCTTGGGATTAGTCGAGTCGGTCCGGTTCTCGTGTCTCGTAGGGACTCGGGAACCGGGTCGTTACAGTGGTCCTACCCCATTAAACTATCGGGAAGATCCACTATCCGGTATTCGGTCTGCCGGCTATACAATGTGTAAGTGCCTGACGGAGGCCTACCCTTTTTCACCTTCACGGGCATTTGCCTAAAAAGCAGGTGGAACAAAGCAAAATGGGGAGCAATCCCCAGATGTAGGCAGAGGGCGGTAAAGGCATTCAGCACCAATCAACAATTAAGCTAAGCTACAAAGGGGCAAGGTGGAAAAGCAAAGGAAGGAGGACACAAAGGGATTCAAGGGCACCCTAGGTCATGCTCTATGGAGTATTTACATATAATAAACATGTCGTTCAACTTGTTTGAACACAGACGGGTCTCAGACCCATAAGCCTCAAACGGCGCCCCGCCAAGCCCGTACTCCTGCAAAAAAGACAAAATCACAAATCGACTATGGAAGTCTAAAGAAAAATCGTATAAAGACTTGGTCTAGACAGAGACTCGAGAGGATAAAGAAGCAACAGACTTATCCTTGCTTGCAAAACCCGACATTGCAGCTTTCGCTTTAAAGAGGCCTCGACACGGTGGTGCTCCAACGAAGGATGTCCCCTCACACCGCTCTACCGAGAGTAAAAGCTCTTTGCACAAGCTCTCTCCGAGGTAGGTGGGTCATTAACCATGACCTACCACCCCTATATATAGCCCCCCACAGAGGGTGGTTCCCCCCTCACGGGGCACAACGTTCGAAAAAATGAAATCCCACCGTATCTGATGCAGATTCCAAATATATCGCTAAAGGCAAAGAAAACCTTGACCATCATTACGAGCATTTAATACCCCTAAGCACATATCCGCTGTCACAGAAAATGGGTGCTCCCATCAATGGTCGGCACGACACTTGAGGCCATCGCCTCATCATAACGACAATAAATGCTGGTCTCTTCAGATAATGAGACATCATTTCAATCTCAGCGTAACTGGCCATTACCCGTGGAAAAAGTAGGCGGGCACACCTTAAAACCACCTCCTAAGGCCGGTGACATAGTAGGCAGATGCGCCTTGAAACCACCTCTTAAGGCCGGTGACATAGTAGGCGAACGTGGCTCAAAACTACCCCTTAAGGCCAATAAGCCTTATAATCGCCTCCTAAGGCTGGTGGCATAACAAGCCCATGTGCCCCATACAACCTCTTAAGGACCATACAACTACGAGTCTTCACCTCAAAAATACTGCTATATAACAAATTCACCCCCACTTAAACACATAGACGGGGCAGCATTTGGGGGCATTACCTACCACAGAGTTTCTACTCCAAACATTACTCTCTCAACAAGCATTCGCTTGCTCGAGAGTAAGGGGCATATAATGAGGGACAAAAAATGCCCTCAAACCTGAAACCTCGTGATAGGCCCGAAAAGAAGGATCCGAATGGAGAAGCTTGGATACAGGCGGGTTTGGGGATCCAACCTACCTACATCCAAAGAGAACCTCCTGTAGACGGATCTGGAAATCCAACCTGCTTGCACACGAGAAGGCTGGGCATAGTCGGACCCAGAGGACCCTATCCGTCAGAAGGTTCAGCAAGGGTATAGTAGGCCTGTGCCCCCAATAAATGCTGACAGTGGTAGCCGCTATTAATAACTTGGCAGCATATCTGCTTAGAAGATCTTGCTTGGAGCTCGATTCGCTCAGAAGATCTCGTTGGGAGCTCGATCCCAGCACTATAAATAGATGGGAAGGTCCTTAAGGCTTCCCCCAAGCAATCTGAGAGAAATCGAGAGGTTGTATGCTTTGTAATCTTGCCAAATTTTTAGTGCATAGTGGGGAGCTCCATCCGCTCCCTAGACGTACACCCCTTGCGATGGAACTAGGTAACCATTTCCTGTGCCATCTGTGTGATTACTTAGATCCCATGATCGGATCATCTTCCCAAGGAGGTTCGATCATTACTTGAGTCGGATACTCCATATCTCGGGGTGCCGATCAATACCTATTAGACAACACATAGCTACTTGTTAGACCTTAGAAACCTAGATCAAAAAAGATCTTATGTCAGAAGCTCGAATCCTAAATTGATTCTCACATCAAATGTCCAACAATAGGATAAACATCCTATTAGATGATTGATGTTAGACTACCTTACGTTATTAATAAGTGTCGTTATTGTGTCATAGTATAACGAGTAAGATAGATAACATATTTTATAATTTATACTAGTTTTGAGTCCAGGTTGTTCACTGGAAGGCTTAATTAGTAAAATATTCATCAATTATTCTTGAATTTATTCCTAATTATTTTAATTAAGTTAATATTAAAGATCTATTAATTAACATTTCTACTAAATAAACTTAACTTATACTTGTAATACATATTTAACTCAAGCTTAATTACTTAATTAAATTACTAGCTATGTATATCTTAGTTCTACTTACTGATAATTTAATTAATACTCCTATAACTTGACTACTTAATTTATTAATTTAGTAAACTATAAATTACCTTATAACTTACTATTTACTTAATTACTTAACTTAAGTAACAATTATTTAACTTATTTAGTTAAGTTATAAATACATAACTTCATTGATTAATTAAGTTATTAGTAATAGATTATTTAATTAATTACATAATTAGAATACATTAGAATCATGAATTAATTGTAAAAATTAAATAATGTACACATGGTAATCAATTCCATTTGAATAATGAACATGTATTAAAATGTCAAACATGAAATTTAATTTAATCACAACACTTAACATTCATAGCCATAACCTTTACACTTTAAATAAGTGTTTCTTCTCAACACTTACAATTTTTCATGCTTTTCGTACAAGGCAACAGGGGCTCAACAATTTTTACTCAAAAAAGATTGGTAACATGTGGCACAATCATTGCCCCAAACTGAATCAATGGTCAAGATCAATCGATCGGACCACAATTACATCGGCGAGTGATGGTGGATCTACGTGATAAGTAAATAGCATTTGTTGTAGTGCGCTAAATCGCCGTCAATTTTAATAATAACCAGATTGGGAGTCTAGGTTGAACACAGGGAGGCAACAATCGAAATTCATGTATGCAGAAGAAAGCAAATATGGACTAATACTAACTACGATAATAGAGAGAGAGAGAGTAAGGGATAGAAATAAAAAGAATTTTATTTATACTAGAAAAATGATTACACAGAGTTTTGCTATTCTACTAGAACAACTAGAATAGAAACAAAATAAGAGAAGATTTGGACCACAGTCACAGCGGTAGAGAGATCCGTCGACAGAGTCAAAGAGGATGTAGAGAGGACATCCAATAAAGGAAAGCTTGGTGGAAGAGGGTGGACCTAAGGGGAAGGGATGACCATGGTAGAATTCAAGGCGTTCTACTTAGGAGGCGATGGAAGAAGGTGGAAGATTTTTGGTGGAGGAAGAGATGATTAAGGGGGCATGACCTATGGGTTTTTATAGGAAAGATAGAGGCTTCCTATTGGTCCAACTAGTGTGCCTCGAATCAATGATGTGGATGGCCTGGATTTAATTAGGTTAGGATTAAAGGCTAGGATCAAGTCTAGGTAGATAGGCTAGGTTGCTTTAGTTAGAATTGGATAGAGGTTGTTGCAACAACTTTATAGGATTTGCCTCACTTGTCTCAAATTTTTGGCCTTGTTCTTTTCCGAATTTCAAATTCCATATAAAGGAAAAGATATAGCCCTTGAAATTAGCTTTCAAATGTAACTTGAATCACTCAATTTGGACTTACAATGAAAAAGGTATGGCCAAAATACTAGACATGTGTTAGGCTATTACGAATTTCGAAATTAGGAGTAGGATTTGGTTTAAGTTTTGTTTTTCTAAGGGGTAGGACCTATTTTTGGCTGGCCATCTTGGGTCTAAAATTAAGGCTCATGGCTGGCCTCTAGGTTGGTTAATTCGGTTAGGTAATTAGGCTCTAGGTTAATTAGGTTCCTAAATTGGGCTAGACCTAGGGTTAATTGGATTTAGGTCCAATTGTAGAAACTGACTCAATCCTCTTCCAAGTAAGCTCAATCTTGAATCTCCTGTCTATAGGGCTCCAAATTGCTCCAAACCTGATACTTGCACATATGACACAAGAGAGAGCAAGGTACAAGATATAAATTTGGGTAAAATTGTAGAAAAATCCAAACTTATTCAATATTTACAAAATGCACCTATATGACTAAATTGACCTAACTAAATGCACTCTACCTTATTCAACCCTTAGATTAGCATTATTTAGGCATAATTAATATAAATATATATAGTAATATCAAACCCCATGCCTATCTTTTGCTAGTCCTCGAGCAAAATAGAGATTGAAAATTGAGAAAATAGCATTTACATGAGAAACATAATTGCGAGTTTTTGAGCTTAATTCAAATTAGAAATCCCCCAATCTTGATTTTTCACCAAAGCAAAGGAATCATACACAAAACCTTAAGGGCGTGTTTATTTCGTAGCAATGGAATGGAGATGGAATATAATCAAGTATAGAATGGAATGAGGCAAGGAATGGAAAGGAATAGTTGATTCCATTTCTTTGTTTGGATTATGGTAGGTATGGACTAGTTAAGGATGGATCTAATTCCTTTTATTTATTTGATGCTATCGAGGCGAATGGAATCGAAACTTTTTTACATATTTGACTTAATACATTTTTAAAAATATGGTAATTGTCATTTTTAACATAAAATTTAAGTTATTTACATCTTAATCCATTAATAAGGAATAAATATTATTAATTTACGTAGGAGCCCTTAAATTTAAGGAAATATTTCAATTCAATCCATTACTTAATATATATTACACTAATTGAAATTTAACATACCTATCCAAACAAAATAGCAAACCAATAGATAAGGAAAGCATTGAAGGCTAATTTATGAAATATAAATATCTCAATAATAAGAATTTAATTACATTATTCATTGCGAGAATCGAAAAAAATAAACTCACAACAATTTTAATCTAAAAACTTTCTAGCAAAGCCTTCTTACTCATCATCTAAGAGAGTAGAGAAAAAATCCAATGGTTAAAAAATTTTTGAATCAAATAAAAAGATGTCAAGTTCTATAAATAGTTGAGGTTAAAGCAGTAAACAATCCAAATGGTTGAGGGTGTTCAGGTGTCTCAACAATAAAATTATGCATTTACACAAGTAATAACAATAGGGTTTGGATTTCAGGGCAAATTTTCTTCGAGCTATATGGTTGTGCTACAGTAGTGATTTTTTTTTTAAATTCATTTGTACCATTATTTTTTTTTGGAGATCAAAACTTTCTTCCTCCAACACAACCAACATCCATCAAGCTCCCCTGCCACACCCACATCCATCAACACCTCCTGCCACAGCCACATCCATCAAACCCTCCGCCTCCAACACCCACACCACACCCACCACAATCGACATCCATCTCCTGCCACACCCACATCCACACCCACAACTGACATCCATCAACCCCTTCTGCCACACCCACATTCATCAAGCCCTCCGTCTCCAATACCGACAGCCACACCCACCACAACCGACATCCATCTCCTGCCACACCCACATCCACACCCACACCCACACCCACATCCATCAACCCCTCCTGTCGTACCCACATCCACACCCTCACCTACATCCATCAACCCCTCCACCTCCAACACCCATAGCCACACCCTCAATCGGCAGTAACCACCCAGACCTCTACCTCCAACACCCACAACCACACCTACAACCGGCAACAACCACCCAGACCTCAGCCTCCAACACCCACACCCACACCCACACCCACAACCAGCAACAACCCAGACCTCCTCCCTCCAGCACCCACAACCGGCAACCACCTAAACCTCCACCTCTAGCATCAACAACCACACCCACAACCACCACCACTCTTCGCCTCCGTTGACCCTCCTCCCCCACTCGAACACAGGCGACCATCCGCCTCCTCTGCAGCCCTCCTCCTCCCTTTCTGTTACGACCCGATCCCAAATCCTTACAGGACCCAAGACCGGCTCGCCTCGACTAATCTCACGACCTAGTCATCCAACGAGAAATAACCAAAAGCAGAAAATATTCCACAACCACAAGTACAATGTAACTAAGCAAAAAAAATACAGAGGCAGTAAAGAAATAGAACAAAATGTCTCATAATATTGCAGGCCATCACAACTACAATAGCGGAAAGTACATCGGAAATATAGCAAAAATTGTATTACATGTAAAAAATACTCACTACTACAACAAAAGAACATGCTGGAATAGAAAACGATAACAGCTAAGGCTGGGCTCGACTGGGCCCAGCTCCCTCTGCAACCGGTGGTGCTGGCTGCTTAACTCCCTGACTTGAACAAGGTTATAAAATTTCATAGTCAACTAACGCTGAGTAGAGTGGTAATTAAGCAATTTACATGTAATTAAGATAAGCAACTAATTAATTATTCATTTTCATTTATCTCAACCAAGTAGTTCTAATTTGTTTATTCTTTTATTTATCTGGTCATCTCTTGATCTTGTCTGTTCCTCAAGGGAATGATCTTGAATGCAGTCTTTCTCGTGATGTAGGATGTACACGTGGTGCTCTCCTAGCTGGGAGAGTCCCCCGTGGTAATCCTACACCCAGTCAACCATCCCAAGGTCACGGTCGCAACGTAGTGGTGACTACGACACACACGATAAGCGCACGGGTAGCTACCCTGCATTGGCATGTGGTCAGTCGTTTCCGCTAGCGGGTATGCCTAAAGGTATAGTACGGAACAGCATAGGGCCTTGCCCTCTCAGAACAGGGGTCTCGCCCCTCAGAACAGAATAGGGGTCTTACCCCTCTACAGTTTGCGTACCCTTGTCCGATTATCCCGATTTGTCCAGTGGGCCTAACAAGAGTCTATGTAGGGTGACTAGCCCTAACCCCAAGTCCTGTGGGGCGGCTAGCTCCCTCCCTACACTAAGTAGCTCACCTCGGTACCACGTATGCGAGGGCCGAACGGAATCGACGTAGAGTGGCCAAACCCACCTTTGGTCTCAACCCAAGAGGCAGCAAGCTCCCCTCTACTCTAAAGGGATAGTTGCTCTCCTTAGTATGACGTACACAAGGGCCAGCTCACTTCCCGTCTACTTACTAAGTTTTTTCCATATATAGGAGTTCTTCTCCTAATTCCACGTAGGGTTCATACTTGTATTCCTTTCATTCCATTTTCCAACATTTAGATCTTACTATTCATATTATGGGTTTCATTCTTATAACAGGTAGCTCATGTTTTACTAATTGAGAAAGCATCACATCAATAAACTAGTACACTTGCTAGCAAGTTGGTTTAACATGCATCTCAAGGAAACAGTGTATCTCAAGCAATATTTGTTCGTTTCTGCCCTAGGGTTCATTTCACGTCCTAGGGTTCAATTAAGTTATTCTAAACATGCACTTTGTTTGATTAAATCTTGATATTAAAGCAAACCACTCTACCAGGAACACATGAGAGGAATGGGGGCTAGAATCGCAGGTCCTTCATCTCTGCAGGTTCCGAACACACTATAAGATGGTGACCTGTACCAGTGACTAAGTTACATCAGACGAGTTCAAAATAGTATATACTCGACACTAACACGTAGAGAAATTTGAGTGGAAAACAACGGTACTTCATTTGTGAAAATCCGATTCCATTTAGGCCCTAAATGGGCCAAAAATGCACATACTATCTAAAATCAGACGTCTGGGAATAGACCCAGATGTCATAAACGCTCAGAACCTCACCTTACTTCCTCAGACATCCGAACCCCTCTGTAACCGTTTGAGGGTGATCCCAGATGTCGGATACTCCCTTCGGTCATCTGGGAGTGCCATCAGACGTTTGGCACTTCCTCCAGATGTCGTAAAGCACCTCGAAGGGCGTGCTTACGTGCCTTTCCAAGGTTTGTACCTGTGTACACACTTGTGAGTTAAAACCTTCGATAGTGTGATGTTACGTACGTAACATACATGCATGCATGCGCATTTAGGATGCTTACCTCAGCACTCCACGAGTTTTTAGATGTCCAGCTTCAGCTCTGGGCGTTCGCTGCCGCTTTAGACGTCTAACAGATGCTTCAGACGTCTAATACTGGAAAAATCTAGAATCTAGAAACTCCTCGTGCGGCTCGTCTTCCTCGCGCCTTCGCCTGTAGCATGGTAACAGCAGCTCCAATAGTTGCAGAGGATCGAGAGGCTCTCTCCATGAGCCCCTCCTCCTTGTGTGTATGCTCGCCTCCTCCCGCACGAGCTCCTCCGAGCTCCCATGGTTCCCATGGCTCCTCCAACCACCAACCTCAGCGCTCGCGGCTGCACCCGCAGAAAGGTGCCCATGCGCGCGAGCTCCTCTCGCTCATGCTCATTTGCCGCGCACCCAAGCTCCCCGAGCTCTCACAGCTCTCGACCACTCTCCTCTCTCCCTCGTCCACACTCCTGCGCATACACTCTCTTCCTCGCTCACACTCTCACCCTTTCTCCTTCTCCTCCTCATCCTGTCCCTCTCCTCCCTCTCCACTCGCTGTGGCAGGGGGCGGGGAAGAAGGTGGTCGCCGACAGGGGAAAGAAGATGAAGGTGGTGGTGTGGAGATGGAGTGGGGTGGAGGTGTTAAATAGAAGGAGTGGGGTGTTAGGGTTTTGGGGTGAGGGGAAAGTGTGCGTGCATGTGTGCGTGAATGTGTGTGGGTGAGGGAGAGGAGAGAGAGGGAAAAATTGCAACGTTTCCCTTGATAAACTCTCTTCTTCTCGAAGAATCCACACACTCAACTTAAAGAGTCAAAAAAATTTCGCGTTTACGTTCCTAACTTTCTGGAAAACTCCCAACAATCCTTGAAAGGTCATTTCAACATAACAAACTTAAAGGAAGTTTCATCCCCGAAACTTGAGCTAAGGAGGGTGTGGAAAGTATGTAAAAGCGCATAACAAACTTAAAGAGGACCAAAGTAGGTCTGAAGAGATGTACCCTTAAAAAGCTTCGGGTACTGCTCTCGTATTGTCGCCTCAGGCTCCCAAGTCACCTCCTCGTACCGCTGGCTTCTCCATAAAACCTTCACCAGTGGTACTTGCTTCCGTCTCAGACTTCAGACGACTCTATCTTGTATCTGTATTGGCCTCTCAGGATTGGTCAGGTCGTCTCCCACCTCGATGCTCTCATGGCTCAGAACATGGTTGGGATTGGCGACATACTTTCTGAGGTTGGACACATGGAACACGTCGTGTACTCCAGAGAGCTGGGGAGGAAGGGTGTTGAACGCACGAGTTGCTACGCTAACGTGTTCGATTTTGAAAACCTATCGTTATAGTTTGAAAGCGAAGAACTTGTGTTCAATAAATAAAATTTATACCAGAATGGAAATCCTGGGTCGAACTCTGGGAGGCTACGTCGATCTATATTCACAATTATATTTTTTTAGAATTTTTCTTGAAAAGTGAGGCGATGTAATTACAATGAAGCCATAATAACAATCAGACTAAATGAGAGAGAGAGAGAGAAAACATGCATTCAATAATTCAAAATGTTTACACAATAAAACCAAATAAGAATTATACTAGAAAGCGGGAAATCAGCTACACTAGAAAGCAGGAAAATTCTACACTAGAAAGCTGTAAAGAAGAATGGGAGAGAGAAGTTATCCTCAACGATCGCTTGGAGGACAAGCCAGACGAGACGTCGCCTGGACGAAGGAGGACGGAGTGGGAAGAAGGAGATCGAGGCAGGAGGAATGAGAACGAAGCAGCACGTCATCGTCGTCGCGGGATCCGTTTCCGAGATGAGAGCGAAAATTTGACGTTATCTCACGAGGAGCATCCCGGGTGTGGGACAAGCTTCTCTTGAGCTTTGGAGAGGTAGAGAAGAGAAGGAAGGGATGAGAATTTCGTATGGAGGGGGTTTCCTTTTATAGTTGCAAGGAGTGGGGGCAATTTGGTCATTACAACTCTAGAAACATTAATTTAGGACCTTTAGTGACGGATAAAACCGTCGCTAAAGGTCCGAACGTGGCTGACGTGGGTGGTGCGCTCGCACCTCTTCGCCTGTTGCACACTCAACGCATGCTCACGTTCACTGAATCTCAACCATTCGATCGTGAGATCGAATGGCTGAGATGCATTCCTCGCCGTGCCTTAACTGTGCCCGCGTCAGATTGAGTGTTGAAATACGCGTTTGATCGCGCATGCGTGATTCGTGCTCCCAGATCACGCCACGTCTCCGCATATGAACTGTCCACTCACCATCTGACTGCTCAATTGAGCCTGCTCCATGCTCGCGCCTGATTTAAGGCTCGCAAGGGCTCGACCTCGCGACCTTTGCTTCGCCCGCAGTGTCATCTCTGTTGCGCTACGCAGTGTTTTGAGTCATGCAGATGTTAAAAAGCCAGGCGGCTGAGATCAGCCAAGCCTTGAGGAGAAAGATAGCAGCAGCGGTCTTGGAGGTCGGTTGGGCAACTGGTTGGCCGTCCATCTTTTGAGTGTTATAGATGGTGCCATGGGTGTTGGATTGAGTCGATTTTCACACTGTTAGGCTGCGATCGTCGATCCGAATCCATCTGTGTGGTTAGATTTGTCGTTTGAAGTGTGGATTCACACCATCTTGGCCCTTGATCTTCTAGGGTTCCTCTGTCACTATCAGATGCTATAGATGTCTAATTAGGGCAATCTTGGAGTCGTTGAACTCCAATCGTCGCCCTGATCACATCTGTATGGTTGGATCTTCAATTCGAGGCCCCGATAAAAAGTTTTCCCTGTCCATGAACATAAAAGGAGATAATTAACCTCCATTTTATTCAAACTGCTCTAAATGCAAGATGATGCATGTTATGCAATATTTATAGTATGCAATGCAAACCTATGCTTAAGAACATGCATAAATAGACATCTTAAGTAGTGTAAACATGTTTACATCAAAGGGCAAGCCGGTAAGCAACGGGTCCAACTCGCTCCAAGACCTTAAAGGGTCCTACAAACCTCGACGCAAGCTTCCCTTTCACCCTAAAATGCTGCAAGCCCTTCATGGGCGAAACACGGAGGAAGACGTGATCTCCAACCTCGATCTGTACCTCCCTACGCTTCCTGTCAGCATAGCTCTTCTGCCTACTCCTGACAGTACAAAGTCATCTGTGAATCTGCTTTATTACCTCCTAACTCTGTCGAATCAGCCTGAGGCCAACCTCCCACTTGGTCCCCACCTCGACCCAACTCAAAGGTGCAGTACACTTCCTCCCGTAGAGAGCCTCGTAAGGTGCCATCCGATGCTGGAATGATAGCTGTTATTGTATGCAAACTCTGCCAGGGGCAAATGCTCCTCCTAGGAGCCTCTCTAGTCTAGTACACAAGCGCATAGGAGGTCCTCGAGTGTCTGTATGGTGCGCTCTGACCACCCATCGGTCTGGGGGTGGTAGGCGGTACTGAACCTCAGACTGGTCCTCAATGCCTGCTGAAACTCTATCCAGAACTGGGAAGTGAAATGAGTATCCCTGTCGAATACGATCTCGCGAGGGACACCGTGCAGGCACACCACATCTTTGATGTATCGCTTGGCTAGCTGTGTTGGCCCAAAGGTGACTTGGATCGGCAGGAACTGTGTCGTCTTCGTCACCCGGTCTACTATCACCCAAACTGTGTCGTGTCCCCGCTGGGTAACTAGTAGATCCACCACCAAGTCCATGGTGATACTCTCCCACTTCTACTCTGGCACAGGAAGTGGCTGTAACGGCCCTGCAGGCCTCTGGTGCTCAGCCTTCACCTGCTGGCACACCAAGCACTACTGAACAAACTCACCAACATCCTGCTTCATCCCCCTCCACCAGAAGTCACACCGCAGATCATGGTACATCTTTGTATTTCCAGGATGTATGGTGAATCGGAACCCGTGCGCCTCACTCAGGATCTCTCTCAACAGCTCCTCATCTCTAGGAACTCATAGGCGTCCCTTCATGCATAGTATCTTGTCTGAGACAGAAAAGTCTCCTGTGTCCCCTATTAACACCTTGTCTCACAGTGTCTGTAAGTATGGATCAGCCATCGGTCCTACCACAATGTGGTCTATCAGCTATGGTCATGCCTGTTGCGTCACTGTCACTGCCCTACAGTACCCCTATGACTCCCGGGGTTGCCAACTGCCCACCTCCTCCATGAGTCTCCAACTCTGAGCCTACAAGCTGGCTAAGTGGGTGGGCGCCTTCCGGCTCAAGGCATCAGCCACCACATTAGTCTTCCCTAGGTGGTAGGAGATGCTGCAGTCGTACTCCTTCAGGGGCTCTACCAACATCTCTGTCTCATGTTGAGCTCCTTTTGGTCAAACAGGTACCTGAGGCTCTTGTGATCTATGAAGATCTTGAATGTCTCACCATATTGGTAGTGCCTCCATGTCTTCAGCGCGAAGACAACTGCTGCCAGCTCTAAGTCATGGGTGGGGTAGCTATGCTCATGGGGCTTCAATTGCCGCGAAGCGTAAGAGACAACGTGACCCCGCTGCATAAGCACACCACCCAACCCTTGTAACGAAGCGTCGGTGTAAACCATGAACCTACCACTACTATCTGGGATGGTAACCATAGGAGCTGAAGTCAGTCTCTCCAACTCCTGAAAGCACGCCTCACACTCGTCTGTCCAGGAAAAGGGCACATCCTTCTGGGTCAGCCAAGTCATAGGATGTGCGATCTGAAAGAACCCTCTGATAAACCGCCGATAGTAGCTTACTAGTCCCAAAAAGCTGCGTATCTCTGTCACAGTGAGTGGTCTCTCCTACCTAAGCACGACCTCAACCTTGGTTGGATCCACAACCAATCCGTCTCCTCAAATCACGTGGCCCAAGAAAGTCACCTGTCTCAGCCGAAACTTGCACTTGCTGTACTTGGCATACAACTTGCGTTGTCTCAATGTATCTAGGACCATAAGTAAATGCTATCCATGCTGTGCCTGATCCTGGGAGTAGACTAGGACGTCGTCGATAAACACCACCACAAACTAGTCTAAGTATGACCTGAAAACACGGTTCATCATGTCCATGAAAGCAGCAGAGGCGTTGGTTAGGCCAAACAGCATGACCAAGAACTCAGAGTACCCGTGCCGAGTACGGAAAGCTATATTGGAGATGTCAGTCTCCTTGATCCTCAACTGGTGGTAACCTAACCTCAAATCTATCTTAGAGAACACTGTACGTCTCTCAAATTGCTCAAAGAGGTCGTCGATACGAGACAGCGGTACTTGTTCTTGACGGTGACCCGATTCAACTGTCGGTAGTCGATAGAAAATTAAACTCTTAATTATAATAAATATATATATATATTTTCTTCTTTATTATAGATGAATATACCCCTCTTATTATTTTTATTTTTCAAATTTTTTTATTTATATATTTTTATTTTTATGTTTATAAGGTTTTCCAATTTTTATGAACTTTTCAAAATTTTTTCAAATTTTTATGAAATTTTTTATTTTTTAAAATTTTTATCATTTTTGGAATTTCTATTTTTTAAAATTTTGTGAATATTTAATTTTTATGTGTTTTTTTATTTTATCTATTTACACACACTTAAAGTGAAAATTTCACTTCAACACCCCCCTAAGCCAAGATTTTACAATGTCCTCATTGTAAGAAGGGTGAAAATATATTACACTTCATTTAGTATAGGGTGGTGGAAGGAGTCGAATAGAGGAGATCGAAGATCTCTGTGCGAACGATTTCAAGTTTGACCAAAGGTCAGAGTAGTTAGTCGGACTAAATGAAGGTAATCGGTAAAATATGAAGTGAAAAATCAAAGTGTAGAAGAAAATCAAAAGGTAAAAACAGGAAACAGCTATATACAAATGCTAAGTTTTACGCCTTCAGCTAGGCGTAAACCCTAGTGAAAAGCTCCTACAAAGAATAGGTATATGGTAAAAACATAGGAGTTATGAAATAATTGATTCAAAAATAGAAAAACAGATATGAACCACCCGGTAAAAACTCGTCCAAAAATTGCCTAGAATAGATCTCACAGAACCAAAATCAGATTCTCGTGAAAAATCTTAGGAAGATCAGAGTGAATCTCATACATATCAGATTTGATTTAGGTTGAGATGTAGAATGTTAAAGATTAAGGCAATTCAAGAAATGATTCCAACCAAGTTCAGAAGATCAGCAGAGTCAGTTTTGATTCTCAATAATAGATGGATCATTTTGATACAATATAGGTTGCTGATGCGGGTTTGGTGGATTATTTTCAGGTAGTATAGAGTATGGGTTTTGATTAGAATCAAAGGCCTGATTAAGAAAATGTACTTGGCCTTGATTTTGCCTAGGATTTTGCAGATTCCTAGGATTCGGAATTGGCTAAGATGGAAGAGTACCTGGCTGACAAGACTCAGCCAAAAGCGTTATCTGATTTTGTAAATTAGCCAACTCTTCCTTACATTGCCTATGGATCTCAGCGAGAGCTTCAGCATTTTGTCACTGACTCTCTGACACAGCTCTCAAAATTTGGTCTAGCTGTGTATCTCTAATAGGCCTAGAGTAATTCTGCATACCCATCAGATTAGGCCTTAAATTTGGTTGCTGAGGAGGCAATGGAGGTGGGTTTAAATGGGTCTGATTAGGATAATTTGGTCTTTGATTTTGATTTTGATTAGCCTAAGAAAAATTTGGGTGGCTTCTCCATCCAGGATTATAGGTATTTGAATAAAGGTTTATTCTTGGAGTGTTTTCCTGGATAGCGTGTAAACCTAAAAGATATGGTGTGTTTTCCACAAAAGGCAAGGGTGGGGAAAAGGGTGGGTAAGATTGTGGGACAAAGGTCCCTCCTTGGGTTGGTGGAGTAAATAGAAAACCCAAGGAAGATGGATCTCTAGAATCCAGATTATTCGCAAATTCCCTCCCCACGGGAATTTGCGAAACAGGTGGATATGTAGGATTCGTAGCAAGTAGAGGTGTAAGAGTCTTCATCATATTTCTGACCTCATTGAGATGCTTTTCTACGATATTGACTTTGCCCAATTTTTCTGTAATTATCTCTAAATCCTTTGAACTAGACGGGTTACCGATCTTGTGAATGCCCTTGTGCGGATTTTGATGATTCGCGTTTGCTTCCCGCGTAAATTGTGACATTGATGCATTGTTGATCGAGTTTTCCGCCATCTCTTCAAATAATTCTGAGGCAGATTCTGCGTCGCGATTTAGGAAGTTCCCTCCACAAGAGGCATCGACTAGATTGCGAATGCCCTCTTGTAAACCATAGTAGAAGATGTGCATGAGTTGCCAACGAGGGATGTCATGATGTGGCCATTTCCTTTGCAATTCATGAAAACGTTCCCACGCTTCATGAATTGGTTCTCCTTGATTTTAATTGAAAGTAGTAATAGCTCACCTTAAAGCATTAGTTCGACCAATTGGAAAGAATTTCTTTAGAAAAGCAGATTCAAGTTCAGCCCAAGTTGAGATTGGTCTTGCAATTGTTCTATACCAGTAAGCAGCTTTGTCTTTAAGGCTAAAAGAGAACATTTTCATAAGTAAGATTTCCCTATTTTGATTTCGAGGTCCAAGAGTTTAAGATAAATTCTTTAGATCTTCTATATGTTGAAATGGATCCTCGGATGCAAATCCGTGAAAGTGAGGGATTAGACCAATGATGTTTGGCTTCAATTCAGGATCATTTTCCCCAATAGGTATCCTAACATTAGGCTCTACTTGTGCATTAGGTGGGTTGTAGTAATCTCTAAGTAGAGGCCTTGGACGATTGATCGGTAAATCAGGGATGTCAAAACCTGCCTCAGGTTGAGATGGAGGACGGGTTTGAAGAGTCTGCAAATTATTTAGGGCTGTCGTTAAAAGATTGATCTGTCTAGTTTTCTCAAGCATCCTAAGATTCTGGTTCAGGAGCGCCTCATGAACATCAAAAGGCAGCATCTCCCCCTGACCAGAAGAGGAAGGGATCTCGGGATTTTGATTCTACATCTTATCCATAGAAGTAGATGGATCAAACGGGAAAACCATTGGTTGCTTATCTGCAATTGGCCTGGGATCACCTATCAGCGATGGTGCAGGAGGCGGATGCAAAGATCGCCTCCCATCCATAAAATGGAAAATAATGTGCAAGTGCACACGCACACCACCGAAAAACAGCGGCACAAAAACTCGCAAAACAGCGTAAAGACGCGGGTTTTACTCTTCTTTCAATGGAAAGAAGAGATTCCTAGGATACGCAAAAGTAATTTGACGCAAGCAAATAGAGTAACAGTATCAAAATACGCATCCTAAGTTGTGTCTATGTAGTTGCGTAACCATAAGGCTCAAAGGTCTAAGGTCTAGGATTGAGACCGCTCACTACTGGCTCCCCAGGGCTTTAGTAGTGAGACAGACTTGTTAATCTTTGACAAAAGCCCTAAGAGGTGCAAAGAGGAGAGATAGAAAAATTAGACTTGTGTGACTCTAGTGATCGCCCTGTGTGCGCGATAACATGCAACAAACGATAGCGATAAAACCCACATGCATTTTGCAATCAGATTTAGTCACAATTTTTAACTTCCTCTTTTTAGTTAATCTTTTACAAGAATATATCAATTAAAATACAATGGCCACTTTTTAAAATCTTTTCAAACAAAATATATGGTCTTTTTAAATCTCAAAGTATAAGGATCTATGCGGATTTTCTCGTGTTTTCCTGCTGATGCGAGAAAAATAGTAAAAATTTCCCGAGTCAGATTTCGCTAAAAATATACTAGCAGATAATGTACTCCTAAGAGTATATGCCGATTATATGCTGCTGCTAGTCAGATAAGATGTATTTTTGTATTTTTTTAATTTTCTAATGCAACAATTGTTACGAACGCGTGGCTTCAGACGTCTTTTAAGACGTCTGGGAGGTGGCCCAGACGTCGGACCAGACGTCTGGGATCCGATTTCGGCGGCACGCACGGTTGCGTCTGCGCCCCTGCGCGAGCAGACCTGCGGTCGCTTTTTCCCTCTCTCCTGCGGGCGCAGGCTGCCCTCTGTCTCGCTCTCTCTCTCTCCCTACGCGGCTTTAAAAAGCCTCGCCCTCTCCCTCACTCTCATCGCCTCCGCCCCTTCCTCTTCTCCTTCCAGCCAGCGCGAGAGTGAGCGAGTGGCGGCGGTGGCAGTCGCGGCGAGTGCGGGAGGAGGTGCTGCGCGAGAAGAGGAGGCGCTCGGCCGTGAGGGCGAGCTTGCCGGGGCTGCTAGAGCCAGCCGGCGGGGGAGCAGCAGATGCGGGGTGACGTGGGAGGCCTGCTGCAGCTGAAGCAGCAGGTGGACGAGGCGCGGCGCGGCCGTGCATCGCGGGCGAAGGGCGAGTCGCTCTCTGATTCTGGAAGTTTTTCCAGAATCAGACGTCTGGGTTTCCAACCAGACGACGGGGATGACGTTTGGAGGACTGTCCAGACGTCTGAAAGGTAGGTTATTTTCGTACCTTCTTCCTTTCCTTCGATCGTTCGTACTGAGCACGAGGAATGGGTACGCGCAGGTTCTGAGATTCGCATCCAACGCGAATCAGACATCTGGCAGTGGTGCTAGACGACTGTAGGGACTTCCAGACGTCCGGGGTGACCATCGGACGTCTGGGAACTAGGCCAGACGCCCCCGCAGGCTTCTGGACGTCTGAGAGACCACGCAAGACAAGGTACCAGCTGATCCCATTTTTTAAGACGTCTGGAAGAAGTTCCAGACGTCTGATTTTGCACTGTTTCGTCATTTTCGACCCGTTTTGGGCCCGTTCGGAGTATGTTTTCGCATTTCGAGTTGCGTGCTTTTCGGAATTAAATCCTCTACCCGTCTACAGTAGTTGTATACTATTTTGAGAAACTCCTTGTGTTTGATCCTTGTGATAGGACCCCATTCCGTTGCAGTCTCGGGGGTTGCGGAGGTACGCGGGATTCCCGACCACGCCCCCAATACGCCTGTTGTAACCGGTAGAGTGGCTTTTATGTTTATTAGTATAATCTGTTAAATTATGGAACCATAAATAGAACCTAGGACATTGCATGAATCCTAGGAATGAGAAACTAGAATGAATGGTAGATCCTAGGGTGTTGCATGAATCCTAGGGCTGGAAAACTAGATTGTATGATTGATCCTAGGGTATGGCATGAATCCTAGGATGGGAAGAACTAGTGGAATATATGAATATTGCAGTCTTGGAAAATGTGGAAAGGAAATAATAGCTACCTGTAAATTGGTTTAACAGCTGCCTGTTATGAATAAATGAGCATGTCTGAGAATATGGGATGTATGAACGTGAAATTGGAAAGGTGAAACCTGAATGTGCTGAGTTAAAAGAGCTGGAACCCTATGGGGAATTAGGAGTAGAACTCCTGGAAGGTGAATGGAATAGAATTGGGGAAGTGAGCTGGCCGTTGAGTACGGAGTACCAAGGAGAGCGACTGTCCCCCTGTTTAGTGCAGAGCGGAGCCAGCCGCCCCATGGACCCGAGGTTAGGTCTGGCCAGCTTGTACTTGTACCGACTTGCTGGCCCTCGTGTACGCAATACCGAGGAGAGCTACTAGTGTAGGGCGAGTACTAGCTACCCTACGGGCCCCGGGGTTCTGCTAGCTCACCTACACCGACTTATTAGGCCCACTGGGCAAACCAGGGTAGTCAGGCGAGGGTGCGCAGACTGTGGAGGGGCAAGGCCCCTGTTTGGTTACTGTGGAGGGGTTCGACCCCTGTTACTGAGAGGGCTCTGCCCTGTGCTGGTTCCGTGCTGTGTTTTGGGCGCACCCGTTAACGGAAATGACTGACCGCGTGCCAGTGCGGGTTAGCTACCTGTGCGTTTATCGCGCGTGCCGTAGTCACCGTTATGCCTGTCCGTGACCTTGGGGTGGTTGACTGAGAGTAGGATCACCACGGGGGACTCTCCCGGGAAGGAGAGCACCACGTGCTACTTCTACTTTTTGGAAAAGATTGCAATCAAGATCGTTCCCACGAGGAACATTCGAGATCAAGTGAAGGATCTGAGAATAGATAAATTTTGAAACAATAGAAAGACGTAAATAAAGGTAGAAAGAAAATTAAAACAGCTACTATACACTTTACTGTTTCTTTAGTTTAGCTACCACTCTACTCAGCGTTTTGCTGACGTGTTACACTCGTTACCTTTCAGGACCAGGTGTTGAGCAGCCAGGGTTAGCGGCTGCAGAGGACGCTGGGCCGAGTAGGGTCCAGTAGAGTTACCACTGTTTTCTTGTACCTCTTTTTGGTTCCACTGTAGTGAGTAGTTCTTGTTACCGCTGTACTTTTCTTTACCTGCAGTTCATATTATGTTATGAATGTTGTTCTACTATTGTGGTGGTATATACTGTAGTGGTTTCTTTCCTTACTGCTGTATTTTCTTACTGTTAGTTATATTCATGCTGAATGTGGTTCATTTTACTGCTCTTTAGGTTACTTCCTCGTTGGACGACCAGGTATTGGGATTAGTCGAGTCGGTTCGGTTCTCGTGTCTCGTAGGGACTCGGGAATCGGGTCGTTACAGCAATACAAAAGATTAGAAATACTTGCAAAAGAAGAAACAAAAACAGCAACAGATTCCTGCCTTCTCCTGAGATCATCGGCAAAGGTAAACCTGAAAAGAAGGTAGAAAATAAAAATAAAAACAAAACACAACAAATTAGAACAAAAATTATTAAAAACAAAAATAATATAATTACAAATACCACCTAATTAGACAATTAAACCAACTAAATTCTAGTGAATTAAGGGATTGCCTCCCCGGCAATGGTGCCATTAAAATGGTCATTTCTTACCTCAACTCAGTTAATTAAGTTAATTTTACTTAATTATGAGTAGAGAAAAGTCACTTAGGTTAACTCGAAATTGTGTCATTTAGTAGTCTAGGGTTGAATTAACCTAACATTTTAGAAATTATTTACTGGTTGAGTCAAGGTCGTTCGCTGGGAGGTATAAGTCATTCTAAATTCATTAGTTATCTTTTATTTTTCTTTATAAGTATAGGAGGTATATTTAAGTTAATTATAAAAATATGAATTTTGCCAAAAATTGATTTAAATGAAATAACATGCAAAATCCCATATGAACTCTCATTTTCAATATTAAAAACATGTAAATTCTCTATTTATTTCAAATGATTTAAGGCAAAGAAGAGTTTATTTAGTCAATACATGCCTTAATACAACAAATAAGAGTAAAAAGAAATTGAAATATGATAAGAAAATCAATTTCTTTTCATTTATTCTTCAACCTCTCTTCTTTCTCTTCTTCTCTTAATCTTCTTTTCCTTTTATTTCTTAATCCTTTATTCTCTCTTTCTCTCTCTATTTTCTTTTCTTCCTGGCTTCTTGTTCTCCCTTATTTTTCTTAAGCATTTCCTTAGTGCCCGTTTGTTCTCTTCTTTCCTTTATTACGAGCTTTTTCTCTTACTTAGCCTTTCATTCCTTCTCTTTTCCTTAATCTTCTCTAGCATGTGCTTCCTTCATCCCTTACTTCCTTCGACACTTAGCCTTCATAGTTTCTTCATTCTCTTTTCAGCTGAACCGGGTTAATTTTCTTCTCAACCAAAAATTTGTTTTTGATTTACGGTGAGATCCTTTCGAGGATACACAACACCCTGAGATCAGGGTGGGACTAGACCCTATGCGGTCCTCGCCTAATTTCATTAGGGTTCATTTTTGGTTTTTTTTCTCTTGAGCCAAACCAGCACTCTCTCGAACCAAATCGGCTCAACCGCCTCCCAGGCCTCGCCCTCCCAGGGCCATCGCACACTCACGCCTACTTGGGCGCACACCCGCAGGTGCACTCGTCCACACACACACACGCTATGCTCAAAGGTTCAGATGTTCTTTTCGCGTGGAGCACTGACGACTTAATCAGCTACTTAACAAATTAGTTTTATACTAAGGCACACACTCAGAAGTTTCCGATGTGGGACTAAGTTCTCCCCATCCAGACCCGACTTCAAGTGAAGGTTACTCCCTACTCAGAGCTCCAAATCAAGCAAAATAAAGCTTGATGGAAAGCTCTAAGATAGCTCTACATGATTCCAGGGTCAATTTGAGGTTTATAGGATGATTTCCTCTTCGATTTGAAAGGTGAAATTAGGGGGTTCCTACGGGTAATATAATGCTTGGAAATGGAATTAAGGTTACTGTGTCTTCAGGGTAGATGTTTTAGCTTATCTAAGGGTCTGAATAGGTTATACAGGTGATTTCGCAGCTGCTTGTGTGGGTTTTAAGCTCTCAAAAGCTTCAGGAAGCACTCAGAAGCTCAAAGCTTCTCTGAAAGCTTCAGAGAACGAAATTTCTAACTCTGATATGTGCAACAGACAGCTAAAGACTTTTCTGATTGATTGGGATAGCTTCTAAGGATTGTTGTAAGCTTGTCTGGGCGGGATTCATCTTCAAATCTCATCCAAAGTCTACTATCGTCAGTTTGGGTTCAAAAATAACCCAAACTGATAGTAATTGAATTCCAACTAAATTACCCCACAGAGCTCATCCAAATCACTTAAGAATCATTCAAAAACATCTCAGAGATAATCCAAGCTCATCTAATCATCAGATTAAGGTCAGAATCAAGGTATCAAGCTCTAGTTTGATTATATGGCCTAAAAAATTGACTTTCTTATTAAAGCCTTTTCTCAAGAAATTGAAGCCTAGAATCTCTTCTCCTCAACCTCAGAAACATGCTCAGACCCTAAAATAGATGTTTGCCTTGAAAACTAGGGTTCCAGGCTCATTGCCTGGATTCTAAGAATGCTTTGTTCGTCAGAAAGTTTGGGAAGTTGTTACAATCAATTGAGGTCAGAATCAGCTTTAGTGCATTGCACTGAAGCTTCTAGGCTCTTTAAATGCTTCTTTAAAACCTTTGTGCAGGCTTCTCCAACTCTGCCGGAGTTGGAGAAGACAAAGTCCTATCTCAAGCTTCAGACATAAAAATCTCAATTTAAATTTCTCAACATGATCAGTAAACCTCAAATTATCAATCTGGAGCTTTACACTATTCTACAGGCTGAAGATTAGTTTTGACCTGCCGGAGCTCCGGTGAGTCCAGAAAAAAGGCAAAAGTGTATTCAGAATAGTGAATTACGCCATTTTCAATCTAAAGAGGATTCTGAGGTTGCAAGGAACCTCAAGAACACATTTAATTCCTCATTATCTCTTTATATGTAAGACTTAACAGTAAATTCAGTTTGAATGAAAATTGAGTTGGTTGAGGCACGGGACTTGATCTCCCACTCAATTGAGTGGTTGAGACAAGTCAAAGAGTAATTGCGATCTCAAATATATAACTAATTTAAAGTTTTAACTACTCTTGTGCCGCCATTGATAACGAGCTTAGGAGCTTAAATAGAATTAGGTTTTTAAGCTATATGTGATATTTATTCAAATTAAAGTGATAATTAGGATCCTTAGATAATGAATAGGTGGTGGAGGATCCTATGGAGGTGGATCTAAGCTCAGTTTTGCCACCATGGATAGTGACAGTAACTGTTGAATGTGAAGGTGAATTAGGCGAATCAGTGATAGCATTAGTGTTTTAGTGGATTATAAATGATCATGAGTGATAGAGGAAGGTGGACAATGGATTAAAAAGACAAAATCAGATCTCCAGCAAGCTCAAGGAACTCGCCTGAGTCGAAGAAGATGAAGTCTGGAATATGAAATTAAGCTAAGCTAACTAACTAACTACCTAAACTACTACTCCTACTCTTACTCCTACCTACTGTTACCTGGACGAAGGGGTCAAAGGGATTCCGCCGATGGCTCTTGGAGGAGGATGAAATCAGAGGGAATGAGAAGAATCTCCGGCAGGCAAATTTGGATGGAGCAGAGGATCTCCTTGGTTGTCGCCTTTCTCCAAAGACGTGGCTGACCTCGGCGAAGCTCCTCAGCTGATGAAGATGGACAGAGGAAGTCGGAGAATGGTGTGGAAGATCGCCGAAGTTACAGATAAATAGCCTATTGGGTCGGCTCGGTGTTAGAAGGAAGGGAGCCAACTTACAGAAATCGAGGGGGTGGGGGTCTATTTATAGCTGACGGTGATGAAGAGGGTGGTGGAGTTTGGATGAAGAAGAAGCTAGGAGAGCTTAACCTCCGACATTGTCTCCGACGACGGTGAGGTTTACTCGCACCTAAAATTAGGATTTTAGAGTGATCCAGACCGATGGATGAAGATGGGATGGTGAGTGCAAGCTCTAGGAGCTTGGAGAAGGAAGAATGATGTTGGCAGGGCGGTGATTGAGCGGTGGAATCATCCTCTATCGTCAACTATTCAATCAGCTGAAGAAGAAGAAGAAGACGATAGGGACCTATGTGCAATGAAACCTAAGGACCTATATGAAAATTAAGGACCCGATTCAATGAATAGTAAGGACCTAAATGTAAACCTAAGTTTTAAGGGTTATTTTAACTTAGATCTTTTTAAACTTTTTATATATGATTATAAATAAGGTAATTATTATGTTTTCACATTGAATTTACATTTTTGACCTTTTTAGGTTAATTTATTAAATTAAGTAAAGTTACTTAAGTTATTATATACTTATGTATACATTATGTTTAAGTCACTTACTTATTAATTAAGGGAATGACTAATAAGATCTCGAGTCCAATTATTAATTAGATTGTTAATAATATTAATTGAATGATAAAACATCATTTTAAACTTATTTTAAGGTCCTTTACTATATATCCCTTATTTTATAATTAACTCTTATATATTCATATCCTTAGCTAATTAACTAAGAAGACTAGAAGACTAGTTAATTAGGGGTAATTAGAGATCATGATGATTCTCTCATCAGTAGTCAACACAAAGTTGCAGGGTACTCTCCTTCTTCTTTAGAAACAACACAGGGGCTCCCCACGGGGATGCACTGGACCTCACAAAGCCTTTCTCCAATAGGTCCTGTAACTGTGACTTGAGCTCTCGCAAATCAAGTGGTGCCATCCTGTACGGTGCAGTAGAAATGGGGATGGTCCTTGGTACTAGTGAGATCTCAAACTTGATCTCACTCTTAGGTGGTAGTCCTGGCAGCTCCTCTGGGAAAACGTTAGGGTACTCGCAAACCACCGGGATACTCTGAAAGTCAGCCATGAGGCTAGGCTCTGCTACCACACAAGTTAAGAAGCCCTCACAACCTTGGCTCAAAAGCTTCGCTACCTGAAGCGTGGAGATGCACCTGAAGCCTTCGTCCATCGGCTGGCTGTGAAACTCAAAGAGAGGCAACTTCGGTATGGAGAAGACGATCTTCCTCCCAAAATAGTCCACTAGGGTGTGATAGGCAGACAACCAGTCCATCCTTAGGGTACGCTAAAGTCCTCGATTGGGATTACTATCAAGTTGGTGGAAGATTGTGTCCCCTATAGCGACCTCGCAGTCTGTGAAGACCTCCTCTGCTACGAACAACTGTCCATCTGGCCCTCTAATTAGGAATGGAACCTCTAACAATACACTGCTCAACCCTAAACTGATGGCAAAATTGGAGGAGACAAAGGAGTGTGTGGCACCAGAATCGAAAAGAACGTAAACTAATGTTACGAGCAGGGCATCATACGTAGTTTAAGACGTCTGGGAAGTGGCCCAGACGTCTGGCCAGACATCTGGAACCCTTCCTAGACATCTGGTATTAAATTTTTTCGGCGTACGGGTTTGCGCCTGCGTGCCTGCACGCGCAGACTGAACCCGCCGCCTTCGTTTTTCCCTTTCTCTCCCTGTAGGCACTGTTTTCCTCCTTTTCTCTCCTCGCGGCTGCCTTATAAAATCGCTCCCCCTCTCCCTCACCCTCTTTCCACCGCCTTCTTCTTCTTCTTCTCCCTGTCTGCGAGAGAGCGCGCAGCCGAGAGCGACCGTAGCGACTGCTGCAGGTGTGTGGGGAGGAGGAGCCGTTGCGAGGGGAAGAAGGAGCTCGACCGCGAGGGTGCGAGCTTGCCGGGGCAGCTAGAGCCAGCTGGTGGGAGAGCAGCGAGTGTGGGGTGTTGCGGAGGAGATGCTGCAGCTCGGGCAGTAGGCGGACACGGCCCGGCACGGCCGTGCGCTGCGGGCAGAGAGCGAGCAGGGTTCTGATTCTGGGAAAATTTCCTAGAATCAGACGTCTGGACTTACGTCCAGACGATGCATAAGACGTCTGGAGGAAGGTCCAGACGTCTGATAGGTACAATATTTTCTTATTTTCTCTTTTTTACGCGTGTACGGCCATGCAGCCGTCCGCCGCGTTCTTCTGCACCCCTTCGTGACGAGAGCGAGTGTGCAGGAATCGTTCGGGAGGGCGGTAGGGCTCGCCATCCCACACCGATCAGACGTTTGGACACAGTACCAGACGACGGAGAGGACCTCCAGACGTCCGGGGTGACAATCGGACATCTGGAAACTAAGTCCAGACGATCCAGTGGGCTTCTGAACGTCTGAAGAACTGCGCAGACCGAGGTATGGCATGATCGACCTTTTAAGACGTCTGGAAGAAGTTCCAGACGTCTGATTTTGGGCAGACTCGTCGTTTTTGACCCGTTTAGGGTCCGTTCAGAGTGTGTGGAACAGACCTGCTACAGGTGTGCAGGTGTGTGGAATAGACCCTAAACAGTATACAATTACTGTAAACAAGTTTCATTCTTCTCAGATTTATTTCCTCTACCTGTTTATAGTAATTGTATACTGTTCTGAGTAACTCCTTGTCTTTAATCCTTGTATTAGGATCCTGTTCCGTTGCGGCTCTGGGGGTTGCGGAGGCGCGCGGGATTGCCGACCACCCCCCCAGTACTTCCGATTTTGCGGGTAGAGTGGCTCTTTAATTTAATTATAAAAAATTATGCATTTATGAAATAATTAATAGAGTCTAGGGCATTGCATGAACCCAAGGGCTGAAGAATTAGATTGAATGATAGATCCTAGGGTATTGCATGAATCGTAGGACTGGAAAACTAGATTGAATGATAGATCCTAGGGTATGGCATGAATCCTAGGACTGGAAAACTAGTTGAATATATACATTGCAGTCTTGGAAAAGTGGAAAGGAAACGATAACTGTCTGTAAATTGGTTAATAGCTGCCTGTTATGAATGGATAAATTGGCTGTGTGAAAAGAGCATGAACCCTACGGGGAATTAGGAGTAGAACTCTTGGAAAGTGAATGAAATAGAATTGAGGAAGTGAGCTGGCCCTTGAGTACGGAGTACCAAGGAGAGCAACTGTCCCCCTATTTAGTGCAGAGCGGAGCTAGCCGCCTCAGGGACCCGGGGTTAGGTCTGGCCACTTTGTACCGACTTTTGGCCCTCGTGTACACAGTACCGAGGAGAGCTACTAATGTAGGGAGTGCACTAGCTACCCCACGGGCCCCGGGGTTCTGCTAGCCCTCCTACACCGACTTGTTTGGCCCATTGGGCAAACCAGGGTAGTCAGGCGAGGGTGCGCGGACTGTGGAGGGGCAAGACCCCTGTTTGGTTACTGTGGAGGGGCTGGACCCCTGTTACTGAGAGGGCTCTTCCCTATACTAGTTCCGTGCTGTGCTTTGGGCGCACCCGTTAATGGAAACGACTGACCGCGTGCCAGTGCGGGGTAGCTACCCGTGCGTTTATCGCGCATGCCGTAGTCACCGTTACGTCTGTCAGCGACCTTGGGGTGGTTGACTGAGGGTAGGACCACCACGGGGGACTCTCCCGGCCAGGAGAGCACCACGTGTTACTTCTACTTTTCGGAAAAGACTGCAATCAAGATCGTACACACGAGAAACATTCAAGATCAAGAGAAGGATTTGAGAAATAAATCAATAGTGAATAATGGAAAAAATGTAAGGAAAGAACGTAAAAATATAATAGCTACTGTCCACTCTACTGCTTCTTCTAGCTTTTAGTTGCCACTCTACTCAGCGTTTCGCTGACGTGTCACCCTTGTTACTTTTCAGGACCAGGTGTTGAGCAGCCAGAGTCGGTGGCTGCAAAGGATG
Source organism: Thalassia testudinum (assembly GCA_037157565.1). Taxonomy (NCBI): domain Eukaryota; kingdom Viridiplantae; phylum Streptophyta; class Magnoliopsida; order Alismatales; family Hydrocharitaceae; genus Thalassia; species Thalassia testudinum. Next base: position 36,499,306 of record JAZHRO010000035.1, on the reverse strand, counting down.
CTGGGACTAGTAGAGCCTAGTAGTGTCACTTGTAGTACCCACTGTACTTTTTTTGCTATTGTTGTGAGTAGATTCTGTTACCCCCTGTACTCTCTCTATTGTAAGCTTCGTGTTTATGTATATGTTTATTTCTCTACTGTTGTGGTGGTGTATATTGTAGTATTTCTTTTCTCTACTGTTGTATTTTGTTACTGCTAGTTATATACATGTTGAATGTGGTTTATTTTACTACTCTTTTGGTTACTTCTCGTTGGACGACTGGGTCTTGGGGTCAGTCGAGTCGGTCCGATTCTCGTATCTCGTAGGGATTCGGGAATCGGGTTGTTACGACTAATCTGCCAGAAACGGTAACCATACCTGCCACCACAGAACCTGAAGCCATGGCATCTCTATGTGTTAGAGCGTTGATATGCCCCTTAGCCTTGGGTGCAGACGGAGCGGCCATGCTCTGGGTTGGGAAAGTAGCAGCTGGCCAGTAGCCTCATCGTGATTGCTGTCCTCCTCCATGCACCTGGTGACCGCGGTCGCCAGCTCGGCCTCTAACACTCGGTGCGGGCAGCATCTGCTGTGCTTCAGCCCTAGATGGGCAGTCCCTCCTGATGTGGTCCGACTGGCCACACTAGTAGTAGAGAGGGGAACAACCTCCTCTCTCAGTCGGTCCCTGCTGGTGGCTGGGCGGGGGCCCAGTGTTGGCAGTCAGCCCTTGTCTGGGGCCCCCAAAGGCTACTGGTGGCTTTGCAAAATGAGACGGCTCTCTTGCGGCCGCCGTGTGCCTCCTCTCTCGATGGCCCTGTGAGTACTCTGGTTTGTAGGGCCTCTTCCATCCACCGTCAGTGTCTCGCGCGGTCGGGTTCGTCTCTGCATAGGTCATGGTTGCCTCGACCACACTTGAGAAAGTGGGCAGCTTCAGGGGTTTCACATACCCCCGAATCGCAGGTCAGAGCCCCTCAGTAAACCTCCACAGGCGCTCCTTCTCAGTAGACACAGCTGTCGGGGCGAAGTGTGACAGCTCCAGGAAACGCGTGCGGTATGCACTAATTGTCATCGCCCCATAGCAGAGGGTGTGGAACTCTCGCCTTCTCTGGTCCTGGTAGGTCTGCGGAAAGTACTGCTCGCAGAAGAGAGCCATGAACTGGTCCCATGTTGTCTCTCTTTCCTCCTGACCTCTGACTGCCCTCCACCACCTGTGGGTTGCGCTCTCCAACTAGTACGTGGCAAAGGCCATGCAACACTCTGCAGGAGGGCAGAGTGTGTCGAACACCTTCTCTGTCTGCTCTAGCCAGTCCTTTGCCTCAGACGAGCTCTCATCCCCCTTGAAGGAAGGGGGCTTCAGCTTCCGAAACTGACTAAAAAGCTCATGGTGGAGTTGCAATTGGGAAACAGGTACGTCTCCAGGCAAGGAGGGCTTGTTCTCAGAAGTGTCTGAGGGTGGTGGGGGTGGTGGAGGATCACTCCCTCCCCCTCCCGCTCGTACGGCACTGCAGTGGTTCCCCTATCCCACAGAGGACTCTCCCTCCACATCCTCAGGGAGGGGTGGCCGAGGATGCTATTGGAGGTCCTCCCGTACGATATCTCAGATCAGTTAGGCGAGATCCTAGGCCTGGATGCCCGGAAGGAGAGGTGGGTCGATTGGTGCCTCAGGTTCGGCACATCCGCCCTTCCGACCCCGCTCACTGCCACTTCCGTGTTCTACCTCGAGAACTCCTCAACGAGTAGGAACTGTCAATGCTAGCAGATTACATCAAGAGATAAGACTCGAAAGCGAAGATCAAAGTGATACGTTGTGATGGCTGTCCTAGTTACATGCATGTAAGTGGCTATTTTCAGACTATTCAATTCATTTCTCGAGACAACCTTGCTTTAATACCATCTTGTTATGACCCAATCCCAGATCCCTATAGGACCTGTGACCAGCTCGCCTCGACTAATCCCAAGACCTAGTCGTCCAACAAGAAATAACCAAAACCAGAAAATATTCCACAACCACAAGTATAATGTAACTAAGTAGAAAATAATATAGAGACAGTAAAAGAAACAGAACAAAATGTCTCATAATATTACAGGCCATCACAACTACAACAGCGGAAAGTACAGTGGAAATATAACAGAAATAGTATTATATGTAACAAATACTCACTACTACAACAAAAGAACATGCTGGAACAGAAAATGACAACAGCTAAGGCTAGGCTTGACTGGGCCAGCTTCCTCTGCAGCCGGTGGTGTTGGCTACTCAACTCCCTGACCTGAACAAGTTTATAAAATTTCATAGTCAGCTAACGCTGAGTAGAGTGGTAATTAAGCCATTTACATGCAATTAAGATAAGCAACTAATTAATTATTCATTTTCATTTAGCTTAACCAAGTAGTTCTAATTTGTTTGTTCTTTTATTTATTTGGTCATCTCTTAGTCTTGTTTGTTCCTCAAGGGAATGATCTTGATTGCAGTCTTTCCCGTGATGTAAGATGTATACGTGGTGCTCTCTTGGCCGGGAGAATCCCCTGTGGTAATCCTACACCTAGTCAACCACCCCGAGGTTAGGGTCGCGACATAGTGGTGACTACAGCATGCACGATAAGCGCACGTCTAGCTAACCTGCACTGGCATGCGGTCAATTATTTCCGCTAGCGGGTATGCCTAAAGGTATAGTACGGAACAGCACAGAGCCTTGCCCTCTCAGAACAGGGGTCTCGCCCCTCAAAACATAACAGGGGTCTCGCCTCTCCACAGTCCACATACCCTCGTCTGACTATACCGGTTTACCCACTGGTCCTAATAAGAGTCAGTGTAGGGTGGCTAGTCCTAACCCCAGGCCCTATGGGGCAGCTAGCTCCCTCCCTACATTAAGTAGCTCACCTCGATACCATGTACGGCCGAATGGAGTCGACGTAGAGTGGCCAATCCTACCCCTGGTCTCAACCCAAGGGGTGGCAAGCTACCCTCTACTCTAAAGGGATAATTGCTCTCCTTGGTACTACTTACACAAGGGCCAATTTACTTCACTTCTACTTACTAAGTTCTTTCCATATACAGGAGTTCTCCTAATTCCACGTAGGGTTCATGCTTGTATTCCTTTCATTCCATTTTCCAACATTCAGATCTCACTATTCACATTACGGGTTTCATTCTTATAACAGGCCGCTCACGTTTTACTAACTGAGAAAGCATCACATCAATAAACTAGTACACTTGCTAGCAAGTTGGTTTAACATGCATCTCAAGGAAATAGTGTAGCTCAAGCAATATTTGTTCGTTTCTGCCCTAGGGTTCATTTCACGTCCTAGGATTCAATTAAGTTATTCTAAACATGCACTTTGTTTGATTAAATCTTGATATTAAAGCAAACCACTCTACCGGGAAACACGGGAGGAATGGGGGCTAGAACCGTAGGTCCTGTCATCTTCGTGGGCTCCAAACACGCTACAGGTTGGTGACTTGTACTAGTGACTAAGTCATATCAGATGAGTTCAAAATAGTATATACTCAACACTAACACGTAGAGAAACTCGAGCAGAAAACAACGGTACTTCGTTTGTGAAAATTCGATTCCGTTTTGGCCCTAAACGGGCCAAAAAAGTGCATACTATCTAAAATCAGACGTTTGGGACTAGACCTAGATGTCTTAAACGAGCTCAAAACCTCACCTTGCTTCCCTACAGCTTCCTCAGATGTCCTAAACCTTCTGCAACCATTTGAGGGTGATCCCAGATGTTGTATACTCCCTCCGATCAGCTAGGAGTGCTATTAGACGTTTAGCATTGCCTCCAGATGTCCTAAAGCACCTCAAAGGGCATGCTTGTGCACCTTTCCAAGGTTTGTACTTGCGTACACACTCGCAGGTTAAAACCTTCGATAGCGCGATGTTTCGTACGTAACATACGCGCATGCATGCGCGTTCAGGATGCTTACCTCGGCACTCTACGAGTTTTCAAACGTCCAGCTTCAGCTCTGGACGTTCGCTGTTGCTCCAGATGTCTGATATTGGAAAAATTCAGTATCCAGAAACTCCTTGCGCAGCTCATCTTCCTCGCGCCTCTACCCGTAGGATGGCAGCAACAGCTCCATCAGTTGCAGAGGGTCGAGAGGCTCTCTCCATGAGCCCCTCCTCCTCGTGTGTGTGCTCGCCTCCTCCTGCACGAGCTCCTCCAAGCTCTTGTGGCTCCCACGGCTCCTTTGACCGCGCAACCTCGGCACTCGCTACTGCACCTGCAGCAAAGTGCCCACGTGCGTGAGCTTGCCCTGCTCGTGCTTGTTTGCTGTGCACTCAAGCTCCCTGAGCTCCCACGGCTCTCGGCTGCTCTCCTCTCTCCCTCGTCCATACTCCCACACACACACTCTCTTCCACGCTCACACTCTCACCCTCTCTCCTTCTCTTCCTCGTCCCGTCGCTCTCCTCCATCTCGACTAGCTGTGGCAGGGGGCGGAGAAGAAGGTGGCCGTCGGCAGGGGGAAGAAGATGAAGGTGGTGGTTTGGAGATGGAGTGGGGTGGAGGGGTTAAATAGAAGGAGTGGGGTGTTAGGGTTTTGGGGTGGGAGGAAAGTGTGCGTGCATGTGTGCATGAGTGTGTGTGGGTGAGGGAGAGGAGAGGGAGGGAAAAATTACGGTGTTGTTGTTTGGGCGTGTTTCTCGTGTTAGAAATCAGGGTTACAAGTAACCCATCGTCGTAGTTGCAAAACACGTCGATCAGATAAAATTTATACCGAAACTCCAAGGGAGTCCCGGGTCGAACACAGGGAGGTGACGTTTACTTTATTGAAAATCGCACTTCATTTTGTTTCTTTTTGGTATTTTAGGGTTTTGTTATTTTTTTTGTGATTTTGAAATAAAAGACAAGCAATTGATTCACAAGATAGAGATGTGGAACAAATATGATATATATCAATTCAATGTCGATTACAATGAACTACAAAAGCATAAAAAGAGAGGGAGGTGAGAGGAAATCTCCCGAATCGACTGTTCGGCGAGACGACGACGCATGGCGGAAGCTCGGACGAAGGAGGTGAGGAGCGGGACGACGGAGGTGAGATGCTGGAGGACGTCGGGTTGAGGAAAGCTTCGGCGTAGCTCCGGAATGGAGGTGAGAAGATGGAGTTGATCTGTTACTGGAATGGAGGTGAGAGGACGGCTCCAAGGTGACCTATGAAGGGAGATGGGAAGTTGGAGGAGTATTTGGTGGGGTAGAGTTTCCCTACACTAATAGGAACCTTGGGAGCTTGAGAACAAGCTCTAATGGAGCGTTGGTAGGCTTGCTAGAGCTTGGGAGTAGGTGGGAGTAGAGTTGGTAGAGATGGCTTGGAAGGGAGGGGGTGTAGGTCCTTTTATAGTGGTGGAGGCAAAAATCGTATCTGGGTCTTTACTGATGTCCACAAACGTCGTTGTAGCTATCTCTGAAGATCTGCCTTCAATTGTTCTTGCTGGCGCACACAGGCCTTTAGTGACGTCCATAAACGTCGCTGCAGCTGTCGCTGAAGATCAGGCTATCAAATCCTCTTGTTGGCGTGCGCAGACCATTAGTGACAACTGCAAGCATCACTAAAGGTGCATCGCTGAAGATCCACGCGCCTCCCTGCTGGCGTGCGCTCCACTGGTGCTACGCGCTGGCGTGCACTGGCATGCGCGTGCGTGTACGCCGTGCTACTACTGCTGCGCATTGCGTACTGCGCGGCTGCTGCTGAGTGGCTGGCCAAATTGGAAATTGGGGGGGCTGCAGGGATTCGAACCCGCACCCCACCCTTGAGATCTGCAGTCTGGACCATTGTGCCAAGTGTGTGGATGTGTCATGAGGAGTTTGGTGCAAAGCTTCCTAGCCGTTGGATCTTAATCCAACAGCTACGATTCAAGGGTGTGGATGAAGGAGTTGGGCGGTGCTACTGGCCGGTGTTGGGTGGTCTGGATGGTGCCACGTGGCGCCATCTGGGTTGTCCATCTTCTTCTTCTTGTAGAGGGTGCTACGGTGCTTAGATCAAGGTGATTCTCACGATGTCGAATTGCGATCATTGCTCCGGATCCATCCGTATGGTAAGATTTTCCATCCGAAACCCGTATGGATGTTGCATTGCCCCTCTGGCCGTTGATCTTCCTCAGGTTTAATGTGATGCTACGGGACTCCGATCTGGACGATTTTAGAGGCGTTAGTCTCCGATCGTCGTCCCGATCAGATCCATATGGTCTGATCGTCCATCTGTGGCCCTGAAATAAATCCTCTTTTCTCTTGACCATAAAAAGAACCTAATTAACCTAAAATATAAACAACTACTCTAAATGCAGAATGGTGCATGCTATGCAATATTTATATCATGATATGCAGTGCTAAGCCCAGGAACTATCACAAATAAGCATTTTACGATGAATTTATACGTGTTATCAATTCCCCCTAACAAACTCTCTTCTTCCAGAGGAATCCACACACTCAACTTAAAGAGTCAAAAAGATTTCATGTTTACGTCCCTAACTTTTCGAAAAACTCCCAACGGTCCTTAGAAGGGTCATTTCACTTTCTGATGGTTTATTTCTTCAAAAAAAAAAACCTGAATGATTGGAGACACTGAGAGCCGATGAGTGTGATGGAAGAGCACTGAGCATTGAGGAGCGTCGAGGGGAGAGAAGTGATGTTGCATGGTCGCGGAGAAGATGGGTTGCTTGTCGTTGTTGAGAAGATGTGCTCGATTTTTATAAAAAGGTTGCGGGTGGGATTTGGAAGGAGATATCTCAGGAAAGGATTCTTGTATCTCAGGGGGGTTGGTGGGAATGGGATTTCTTTCTTTTGTGGGAATGGAAGATCTTTGAAATTATTATTCCTATGTTAAATTTGATAACCAAACATGGTAATGGAATCAAGGGGGGATTTTTCATTCCATTCAACCCCTGATTTCTGCGAAACAAACATGCATTAACAACAAAGACTCAGTAGTTCTAAAGTATCGACTCAAATCTGGACCGCCCAAATCAAATCAGAATCTTATTAGCCATCAGACTTGGGTTTCTAATGTAACTTTCTTTGACTAAGTCAACCCACCTATGGTTCGAACTAAATGTGAGAAACAAGCTTCTTGTTTGTGATTTTTTTATGTGACTCATTAAACTGGCAACTAAATTGATTCCTAGTATTTAATGAGACTTAGAATATTTCTATGCTCTTTCTGGGACAACCTACCTTTGGTTAGGCCATACTAGGATTTGTCAACTTTTTCCTCACCAGTTTTCTATCCTGAGGTCAACACATAAGGTGTATATCTCCTCGGTTGGACTCCTAGGTCTCATGTTGGTTATCTCTCTATGATTGGGATGCACTCATGTAGATAAGAGATGAAATGGATATATATTTTTGCTTTTCCTTTATACATATATATATATTATCTTCCTCCAACTAATTTTTCTAGGTTATTGTTGAACGCGATTTCTACGCTAAAAGTTTGAGTTTGAAAATCTTGTCATTGCAGTTGCGTAAAAATCTGTCAAATAGATAATTTAACTGAAACTTTGGTGAGTCTCGGGTCGAACACGGGGAGACGAACATTTGATCAAAAATTACGTTGGATTTATTGCCACGAAAGCAGAGTAGCTGGTTGAAATTAATCTACTAGCTATTCTATTTAAAGAATAATTAATAGAAGAGTGCGAAAGAATAATACAAATAAAGAGAAAATAGGAAGAGGATAAACAAATATTTCAGAATGATAGTAACATGTTCATTACATCTAATTGCTACAACTAGAAAGCGAGAAATCTATACTAGAAAGCTGTAAAAAGAGAGGGAGTGAGAATTTATCCTCCTCGACGGCTGCTTGGAGGACGAGTTGCGTTAACGGAGCGCGTGGATGAGGGTGGTGAGATGTTCGACAAGGGAGGATGAAGTTGGAGGATGGAGAACGAAATAGGGCGAGATCGTGGTAGGATCCACTTCCCGAATGGCGATGGGAGGACAACCACGGTGATAAATGCCAGTTTATCATCATTCTTGTGCATTAAAATAAACCTAGCTCTAGCTCTTAGGATTTTGCTCCACAAATGGGTTTTTGGGTTGCATTTAAGCATAAATTAGGTTAGTCATTCATTACATTTGTTATTGTATTTTTAATGTGTTTCTTGGAGTGTTAGGGATAAATAGATTGACAGATCCCTAAAATCATAGCACTCTTGAAGGCAATTAATGAAGAGGAATCTCAATCAGGCTAGGACTCAGCTAACTTCAGCTCATCATGGCTGGATACCAGCTCCCTTGGACTAGGGTTAGCTCCATTCAGTTTGCTTTAGCTGCATGGTAGCTCAAGACAGCTCAACCCAGCTCAAGTCAGCTCAGATCCAGCTCAACTTAGTTGAGTTTAGCTCATCTCAGCTCGCATTAGTTCATTGGGAGCTCTAACTAGCTCAACTAAGTTGACAGGAGTCCATCTTAGCTCATTCTAGCTCCACCCAGCTCATGGCAGCTGGACTCCAGGTTAGCTGAGCTACTACTTGTCAACTAGTAGTTTATCTAGCTCTAGAGTTCTCATCAGAGGCAGTTCTAGCTCAACTGAGTTCAACTACCCATGCTTGGCTACTTGCATAAGAACTAAGTAGCTGAGCTCAGTAGTTAAGCTCCCATTGAAGCTGCCTCAGCAGACCTAGCTCCAGCATAGCTTTCATCAGCTCCGGAGTCTTCTCTCCCAGCTCCTCCTTCATGAAACCCTAATTCTTCCACCTCCACTCTACTAGCTAAGCTAGCTTAGCTAAGCCCTTAGCTCCACCAAAAAAATGCTATGGCCATCCACTCCACCTTAACCCTAACTAACCTTAGCCTAACCCAACCCTTTTTGGCGTCAACCTACCATAACCACCACCCTAAACACCCCTTCATGTTAGCGCCAAAAAGCCCTATACATTCCTTCAGTTTGGTGCCAACATGAACCCCCGTCCTAGCCCTACACCTCTCCCTCTATCCCCATCTAAACCCTACACCTAACCCCTTCTAGAAGCCCACTAGTGGCACCAACCCTAACCCACCATAACCAACCCTAAACCACCACTATTTTGGCGCCAAAACACCACCCACAACCTTCCATCTTGGCGCCACCTATATCTACCCTTAATCCCATAACCACCACCATAAAAAGCCATCCTAGCCTTCCCTTATGTCCACACCAACCCAACCCCTTTAACCATGCTAAAGTTGGTGCCAACTCTCCCCTAACCACACCTACTCATACCTCTTCAAGTGGCGCCAACACACCCTAGCTCCTCCTCTCATAACCACCACCACATAACTCCATCTCCACCCTACAACACACCTAACCAAACCCTTAACCATAGCAACCACTTAGGGTTGGCGGCAACCACAAAGTAGCCTTCCATTTTGGCACCAACAACCCTAGCCCTAGGATCCTATAACCACCATCTAAGCCCCATCATAACCGTCTATCCTATAACCAACCCTACCCCATCCTACTCCTATAAAAACCCCCTACCACCACCATTAAAATCGAAGCTTGGCTACATTTTTTTTGCCCATATTTCCACCTGCATAGAAGGTCAAGAGAAGAAGAAGAAGAAGAATAAGTAGTAGAAGAAGAAGATTAAGGGGATACTCTGTCCCCTTGGTGCCTTCGCTTCTTCTCTTCTCTCTTGACCCCACGCCAGCCAAGGGAAGAAGCCAGGCATTGGAAGGAAACCTAGGGTGCACGCCTACCCTAGGAGGATGATTTAAGGGTGGTACACAACCACTCTTGGCGGAGGAATCAAAGGTGGTCCATGCCACCTTAGGAGGAGCTTTTGAAGGTGGAATTCCATCCACCTTAGAGGAGATCAAGCACTCCCCCCTTGGGCTTGCTAGGAGGAGTACATCAAATTGGAAGAGCTTGCCAGGCAAAGGAGAAGGAACCTTTTTTTCAAGCCAAGGAGCAACTTGGCTTGGAGCAAGAGGAGCTTCACCTTCTTCATCATCGTCAACAATTAAAGGATTTTGTTTCTTCTTTATTTGTCTTTTCAAATTTTAGAAGCTTTCCTATACTTGTTGACAATTTCCTTTAATATAGAAAAAGTTGCCTTCATATCTTGTTGCATCTTTAATTACACTACTTGCTTTATCTTAGTATAATCTCACTCTCTCTTTCTAATTAACCGAGGCCTTCACACGCCTAGGTTGAGCTTAGAAAGAGGATAATTTTTTCACTTGGATTTTAGCATATTAGTTGTGGTACATTTTCCCGTCAACAACTTCGTAGTTGCCCCTTTATTTCAAAAACCCAAAAGAAAAATGATATATTGAAAAACAACAAAAAGAAAGGTGATTTCTACTTTTCAAGGAAGAGGTTGATTTCGTAAAATTTTGCCTCCTTGGACGACCCTAGATACTTCCCTATCTAAGTTAGAAATTTTAAAAGAGACTTGATTTTTGTGCGTTACAATGATAAAATCCTAAATTAACAAACCGTGCAAAAATGCGATCATGCGGGCACTCCACGAACGGGGATGAGAAGGTGGATAAGCTGTATTTAAGACTCTAATGGAGCATCCTGGGTTTGGGACGAGCTCGTAGAGCTTCGGAGGGGGTGAGAGAAGAAGAGAAGTGATCAAGAATGAGGTGGTAGGGGTGGCCTTATATAGTTGTAGGATTAGGGGCATAAAGGTCATTTTAAAGTTTTATAAAATAATTGCTAGGGTCTTTAGTGACAGATATAAACGTCACTAAATACCCACGTCGTTAAAGCATGTGTGCACCCTCGTCACTTTGCCTTCAGCCGTTGTGCGTGCATCCACGTTCAGATCATCTTAGCCGTCCGATCAAGAGAATGGATGGCTTAAAAGCCTCGCGCATCGCTTCTTCTTCAGTTGTTAAGAACGCACGCGTGCGATTATGTGTGTGTTCATGAATCATTACGTGCTTGCACGACCTACACCTCTCCACACGCTGCATTGCCGCTTCATCGGCTGTCCATTACGCATCCAACGGTCGAATTGCATGCACACCCTTCCGCTCGCTCGATTTGAGGTGTGTGGAAGCTCGAACCCGCGCCCTCTCTTAAGTGTTGGAGCGCGCAACCATTGCGCCACTCCTTCCTTTATGTTGCATTTTGGTTGAAGGTGCAAATGCTCACAACCTTTGGATCTTGATCCAACGGTCGAGATCTAGTGTCCTTCTTTAGAGAGGTGTGAAGTAGCCTAAGATTAAGTCTCAGCCATTGGATCAATGATCCAACGGTTGAGACGCGTTGGTCATCGCTTGAAGAGATGTTGCGGGAGGCTTGGTGAGAGACAGATATAACCGGGTTTTACTGTTATAGCATTGTAGTATAGCCAGTTATTGTCATCATTTTAAATATATAATTTTTTACTCGGAAAATAAAAGAGTTCCCAAGGTCGAACTCAGGGAGCAAGTTGTATTCTAGGGGTACAAGTTTCTTTTACAAAAATAAAGAAAGAGAGAGAGAAAGAATTTGTTGTCTTTTCTTCTTTTCTCTTTGCTTCTCCTCGTCTCAGATCTTCTGTTATCTTCTTCTTCTTTATCTGCAGTGGTGATGTTCTTCTTCTTTTCCTTTCTTTCTTCTTTTCCTTTCTTCAGATCTTCTTCTCGTGCTTCTCTTCTTTCAGTTCTTCCCTTGTTCTTTTGTGTTCTCCTCTGCCTCGCCTTCTTCTGTTGTTCTTCAGATCTCCTTCTTTCTTCTTTCTTTTTCCTATCAGGACGTCGTCTCTTCTTCTTTCTTCTTTTCCCTTCAGGACGTCGTCTGATTTTCCAATCAGACGACTTAAACCGCTTGTTGCTACAGTGTCTCCCTCAGCTTCCTTCTTCTTCCGCGGTCCTTCTTCTTCACCTGTGCCTGCACACTTCAGAGTTTATGTCAAAGGGCAAAACCTACTCTACCCTCCCCCCCGCATATCTCTCTCTCAGAATCCGCTCTTGGGAAAGCTCTCCCAGAGCTGCCGGGTAGTCGGGTACGGGTCGCGCCCGGGTCCAGGCCCACCGGCGTGTGTGGTGGGCGAGGAGTGCAGGTCAGTCTAAGTCGGGTCGGGTTAGGTCCGCGGGGCGTGAGCGCGGACGAGACCGGGTAACCGGGCGGGTGTAGGGGACCTCACCCCGTGTGCTGAGGCAGTAAGCCTCCAGCACTTTTGCGCCTTATACCGCTGCGCCTCTTCAGACTTTTCCGAGGTGGGACTAAATGTCCCACCCTAATTGAGCGCCCGCAGCGGAGAAAGCAGCGGGCGATTGCAGCTTCACGCGAGGCTTTCGCCCCAGCTGCGAGCCTGATGCTTTGTCGAAACGCCTCGCAAGGTCTGGGAGACGAATCTGGGCGTGGCGCGCCTGCAGCTGCAGGCGGAAGCAGCTCCTTCTGCACGGCAATGGCGGCGGAGGTCGGGTGGCCGGTTCACAGCAAAACGGCCTCTCGGCCTAATCAGACGGTGCCGGGAGCTTCGCCAGGGTGTGGCGAAGCTCGTGTGGGTGGTGGGGAGGCGTGGGGCGGCGTGCAGGGGCTGCCCTAGGTCGGACTGTGGGTCGGAAGATGGGTTTGTTCGGTGGGGTTGCAGAGGGTGATGTGGGGGAAGTGGAAGGGCGGGGGTTGATCAGGGTGAGGAGGCGGAGGTTCTGCGGTGGTTGGCGAGCCGTGTGGGTTGCTGAGGTGATGGGAGCGGCTCGCCGGAGGATGGCCGGAGGCGGAGAAGGTGAGGGTGAACAGGAGCGGTCGAGGGTTTAATCAAATAAAAGACAGTGAGGAAAAGAAAGAGGGGGAGATGGGGAGGAGTTCTGACCTAGCTACGGAGACGAAAGGGGCCGGGGCAGGGCGACAGTCGTATCGACTGTCGCCGGAGAAGAAGATGCCCAGGGGAATGGGCGGCGGCGAGCAGAGAGCCGGAGAGGCGCCAGCTGGGTACGGTGTGGCGCAGGAAGAGCAGGGGAGGAAGTCTCTGCTGCTGGTATTGCGGCAGAGCGAAGAGGAGGAGGAGGAAGAACCGCCGGAGCTAGTGGGCGTCTGCCGGAGTGAGAGGAGAGGAAAGTTGGGGGTTTTCTCCGTCAGATCCGAGCTGCCGAGGTCGGTGGAGCGACGGGGGTATTTATAGGGATCAAAACAGGGAGGAAGGCGGAGGGAGACGACGTGTCTCCCTCGCCGGAGGACGCCGGAGATGGAAACCCATACTGTCCGTGCGTTCGCACGGCCGGTATGGTGGGTTACAGCGACCAGGGGGGTGTCCCTGCGACGGCTGACGACGCAGGGCACCCCCGGTTTACTTGCCAGGCTCTCCCCCTCACCCTACGCGGCGCCATGCTCCGCGCAAGGTCGTCGGAGCATGGTGCTGGCAGGTTTTGCAGGGGGGACCTGAACGCAAAGAACGAAGGAGAGTTAGGGGCCAAAATGCGAGGGTTCAAAAGTTGAGGGCCAAAAAGTAAATATATGAGGACCAAAGTGTAAAGTTGGTCAAGGAGGTTTCTTCTTAGGCTCAAGTTTTTATACATGACTAATTAGGACCTAAGGAATCTGATGGTGAATTTCATTTCTATATTAAACCTTGTTTGACTGGTCAATTTATGCGAAAACCCAAATTAAGTTATTAATTGGGCATGGTTCTCAATGTAGGTCAAAATGGGTTCTGAAGGCCAAATTGAAGGTTCTAAACCCTAGAAATTATTTTTCTATGAATTTTAGAGGGTTTATTCTATTTTTAATTTGCCTCGAACCTTGTGAATTGAAGTGGGTTGTTTTAGGGTTATAGATTATCATTTAGTTTCTTGGAATTGCTGTAGCCCTTGCTAGATCATCTCATCCCACTTTTGTTCTTATTAAGTTGCTTTGACCTATGTTTGGGCCCTGAATTACCTTGTATGCAGATTATACTGGTAAAATTGCATTTTTACCCCTTATGACTTATTTTCTCCTTAAACTCAGAATTCTCTGAGTTAAGCCTTTCCTTGAGTTATGTAGGAGCTTTTATCCTTTGTATTAGGTCAAAATGAGCTAGTTATGGCTCATGATGAGGTTCTCATCATACCCCCATGCCTAGCCTTTGCTAGTCCCTTAGTAAAAACTTAAGGTTTCAACCCTTGTTCTAGACCATGAAGTTTTTAATAGTTTTAGATAAGTGCCTTTTTTATTTGAGCATAGATTAGGTTAGAATGCTGACCATAGGCCTAAAAGGTACTCTAGTACCAATCAAGATCCAAATCTGTCTAGCCTTAGCCTCAGTCTTTAGCAAAGGTTTTTAAGGTCCACAAGAACTAACCTAAGGTTTATTGGACTTTGTGGTTAAAGCACCCGTGCTTGAAATGATTTTAGCCCTGGCTCAGTTTGCAGTGCGTTTTGTAAGAGAGAGATAGAAAGTTTTTCAGTTTGGAGAATTTTCTCTCTCTTTTTCTTTTTAGTTCTAGCCTAGGATTGGCTTTTCAACACGGTCTGTATCAGATTCCTTGCTCCCATCATCAATCCTCAAGGGTTCCTGGCGATCGATGCTTCGAGATAGCACCGCCCATGGCAACCCCAGGAACCCTGGCTATTGAGATTTCGAGATAATCCCATCCATGGTGTTCCGTGGCCGAATCCAGACCCTGGCAATTGACACTTCGAGATAATGCCATCCATGGAATCTGAACCAACAGAGTGCTTACATGCCCCCAGTAGGATATGTAAATATCCTAAGAGACAAGCACCGAGGAGATGATATTTTGTTACGCATCTTCGAGGGGATTTCCCGCCTCTCCGCGCTGGGAACTCGTCCAAATCAACTTGTGTTGATCGGCCACTCCTATTCTAGGTGTTCTTTTCAGAATTTTGCGATGCTTCTGCGTGATTCTGATTTTTACGCTTACTGAACCAGGCTGTGTGTGAGGTTAGGGTGCTTAGGTTACTGAGTCCCGTAAACCAAAAATTAGTTAACGAGGCCAAATACTCCCTAAGCCTTAGACCTAATACTTCAGCTTTTCATTTTCCTCAACCTCTTGAGGAGTGTCCAGATCTTAATGGGTACTAAGAGTCTATTCAAGAATGCCTAAGGTTTGCATTCTTACTAATCTCATTGTGCACTTTTCAGTTATTTTCTTGAATGAGGTCTAGAACTTAGGTTAATTCCTTAGTTCCTTACTAATGACTATCACCTTTTCTCATAATTTTGTGCTCCTTTTTCATTTTGTTTCTTTTCTCCTTCACAAAATTTCCTTCTCCTTTTATTCTTTTTCGAAATTTTTTTTTAATTTTTATGGTGTTTTTGGCATATGTGAATTTCTTTGTTTGAAACCTTTTCTTACAAGTTTTGCACTTTCATACCCCCCCATGCCTAAGATTTGCAATGTCCTCATTGTAACCTAGGGGTTTTTTATTTAACTTAGTTCATTCCTTAAGACAGAAATTTGGATGAGTGAATGGGTCGGGGTGACTGTTGCGGATGATTTCTAATCTCAGATGCACGCACCTGAGGTGGAGTCGGCTGTCTTAAAGTGTGAACTTCAAGTGCAAAAAGGTGTCAGAACAAGTTTTAGGTTTTCAAAGAGAATGATGGGCTGCCTCCCGTTAAGCGCTGAGTTTTACGCCATCGGCTGGGCGCAATAAGCTCAAGGGGAAAGGAGGATATAAGATGCTTCAGCCAAATCAGTAGAAGTTACATCAATGAACGGCTTGAGTCTCTGACCATTCACGATGAAAGGTTCAGAATCGTGGCTGAGTGGACTGATTTCGATTGCTCCATTTCCAAAAACCAGTCGGACCAAATATGGTCCGACCCACTTTGATCTCAGTTTTCCTGGGAAGAGTTTTAGTCGGGCATCAAAGAGTAGGACCTTTTGACCAGGATGAAAGATCTTTCTCGAGATGTGTTTGTCGTGGAAGGCTTTAACCCGCTCCTTGTAGATTTGCGAGTTCTCGTACGCGTCTAGGCGTAATTCATCGATCTCGCTGATTTGGAGTTTTCTGTGGGTCCCAGCCTTGGAAAGATCTAGATTACAGTTCCGTACTGCCCAATAGGCTCTATGCTCCAGTTCTACGGGAAGGTGGCATGCCTTTCCGTACACCAGTCTAAAGGGAGACATGCCCAATTGGGTCTTGTGGGCGGTCCTATAGGCCCACAATGTTTCCGGAAGTCGGGACGACCAGTCCTTCCTGTCAGGTCGAACAGTGACTTGCAGGATTTTCTTGATCTCCCGATTAGACAGCTCAGCTAGACCATTAGTTTGGGGGTGGTAACGAGTAGAGATTCGGTGAGACACCCCGTATTTGGTCATCAGTGACCTAAATTGAGCATTTGTGAAATGGGTCCCCCCATCAGAGATTATTGCACGAGGAATCCCGAACCTTGAGAAAATGTGTTGATGAATGAATTTGAGAATGATTTTGTGATCACAGGTTCGGGTCGGTATGGCTTCGATCCATTTGGACACGTAGTCCACAGCCAACAGAATGTATTCGAAACCATCCGAAACAGGAAAGGGGCCCATAAAATCAATCCCCCAAACATCAAAGATTTCGCATACTAGAATCGGTTGCATAGGCATCATGTCGCGATGGCTCATGTTGCCCAAAGTCTGGCAACGACTGCATGCCTTGCAGTGATTGTATGCGTCTTTGAACAGTGTGGGCCAGTAAAAGCCGCACTGGAGGACTTTTGATGCGGTTTTATGCCCGGCAAAATGGCCACCGCATGCCTGGTCATGGCAGAAAGAGAGGATATTGTTGAATTCCCCTTCCGGGACACATCTCCGGATGATCTGATCGGCACCTATGCGGAAGAGGTACGGGTCTTCCCAAATGTAATACTTGGCATCGGAGCGTAATTTGTCTTTCTTGGCCTTCGGCCAATCGGACGGGATCTGATGAGATGCCAAGTAATTTACTACATTAGCAAACCATGGAAGGCTAGTACCAATAGTCAGCAGGTGCTCATCGGGAAAATGCTCAGTGATGGGTCCGGAAGGGTCAATTATTTCAGAAGGAAGACGGGACAAGTGATCAGCTACCACGTTCTGCTTTCCCGCTTTGTCGCGAATCTCAAGGTCAAATTCTTGCAACAGCAAGATCCATCGGATTAATCGAGGTTTCGCGTCCTTCTTTGCAAGGAGATGCCTCACAGCTGAGTGATCCGAGTATATGATGACACGGGAACCCAGAAGGTACGATCTGAACTTTTCTAGGGCAAATACTACAGCTAGCAGCTCTTTCTCAGTAACCGTATAGTTACGCTGAGCCTCATCGAGTGTTTTGCTGGCGTAGTAAATGGCCACAGGTTTCCTGTCAATTTTCTGCCCCAAAACCGCTCCTACAGCAAAGTTGGATGCATCGCACATGATCTCAAAGGGTTGAGACCAATCAGGGGGCTGTAGGATCGGGGCTTGGGTGACTCGGTCACGCAGGATTTCAAATGCTTGAATGCATTCCTTGGAAATTTCGAAAGGAACATCCTTGGAGAGAAGAGTGGTCAGGGGGCGCGCGATTTTTGAAAAATCAGGGATAAATCGTCGATAAAAACTGACATGCCCTAAAAAGGAACGGATGTCTCTGATCGAGCTAGGCATAGGAAGGTGAGAAATCAGATTAACCTTAGCTCGATCCACTTGGATACCTTTCTCCGAAATTGAGTGTCCCAGGACAATTCCCTCAGGCACCATGAAATGGCTCTTTTCCCAGGAAAGAACCAAATTCACATCGATGCACCGCCTGAGTATCTGGACCAAGTGTTGGAGGCAATCGTCGAATGATGCTCCGAAAACTGAAAAGTCATCCATGAAGACTTCCAGATAATCACCTACCATATCTGAGAATATGGCAAGCATGCATCGCTGAAAAGTAGCGGGTGCATTGCAAAGACCGAAAGGCATCCTTCGGAAAGCGTATGTTCCGAAGGGGCAGGTGAACGTGGTCTTTTCTTGGTCCTCAGGATGGATTGCCACCTGGTTATAACCGGAGTACCCGTCAAGAAAGCAGAAGAACCTATTTCCCGCAAGTTTTTCGAGAATTTGATCAATGAAGGGTAGTGGGAAATGATCCTTCTTCGTGGAGGAATTGAGTCGGCGGTAATCTATACAGACTCTCCACGAGTTGGCTAATCGGGTAGGAATGATTTCTCCGGTCTCAGTCGTTATAGTGGTGAGTCCTGCCTTCTTGGGCACGACCTGAATTGGGCTCACCCAACGACTATCGGAGATCGGGTAGATGATCCCGGCATCTAACCACTTGATGATCTCCTTTTTCACGACCTCCTGCAGATTGGGGTTTAAGCGTCTCTGCATTTCACGAGAAGGTCGTGTGCCCTCTTCTGAATAGATATGATGAGTACAATAAGAGGGACTTATTCCAGTCAAATCATCGAGAGTCCATTCGATGGCTCTGCGATGTTGCTGGAGGACAACAATCAGACGGGATTCCTGTTCAGGACTGAGGTTGGAATTGATAATCACAGGAAGGGTCTGATTAGAACCCAAAAAGACGTATTTCAAGTGAGCAGGAAGGGGTTTCAGTTTGAGGATGGGGTTTTCAGCAGCAGCGGGTGGTTCAGTATAGATGTGAGGTTCAAGGGTGGGGGTTACTGGGTTGTTCATATCTGGATTCGACTCCTCTGTTTGCGGGTCAAGATCCTTCTGTGGTTGATGAGGCATAATCGAGTCATTCTGGAGGTGTGATTCATCAACCAAAGTCTTGATGTCACAAATTTGTTCGATGACGCCGCAATTAATTCCTTGTTGGGCCTTAAATATATCAATTTTTAGTGTTTGATCTCCAAACTTAAGCTCTATTTGGCCCTCCTCACAGCTGATGTTGGCTCTAGCAGTAGCCAAGAAAGGTCTCCCTAGAATGATTGGTGTATCCCTAGGGTTCTCAGGTGCATCCATATCTAAGACTATAAAGTCCACTGGAAAATAGAAATCCCGCACTCTTACGATAACATCCTCGAGAATCCCTTTTGGTGACTTTATAGATCGATCTGCTAATTTTAATGTCACCTCGGTTGGTTTTAGCTCAGATTCTTCTAGATGGTCAAGTAAGGATGTGGGTATCAGATTTATGGATGCACCCAAGTCTAACAATGCTCTATCAAATTGGGTACCACCTATCTTACAGGAAATCAGGGGAGTCCCAGGATCTTTTGCCTTGGGTGGGAGCCTACTAAGGATTACAGAGCTGGCTTGCTCTGACAGAACAATTGGGCTCCCTCCCTTGGTTCGCGGCTTACGCTGGGGTGTACATATATTCTTTAGAAATCGTGCGTAAGCTGGTACGTGGCGGATTGCATCCATCAAGGGGATGTTTATGTGGACCTGCTCAAAGAGCTTGACCAGGTCCTCCTCAGGGGCCACGGGTTTGGTGGTCTTCTTTCCCTTGGTCAGGGCCTCGGGAAACGGGATCTTGGTTGGTTCTTCTAGGATAGGTCCAGGTTGTGGATCCGGAACAGCGGTATCTTGGATAACTATCCTAGGGTCATGGTTATCAGGCTTGGAGTGGTTTGGATAATGCGGGTCGTGAGTTGTTTTACCACTACGTGTTGTTACAGAATTTAATCCGGCCTGATTTTGGTTTGGGTTTGGTAAGAGGGGTGGCTGCTGCTGAAATCCCGCATAAGAAGTTGAGGCTTCCATCTCGTCTGGAGATGGCGCAGTAGGGGCCTGATAAATCCATTGAGCGTGGCCTAAATTTGGATTCATAACGCGGTTCTGGGTTGGCACGTTATTTGGGTTAGGAAGAGGTTGGGAAGGGAGTGTGCCTGGCTGGCGAGAATTTGCCAACTGGGCCAGTTGAGTTTTAACTTCTGTAAGCTCGTCCTTGTGCTGTTTTTGAATAGCCGCATTCGTTTTTTGAATGTCAGCCAGAGTCTGAAGGATTAGGGACATTTGATCCTGATTTGGCCCTGATGGATAAGTAGGGTTGGGTCGAGGCTGAGGCGGCTGGTAATGACGAGAGGGCTGTGGGCGGGACTGAAAAGGTGGTCTTTGGGTTTGGGAATTTCCCGCCCACTGAAAATTGGGATGGTTTCGCCATCCAGGATTGTAAGTGTTGGAGAATGGGTCGTTCTGGATGGCGTTGAGGTCCTCGCAGGTCTGAGGAACCTCCTGAGAATCAGGGAAAGGGGGAATGGAGTTCCCCCGGCTGGTGTAGAAAGGATCGGATGATCCTCCGATCCAAGAATCAGATGGGGATGGATATGGGTCCATCCCAGGGGAAGATCAGTGGAGGATGTTTTGCACAGTCTCCTGTGTGGAAGGAGGTTTTGCAAAGGAGTTACGCGCGGAGGTGGCTCGCTGCAAGTGCTGAGTCAGCTCATCCACCTTCTTTTCAATGATTGAGACCTTGTCCAATCGACTGGCCATTAATTCCAGGTCGACTGATGCGGACAGGCCCTGCGTCTCATGTGCTCCCTTAAGATTCGTCGCTGCGCGGGTATTCGTCCTGTCGAATAATCCCATGGAGTCATTGTTGATGGAGTTCTCGCACATGTTTTCGAGAATCTCCCATACGGTGTCTTCATGTTGACCCATGATGTTTCCTCCGCAAGTTGCATTGACGAAAAGGCGGATGTCCTCACGGAGTCCCTGGAAAAAAGATTGGACTTGCTCCCATTTAGGAACTCCGTGATGGGGGCACTTTCTCATGAGATCCTGAAAATGATCCCATGCCTCATGGAGAGGTTCTCCTGATTGTTGAGTGAAGTGTGTAATCTGATGGCGCAAGGCGTTGGTCCGACCAACGGGAAAAAACTTTTTCAAAAACTCGGATTGAAGTTCTTCCCAAGTGTTGATCGGCCGGGTCTGAGTTTGATACCAATGGGCGGCCTTGTCCATAAGAGAAAAGGAGAACATCTTCATGAGAAGAATATCCCAATTTTGCGCATCTGATCCAAAAGTGTGGGCCAGATGCTTTAGCTGTTTGATGTGCTGGAAGGGATCTTCAGAATTAAGCCCATGGAATTTAGGTATAGCATGAATCATGTTGGGCTTTAATTCGGAATCAGGTCCTCCAGTCGGGATTCTGACTTGAGGCTCAATGGCCACCGCAGCAGGATTGTAGTGGTCCCGCATCATAGGACGCTGTGGTGGGTGCACGAAGTTTTGGAAGAGGTCATTGAGTCACTGGAGCTGGTGTTCCAGATTATTTTCTTCCTCAACTGGCTGAGCCATGATGGGGGAAGAAGAAGAACTTGGTTCTGAATCAGAAGAGAGAATAATGTGAGGGTGTTGCTGCACAAACACGGGCGTCGAGGCTTGGCCTTGACGAGAGCGAATTTCTAAAGGAGGTCTTAAGGGTGGTCTTAGGGACCTCCTTCCGTACATGCACTATTGGAAGAGGTAAGTTTAGAAGGTGCTGGACCCAATCAAGACACCCAAAAATGTGTTGGGTGACTATAGAGGTGCGGGGCAGATGGACCCCTTGATCAGAAAGATCGTCCACCTGAGAATTACCTGGGCAGCCAGAGAGGGAGAGTCCCGCGAAGACCCCTACACGGTAGAGCGTCCCCACGGGTTACAGGGTTTCCCCCACCCGACCTCTCTTGTCACTGCGATTCCAGGTAGACCAGAATGGGGATCTTGACCTCTTAAGTCTACCAATTTTAAGATCAGGGTGCTTAAGGTTTCACTTGAACTTTAGTCTTTTAAGTGCAAAGAGTGACCTAATTTAAGGTTGGTTGACCCAAGGGGTCAACTTTACCTCTTGTTTTCTTTGAGAGCTTTGAGGTCTTGTCTTTTAGGGTTCAAGTGTTTAGAGAGCCAATTGTTTTAGGTTTTCTTTTGAATAGGTATTTTCAATCAATGGTTTAGGCACACTTCTTTTGGATTTTCTCCATTCTTGATTTAAGTAGTGTGTCTCTAAAACCCTACTGTTGAATCTTATGTTGGCTCTACTTGGTCCAGTTAGTTCTTTGTTGGGTAATTAGGGCTCAAGCAAGAATGTGTTAGCCCTTAAATACCCTTAATAGTGTGCAGGACTAATGAGTTGAAAACATGCAACTCTTTATGGTTACTAAGTATGGAAGACAGGTTAGCCCTATATTGCTTGTTCTTTTCTTTTCTTCCTCTTTAGAGTTTAGGGGTTAATAGCGAGAGGAAAAATTTACCTGTCCTCAGAGTGGTTGTCGTGCGGTTGCTTGTCTTCTTGATTTCCTGTAGTTTTCTGCACAAAAAGAGAGGAGATTATCAGAAATTAAAAAGAAACAGGAATGTTTACCTCTAGAATAGCCGTTGCTCCCCGGCAACGGCGCCAAAAATGAGAGACAGATATAACCGGGTTTTACTGTTATAGCATTGTAGTATAGCCAGTTATTGTCATCATTTTAAATATATAATTTTTTACTCGGAAAATAAAAGAGTTCCCGAGGTCGAACTCAGGGAGCAAGTTGTATTCTAGGGGTACAAGTTTCTTTTACAAAAATAAAGAAAGAGAGAGAGAAAGAATTTGTTGTCTTTTCTTCTTTTCTCTTTGCTTCTCCTCGTCTCAGATCTTCTGTTATCTTCTTCTTCTTTATCTGCAGTGGTGATGTTCTTCTTCTTTTCCTTTCTTTCTTCTTTTCCTTTCTTCAGATCTTCTTCTCGTGCTTCTCTTCTTTCAGTTCTTCCCTTGTTCTTTTGTGTTCTCCTCTGCCTCGCCTTCTTCTGTTGTTCTTCAGATCTCCTTCTTTCTTCTTTCTTTTTCCTATCAGGACGTCGTCTCTTCTTCTTTCTTCTTTTCCCTTCAGGATGTCGTCTGATTTTCCAATCAGACGACTTAAACCGCTTGTTGCTACAGTGTCTCCCTCAGCTTCCTTCTTCTTCCGCGGTCCTTCTTCTTCACCTGTGCCTGCACACTTCAGAGTTTATGTCAGAGGGCAAAACCTACTCTACCCTCCCCCCCCCGCGTCTCTCTCTCTCAGAATCCGCTCTTGGGAAAGCTCTCCCAGAGCTGCCGGGTAGTCGGGTACGGGTCGCGCCCGGGTCCAGGCCCACCGGCGTGTGTGGTGGGCGAGGAGTGCAGGTCAGTCTAAGTCGGGTCGGGTCAGGTCCGCGGGGCGTGAGCGCGGACGAGACCGGGTAACCGGGCGGGTGTAGGGGACCTCACCCCGTGTGCTGAGGCAGTAAGCCTCCAGCACTTTTGCGCCTTATACCGCTGCGCCTCTTCAGACTTTTCCGAGGTGGGACTAAATGTCCCACCCTAATTGAGCGCCCGCAGCGGAGAAAGCAGCGGGCGATCGCGGCTTCATGCGAGGCTTTCACCCCAGCTGCGAGCCTGATGCTTTGTCGAAACGCCTCGCAAGGTCTGGGAGACGAATCTGGGCGTGGCGCGCCTGCAGCTGCAGGCGGAAGCAGCTCCTTCTGCACGGCAATGGCGGCGGAGGTCGGGTGGCCTGTTCACAGCAAAACGGCCTCTCGGCCTAATCAGACGGTGCCGGGAGCTTCGCCAGGGTGTGGCGAAGCTCGTGTGGGTGGTGGCGAGGCGTGGGGCGGCGTGCAGGGGCTGCCCTAGGTCGGATTGTGGGTCGGAAGATGGGTTTGTTCGGTGGGGTTGCAGAGGGTGATGTGGGGGAAGTGGAAGGGCGGGGGTTGATCAGGGTGAGGAGGCGGAGGTTCTGCGGTGGTTGGCGAGCCGTGTGGGTTGCTGAGGTGATGGGAGCGGCTCGCCGGAGGATGGCCGGAGGCGGAGAAGGTGAGGGTGAACAGGAGCGGTCGAGGGTTTAATCAAATAAAAGACAGTGAGGAAAAGAAAGAGGGGGAGATGGGGAGGAGTTCTGACCTAGCTACGGAGACGAAAGGGGCCGGGGCAGGGCGACAGTCGTATCGACTGTCGCCGGAGAAGAAGATGCCCAGGGGAAGGGGCGGCGGCGAGCAGAGAGCCGGAGAGGCGCCAGCTGGGTACGGCGTGGCGCGGGAAGAGCAGGGGAGGAAGTCTCTGCTGCTGGTATTGCGGCAGAGCGAAGAGGAGGAGGAGGAAGAACCGCCGGAGCTAGTGGGCGTCTGCCGGAGTGAGAGGAGAGGAAAGTTGGGGGTTTTCTCCGTCAGATCCGAGCTGCCGAGGTCGGTGGAGCGACGGGGGTATTTATAGGGATCAAAACAGGGAGGAAGGCGGAGGGAGACGACGTGTCTCCCTCGCCGGAGGACGCCGGAGATGGAAACCCATACCGTCCGTGTGTTCGCACGGCCGGTATGGTGGGTTACAGCGACCAGGGGGGTGTCCCTGCGACGGCTGACGACGCAGGGCACCCTCGGTTTACTTGCCAGGCTCTCCCCCTCACCCTGCGCGGCGCCATGCTCCGCGCAAGGTCGCCGGAGCATGGTGCTGGCAGGTTTTGCAGGGGGGACTTGAACGCAAAGAACGAAGGAGAGTTAGGGGCCAAAATGCGAGGGTTCAAAAGTTGAGGGCCAAAAAGTAAATATATGAGGACCAAACTGTAAAGTTGGTCAAGGAGGTTTCTTCTTAGGCTCAAGTTTTTATACATGACTAATTAGGACCTAAGGAATCTGATGGTGAATTTCATTTCTATATTAAACCTTGTTTGACCGGTCAATTTAGGGTTTAGGGCTAAAAAGTAAATATATGAGGACCAAAGTGTAAAGTTGGTCAAGGAGGTTTCTTCTTAGGCTCAAGTTTTTATACATGACTAATTAGGACCTAAGGAATCTGATGGTGAATTTCATTTCTATATTAAACCTTGTTTGACCGATCAATTTATGCGAAAACCCAAATTAAGTTATTAATTGGGCATGGTTCTCAATGTAGGTCAAAATGGGTTCTGAAGGCCAAATTGAAGGTTCTAAACCCTAGAAATTATTTTTCTATGAATTTTAGAGGGTTTATTCTATTTTTAATTTGCCTCGAACCTCGTGAATTAAAGTGGGTTGTTTTAGGGTTACAGATTATCATTTAGTTTCTTGGAATTGCTGTAGCCCTTGCTAAATCATCTCATCCCACTTTTATTCTTATTAAGTTGCTTTGACCTATGTTTGGGCCCTGAATTACCCTGTATGCAGATTATACTGGTAAAATTGCATTTTTACCCGTTATGACTTGTTTTCTCCTTAAACTCAGAATTCTCTGAGTTAAGCCTTTCCTTGAGTTATGTAGGAGCTTTTATCCTTTGTATTAGGTCAAAATGAGCTAGTTATGG
This sequence comes from Thalassia testudinum, assembly GCA_037157565.1. NCBI lineage: Eukaryota > Viridiplantae > Streptophyta > Magnoliopsida > Alismatales > Hydrocharitaceae > Thalassia > Thalassia testudinum. Next base: position 36,474,293 of record JAZHRO010000035.1, on the reverse strand, counting down.
CTCATGATGAGGTTCTCATCACTTGGGCTGGCATTGGGCAGCTGAGATGGTGCCACGTGGCACCATCTTGGCCATCCATCTTCACTGACTTGTAGATGGTGCCATGGATGTCGGATTGGACCGATTTTCGCACCATTGGGTTGTGATTGTCAATCTGAATCCATCTGTGCGGTTGGATTTGTTGTCTGAGGTATGAATTTCGACCACCTTGGCCTTTGGCCTCTGATCTTTTTGGGATTGCATATGATGCTATGGAGGTTCGACCGAGGGAATCTCAGAGTCGTTGAACTTTGATCATCGTCCTGATCAGATCCGCACGGTTGGATCTTCAATCCAAGGCCTCGAAATGATATTGTCTTGTCTGCTTACCATAAAAAGGGACAATTAACCTATAATTTGTACAATTTGACCTAAATGCATGATGATGCATGTTGTGCAATATTTATAATGCATGATGCTTCTATAAACCTAGGAACATGCATACATAGGCATTTTAGGTCAATTAGATGTGTTCACATCACACCCCCATGCCTATCTTTTGCTAGTCCCTAGCAAAACTCTATGCTATTTATAAGAGAATTAGGATCAAATTACTTGGGCAAAAGTTATTTTCAACATTAAGAAATTTCAACTAAGTCCTGAACTATAGAGACACAACAGTGCCTGGGTATCTACCAAAAAGCAGACCACCCAAGCCCTCGCCTTATTCAAAAGCAAAAGGATCATTTTCTTTTTCTTCTTTTCTATTCTTTTTGGATTTTTGAGTTTAGAGTTTCGGAGCAGCTTTCTTCGGCTACCCAACCCACCCAAGACTCGAAGAGAACTCTAAGTACTAAGCATCTTTTTATGTGAATGTGATAAACTCACTGATTAGCAATCATAATGGATTTCGGGTTTCTACGCCCCTAGGTGACCTTGAAAAGAAGTTCTACCTAAAGGTGTATCTATCCGACCGGTAGCTTTCTTCCTACTTTTTTATTTTTTATGGGGTCAACGCAAGGGTGAACCCAGTGTATATCTCCTTGGCTTATTCTACTTCTTCGCTTGTTCCTAAGTGTTTAGGAATTAAACATGCATTTCATGAGCTGGGTTCTGGACAACTGGCCAATGAGCTGTTACCACCAACAACTTACCAGACATACTTGATGTAAACACATTTACACTACTTAAGATGTTTATTTATGCATGTTCTTAAGCATAGGATTGCATTTCATGATATAAATATTGCATAACATGCATCATCTTGCATTTAGAGTAGTTTGAATAAAATGGAGGTTAATTGTCTCCTTTTATGTGCTTGGACAGGGCAAACATTTTATCAGGGTCTCGGATCAAAGATCCAACCGTATAGATGTGATCAGGGCGACGATTGGAGTTCAATGACTCCAAGATCGCCTTAATCTGGCATCCGTAGCATCAAATAGTGACTGGGGAACCTTAGAAGATCAAGGGCCAGGATGGTGTAAATCCTCATTTCAAATGACAAATCCAACCGCATGGATGAATTCGGATTGACGATCGCAGCCCAACGACGCAAAAATCGAGTCAATCCGACATCTATGGCACCATCTACAACATTCAGAAGATGGACGGCCAAGATGGCGCCACGTGGCACCGTCTTGGCCGCCCAAACGGCCGCATGCATCCAGTGAAGCTTCCGCACCCGCTCCCTCTTCGCCATTGGATCTTGATCCAACAGCTATGGACAGCCGCGCCTAAAAGCGTCCGCTCGACCGTCCGCGCCTCGTAGCGCAGCAGTCGAAGGCGCTATCGCGAGCAGTGGACGCGCGTTCGAGCCACAGCGAGGAGGCGAAGGGCGTGGGCAAGCAGGCGTGGGCATGCGTCGGATCTTGATCGGACGGTCGTCTGCGCTCAATAACGATGATGCATTATTACACGCGCGGCGAGGATGCGCCATCGTACGCGTTGAGGCGGGCGCACAGTAGTGGGCGATGGCGCATCCTAAGCCGTCCGATCTCGCGATCGGACGGCTGAGATCTGATGAACGTGGGCAGGTGTTGTACACGGGCTACTGAGGAGGCGCGCGTGGGGAGCGCCCACTACACCCACGTTGGGGCTTTAGCAACGGGTTTATCCGTCACTAAAGACCCCTTATTTATTATTTTAAAGATGTAATGACCAATTTGCCTCCACTCTTTGCAACTATAAAAGGAGACCCCCTCCATACGAAATTCTCATCCCTTCCTTCTCTTCTCTGCCTCTCCAAAGCTCAAGAGAAGCTTGTCCCACACCCGGGATGCTTCTAGCAAGATAATGTCCAAATTTTCGTCCCCCTTCGGAAGTAGATCCTGTGATGACGACAACGTGCTGCTCTGTTCCCGTTCTTCTGCTTCGTCCTCCTTCGTCCTGCTTCGTCCTCCTTTGTCCAGGCGTCGTCCTGTCCGACTCGTCCTCCAAGCGACCGTCGAGGAGGATATCTCTCTCCCTATTCTTTTTTACTGCTTTCTAATATAGATTTACTACTTTCTAGTGTAGTTTTGCTTGTCCTCCAAGCATTCGTTGAGGAGGACATTTCTCCCTCCATTCTTTTAATGCTTTCTAGAGTAAATTTATCGCTTTCTAGTGCAATTGAGTTATGCTTTCTAGTTGTAATGAACAATCTCCTTAATGATAAATTCTCTGTTTATTCTACATCTCATTTTTGATTTCTATGTGTAATATTCTCTCTCTCTTACCCTCTCTCTCTCTTCTATTTATTGTAAATAATTATATAGTTTTAAATTGAATTACTTCGTGATAAATAAAAAGAAACACGTAGTTTTTAAATCAAACGTCCGCCTCCCTGTGTTCGACCCGGAATTTTTATTTCGGTATAAATTTTATTTGTTGAACACGAATTCTTCGCTTTCAAGCTACAATGACAGGTTTTCCTAAAGCAAACACGTTAGCGTAGCAATTCGACAGTTCAACAATACTCGTGTGGTGAAGTGTGGTTTATTTCTTTTTCTTCTTTTCTTTTTCTTTTTTTTTCATTTTTGGATATTTTTCTATTTTTTTCTTTAAGTAGGTGGCTTCCATGATCTGAGATTTACCTAAAGGCAGCAGAAAAAGAATGGTCATGTGGCTGGGCTCTGGACAACCAGCCAATGAGTTGTTACCACCAATAATTTGCTAGCCATACCACCCTAAAAGGTTCATTAGCTACCCAATTTTTGTTAAAATCGCCAAAAAGTGAGTCAGTGCAATGAGTGTGTAGATGCTTATGCTTAAAGTTCCTTCAAATTAGAGGGCGGGTTGATATGTTGTGTACTTATCACCCCAACTTGTTAGCCAATTAGAAATGAATTTTCAAATGGCAAGGACTCAGGAAACAAGTCCACATTTAAGTGGACACCAGGACTGATTTAGCCTGAAGACCTAAAGAATCTAAGTGTTCAGGTCCTAATGTATTATTTCCTATGGTTGACAAATTTCTAAAGCCTAAGTTCTCTTTTCCTAATTTAGTTAAAAAAAAAAGAGAAAATAACAAGAATCTATGGAGCTAACAAGATGATTCATATAATGATACCCACCCCCCCATGCCTATCAAATGTAATGTCCTCATTGTATTAAAAAGACATGAAATAGAGTGGAGTAGAGTAGAAAGCATCTGAATTTCATGATTACCTGGTCAGCTTCGAGATGAAAACAAACTGTATATGTGCTGAATTTAGTGCCTTCAGCTAGGCACACTATACAAAAGAAGAAATCCAGAATTCACAGGTGTAGGTTAGAATCATAATAAAAAGATTCACCTTAGGACCTGCCAGCAGGTGTCCACAAATGTGGACCAGATTGTGGTGCAGATCGATGCTCCAAGGTTGAGTGTATCTAAGGTTTTGAATAAAAATTACCTAGAATCGGAGATCAATATGCAAGCAGGGCCGGGCCTGCGATTTGTGAGGATGCAACCCAAGTCTAGAAAGTCGGACAATAGGAAAATCAAGGTCAAAAAGATAATCAATGAATTTTTTCTTGGGTTGGACATCCTCGGAGTTGAAAATGTCATAAGGGTCTTGGTAGAAGGTTGGTGGTTTTAGATCTATAGGAACCCTTAGACTCAAATTTCTACTTCCCCCAGAATTGGCTTCCCAAATCTTCATTTCCCAGCTCCTATCCTCCATAATCATATTTTTCGGAACCTCACAATTGTCATCATCCCCGTATAAAATATCCAAGTCCAAGATTTGTGGCTGAATCAGAATTGACTTGGGTCTAGTGATCTCAAAAATCAAATCGTCATTATATTCAACAGGGTGTGATTGAGGAATGGGGCTATGAATTGAATCATACATGAAAACATGATTTGTATCTTCCAAGCTAGCCCCTACAGGATCAATTTCCTCAATTATAGGGACATCAAATGATTCATCGAATTTCTCAAGCCAGTTGTCTCACTGAAATCATTTCCTACAAACTTGGGTGTGACTTCACATAATGATTCTTCACCTTCAGAATCAAAGAATTCTAGATCTGCATTTATATATGTCTCAAAATCATTTATCATTTCTTGGTCCATGGAGACATATTTTTCCTTGTACCCTAACTCAAGGATCTTGGGTGAAGAAATCAATTCATCCACAATTAGTTGCTATAGACCAACTTGGTCATCCCCAGTCTCGTAAAATGTGTCCCCCCTATAGGTACTTGAGCGGGTTTTGAGATTGGCTCTCCTGAAGAGGGTTCATCCTAGGAATCATCCCAAGATTGAACTAAAGCAACCACAAATCTCATCCTCAATTTTGACAACTTCCCAGGTAAAAACTCACCTGGGTCCTTATCCTTAACATCTTGGAGCCAATTCAACAAATATTTGTTAAGATCATCAATCATTTGAATCAGAGGCTCCAATTCTTCAAGGCAGGGTGTTGGCTGAGCTTCTAAAGATTGAATGGTATTCCTTAAGTTAGCCAACACCTTATCTTGGACCTGGTTCACCTGAACCAAATGGTTTGGTTCAAGTTGGGTGGGTTTGGGTTCAGTCCAGGGGAGTCAAGTAATTGAGGTTTTTGATACCTTCCCTGATAATAAGTCATTTCGGGTTGTTCAAAGAGGGGTGGTGACCTATATGTAGTGTAATCTGGGGGAGGGTAAGGATTATGATCAGCATATTCTTCTTGATTGTAGATTTGATTAAGTTGTCCATAAGAGGGCAGTGATCTATAATCAATGTAGCTTGGAGAAGGATAAAAATCAAAATCATTGTGTTTAGGGTTAGACCTTGAACACGAAGGTCCGGAATTGTATCCCCAATCCGAGTTATCCCAACTAGTAGATGGTTGATTACAACACGGGTCGAGATAATAATCATCATATTGGGGATAAGAAATGTCAGGAGGACAGGAGTGGAAATGTGCGTAGAATGTGGAAGGATCCATGACAAAATGGGAGGAAGAAAGGTGCCCTGCAATACAAACACTCAAACCTGTCCTTAGGTGGGATATCCTAAAGACCTAGAGACTCTCAGAACCCGTCTTGAGATGAAAAGAACGATTTGGTCTACTTCTTTCCGGTGAATCCAATCAGTTAGAGGAAGGGATTTGGAAGAAGGTTCTTCCCTTGGCTTTTGCCTCAAGTTCCTTTGATACCCCCTAACTGTGGTCGTTTGACACTACTCCCCTAGCTAGACATCAGATTGAACAGTTGAAGCAGATTAATAAAAATAATCTCTATTTGGGCCCCGAAGAGAGAGTCAAATCCTTAAGGCCAACGTCTACTTGATTTTACATTAGGCTTAGGTTTGAATGTGCTTTGGAATGTGATGGGCCCTTTATCTGGGTTGTGCCCTTAAAGATCAGTTTTGATGTGTGTGCGTGCACAATCAATGGTTTTCAAGCAAGATTATTTTTGGATGTAGTGAGTTTTAGGGTTTAAATCTTGCTTAGTAGCTTTTAGGATTCAACTTCTAGGTGTATTCAGACAAGATTTTGTGAGGTACACCAAGTTTTGAAAGCACAAGTGAAGATATATTCCTTTACAAATAAAAAATAATGTGGTGTGCCTGGTTTAGCCCTAAAAATTGAATTCTATGTGGCAAGCTACTGATGGATCACTTTTATCTTAAGTGGTGCGGCCCAAAAAAAACAGACAAGTGGCCTGATGAACCACTAATTAAGGCACCCAAATCAGTTTTAGCCTATTCTGATGTCTAATCACTTATTTGTATATAGTCGTGTAGGTGTACCGGGTCCTTTGGTTGGATTCCCGGTTAAGTGACTGAATTAGATCAAAGTGAGGTGCCTTAAGTGTGTGGGTATATAAGGTGTGTATGTTTAATAAATCCCACAACTAGATTTTTTTTTTAATGTGGGGGTGAGGTGGGTGGAAGTGACAAACAAACAATCAATCTTCCTTAGGGTTTATAAGAGCACCTAAGTTGATTTTCGTTTATGTTATTATGTGGTAGAATGAAAACTAGTAGGTAGGAGGTGGGGTATACTTACAGACTCTTCAACATCACTTTACTCTAATCTACTGCTTTTGGCTAGCCTCAAAAGAGTACCTTCTATCACAATAGGAAAAGAGAAAAGTGAGGTAAAATATCAGTAAGGCGAGAAAGATAGGAAATCAAAGAGCGTCGCTTCCCCGGCAACCGTACCAAAATGTTGAATGCGATTTTTATGCTAAAAGTTTGAGTTTGAAAACCTTATCGTTGCAGTCGCGTAAAAATCTGTCAAACAGATAATTTAATTGAAACTCTGGTGAGTCCCCTGTTGAACATAGGGAGGTGAACGTTTGATCAAAAACTACATTGGATTTATTGTCACGAAACTAAAGTAGCTAGTTGAAATTAATCTACTAGCTATTCTACTTAAAGAATAATTAATAAAAGAGAGAGAAAGAATAATACAAATAAAGAGAAAATAGGGAGAGAATAAATAGATATTTCATAGTGATAGAAACATGTTCATTGCATCTAATCGCTACAATTAGAAAGCAGGAAATCTACATTAGAAAGCAGTAAAAAGAGAGGGGGTGAGAAGTTATCCTCCTCGACTGCTGCTTAGAGGACGAGCCACGTTGACGGAGCGCCCGGATGAGTGCGTGAGATGTTGGACGAGGGAGGAAGAAGTTGGAGGATGGAGAACAAATTAGGACAACGTCGTGGCGGGATTCGCTTCTCGAATGGCGATGAGAGGACAACCGTGGGCACTCCATGAATGTGGATGAGAAGATGGAAAAATTGTATTTAAGACTTATGGAGTATCCTGGGTTTGGGATGAGCTTGTAGAGCTTTAGAGGGGGTGAGAGAAGAAGAGAAGGGATCAAGAATGAGGTGGTAGGGGTGGCCTTATATAGTTGTAGGAATGGGGGCATGAAGGTCATTTTAAAGTTTTACAAAAGAAATTCTGGGATCTTTAGTGACGGATATAAACGTCACTAAATACCCACATCATTAAAGCACGTGTGCACCCTTGTCTCTTTGTCTTCAGCCATTGTGTGTGTGCCCATGTTCAGATCATCTCAGCCGTCTGATCAAGAGATCGAACGACTTAAAAGCCTCGCGCACCGCTTCTTCTTCAGCTATTAAGCGTGCGTGCATGCGATTGCGCATGTGTTCGCGGATCATCATGCGCGTTCATGATCCACGCCTCTCCACGCGTCGGTTGCCACTCCATCGGCTGTCCATCATGCATGCAATGGCCAAATTGCATCCACACCCTTCCACTTGCTCGATTTGAGGCATGCAGAAGCTCGAACCTACACCCTCTCTTAAGTGTTGAAGCGCACAACCTCTACGCCACACCTTCCTTTGTGTCGTATTTTGGTTGAAGGTGCAAACACTCACGATCGTTGGATCTTGTTCCGATGGTCAAGATTTAGCGTCCTTCATCTTCAGAGAGGTGTGAAGTAGCCTGAGATTAAATCTCAGCAGTTGGATTGATGATCTAATGGCTAAGATGCATTGATCATCGCTTGAAGAGATGCTGTGGGAGTCTTGGGTCGATGTTGGGCAGCTGGGATGGCACCACATGGCACCATCTTCGCTGTCCATCTTCTCTGACTTGTAGATGGTGCCACGGATGTCGGATTGGATCGATATTCGCATCGTTAGGCTGTGATCGTCGACTTGAACCCATCCGTGTAGTTGGATTTGTCATTTGAGGTATGAATTTACACCACCTTGGCCCTTGACCTCAGATATTTCTCGGATGGCATCTGATGCTATGGAGGTCCGATTGGGGTGATCTCAGAGTCATTGAACTTCGATTGTCGTCCTAATCAGATTCATACAGTTGGATCTTCAATTCGAGGGCCCGAAATGATATTCTTTTGTCCCCTGACCATAAAAAGGGAAAATTAACCTATAATTTTTTACAATCTAACCTAAATCATGATGATGCATGTTATGTAATATTTATAATGCATGATGCTTCTATAGACTTAGGAACATGCATAAATAGGCATTTTAGGTCAATTAGGTGTGTGCACATCAGTTATCTTCTTTGTCACACTCATTTTTCTGGGTGAGTGGCTCTCCTTCATCCATTCTAAATGCATCTCCTATAAACAGGAATAATCCTAAGAGCTTGAAACATAGCCAAGTCCTTTGGATATTGTGCCATAAGACTAAATCTTATTGACTACTAAGAACTCAATAAAATCGCCTAGAAGATGAGTTAGTGTAGTGTGCAAGTGAAGATGCTTGAAACTCAAAGACTATCCAAACCACAAAGTGGAAAGATAAGTCATTCACTTGTCACCCTTTGGACTTAATACTTTTAGCTTTCTCGGATCCTTTCAAAGACTTAGGAAAACAAATCCAAATTTTAGTAAATACTCGAGATAATTAAGTCAACATATAGCCTGAAGTGTTTAAGTGGAATGATTTTGTTTGTACTTTTTCTAAGATTGGAAAATCCTCAAAATCGAAGTAATTCATCCTTTTTTCTTAGCTCAAACTCTAAAAACACTGATTTTTTTTCGAAATCAGAAAACACAATGCAAGAAACAAAATATGGTATGCTATGTATAAAATTCTGGAGAGAAAAAATAAGTGACTCAAAAGATTATCTACCCCCCCGGTGCTTATGTCATGAAATGTCCTCAATGCATGCAATACACATAAGAAAAGAGATAGATATTACCTGATAACTCATGAGTTTCGACAAATAAAGGTCGGTTATCTCCTGAATCAAACAAATCAAAATATAAGATAACCTAATTTATTGGGTTGCCTCCCAACAAGCGCTAAATTTTATGCTATAGCTAGACGTAGTTTAGTTAGTTAACCCTCCAAGAGGGTTATAGTCTCCTTTGAGGGCATCTGGGTCAAGTAAGGTTTAAGTCTTTGTCCATTTATAGTAAATGTTTGCCTAGTCTTAATATTTGCAATTTTGATAGCCCCATTAGAAAAAGGTTTGACCACTATATATGGGCCCGTCCATTTAGATCTAAGCTTACCTGAAAATAATTTCAACCTAGCATCAAACAACCATGCTTTTTGTTTAGGCTTAAAGGATTTTCTTTTTTTTTGAAAAGATGAGGAGTGCCATCGATGATAATAGCAGACTGGGAACATTTTATTTATGAATCAACAAATAACAACTACACAATTTCACTCCATTCCTTTACAAAACCCTAACACTCACTAAAGATGTTCCCCACATTTATAGATCCCCCTCTAATCAATCTCTCATTGCGACCACGTCACGCACTCCACATAACACCAGCCATCTTTACATGAGGCTTGCCCTTCGTCAGGAGATTTCTCCATAAGCCATCCCATATGGAAATAGAATCCCCACAAACTCCCCTCCAAATCTGACTTGTCACCAAGCAAGATGAAAATAGGTGCACGTTACTATCAGTGGGGAAGTCTCACAATGGACAGTTTTGAGCAAGGACCCCCAATCTTCTACATCTCAGTTCACCCATGATAAGCCCATCTCTTCTACAAAACCATAAGATTTTTATTTTTAAGGGAACCTTCAAAAGCCATATCTTTGTACAATCCCTATCCTCCTCTGATAGATCAGCATCCCTATAACCAACCAGCTGCTTGTACACCTTTGTTGGAGTAAAGATTGCCTGTTTCCACCTAAAACTGTCCATGCCACTCACCAACTGGAAGGCTTCAAGATCTGCCAGCAGACGCTCTTGCTCATCCCTTGTCCTTCCTCCCTCACGCAACCTATCACCTGCAATATCCCATTTGCTGTTAACACTATCCCAACAATAATTAACAGAGGCCCTACTGTTAGGAGCTGCAGCAAAAGCCCTTGGATAGGTCTCGCTCAAAATTCCCAAGCTTGACCATTTGTCATTCCAGAATGAAAACTGCTACTCATCCCCCAATACAGGAGTGAAATTTGTCCAATTCTCTTGTAATTCTCTCCACACTAATTTCCAGAACAGGGAGGGGCATTGAGGAGCAGATGTACACTACCCCACATGCAAACTACCATAAGACTCCTTGATCAAATTTGACCAGACCTTCCCATTACCTTCAGAGAGCTTCACTGCCCATTTTAATAGAAGAGCATCATTGAATTCCTTCAATGATCGAATACCCATCCCACCCTGCAAGCGAGGACTGCACAACTTCTACCACTTCAGAGGATGCAAGAATCTGCCTTCAGCCTTCTCTCCCTTCCAAAAAAATGTTTCCTCATCACATCTAACCTTTTCCAGATAGCCTTCGGAGATTTGAACACAGAGAAGAAAATCGAGATCGAGGTGATGACCGAATTTAGAAGAATCAGTCTCCCACCCTTAGATAAATATCGACTACTCTAGCTCTTCAACTTAGCATCCACCTTTTCAAATAAAATGCCCCAGTCACTCTTCTTTAGTTTGGTATCTCAAAGGTAGACCCTAGTACCTCACCAGTAGTGTCGTGATGGGTGTGTGAAGGATGGTTGATATTGCTTCGCACTCTTGACCTGGCATACCAAGCAAACCAGGGATGACTTTGCACCATTTAGCTTGAGCCCCGAGTGTGACACCCCAAATTTGTAATACTCTTAATAGGCTAATTAAAAACCTTAATTGGTTGCTTAATGTGAGATTAAGGGCTTCGGGAACCTTAATTTAGTAATGGTAGCCTTGGGATTAAACAAAATCCTTTAAGTTATTAACAAAATGTTAATAAATGGAAAGTTGAGGGGCTATATGTGTAAATAAAATTTGTTTGGAGGGCTTTCTTGGAGCCCAAGTAAAAAGTGGAAGGACTTGGGTGTAAATGTCCAACACATATATATAAGTGGTGGAAAAAAAAAGGAAAATAAAAATCTTCATTTCTCCTCTCCCGTCTGAGATAGCCAGTGCTCTCCTCTCTCCTCCTCATTTGGCCATCAACGAAAGAAATAGAGAAAGAAAAGAGAAGAGAATGAAGAAGAAGGGAAGGAGTGGAAGCTGTTGCTGTCGTCGACTGTTGTGGATGCTGCTCCAGCCCTTGTAGCTGCTGCTGTAGCTACTGTTGCTGCTATGGAAGTTGCTGGTGTTGCCGAGGAAAAGGAGAAGTAAGGAAAGGAGGTGGTGCTATTGTTGTAGCAGCTGCCATTGTTGTTGTTGATGTTGCTGCTATGATTGGGAGAAGAGAAAGGAGCTCCAACTAAGGTAGGGTTTATTCTCTTGTTTCATCCTCTTGTTCCTATGACTAAAAGTAGCCAAAAAGGGTTGTTTTGGTTAAAATTTCCATGTTGCTTGTGATAATGGTTGGGTTATGCCCTAGCTATGGGCTAAATCTTGGGAATGCCAAATGGAGGGTTTCCATTGTGGGTTGAAATTGATGTTGAGGTCTATAAATTCATGTGGTTTTATGTGTTTACCATCGATTCCAGGTTGTAGACGTAAATGGTGGTTTGGATTAGGGTTAACTGGGTTTTTTGATATGTTTAACTGGGTGCTGAGAGCACCTAATACTGGTACTAGTTGACCTAGCACCACAATGTAACGCATTGAAAAGGGGACTGAGAGCACCTAGTACTGGTACTGGTGATCAGTACCGATACTAGATGATTCCAGTCGGTGAATTGGGGCTACCTAGTACCGGTACTGGTGTTCAGCACCGGTACTTGCTGGGTTTTTGGTAGAAGGCCGGTGGTGCCCAATACCGATACTGGTGTTTAGTACCGGTACTAGCTGGGTTATGTTGATACAAAACTAATGGCACGCAGTACCGATATTGGTGCCCAGTACCGGTACTGGTTGGAACTTGTGAATTTGGTATTGGGGTTGCCTAGTACCAGTACTAAAGCTTAGTACTGGTACTGGTTGGTCGAGTGGAGTTTGACGACAGAATGTGCAATTACATGTGATTGTTTGTGGTTTTAAACTGAATTCAGGTTGTAAACAATAATTCTTCGGTAAAGGTTATTGTACGTTGCTTTTGGATGTTAGGAACTCATCCTAAACTCAGATGCGATTCTAAGTGGGTTATTCGATGTCTGATGATCCATTAAGCATCTGATACCCTTGATCCTAACGTCTGATCCCTTGGTTAGGCATCCCTGCAACTAGATTGCCATTCCAGGGATTAAGTCCTACCGATTGGATGCCTGATATTACATCAAGTGCCCAATATGCTTGATTCAGACGTCTAGCCAAGGAATCAGCCAGTCACTGGTAGTTGCCAGAAGTGGGATATTATTCTCGGACGTCTGACACATAATGCTGGATGTCCAATTTGAGGCTTGTGGTTCTATTTCGCATGGAATTTTCCCATGGGAATCAAGAGCTTGATCTAATTAGTTAAACCCCGGCCTAGTAACCATGAAAGTAAGCTAAGAATCCTGGTTAGCATTTAATGTCAGGAAACTCAGATTTTGGGCATAATTAGGACCCAGGGTGGTTGGTCCTAAATGGAAATAAAATAGATCTTCTAGTGGTACAAATCCTAATATGGAAACAATAAAGAGAAGATCCTAAAGTGAATGCATGAGGCCATGTCGCCAGAATACCCACGAGGCCAAAATGCATGGAATAAACTAAACCTAATGGGTCTTGGTAAAGGTATATAAATCCTAATGGGCTAGATAAGTGCAATCTTGTAATGGTGGATGGGAAGTTCCATTAGGAGCTTTTGTAACAATAAAGATTTAGGGTCCTAACCGTATGTTGCGGGAGGTACTCCTGTACCAGTGTAGGTCCTGGGTGAGGAGAGGATCGACTCTAACAATAGGCTGCAAATATGGGTTTCATGTGAATCTTTGCCCCTACACGGGATAGCCATCTTGAGATGTTGCGGGACTTACCCACCCCTCTAGTAATTGTATAATTTGGGTAATCAAACGGAGGATTTAAGTCGGGGTTTGGGAGTGGCAAATGGCCACTACTGGTAGCAATGGCAGTTATTGGTACTTGTTGAATCGAAATAAGTTAAAAAAAAGGGACTTAAGTCTGGCATTGAAGGCACCTTGTGTCGGTATTGGTGGCTTGTACCGATATCACGTGAGTTCAATAGCCATGGCAGCGAGGGTGCCCAGCACTGGTACCTAAGACTAGGGCCGGTACTGGTGTGCTCGTTCCAAATCGTTGAACTTTGTGAAGAGATTAATTGAATAGATTAGGTTAAGGGTGAAACCATAATATTGAGATCAAGGATTTCTTGGGTTCTAGGTACAGACGTGTGTGTGTATTGGAGGTCAAGAATACAAAGGATCTTGGTGGTGCAAAACCTGAATTTCAGGCACGAAAGGCGGATTTTGTAGTCCTGGTTTGGACAAGCATCTTGACCTAACAATAGGTCAGGATTGCTTGATAACAAATGCATGCTATTTGAGTGTACTAATGATAGGGAGCAGGTCCCTGATGTTTGATAGTTTTTAAATGTAATAATTGTATTGAACTGTGTGATTCTGATAATTAGAAATCCCGTGAAATGTTAGAACCTAATTGGGGGTGTGATGGCACAACAATCATGCAACCTAAAACACCTGAATTAAGCTGGATTCTAGCATAACTTAGGAGCAATGCATGCATAAGCATCAAAATTTGCATAATGGTTAGTTTGATTAGCTGCATAGATAAAATCATCATTTTATGTACTAATGAGAGATGAAATTAATCGCAGATGATTCAAAGCTGCGGATGACAGATCAGATTGTACAGATCTAATCTGAACGATGACGGGAGTCCAATGCTTCTGAAATTGTCTCAATCAGACAACCATAGCATTGTGTGCAGTACATAGAAGAATAGAGACCACGGAGCCCTCAGATGAAAGATCCGACTGCATGGGTGGATCCAAATTAACGATCGCAGTCCAACAGCATAAAAATCAACCCGATTGGAGGTCTACATCACCAGATACAAGGAAAAGAAGACGGACGGCCATGATGGCACCATGTGGCGCCATCACAGCCGTCCCTCATCGTCGCTCCATCTCTTAAGGCCATTCCTCACGCATTGTGGGCCCATCCAACTGCCATGATGCATCCACAAACACGGCCTTAGTGCGTTGGTTAGAGTGCTCAACCGTGAGCGAAGATCATGGGTTCGATCCGCGTAGCGCTCAAATCAGGAAAGTGGGGTGGCACCGGCGCTATTGACCGTTAGATCTCAAGCGGAAGGCATGGATGAGAACACATGGCATGATCTGAGCACATCGAGGCAAAATGTGGGATTCAATGCGCGTTTAACACATGATCCCAACCGTTTCTTTGAAGCAAAGGAAAGGCGGTGCGCTGGGGCGCGAACTAAATTCAAAGCGTGCACGAGAGTGAATCTGATCTGTTCGATCATAAGATCGAACTGTTGAGGATGTGGCACTAAAATGAGGCATGCAGGTGTGCGTGAAGAAAGGAGAAGTGGGCAAGCGTGCGTGAGGAAGCAGCGGAGCCGTGCGATAATCATCAAATGCACCAGAGCGTGCCACGTGTCGATCAGAGGTTAAATCCAAGCGTAGAGGGCAAAAATAAGGTGAGTTTGAGGCCAGATCTGATTCGTTGATCTCCCGATCGATGGATCTGATCATAAGGGATTTGTTGCATGGTTTTAGGGGTTAAAATACCCTTTTTTCCCTCCATAAAAACTATAAATGAAGACCCAAGGCCCCCTTTATGGATCATCAACTTCATACAACTCTCTCTCTCCAAATCAAGCTCTCCCTCTGCAACTCTGCTCTGACCTTCGTCCCGGTGCTCTGGATCTGAGGTGCTGCTACATCTCATACAAGCATCCTAAAAGCGGTGTCGTCTCTCTGCCTTCTTCTTCTCTCTATCTCTCTCTCTCTCTTTCTATCTATCTGATATTTATTTGTCTCTACTTTTAGCATAGCAATCTCTATTTTGAAAAAGAGTGTTACTGAATGCAATACAATTCTGATTATATATCTGATTCCTATACATATATACATATATAAATATCTATTTATAGCAAGTTCTATTGAAAAGCTTCTTCATAAATTGTGATTGCCTCCCTGCGAACGACTTGGTACTCATTGAATTCTCTAAATTTATTTGTCGACGTGTTTTCGTGCTATACTACAACTAAATAATCCTTTAAAATGCGATTTATGCGCTGAACGAGTTGGCGCCGTTGCTGGGGAGGCAACGAAAATTTTTGAAGCCTTTCTTCATAGAGCTTATTTGAGATTTCTAACCTATTCTATTTGCGTGTATAGGAAGCACAGAAATCTAAGGGGAAGACACAATAATCGGTGAAAGTGCAGGTTCGAATCTCAGGTAAGTACTCGTAGGTTAGATTAGTTAGATTTAGAAAAATTAGAATTTGTTTGAACCTTAAGATTAGTTAGAATTTGTTCGTTTATTGAAAAAAAAAAATTCTCTCTTGTTAGTGATTTTTAGGTTGAAAGAAACTCTTAACTTATAAATTAAATTCCTAAAGATCCACATGTACAAAAATTATCAAATTTTTATTGGATGTGTATTTTAAAGTCAGGAATAACATATCCAAATTTTGTATAAATCAAAGTTATAGAAAAATTTTGAAATTTCACTTACTGATCTATTATCAATATAGTTATTGTTCCTAATTTTTTGGAGTTCAAAATATCATACAAATTTTTATACAACTTCAATTGACTTGAAATTTATGGAATTGAATTTCTGAGATAATCAAGAATTTATGAAAATATGAAAAAAAAAATTTCTTGGATGTTTGTTTGCATGAATTATTCAATCATGAACTGAGGGTCAAAATAGACTATAAAACCCCCAATATACTTTAAATCAGAAAAAATAGTAAACATGCATTAAAAATTCTTGAAAAATATTTTCTGAGTGCCTAGTTAGTGGTGCAATAGATCCAATTGATTGCATTGCTTGTGTCGCACCACTCATCTTATTTTTGACTTAAAAGAAGCATCTTAGCACTATCTGCTTCTATGGTTTCACATTAAGGATAGAGCACACCTGCATTTTCATAAGGGAAATCTATCGAGAAAACTAGGATCTGCAAAACTCTTGCGTGCCTCATCAAAACCTTGATTGAAGATATTAAATCAAGTGAACCCTGAAGTTCACTAACACAAGCATTTGAATCCTAAAATTCACTTCATCATAAAAAATATTTGCTTGTGAACCCCTTGCCTGTGCACTCACACATCTGAAATCAATTTTAAAGGCAAACATTCCCTAACGCCTATCCTATTCCAAAAGCACATCAGACCTAAGCTTAAAATTGAGTAGACGTGTCCTAGGCAGGACTAATAGTCTTGGGTACTTGAAATTAGATTGGGCTAAGGTTAAAACCTTGTCTACTTGGACCTGCTGGTGACAAGAAGGGTCGGTGTGGTAACCGCATTAACCCTTAGTGGTGTCCCGCTGTGCGGGGTGTCCTAGGGGGTCCTACCCTTCTGGCCAGCCAAGTAATTCAAGTGTGGATCTAACCTAGTCGTGGTTTGGGAAGCTAGGATCAGGTTTATTTAGGGTTAATACTCCAAGGACTAGTTTGATTGCTTGCATTGAGCGGGTGGGGTTTCTCTCATCTGTCTTCTTTCTCGTCTACAGACATTCTTCTGGTGCATGCAAGGTAGAAGATCTCAAAATCCTAATTTGTTACCACCATTAGAGAGAAATCCTAGGAGAAGACCAATTTATCCAGGATTTGAATCTGAACCCTCTGCAATGGCTAGTCACCACAAGGAAGAAGAGATTGAAGAGGAAAATCTGGATCCTATGACCCTCTTATAAAGGCAAATCACTATGTGGGGCTAGCATCATGACCGAAAAATGGAGGTCATAGTGCAGGCCATTACTCGACTCCAAAACGGAAGGGTAGACCGGCCTCTCCGTGACTTTTACAACCCTCCTAATGCCTAGCCTGAACCCTTTGTCAAGGTACCTCAAGATGGGGATGAGTTTGAACTCAAACCTTAGATTATCAATTTGATTCCCCACTTCCATGGCCATGAGTCTGATGACCCCTTCCACCACCTTGAAGAGCGGCTACACATAGAAAGGACCTTTGGCCCTAGAAAGATGAATGAAGGTACCCTGATGGTGAAAATGTTCCCATTCTCCTTGAAAGGCAGAGCTTCTCATTGGTTGAGAATGAATGGTAGACCAATCCTAACTTGGGAAGATTTGAGGAGCACATTCTTAAAGAAATTCTTCCCCGTAGGAAAAACTAATGCCCTTAGATGTGCCATAACAAGCTTTAAGCAGAACCTTGGGGAACAACTACATGAGGCTTGGGAGAGGTTCAATGATTTAGCTCGAAAGTGACCTCATCATGGGGTTCCAAAGTGGCACTTGGCTCATATTTTATATTATGGGTTAAGTGACAATCTGAAGAATTTTGTTGCTGCAGATGTGGAGGCAATTTCCTGAGTCGAGAGGCTGAGGGAGTCTTTCAATTGTTCGAGAATATGAGTGAAAATTCCCTCAACAATGCCTCAATGTTCGCCTTTAACAGAGCTAATCAACCAAGGAGCGGGGTTTATGAAGTTAATAATAATTCACACTCGGTTGATTTAGAATTAATTGCACAATGATTAGACAAGGTGGAACTCGTGGGAAAGAATGTGGAGAATTTGGATAAGAAACTATATAATCTTCTGTAAGGCGGGAGTTCCTTAGGTAGGCAATCTAGAGTAAATCCTATGCCTACCTAAGGAGTGCCTATGTTAACCCACAACCAATTCCCTAACCCCCTAGGTCAGGAATTAGTGCACAACATCAATGACCTAACCATGGCTCCACCTATGAGCAACTGTACTTGGATCCATCTCTTTCTGGGTGCCAAGGAGGGACCTTGATGCCCTCGAATTCTGAACTAGGCAGCCCGATGCCTAGTTATCCTGCGGATGTGAATGCACTCGAGGGTTACACTAGAAATGAGCCTTATTCAAACACTTACAACCTTGGATGGCGCAACCATCCTAACTTTGCTTGGTCAAGTCAGAAACCTGCCCAGGGTCCTAACTTGACTAAGCCAAACACTTATGGGCAACCTAGTAGGTACACAACCACACACATATCAACCACAACCTACTCAGCAAAACCAGCCCTCTGATCTGAGTCTAGTCCTCAAAGAAATGAGAGAGATGAATCTAAGACATAAAGAAGAAATGAATAAATTGAGGACAGATTTGATGGGATGATTACACCAGCTAGTTGATGCTAGACAACATAGGATGTTGCCATCCCAACTTGTCCCAAACCCAAGGAACTTCAATTGGGTTAATTAGCACAACACACATGAGCAACAAGCACACATAATTCAACCTGCTCCTCAGCACCCACCTGGTTTTGTTAACCCTAACCCAACCCAGGCTCAACCCATTTTGCAGAACCCACCTTACCCTTCTAACCCTAACGCACATGCCTATGCTGTCACTTTGAGAAGTGGGAAACAAATCCAAGATCCTTCTACATCAAAATCTTTCCAAGATCTTGAGGAGCCTGAATCGGACCTGCGAGACCAAATTAATCTAGAAAACAAGACTCAGGATTTGAATATTCATGATTTTTCTCAAGCAGTTTTTCCTGAAGCCTTGATCAAACCTAGGGAAAAGAAAATCAACCAATCTAAGGAGTGGCTTGAGATTCTAAAGCAAGTCTAAGTGAATATACCTCTCCTTGAGGCCATTAAGAACATCCCGGCCTGTACAAAATTTCTGAAGGAATTATGCACACCAAAATGCCAGGCCAAATCATCAAAAAGGGTCGTGATTTTTGAACAAGCTAGTGTCATCATCCTAAATAAGCTCCCTCCTAAAAAGAAAGATCCAGGGACCCCCTTAATCTCATGTGAAATAGATGGTTTCATCCTTGATAGAGCCTTACTGGACCTAGGTGCCTCCATCAACTTAATCCCCGCAGAATTATATGAAGAGCTAGATTTAGGCCCCTTGCAACACATTGATGTGACCCTTCAGTTCGCTGACAGGTTAACCAAAATTCCAAAGGGCCTTGTACAAAATGTGATTGTAAAAGTGAGGGATTTTGAATATCCTGTGGATTTCCTTGTTTTAGATATGGAGGCACCAGAAAACTTGAACCACACCCTGATAATCTTAGGAAGACCTTTCTTGGCCATGGCTAAGGCTCTAATTCACTGTGAGATGGGGATTATGCACATCACCTCTGAAAGGAAAAATTGTCAACTCAATATCTTTAAAGCTTCCCAAAAGAATAAGGTGAATTATGGTTCCATTGAGGTTGTAGGAACAATTGAACAAGTTTTGGCAATTCACACTAAAGATGATCCAAATCCTGCCAAAGCTTAAGACCAGCACGAAGGGAAAGAAGGGGATGTACTTGAGTATAATTCTGATCTACCATCTCCCATGGAAAATCAAATTGAACAGGACATTAATGAGATTGAGGAACTCCTGGGAGTAACTTATGATGAATTAGATGATAATATAAAGAATCCTCAATAAATCTACCCTGAAATTCAAGAACTTTTGAACTCTGAGGGAGTTCAAGAAAATGGACAATCTAAGGACATGAACTAGGAGGTAACCTTAGAAGAAGAAGTTCAACACATAATGGATTGGGGAAGAACTTATAAGCCAACTAGTTCAAATGGATGGCTTGACTCAAAAGAAGTGACTTCAGATGAGGAATAAGAAATTTCTGATGAAGATTTTGACGAATTCCACACAACTCTACCCCTATCCTCATATGAACTAGAGCCTGGAGGACTCATGATTGTTGATATCAACTACTATTATGAAGACCCTTATTACTTTGATTCAGAACCAGATTTAATTCTAAATCATGATTTCAATCCAAACCCTATACCACCTCTTCTTGAATTATGGAACTGGATTGACAGAAAAGCTTTGTAATTTGAACCTCATCCACCTGACCCTATTTCATATTCCAAATTAGAAAGACTCTTTGGAATAGGGATGCATCATTAGCTGGTCTGCATGTGTGGATCACTGATTCTTCGACCAAACGATCGTATCTTCATTTTAATCCTAACTCAACCCATTAATCTGATCATTCATTTTTAGGTTTGGGTCCGACAAATGACGTTAAACTTAGCGCTGCCTGGGAGGCAACCCAGTACTCTTTACAGGTAGTTTGCATTCTTTCCATCCATGATGACTTGGATCAACAAGCATAGTCGGGTGATATCCCCTCCTCTTGCTTATTATATTTTGATTTTCATGCATACATTTCAATGACATTGTAACGAATAGGCATGGGGGTGTGGACATTGCATGTCTTATTTTATGTCAAAAAAAAATGCATTTAGGCATAAGGAAATGTTCCAACAAGGTTTTATTAGAGATTTATTCTTAAGTTGATTCCTAAGCTTAGAATCTAGTACAATTGCACACTTACACGTAGAATTTGCAATGGATTCTCTGTGAAGATCGATAAAAGCGCTGCTTCTTCTCGATAAACTAAAGATGTTTATAGTGCTTCTTCTCCTCAACCCTTGGACAATAATTAGGGAGTCAGGCAAACTCTTTTAGTAGATCCACCAAACAAGTGTGAGGTGAGAGTAGAAAGTCTACTGGTGCTCTAAGGCTAGTATGAGGAATCTTAAACTCTGGATAATGAGATAATGATACTCGGAGTTAGGCATAAGTTTTCACTCTTGATTTCTGCGTACAAGATCTTAGTGCGAATCTCTTGAGACCCACCAAATAAAGTAAATATGCAGAGAAGGGATCCCGATAAAACTAGGATTGAGGTGGATGGTCACGACCATCCTTTACGGAATCCTCGGCTGAAGGAGGGTATTAATATCAAGGTCAGAAATACACTGTCCTATCTATTCCTTTCCCGGTGTCGAGAATAGGAACTTCCACCAAATAAGCCACCTGATATCCTCTTGAACATCCCCCAATCCCGAATAATGCCTTGTGAATAAAAGTCGTATGCGATATGGCATCACGTTAGTAGATGTCTGGATGCAAAAGAAAAAGAAGAAAAGAGGTATATATGTCTATGTGTGTGTGTGTATATATATATATATATAGGAGAAGAGTAGAAAAGAAAGAAAGAAAAAGTAGAAAAGAAAAAAAAGAGTTTATAAGTGTTTTTGGATTTTACTTCAAAGTGTATTGAGGCAACAACACTTACCACCCTTACGATCCACCAAATACAACCTTTACCTACTTTTCTATATTTCTAGCTGCCTGAATGCAGGCTGAGGAATTCTGACTTAGCTGTAGAGTTATCAGAACCTAATCATAGTGTTAGTGCAAGGAGAGACCACCGAATATACTGATAAATCTGGTGAGATTGTGAGCTCAAAAAGAAAGAAAAAGAAAAAGAAAAAGAAAGAAAGAGAAAGAGAGAATGCATACAAAGGAACAAAAGAGAGCACAGTTTCTCCGCATCTCTTTGAGTTGAATTATTTAATTGTCTGGAAATCTAGATTCTAAGGTATGAGTCTATATGCAGTACTAGACGAGTGTGAGCCACCAAATACAAATCTACTTGACTCAGAAATCTTCTACCTAAGCCAAAAGTCATGGCTGAATATATAGGTTACTTTATAACATCGAGGGGAGAAGTCTGCCTATCCCCATAGATTTTTACTAAGGGTCAAGTACGAGCTTTAAATGTAGATTGGCTTTTCACTTGGATCCGTTGCATAGGCTACAACAAAACACTTTCACGATTATCTGGATTTCTAAAGTTTTGGATGAAAATAAAAGAAATAAATCTCTAGTCAAACTCTTGATAAAAAAAGAAAATAGTCATATAGGACCACTTTGCATTTAGTTTTGCATTTGCTAGGGACTAGCAAGATTTAGGCATGGGGGTGTGATTGCACAGCAATCATGCAACCTAAAACACCTGAATTAAGCTGGATTCTAGCATAACTTAGGAACAATGCATGCATAAGCATCGTAATTTGCATATTGGTTAGTTTGATTAGCTGCATAGATAACATTGTCATTTTACGTACTAATGAGAGATGAAATTAATCACAGATGATTCAAAGTTGCGGATGATAGATCAGACCGTACAGATTTGATCAGAATGGCGATGGGAGTCCAACGCTTCCGAAATCATCTCGATCAGACAACCATAGCATCGTGTGTAGTCCATAGAAGAACAGAGACCACATAGCC
The DNA here is from genome assembly GCA_037157565.1 of Thalassia testudinum. Classification (NCBI taxonomy): domain Eukaryota; kingdom Viridiplantae; phylum Streptophyta; class Magnoliopsida; order Alismatales; family Hydrocharitaceae; genus Thalassia; species Thalassia testudinum. The sequence continues at coordinate 36,451,834 of JAZHRO010000035.1, read as the reverse complement.
AGAGGATAAAGATTTGAGTCTCAGATGAAAGATCCAACTGCACGGACGGATCCAAATCAATGATAGTAGTCCAACAGCGCAAAAATCAACCTGATCGGAGGTCTACATCACCAGATTCAAGGAAAAGAAGATGGACGACCATGATGGCACAACGTGGCGCCATCACAGCCATCCCTCATCGCTGCTTCATCTTTGAAGGCCATTCCTCGTGCATTGTGGGATGTTGGATGGCCATCCAATGGCCATGATGCATCCACGTCGCCGATCTCCTCACGCCTCAACGAAGGAAAGAAGATCTTGACTGTTGGATCTTCATCCAACGGCCAAGAATAAGTTTCCTTAAAATGAAAACACAACATAAATGCGGCCTCAACATGTTGGTTAGAGAGCTAACTGCGAGTAAAGATCGTAGGTTCGATCCACGCGGCACTTAAATCAGGAAAGCGGGGAGGCCCCGGCGCTATTGACCATTAGATCTCAAGCGGAAGGCATGGATGAGAACACGTGGCGTGATCTGAGCACGCCGTAGTAGAACGTAGGATTCAACACACGTTTAACGCGTGATCCCACGCATTTCTTTGAAGTAAAGGAAAGGTTGTGCGTTGCATGCATTTAAGCCATCCGATTGTAAGATCGGACGACTTAGGAGTGATTGGTGTGCGAACTAAATTTAAAGCACGTGAGAGCGCGAATCTAATCTGTTCGATCTCGAACGGTCGAGGATGCGGTGCTAAAATGAGGCATGTGGGTGTGCGTGAAGAAAGGAAAAGTGTTCGAGCATGCGCGAGGAAGCAGCGAAGCCGAGCGATTATCATCCAATGCATCAGAGCATGCCACGTGTCGATCAGAGTTTAAATCTGAGTGTAGAGGGTGCAAATAAGGTGATTTTGAGGCCAGATCTGATCCGTTGATCTCCCAATCAACGGATCTGATCATAAGGGAGTTCTTACATGATTTTAAGGGTCAAAATACTTTTTTGATCTCCATAAAAATGATAAAAGAAGACCCAAGGCCCCCCTTATGGATCATCAATTTCATACAACTCACTCTCTCCAGACCAGGCTCTCCCTCTGCAACTCTACTTCGACCTTCATCCCGACGCTCTGGATTTGAGGTGCTGCCGCATCTCGTACAAGCATCCTACAAGCGACGTCGTCTCTCTGCCTTCTTCTCTCTATCTCTCTCTTTCTTTCTATCTATCTGCTATTTATTTATCTCTACTTTTAGCATAGCAATCTCTATTTTGAAAAAGACTGTTATTGAATGTAATAAAATTCTGATTATATATCTGATTCCTATACATATATACATATATAAATATTTGTTTATAGTAAGTTCTATTGAAAAGTTTCTGCATAAATTGAGATTGCCTTCTTGCGAACGACCCGGTACTCACTGGATTCTATAAATTTATTTTTCGACGTGTTTTTGTGTTACACTACAACTAAATAATCCTTTAAAATGTGATTTACGCACCAAACAGGGTTCAGCAGGAACCCCAATGGACAGAGATGAGTAGGGAAAAATTGCAATTAAACCTTAGAGAGGTGAAGCACATGTATGGGTGTGTGTGTGTACACCTATAATTTGAGCATGAAGCTCCCTAAACACATTAAAAGCAATTTGAATTGACTAAGTAATGGCTTGAATCCTAGGAGATGACACCTTTGACTTGGTCTGAGTCTAATAAGAGGAAATGCTTGGATCCTAAGGTCTTGAGTAAGACCCCAGGTGATCCATTAGGTCCTTATGGCTACGTTCCAGGCACAGAACCTAAATGAAATCAATGAGATGGTAAGTCAACTAGGTGAGCTTGTAAGGTTGCCCCTTAGACTTGGTGAACCATGGGTTCACTATTCAGGTAGAAGACCTAAGCTGTTGCGGTAGCAAGAGGCTACCAAGGAGATTTGCCTCGGAACAGGAAGGTTCTTAGGTTGGTGACATGCCTTGGGGCTATCACTGGTGTTTGGTACTTGGATGTACCCAAATCTGACTCGATGTGAAGGTACTCAAGCAAGAGGCTCACTAGGCACCCGCATATGCAGAGATGGCCGAGGTACTAAGATGGATTGTTTGAGATCTCATCTGACGACATATTGAGAGGGCACACCCGAGGATTGAGCTCCTACAGGGAGTTGTTCCTTAGCGGGAGCATTGGTGTGGCTCGACAATTCTGGCCAATCTTGCGATAATGATATGGTTGTTCTATGACTTGTGCTTGTTGGACACAGTTTGGGCTTGTGTTTCGTGATCACAAGCCATAGGCCTGGGTAGCTCCCAAGAGGCTTGACTCTTCTGAATGAAGTCAGCAATGTTCTCGATACATCGAGAATGAGCATGCCTTTCTAGAGGATTAACAGACTGCTAATCTCTCCCTTGGCCAGGGTGAGACTATCAAGCTGGGATTCAAAGGAAAGGATGCATCTCAATCTCCTCTAGTAGAGAAGGATGAATTTCCAGAATTTGATCATTGAGGCGAGTGAGGGAATAAATTATTATACCAAATCATGGAAGGAACTTGGGTAACTTGTTAATGGGTTACTGGGCCAAGGTGATTAGTTGTACCGGGTAGGGTTCAAGAAACTAGAACCTAGAGTGTGGGTTTGGGCTAGGAACTAGCTAGTAGATGAAACTGTACACTATCCTGTTTGGTTGAGATATAGTAGATGATTGTTCCCTGCTGAGTCGATTGACTCATCCCTGCTTTGTGACCTACTTTCAGGTTGTTGTGGGTTGTCGACGTACGGAATTTGTCGCTGCGCAAGTTTCTGCTTGCTCTGTTGACAGGTACATTTTATGCCTTGGTTTACAACAAGTTTATGTTTTGTTACTATTTTCCTGTATCAATTATGTGCCATTCTTTTCAGATTTTCTTCCATTTTATGTTGTGAATGGAACTCTTTTATAGCTTGACTTAATTAGGTACAACACGAATTAAATAAACCAGCATCTCTTTCTTTTCCATCCCTCAGGACTCGAACCCTTATTTGGGGGTCTGGGTTTTGGGGCATGACAAACTTGGTATCAAAGCATGCATTTCCTTGGAAGTGTGTACGCTGTGGCTAGTATAGGGTTGTGATCGGATCTCGAATTATGGTCGAGCCATGATGGCACATGTTGATTTCTCTGATGTGTTGTGTGTTGCCCATGAGAGAGGAAGCATTCTCAAGGCAGTGAGCGGTTTGATCGTGTTAAGGAATGGAGCTAGCTAAAGTGGTGGAGGACAGAGCAGCCCTGAGAAAAGTGGTCGGGATTTATAGGGTTTCTCGATGGCATGTGGAGTATGGTGAAGTCACCTACTTCTTAAGTACTGGTGATCCACCTACGGTAGAGGACTAAAGTGGCGCAACGGACTTAGGACAGAAAAGGGAGCTATGGCAATCACTTCTTTAGACAGTGATGGGTTGAGAGCTGGTTTGTGGGTTGCACAAGAGATTCAAGTCGCTTCTTTCATAGACCAGGATAAGGGGCCTACTACAGCTAAAGAAAAAGGGAAACAGATGACTTAGAAATGGGATGAATTCGTGGATCCCCGACAGAACCAGATGACGGTGACAAAAGATAGCATCAAGGTCATGGAACTACTTGGTTGTGTCTAAAAAGCCTTTATTGAATAAAGGGAAATAAGTTTGGAGTTTTACTTGGGGCTAAGGGATGACCAATGATTGCAGATAGCTGAGATGCCAGTGGTTAGTTGACCAAGATAGTGGAGCAAGAGCTATAATAGTCGAGAGGAAGATGATGATAATCTAGCAACGGGAATAGATCTTGTGACTACTCAGGCTAGAAGGGCCCACTGATAGGCATAATCGGCAACCTCGATGATATGACTCAATGACGATGGACTCTTAGACAAGAGAAGAGTTCTGGCATGGAAGGCTAATTGCACTAGGCTAATTAATTTTGATAAGTCCCTTTTCAATCTATTAGCCAAAACTTTACTGATTATCAAATATATTGAGTTTAATAGTGCAATAGGTCTAAAATTTGTCAATCTCTCCGCCCCATTATTCTTCTGCAGTAAGAAGAGGTTAGGCTTATTTATTCTTTCCATGCCTGAATTACCACATTGGAACTCCTTAGTAACTTCCATGACATCCCCTTTAACCACATGCCAGAACTCCTTATAAAAGAAGGCTTGAAACCCATCCGGACCTGGAGATCCCTCAGCATTTAAGCCAGCCATAGCCTCCACAACTTCCTGATATGAAATGGGCTCCATCAGCTGTCCAGCTGCTAAATCCCCTACACGGGGAAAAGTTGATGCTGCTAGCCTCCAACCTCCCCTCTCTGTTGATCTGGTGGACTCCCTAAAGTATCAGATTGCCTCCCTTCTAATATCATCAGGGGAAGTTAACACCAAATCACTAGCCTTCAAAGAAGAGAAGAAGTTCACTCTCCTTTGAGAGCTCGCTGCCATATGAAAATACTTCGTATTTACGTTACCCTATTTCAACCATAACTGACTTGATTTTTCTCTCCAATCAACTTCTCTTACTAGATCCTCAACTTGAATCACCCCTTGCCAGTGCTTTCTTTGCCCCTTCTCCTTATCTATCAATAATCTACCATTCTCTTTTTCATCTAGAAGATGCACCTTAGACAAAGCCTCATTCCTCCTTTGATTGCTCAGGGTCTTAATAGTCTTCTTGTATTCCTTCAAGAGAGATCTCAAATCCCTCAACTTATTTGCCGGTCGAGATGTGGCAGTGCCTTCAACTTGCTTATTCTCCCACCATCGGCTAATCATTTCTTTAAACCCATCCTCCCTAAGCCATGATTTCTTGAACTTGAAGTACGTACCTATGTACAAACCCTCCCCACTATCCCAGAGTAGAGGGGTATGGTTCGAGAAGGGTCGGTCCATCCCTGTTACAGATGATAGTTGGAATCACTCCAGCATTTCCTCATTACCAAAGAATCTATTTAACTTTGACACCAACCCATTCCCATTTCTCCAAGTATATTCTACCCCAGCTAATGGGTATTCGTTCAAACCCCTTTCAGACACTACCAGCTGGAACCTAAGAGAAGCTCGATCCACCCTCCTAGTCCCTCGGTTGTTCTTAGTCAAAATGTAGTTAAAGTCTCCACCCATGAGCCACGGTAACCCTTCTGTCCTACTTGTCATTTGGAGCAACTCCTGCCACACATGGCTCCTCAAGCTGTCAACACACGGGCCATAAACACAGGAAACAACAAGGTCCTGATCATCCCCCATCGATTTGATCCTACAAGAGATTTGATACTGACCCCTCTAGACCTCTTTCAATTGCAGTCTAGAGATCTTCCACTATATAGCTAGACCGCCTCACCTTCCTTGCTCATCCACTGCCCTGACATCCGCTGACAAGTCAATTTTCCGCTTTGCGTTATAGTATTTAAGTGGTGGAAAAATCGACTAATCAACGATAAAAATAACCACTCACAGAATAGCGGGTCATGTCCACAGGGAGGTAATTATGCAATAAACTCTCGATTATTTTATATTCTTTTGGTTAAGTACGAAATCCCTATTCAAATCTGACATAAAATGTGATGGAAAGAAGATTCACAATAACTAAAAAAGATAAGAGTATATGTGTAGTTTTCCCTCACTGAAATCTTCAATAAATATATGATGATTTTATGTAATTTTCAATTGACATATACTAGAGAAAATTGGTGCACAGGTTAAAACCAAAACCAATCTTGAAATAGGTGAATATCAATAACATGCAATTATCAGAAAGTATGAGTGTGCATTCGCAATTTTGCCATAATAAAATAATAATAAATCAAAAATTAATTTCTGGTGGGAATGGCATTAGATGTAATTTTTAATGGAATGTAAAATAGAGCATTTGCTCTCTCTCCTCCTCGCGAGAGAGAGAGAGAGAGAGAGAGAGAGAGAGAGAGAGAGAGAGAGAGAGAGAGAGAGAGAGAGAGAGAGAGAGAGAGAGAGAGAGAGCACCGGTGGGGCTTTCACAAGCAAGGGAGGTTGGCGAAGACGAGGCCGATCCGATGGAGGTTGTGGCATCGACGGAGATGGCCAGAGGTGGCCGGTCGACGGAGGAGAAGAACGCTGGAGGAGGCTATCTACTGTGAAGGCGCTGCTTGAGAGGGGTATGCGGAGGTGTGCGCGACCTGGTAGGGTGAAGGCGGGCAGACGCCTGTAGGCTCGCGAGTGCTGGAGTGGTGTCAGTGTTGGAGTAGGGCACGCGCCTGCGGGGAGGTGCTGGAAGGGAGGATGCGCCTGCGGGCCTGGCTTGGCAGGGGCGGATGCATCGCCTGGAGTGCTTGAAGGTGGGTGCAGGCGCGCGCTGCAGGGAGGCGCTGTGCGGGTGCAGCCTGGCTATGGTGGCCAGTGAGCGCTCAAGGTGGAGCAGGCACCTGCAAAGGTTGGGCGTAGGTGTAGGCGCTATGCTTTTGCGGTGACTGGAGAGGCGCGCCCTACAGAAACGGGTGGCACGATGCTAGCGCCTGTAGGAGGGCTGGAGCAGGTAGAGGTGATGGTGTGAGCGCCTGCAGCGTGGGAGGGAAGCGCTGGTGGTGCTTGGCGTGCGTGCTTGCGGGGAGCGCTAGGCGCTGGAAGGAGGAAGCGCCTTGCCGGAGCGGGTGGGGTGGTGCGGTGATGGTAGGTGTGGACTTAGTGCACAGTGCACACGGGTTACACACCGTTTCTAGATGATGATCCTTCCTCCCCTTTCTCCGCCTCCTCTTTAACTCCTCTCCTTTGCGCGTGCGTGAGTTAAGGGATTTTCAAATCCCTTAGCTATTTCTGGCCTCGTTTGTTGAGGGAGGGCGGCGGGAGATCAGATAAATGTGCAGGAGGAGTTGCGGCTGGCCGGATATGTGTTGGGGAAATTATTCCCCCCCTTCATCTTTCCAAATACTATTCCTGTAATCATAAAAACGTAAATCATTACATATTAAGTTATAGAATACTATAAAATAGATGTAAACTTAAATCATGATGAATGCAAACATTCTATAACTTAATGTAGTTATTAACAAACCTAAACAGTATGATTAAAGTTAATTAGGCGTAATATTAGTCCATTAAAATGGACTCATCAAATACCTCCATGAGTAAGATTTGCTAGTCCCTAGCAAAAATGAAAAATAATAGAAGTAATTAGAAGATTTCTTCTTTTCTTATTTCAAAACTTTAGAGATCCAGACAAATGTGAAGTGATGATATCGTCAGTAACAGATCCAAGTGAAAAAGCCAATTAGTAGTGGGAGTTTGTACTTCACCCTTGGTAAATATTGCTGTCGGAATAGGCAACTACTTCCCTCGGGGATAAAGCAGAGGATACTCTGTAATTTGACCCCGGCGTTTGGCTTAGGTAGGAGATATCGAGTTGAATGGATTTGTATTTGGTGGCACACACTCATCTGGTGCTATATATAGTCTAGTACTGCAGACTCTAGATCTCTAGACTATTAGACAAGTCCACTCTAAGATAGGCTACACAATTGTGCTCTCTTAATATTCCTGGGCACTCCCTCTTTTCTTTCTTTCTGAGATCACAAATCTCTCCAGATTTAGAAATTGTACTCACTATTTAGTGGCCTCACATGGCATTCACACTTCAATTAAAGTCCTAATAACTCTACAACTAAGTTAGAGTCCTCAACTAGTATTCAGGGGATCAGAAATACTAGAAGGTAGGTATGGGTCATATTTGGTGGAACGCGATAGGTGTTCTGTTGCCTTAGAAACAGTGTTACATCATAAACTTGGACTTTTTTTTTGTAATATAACTATTTCTTCTTTTTGTTCTTTCTGTTTCTTCTTTTTCTTCTTCTTTTCTCTCTTCCCTTTTTTTTTTAATTTCTTCTTGTTTTTGTTTCTTTTTCAATCAACACAACACGATACGGACTTTTATTTATGAGGCATTATTAGGGATGATGATGGTCAAGAGGAAGTTGTGTGGCTTATTTGGTGGAAGTGCCTATTCTCGGCACTAGGAAGGAATGGATAGGACAAGCGTATTTCTAACCTTTGACACTATTACCCTCCTTCAGCCGAGGACTCTATGAAGGATGGTCGTAACCATCCACCATAGTCATAGCTTTATTAAGACCCCATCTCTATGTATCTGCCTTATTTGGTGACTCTCAGGAATTCACACAAAGTACGTACACAGGACAGAGAGCGAAAAACTATGCCTAACTCTGAAGTATCATCATCTAATTGTCCAAAACCTAAGAGTCCTTACACTAGACTTAGCGCACCAGTAATCTCTCTACTTTCTTCTCACAAATATGAGGTGGATCTACTAGAAGATAGTATGCCTGACTCCCTATGAACTGTCCAAGGGTTTAGCAGACTATAAATGCTTACTGGTTTTCTTCAAGGATCTATTACTAAGTCTACGTGCACGTGAAATAAATGGACTAGATTCTAAACTTAAGAAATAATTTTAAGAAGAAAAACCTCCAATGACAAAGGTATTCTGCTAGGGACTAACCCATTTAGCTCAAGAAAAGAGAACTTATATATATATATATATATAAATATGTATGCAAATATTTATAAATGCTATAAACATTCTCAGGTTATACCCCCCCATGCCTAAGACTGACAATGTCCTCATTGGAAAAAAGTAGACATAGAAGAATATCACCTGAGCAGGAGAGTGGGAGGAGCTAAGGCTCCTCAAGCCGAAGTGCGTTCAAAACCTGGCCATCTGAAAGAGTAATATACGGTTTAAGTCGCTGGCCATTTACTTTAAAGCTCACACCTGAAATAGGGTTCCTAATCTCTACAACTCAATGAGGGAAAGTATTGATAACAACATATGGCCCATCCCAGCGGGACTTGAGCTTTCCAGGAAATAATTTAAGTCTAGAATTGAAAAGCCAGACCCACTGGTTGGGCTTAAAAGTCTTTCTAATGATGTGCTTGTCATGGAAGACTTTTGTACGTTGCTTGTAAGCTTGAGAAGTTTCATAAGCTTCATTACGAAGCTCCTCAAGCTCACTTAATTCTAACATACGTGCCTTTCCCACTTTATCCAGATTCAAGTTAACGTTTTTAATAGCCCAATAAGCTTTATGTTGGATTTCAACGGGAAGGTGGCACGCTTTTCTGTAGACAAGACGGAAAGGAGACATGCCCAAGGGAGTCTTATACGTAGTTCTGTAGGCCCAAAGAGCATCATTTAGTTTTTTAGACCAATCCTTCCTATCAGGCCTGACAGTTTTTTCTAAAATTCGCTTAATCTCCTTATTGGACACTTCAACTTGTCCACTCGTTTGGGGATGATAAGGTGTGGCCATCATGTGGTTGACTCCCAAATGTTGGAGTAGTCTTGTGAAGTGTACATTCTTAAAGTGAGGTCCTCCATCACTTATGATTGTCCTTGGGCACCCATACCGAGAAATGATATTAGCCTTAACAAAGTCCAAGACCACAGAATGGTCATTGGTTCGCGTGGGTATGGCTTCTAGCCATTTTGATACATAGTCAACAGCCACAAGGATGTATTCATATTCGAAGGACACAGGAAAGGGACCCATGAAGTCAATGAACCAAATATCAAAGATTTCAACAGGGAGGATAGGTTGTTGGGGCATCTCATCCCTTTTTCCAATGGTTCCCATCTGCTGGCAACGTAGACATGCGCCCACATACGTATGTGCATCTCAGAATAATGTGGGCCACCAAAAACCAGACTGAAGAACCTTATGGGCAGTCTTCTTCCCACTAAAATGTCCCCCACAGTGGAGGTCATGGCAGAAACTCAGAACACTTCTTTGTTCTTCATCAGGGACGCAACGGCGAAACAGCTGGTCAGGGCCTATTCTAAAAAGCTCGGGTTCCTCCCAGTGATAAAATTTAGCGTTGGCGAGAAACCTGTCTCGCTTCTGCTTGTCCCAAGTATTGGGGGTAATACCCGTGACCAGATAGTTCACTATGTCAGCGAACCAAGGAGTTTTAGCTTCCACGGCCATTAGAGACTCATCAGGGAAAGTCTCTTGAATACTTCCAGCAGGGTTTGATGCCTCAATAGGGATCCTAGACAAATGGCTGCTACCACATTCTCAACTCCTTTCTTATCTTTAATTTCCAAGTCAAATTCTTGGAGTAGCAGAATCCAACGAATTAGGCAAGGTTTGGTGTCCTTTTTAGCCAGAAGATGCTTAAGGGTTGAATGATCAGTGAACATCACAACCTTGGATCCTAAAAGATAAGACCGAAACTTTTCCAAAGCAAATACTACAGCAAGTAATTCTTTTTCAGTGACCGTGTAGTTTTACTGAGGATCCGTAAGGGTCTTGCTGGCATAATGCAGCACATGAGGTTTTCCATCAACCCTTTGACCTAAGACCGCTCCCACTGCAAAATCAGAAGCATCGAACATAAGCTCAAACAGGAGGGTCCAATCTAGTGCTTAGAGAATCGGTGCGGTAATGAGGGCTTTCTTCAAAACTTGGAAAGCCTCGCCACATCTATCATCAAAATCGAAGGAGACATCCTTTGCTAACAGGTCACAGAGTGGCTTAGAGATTTTACTAAAATCTCTAATGAAGCGCCTATAAAATCCAGCATGGCCAAGGAAAGATCTAACCTGACGAACATTGGCAGGCAGTGGAAGCTTAGAGATGGAATCTATTTTTGTGGTGTCCACCTCTAATCCTCTCTCGGAAACTATATGCCGTAACACAATGCCCTGCTGAACCATAAAGTGGCTCTTCTCCCAGCTAAGCACCAGCTTTGCCTCTTTGCAACGGGTTAAGACTTTATCAAGGTGCAAAAGGCATAGGTCAAACGACGAGCCATAAATGGAGAAGTCATCCATGAAAATTTCAACGAACTCATCGATCATATTAGAAAAGATAGCCATCATACAATGTTGGAAATTGGCAGGAGCATTACATAACCCGAATGGCATTCAGTGGAACGCAAAAGTGCCATACGGACTCGTGAAGGTGGTACGCTCCTGATCATTAGGAAAACGACTATCTGATTATACCCAGAGTACCCGTCAAGAAAATGAAAGTACTTGTTCCCCGCCAATCGTTCTAGAATTTGATCGATAAATGGTAAGGGGAAATGGTCTTTCTGGGTAGTCGTGTTTAAACGACGGTAATCAATGTAGACCCTCCAACCAGTTGATGGTCTAGTGGTCACCAGTTCTCCTTGGTCATTCTCTTTCACGGTGATTCCTGCCTTTTTCGGAACTACGTGAATAGGACCGACCCATTTACTATCTGAAATGGGATAGATAATCCCTGCATCCAGCCATTTCAGAATCTCCTTTTTAACAGCCTCTCGCATATTTGGATTGAGCCTTCTCTTCATATCTCGGAAAGGCTTCACGGACTTGTCCGTGTATATATGATGCATGCAAAGAGAGGGATCAACACCCTTAATATCAGCAATTATCTAGGCAATTGCTTCCTTGTGCCTTTGTAAACACTCGAGCAGAGCTCCCTCTTGCAATTTAGATAATGCAGACGAGATAATAACGGGGAGCGTGTTATTAGGGCCAAGGAAAGCATATTTCAATGTGCTCGGGAGGGGTTTCAACTCCAATTCAGGAGCCTTTTGGATTGAGGGTTTTAGTTGAGATGTCCCTGCCTTAGGAAACGGATCTACCTTTACAGTCCAGGGTGGGGACAGAGACTCAGTGTGTATCCCCAGCAACTCTTCTAGTTCAGGCATTTTCCTTTCAATTTCTTTAATAATCGCGGGATGGTCCTGAGATATGACCTTCTGAAGGGGATCTCTACATAAGAGTGCTGGATTAGTCTCTTCAATTATTTCATCAACGACCTCAATCTGAGAACAATCTTCAAATCTGGGTTGCTTGTAAGTATCAAAAGCATTCAATTGGATCTTCTTGTTCCCAAAGCCCATTTTAAGTGCCCCAGATCTACAATTTATAGAGGCATTGGCTGTGGCCTAGAAGGGGCATCCCAGAATAATGGATGACTTTGTGGGCTTATTAGATGGGTCAGTATCAAGTGCCAGAAAGTAAACGGGGAAGAAGAAATCCTCCACTCTCACAAGGACATCTTCCAACAATCCCCACGGTGTCTTAAGTGATCTGTCTACAACCTGGAGGATTACTAGACTAGGCATTAGCTTGCCTCCTCCCAAAAGGTCATAGACAGAGCTCGGTAGAATGTTTACCCCTGCACCTAGATCGAGCAGAGCCTCGTCAATGTGTTGGTTACCTATGATCACTGAAATATACGGTTCCCCTGGGTCTTTCATTTTGGGGGGTGTTCCATGCTAAAGAACTGAGCTAACATGGTCAGGCAGGATGACCTTGGTTTGGACCTGTTTCCTAGATCGGTGCTTCTGGGTGCATAGGTCCTTCAGAAACTTGTCATAGGACGGAATCTGTTTAATCGCTTCCAACAGAGGCAAGTTAATCTGGACTTGCGTAAAAGTATCCATAATCTCTTTCGTCCTATCCTTGGCTCCAGACGAGCCAACAGAAGATTCCCTAGGAGCAGATAGGCGCTCTGGATAGGGCACCCTCGGCTTCTGGGTAGAGGGGTCGTCATGGCGGGAAAGGGCTGGTGGAAGGACGACATCCTCATTGTGGGTGATTTTGTGCGAGGGAGAGTGGTGTGGCTCTTCCTCGGGTGAGATGGAAGTCGGGTCAGGTGTGGAAGGGGAATTCTGAGATGTAACCGTAGGAGTGTTATCAGGCTTGTCAATCTTTTTTGCACTCCTCAACACGGTCACTGCTTAGGCGTGCTCCCTGAATACAACCCCCTTGCCCTTAGGGTTCTCCTCAGAGGAGCTGGGCAGCTTCCCTGGATCACGTTGCCTAATTGCCTCAGTAAGATGACCAATTTGGGATTGCATATCAGTAATCATCTTATTTTGAGATTGGATAACCATATTTTGATGCACTTGCATTACTTTCATCATGGCCTTCAGTTCATCCATCTCAGAGGGCTTATTTGGAGGAGGGTTTTCATAAGAAGGTTGGTATGTGGGCTAGGGAGGTAAGGGTATTGTATTCCCTGAGTTAGAAGCATCACCTTGCTTCCAAGAGAAGTATGGATGGTTCCACCACCCTGGATTATAAGTGTTGGAGTAAGGTTTATTGCGAGGGGGGCGGAAACCTTGGGCTGCATTCAAGTCGTGCTGAATCAACTTAGGGAATTGTATTGCCTGATGGCACTCCGTAGTGGCGTGCGCTGTGCTTTGGCAAATGGAGCATTCTCTGGAAGCCTGAAAAATAGAGGCTGCTTGCGGGTTCATGCTGGGGTTTGCTAAAAGCCTATCAAAGTTTTTATTCAATAGTTGAATCTGATAAGCCAAATCCTGAGAATCCCCGGCTTCATGGGCCCCTATCTTCCTCTGCAAGATTGATGGTTTTCTTTCTTGATAGGTAGAGGATAGATGTATGGAGTTGTCGCTTAATGTTTCAAATAATGCCGAGGCTTCATCCTCAGTTCTGGTCATGAAGGTTCCTGCACAGGCTGCATCAATGGTTTGCCTATGCCTTTCAGATAATCCGTTATAGAACCTTTCGACCAACTGCCATCTTGGCACTTGATGGTGGGGGCATAACCTAAGAAGGTCATTAAAGCACTCCCAAGTCTCATGAAATTGCTCCCCTTCCTGTTGAGTAAAACCTATAATCTCTCTTCTGTAATGGTTGGTTTTTCTCATAGGAAAATATTTTTTTAAAAATTCTCCCTTAAGGGTGGCCCAATCATTTACCCTTTCATCGAGGGTATGATACCAGTGCTTGGCCTTATCCTTTAGGGAGAAAGGAAATAGAGTCCTCATCAGGGCTTCATCAGTAAAGCCCTGGAGCTTCACCGTGGAACAGACCTCGGTGAATTCCTCCAAATGCCGGCAGGGGTCCTCCCTAGTAGTACCATAAAAAGAGGGCAATAAAGATATGGTACTGCTCTTGATCTCATAAGGATTATCCCCGCCGATCGTCTTAGTGCTTATGCAGGTTGGTTAGTTGGAATAAAATAGTCCCTTAGGGTCCTTTATTGATTTGCACCTTGCTCAGCCATTCCTTCTTTTTCCTCTCCTAGGTGAGCTCTCCTAAGAATTCTCTCAGGCTCAGGATCAAACACTAGATTACTCTCAAGAGAGCATCTACCAAGCATACAAAACACAGTTCAGGTTTTTATTAAGTTAAACCTCCACTCCAAAGATAAGTCAAAAGATCAAGACTTATCCCTCCGTTCCCACGTAAGTGGTATAAGAGGGGGTGTGGACTTGAAATCTTAACCTTCTTTATTGCGGAGGTCGAATTAGTTAATATAAATGGCCAAACAAGTTTTTCACTGCAATTACGTGCCTTAATTCAACCTTCGAGTGCCCTAGGACCTATACTTTGCTTGGATGATACTCCCAGGTGATCAAGTGAGAAGTTACTCCAAGGACGAACAAAGGGATGCAAGTAGGGCAAACCCTTCCTTTGAGGCGATGCGTATGCGGTGCCCCTTAACTACCCTTTTGTTCCTTTAAGGGGTGTCCCCCTCCGTAGAGTATCAAAACACTTGGTCAAATGATAGTATCACCACTACCACAAAGTGCAATAGGAGTGTCTGCACTGATAAAGAGATCGGTGCCTATAGCCTTAAGGGATCAAGCCTTAGTGCGGTGCCTAATGTCCGTGCTCAGTGTTAGAAGTGTGCAACACACTGCAATCTTTGTAATTTCTTTTGAAATCGCAGACAAGTCCCTTAGAGTCAGATCAAATGTGAATTGCTTTTAGGGTTGAATCTGATTATCAGTCCCACTTTTAGTTATGTGACCAATGAATTAGTAAATTCAAACAACTTGGTGGTCTTGAATTTAAATTTGAATGCAAATGTGTGAATAGGGGTTGGATGCAAAAGTTAAAAAGATGTACCCGTCTCCAGCAATCTTCGTGCTAATATTCTTGCAATGCAATAATAAGATCTAATGTGCTGCTCAATCACCCCTAAATGCGTGCACCTAAGGGCATGCAACTTTTAAATAAGCAGCTAGATATTTTCTTTGTTGGTTTTAAAGGCAAGCAGAAAATAGAATCACGCATGCACAAAAAAAATAATGTAAGCCCTAGTAGCTAAAGAATGTGGGGACAAACCCCCAAAAATTCAGCCCCAATGACTACAAGGGCGAAAAGACAGAAATAAGTTTGTGATGACGGAGAATCCTTTGCGAAAGCAGGATCTTGGTCTCCTACATCTTTTCCTTGTGTGGCTTAGCTCGTGGCTGCTGTCGCCGCTTTGTTGCACCTCGTTGCCTCGTCAGATTCCTCGCACAGTAGAAAAAAATTGATCAGATAATTTTGCAATTCAGAATATTCAAAAACAATGAAGTAAATCTATTGCGTCTGTTGCCTCCCTGGCAACGGCGCCAATTTGACAAGTCGATTTTCCGCTTTGCGTTGTAGTATTTAAGTGGTGGAAAAATTGACTAATCAATGATAAAAATAACCACTCACAGAAGAGCGGGTCATGTCCACAGGGAGGCAATTATGCAATAAACTCTCGATTATTTTATATTCTTTCGGTTAAGTGCGAAATCCCTATTCAAATCTGACATAAAATGTGATGGAAAGAAGATTCACAATAACTCAAAAAAGATTAGGGTAAATGTGTAGTTTTCCCTCATTGAAATCTTCAATAAATATATGATGATTTTATGTAATTTTCAATTGACATATACTAGAGAAAATTGGTGCACAGGTTAAGCCCAAAACCAATCTTGAAATAGGTGAATATCAATAATGTGCAATTATCATAAAGCATGAGTGTGCATTCGCAATTTTTCCATAATAAAATAATAATAAATCAAAAATTAATTTTTGGTGGCAATGGCATTAGATGTAATTTTTAATGGAATGTAAAATAGAGCATTTGCTCTCTCTCCTCCTCGCGAGAGAGAGAGAGAGCACCGGCGGGGCTTTCACAAGCAAGGGAGGTTGGCGAAGACGAGGCCGATTCGATGGAGGTTGCGGCGTCGACGGAGATGGCCGGAGGTGGCCG
Source organism: Thalassia testudinum (assembly GCA_037157565.1). Taxonomy (NCBI): domain Eukaryota; kingdom Viridiplantae; phylum Streptophyta; class Magnoliopsida; order Alismatales; family Hydrocharitaceae; genus Thalassia; species Thalassia testudinum. The sequence goes on along the minus strand of JAZHRO010000035.1, from coordinate 36,435,871 downwards.
ATCGACAGAGGAGAAGAACACCGGAGGAGGCTGTTTGCTATGAAGGCGTTGCTTGAGCGGGGCGTGCGGAGGTGTGCGCGACCTGGCAGGGTGAAGGCGGGCAGACGCTTGCAGGCACTTGCAAGGGCGCGGGTGCTGGAGTGGCGTTAGCGCTGGAGTAAGGCGCGCACCTGCGGGGAGGAGCTGGAAAGGAGGATGCACCTACGGGTGCGACCTGGCAGGGGCGGACGCAGCGCCTGCGGGTGTTGAAGGTGGGTGCAGGCGTGCATTGCAGGGAGGTGCTGTGCGGGTGCGGCCTAGCTGTGGTGGCCGATGAGCGTGCAAGGTGGAGTGGGCACCTGCAGAGGTTGGGCGCAGGTGCAGGCACTATGCTTGTGCGGTGACTGGAGAGGCGCGCCCTGCAGAAACAGGTGGCGCGATGCTAGCGCCTGCAGGAGGGCTGGAGCAGGTAGAGGTGATGGCACGAGCACCTGCAGCGTGGGAGGGGTGCGCTGGTGGTGCTTGGCGTGTGGTGCCTGCGGGGAGCGCTAGGCGCTGGAAGGAGGAAGCGCCTTGCGGGAGCGGGTGGGGCGGTGCGGTGATGGCAGGTGCAGGCTTGGTGCACAGTGCACATAGGTTACACACCGTTTCTATTCTCTCTTTTTCCTCCTCACAACAAATAAATCACAAAAAGACAAGTGTCGAGCGCGTGCATGAGTTAAGGGATTTTCAAATCCCTTAGCTATTTCTGGCCTCGTTTGTTGAGGGAGGGCGGAGGGAGATCAGATAAATGTGCGGGAGGAGTTGCGGCTGGCTGGATATGTGTTGGGGAAATTATTTCCCCCCCCTTTGTCTTTCCAAATATTATTCCTGTAATCATAAAAACGTAAATCATTACATATTAAGTTATAGAATACTATAAAATAGATGTAAACTTAAATCATGATGAGTGCAAACATTCTATAACTTAATGTAGTTATTAACAAACCTAAACGGTATGATTAAAGTTACTTAGGCGTAATATTAGTCCATTAAAATGGACTCATCATCCTCCTGACCGGATTGGAGTAGCAATAGCCACATGGATTTACATCCTTCTTCAATATGTGTTTCCTGCAGTAGTGCACAATCCACCTCCCATTTATGAAGGTATCAAGCCAAGGAGGCCCTCCGCATCCTGTCATGTAGGCCACGCACATTCCAATGTGATAATTTTCATCACCATATCTATTTAACCCCCTATTGCCCCCCGGTCCTCTTCTCGACATTCAAGACAACTACTATATTCTCTTCACTGAATTTCTGACCACCACCTACAGTCCTTCCCCTGAGTTTCTAAGGTGAGCGCACCACCTTTCCCTTATAAGAAGATCCCACTCCAAAACAAAGGACTTCTTGAGCCTCAAAGGAGAAGAGGTCAGATTTCTGCATAGAACCCCCTGATCAACATCCTACCCTTGAAGACTTGAATTCACAACCACCAATTCCCTCCCATCAATCGCATCTTGCATCATTGCTTCCTCATGCGTTGTTTGATCCATCCCCTTCTCCACTTTTGACACCTCAGTAAAGTGAAGCTCTTTCCTCTTAAATTTAGATCGATCCAACTTGGGCATCCTACACTCACTGCTGCTTCCTTGTACCTTGGTTGCCTCTGTAGATGACCTTCGCACCTCTTATTTCTGTCCATCAATACGATGGAAAGAAATCCTCATCCGAAGGAGCCACGAGCTCCCACTGCACCTGAGGATGATCTTGTTTGGAATTGGGCCCCGCCTCACCACATTCACCTCAACTTTAATCGACCTCCCATCCCCCTCGCATAACCCCACCTTTGCATTCTCTGTCAGGATCACAAAATTGGCGATCGCCCTAGCCACAACACCATTGCTCCGTAGATGTAAAGGGAGACCCTAGATCTCCATGATTCCCCTTTGGATCTCCACCCTTTGTGGTGGACGGTCCTGCAATGCCCCGTCAAACGACGATACAACCCTCCACGTAATAGTCAAGCTGTCAAACTCGCTCGTTCGAAAGAGAAGGCCTTCCACATCCATCATGCCCAGGTCAAACAATAGAAACCGAGATCCACCCAAGTGCACCAATTTCCACCCCTGAAGGGACAGAGATAGGGATCTCACCAGGTTTTGAATTCACTCGTGTGAATATGTTCCCATCAAGATCTCGACGATCAAGGCACCCCGTATAGCGATCGCCACTGCCAGAATGTCCTCAGTTTGAGGGAATTCCATGTCACAAATCTATCTCAAACCCTCCGGTGGTGGGGGTGGAGGGGCCCCCTTCTCTCTTTGGTCACAAGACGGTTCTCTCCCATTCAGATCTGTCTCACCCATCCTCTTGCAAATGTCCCTCTTGTAGCCCCAACCCCCATATGCGAGGCATAGTGTCAGGGATCTGTACACAGCTGCCATATGCCCCCTTCTTCTACACCTAAAATAAACAATCTCTACATTCCCTCCTCTCTGCCTCCTCCAAGTGCCCCTCACCCGATGAGTTGCACGAGGGGTTGCCTTAGCCTCCTCCACCCTTTCCCTTTGGAGCCATCTCCTAAATCTCCACACCCTCTAGCTGTTGTCCTTCTCCCTAACCCTATCACCCCCTCTTCTTTCCATCGCCCTGGAGTGTCTATTGCAAGTGGTCAGCTCAAAGGATTTTCTAATTATATGCTTGTTGTGAAAAGCCTTAAATTTTTCTTTGTAAATCCTCAAATTTTCATAGGCCTCACATCTAATTTCCTTGAGCTCAGTTAATTGGAGCTTCCTATGATCACCAGCCAAATTAAGATTATAATTACATTCCTTGACTGCCCAATAAGCTCCATGCTCCAATTCTATTAAGAGGTGACAATGTTTCCCATAAATTAATCTACAAGGTGACATGCTAATGAGAGTTTTATAAGCAATCCGATAAGCCCAAAGTGCATCTTCTAATCTCATGGACCAATCTTTTCAATCAAGTCTCACTGCCTTTTGTAATATTTGCTTAATTTGTCTATTGGAGACCTTTTTTGCCTATTAGTTTGAGGATGGTAAGGTGTACCAATCTTATGGTTTACCCCATATTTCTTTAATAAGGATCTAAACTGGGCATTAGTAAAATGATTACCACCATCACTTATTAAGGCCTTAGAAATTCCAAACCTCGAAAAGATATTTTTCCTTAGATAATCAATTACGACCTTGTGATCATTTTCCTAGTAGGAACAACTTTAATCCATTTTGAGACATAATCAACTCCAACTTAGATATACTCGAAGCTATTCGATGGTGAGAAGGGACCCATGAAATCTATTCCCCAAACATTAAAAATTTCACAAATCATGATCGAATTAAGGGGCACCATGTCCCTTTTAGTCGTACTCCCTAATGATTGGCACTTGATGCAAGTTTTAGCAAAATCATGTGCTATCTCTATAAAGGGTGGGCTAGTAAAATCCTAACTGTAAGATCTTTTCTTTCCCGAAAATGGCCACCATAGTTTTGATCATGGCAGAAAGAGAGCACACTTTGAATTTCAAACTTAAGGATACATCTTTTGATGATTTGCTCAGCACAAAGTCTACATAACAAAGGATCATCCCAAATATAGTACTATGCTTCAGATAGGAATTTATCTCTTTGTTGTTTAGTCCAATCAGTTGGAATTTTATCAGCAGCAAGGTAATTAACTAAATCAACATACCAAGGAAGATTCTTGTTATTTATCAAGAAAATGATCTTGCAGAGGTAGTGTAGGTTCAATGTGGTCTAGGTCAAGTTCAGAAAGATGATCGGTTGCAACATTTTGTGCCCGGCTTTATCTCTTATTTCTAGGTCAAATTCTTGTAAGAGTAGAATCCATCTAATTGTCTTGGGTTTAGCATCCTTTTTAGCTAGTAAATGCCATAGGGCAGAGTGGTCAGCATAAATCACCATGTGGGATCCAAGTAAATAAGATCTAAACTTTTCAAATCCAAAAACAACTAGCAATACCTTCTCAGTAGTGGTATAATTCCTTTGTGTCTCATGTAATGTTTTGCTAGAGTAATAAATCAAAACAGGTTTCTTATCTTTCTTTTGTCCTAGGATTGCCCCCTATAGTAAAATCTGAGGCATCACACATGATTTCAAAGTATTGGGACCAATCAAGGGCTTGTAAGATTGGAGCTCGGGTCACCACATCCTTTAGGGTTGAGTAAGCTTGGATGCACTCTTTATTAAAATCAAAAGGGGTCTCTTTAGATAGAAGGTTAGTCAATGGTCTAGAGATCTTGGAAAAATCTGGTATGAATCTTCTGTAAAATCCAATATGTCCCAGGAATGATCTAATTTGCTTCACCAAGCAAGGGGGTGGAAGATTAGAGATTAAATAAACCTTGATCTGGTCAACTTCTATTCCTCTTTCTGATACAATATGACCTAGTACAATTCCCTCTTCAATCATAAAATGGCTCTTCTCCTAGCTTAGTACTAGGTTGACCTCAATACATATTCTCAGAATCATGGTCAAGTTGTCCAGGCATAAATCAAATGAGTCTCCAAATATAGAAAAATCATCCATGAAAACCTAAAGATAGTAACCCACCATGTCAGAAAAGATGGCTAGCATTCACCTTTGAAAGGTTGTAGGTGCATTACATAGCCCAAAAAGCATCCTATGGAAAGCAAAGGTTTCATAGGGACAAGTGAAAGTGGTTTTCTCTTAGTCCTCAGGATTAATGGCAACTTGATTATATCCTGAGTATCCATCCAAAAAGAAGAAGAACTTCCTCCCTACCAATCTCTCAAGGATCTGGTCAATAAAAGGCAAGGGAAAATGATCTTTCTTGGTTGTAGAGTTGAGTTTTCTGTAATCAATACAAACCCGCCATGCAGTGGTAATGCAGGTAGGGATGGATTCTCCTTTGTCATTAGTTACAATGGTAAGCTCGGCTTTCTTAGGAACCACTTGTATTGGGCTCTGACGTTGAAAAACACTCTAAGTTAATTTCTACATTGTAGTATGAGATTATGACATTAATTTTAAAATACTAAAATGGTGAGTCCAAGTGTCGAACACAGAGAGGCGAGAAATTGTATCTTTTTGTTTCTCAATTTTATTGCCACATGATGCTCTATTTTATTTGTGCAAAAAAGAGAGAGGGGGAGAGGGAGAGAGTAGGGTTAGAAATCTGAGGTAATTGAAGTTGCTAGCGATGCATGAGAAAGACAGGATAAAGAGATTTAATGAACGTGTAAGACAATGTAAATAAAATCCTAACTTAGAATGAAAATGACATCAACTATGATAGTAGAAATTACTTCTTTGAATACTCAAAATTATCTTACAATTATAATCAACAAATTAGAGGAATGCTTGAAATAATATAAACTGTAAGCTAAAGAAGAACAGGAAAATATTGGTAAAAAGAAGGGTGTCGAGGTAGCCACGATAGTGAAGAGGGCTTCATCGGCGGCTTAGTAGCTCCAGGAACTCATTTTGAAGCTCAAGAGGGTGGAGGAATGCTTAGAGAAGAGATGGTTTGCAATGGGAGGCCATAAGGTCTTTTTATAGGTAAAAACACCAAGAATCGACCTTGAATCGACCCCAACAATCCCTAGACCATGCCTCAGACTGCGTTGAGCTGGTTTGGCACTCTAAACTAGTGCTCTCGCTGCCGCACGCGTGCTGGCATGCGCTCATGTATGCGGTGGCGACGCGACTGCACAAGGATCGTTGATCCTCTCATCGACAGCCGAGAAGAGCCCCTGATCACGCCTTCATCTCTCTCTTCTTCGTGTGATCGCGGTCGCACCATCTGCGCAGGCCGTGTGGCACAATAAGCATGTGAGATGAAGCACCTCAACGGCTGAAGGAGAAGAGGCATGCCTTCACCAACGCTCGGCTACAATGACGGTTATATCTGTCACTAAAGACCCCTACATTTATGTTTAAGGCCTTAAAAGATCCTCTTGCCCCTAATCTTTACACCTATAAAAAAGCCACCCTTAACACTCATTTGATCATCCCTTCTCTTCTTCTCTCACCCCTTCCAATGCTCTATGAAATGGTCCCATACCCAGGATGCTCCACTATAACTAGAGTAAAATAATTTTCCATCTTCTCAACCCCTTCGTGGAGCATCCTACGGTTGTCATCTCACCGCCGTTCGGGAAGTGGATCCCTCCACGACGTCACCTTACTTCGTTCTCCATCCTCCAGCTTCATCCTCCCTCGTCCAGCATCTCACCACCCTCGTCCGGGCACTCCGTCAATGTGGCTTGTCCTTCAAGCAACCGTTGAGAAGGATAACTTCTCACCCCTCTCTTTACCGCTTTCTAGTGTAGATTTCTTTCTAGTTGTAGAAATAAGTTGTAATGAACATTTGTTTATGAAATATTGATACATACACACACACTCTCTCTATATTATTCTCTATCTCTTTTCTATTAATTATTCTTTAAGTAGAATAGCTAGTAGATTAATTTCAACCAGCTAATCTGCTTTCGTGACAATAATTCCCATGCTATTTTTGATCAAACATCTGCCTCCCAATATTCGATTCGGGACTCACTATGAGTTTCGGTAAATTTTATTTGATTGACGAATTTTTATGCAACTACAACGACAGGATTTCAAACTCAAAACTTTTAGCATAGAAATTCTGTTAAACAATACCCACCCTTATAATACAAGAGATCAAGCTTGTCCTTATAGTGTAAACCTAATTAGACCTAATCCTGGCTCCTCAAAAAGCAACTGGGTTACACCAACCCTTGAATTCTTAGTTGGTCAGAAGGATGAGACCCCCTAGGACACCCCATAAGGAGGGACACCACTAGAGGTTAACGTTGTTACCACATCGACCTTTCTTGTCACCAGTTGGTCTAAGTAGATAAGGTCTTGATCTTAGCTAAATCTAACTTCAAGTTACCAAGTATATTAGTCCTACCTAGGGAACGTCTACTCAATTTTAGGCTTAAGCTTGAAGTGCTCTTGAAATGTGATGGGCGATAGGGGGTGTTGCCCTTAAAATTGATTTGAAATGTGTAGTCCACAAACAAGGGGTTTACCATACAAGCTTAATTGATGTGATGTCTTTTAAGGTTCAATGCTTGTATTAGCATATTTTAGGGTTCACTTAGATAAATTCAAACAAGGTTCTATTGAAACACACAAGAAGTTTTGCAAGTCCTAATTATTTGATAAATTCCCTTTAAATATGGAGATGCAAGTGTGCTCTACCTTAATGTGCAAACCCTAAGAGTAGATAGTCTAGAATAATGAAGTTTAAGTCCAATAAGCCAAATGTGGTGCGACCCAATCAGAGAAATCAATGGTCCTAATGCATGACTAACTAAGGCACTTACAAATTTTTTTCAGAGTTTTTAATCACATTTTATATTTGTTTTTAGATTTAAATGTGCACTAGGGTCTTCAGGCCTATTTTGACACCACATCAGTTGGATTTTCAATGCAATCAAATGTGCTCAAAATATTTTTTCAAATTTTTCTTTGGTGCTCAATTATCACAAGAATCCAACTCCACAAATTTCAAATTAATTGGAGTAGTATAAGAATTCCTTTGATTTTAAGAAGGATGCAAATTAAGAAACAAAATAAAAATGGATATCAGTGTAGTTTACAAATTTTTAAAAATTAAATATAGATTAGATGAGTGAGAAATTTGGAAAAAATCTTTCTAACTTCAATACCTACGTCTAGGAGTAATTTTATAAATTTTGGGCAAATAGAAATTTGAAAAATGAATTTGTTACCGGCCCGAATTTTAGGAAGGTGGTTTTAAAGATACCAAAGGGATAATATCCACCAAAAGAGATTTTTTTTTTTTGAATTTTTTATGCAAGCAACTCAAGCAAATAACTAACCTAAGGATCAAGATAGACACCTAATTTAGATGGACAAATGAGATTTTTTTTTTAAAATAAGACTCATGCAAATCTAACCTAGGATTCAAGAATGTCCTTAAACTAAGATGCAAGGACTACCTTGATCTCTACTCGTACTTTGCTTCATTTCTACCACTTGTCGATGTGATCCCGTGTCGTCGTGAAATCCTTCATACAATCTGAGAAATAGAGAAAATTAAGATAGAGATACGAATGCAAATATGGAAGAAAATATGCAAGGAAAATCCATTGCCTCCCTAGCAATGATGCTACAAACTGTTGGTGAATCTACGCGATAAGTAAATAGTGTTCATTGTAGTGTGCATAATCGCTATCAACTTTAATAAAAGTAATCGAATTGGGAGTTTGAGTCGAACATGAGGAGGAAATAATTGGAATTCATGTATGCAAATGAAAGCAAATATGAACTAATACTAACTAAGATAATAGATGGAAAGAGAGAGTAAGGGATAGAGATAAAAAGGCTTTATTATACTAGAAAAATGATTACACAGAGTTTTGAGAAATAAACTAAATGATATTTGATGCTCGCGGAACGCGTTTGTTTAATTATGCCATTGTAGTATGCGTTCACGATGTCAGTTTTAATTTAGAATGTGGATTTGGTGAGTCTAAGTGTTGAACACGAGGAGGCGTAAAATCGGATTAGTTTGTCACTTTAGTTGTCACAGGAATGGTGGGTTTGCTTGCTTGCGAGAAAATGCGAGAGAGAGAGAGAGAGTAGGGTTAGAGATCATGTTTAAAACATGATGATCATTCTAGAAGATGTGAGCTATGATATATGAAACATCATCAACATATAGCATGCAATTAAAGTTTGTTTACAACTACAACAATAGATGAAAGCTTAAACAAGTGCAACATAAACTAAAGTAAAGAGAGTGTGAGGAGGAATTAAGGTGGCCATGGCGGTGGAGAGAGGCTCCGTCGGTGGCTTGACAACCTTGAGGCGGGTATGGATTATTTGGTGGAGCTAGGAGAAGGCTAGAGTAGCATGGAGAGAGTGTGTATATTCAATGCCTTTGAATGGGGTGGTTGAGGAGGTTTATATAGAGAAGAGGGGTTTCCAAACTAAGTAAGGGCTTTAGCGATGTTTGGGACGTTTCTAAACCCATTCCATAAATGTCGGTGAAGCCCCTCGCTCACCAATCCTTTGAGGCGCGTGTGCTTCTTCCCCTCAATCCTCGCTCATGCGTTCGCAGCAGTACAATCCAAGGTGCGGATTGCCATTGGACGGCTGAAGCGCGCCACGTCATCCAAGCCGTCAGCGAGTGTGCGTGAGGGGCATGCGTCAATCGTCCAATCGCTAATCGATGGTCGAGATTCCACATGGGCACGTGCTGTTGATCGCGTGCATTCCCGCCCGGGCGCATCTGTGCGCTCTTGTTGCGACGTGTGGCCTTCATCCTCGTCATCTGCGTGGGCATCAATGACTAAATTTTGATCGCACGGGTGGATGCAGCTGGGTGCATTTCGAACGCACGCCCCCGGTGAGCGTGGAGAAGCGCTGACTGCTGCGTCACGCTCGCGATATGGTTGCATTCTTCGTGATTTGTTAGTTGTCCAATGGGAGATCGGACGACCGTGGTTGCTCCTGCGCGATGAAGAGAGGTGGTGGCTGAGGGTGAGCAGGCGCCACGTGGTGCGTTTTGGGCTGTTGATCATCAGATCAATGACCAGAACTTCTTGGGCTGGTCGAGGGAGCTCCAAATGTCGAATTTAAGTGATTTCAAGTCCATTGGACTCTATTCGTCTATCTGAATCCATCCGTGTGGTTTGATTGCTCATTTGAGGCCTGTTTCAACATGCACTTGTACATATGGTCATTAAACATTGATTATAAGCAATCTTAATTCGCAATGCATGCAGTGCTCCTATGTCCATCATGATATGTTATTAGTGCGCATATATCCTCAAAACTAACCCTAGTTGATGGAATTATCATCAATGAATGTAGAGTTATCACTATTCTACTAGAATAACTAGAATAGAAAGAGAATGAGAGAAGATCTAGAATGCAGTCATGGCGGTGCAGAAATCCATTGACAGAGCCGGAGAGGATGTAGAGGAGGACATCTAGTAGAGGAATGCTTGGTGGAAGAGGGTGGAACTTGTTAGTGCAAAGCAGTAATTAATCCTAATTTTGATGTTATGCAAAATATAAAGTTATTTTATGTGTTGAGATGCTTACAGCTTAGGTAAATCATCATTCTAAATCATCACTTGTTTAAATGGATTACAAACATTTTCTTAGTTATATGATTGAAGCATCATATTTCAAGAAGCTCAATTTGATCAATGAGATGGCTAAGAAGATCAAGTTACATGAACATTAGCATCTTCAAGGAAATTATCAAAGGCTACATTTTGCTCTTGTATTATTTTATTTTCATAGATCTTACGTAAATAGCCACTTAATAAAAATTAACACACAAAATACCTTCTTGAATGTAGGGCACTTTAGTCATTTAACCATTAATCTAGAAGAGTAGTTATTTAGATTAGAAAATGTGTTAAAATGTTTAAAAATTTGTAATTAATTAGTTTCCAACGTTTAAAGGGTTAATTATTCAAGAGGAAGCAACCTTTGGTCAAGAGATGCAAGTTTTCAAATGTTTTAATTCTTGTAACTGCCTCTTAATTGATTAATAACTTGTCTTAATCGATTAATCGAAGAAGGAAGGCCATAGGTTTCTCTTCCAGGAACTTTTCTCAATCGATTAATGCCTTTTCTTAATCAATTAATTGACATCGAAAAATGCAAAGTGATAACTCGTTCGTTGTAGCATGCAAATATGACATCAATTTTAAAAGAAGAAATGGAAATGTGATTTACAAGGGTCAATCTCAAGGAGGCAAAAAATCAGATTTTTATAGTTGCTTAGTTTATTGTCACATGATGGTTTGCTTGCATGCAGAATGGTAAGAAAAGAGAGAGAGAGAGAAAGAGTGAGTGAGAGGTCTGTGATAATAGTGGTTATAGCAACATGGAATAGCATAAATAGAACATAATTCAGAGCAACAATGATAATAATGAAAGCTACTCTATTGCAATGGCAAAATTATTTTATAATAATGCTAGATGAATGCTTAAAGTAACATGAACATCAACTAAAGAACACTAACAAATAAATGTGATAAATGAAGACGCAAGGTAGCCACGGTGGTTGATAGACTTCCATCGGCAGCTTGGCAACTCTAGAGACCTTGCTTTGGAACTTTATAGAAGTGGAAATGTGCTTGGTAGAAGATGGGAAGAGATGCCATCAAATGGAGGTCCATAGGGCTATTTATAGGGCTCATGCTAGATCATTTGGCCCAAAATCGTGCCTAAACATGTGCTTTTCCTGGCCACAGCTGCGCACAGCTCATGCGCACGGGCACGGATAGCTGCGCACTTGCGCTGGCATCACGCACGCATAGCTGTTGCACGCGAGGAAGACCGCAGGCCATTGGATCAGAGCCACGGATCGCCATCGGACGACTGAGGATGCATCCAAATGGGCTATTTATCGTGCCCATCATGCTTGATCATGCGGGAAGGAATCATGATCGTTGGATCTCGCATGAAGGGCTGAGATTTCACGCTAGGCCATGCTCTGGATCGCGCTCTTAGGCCGCATACGATGGCGAGTGGGATCTCGCATCAGATCGCACGTGCTTGCATCGCGCGCATCTGGATTTGGCATGCCACATCTATCTTTGTCATCTTCTGTATCAATGACTTAATTTCACCCACGGACGCGAGAGCAGATCAAATCCACTTATAGGGCATCAACCTTGTGATTAGCCCATATTTGTGGGCTATTTAAGTATTTAAGTGCTTAGACATTAAGTTAATTCTAGCATGTAATTAGCATAAATTTGGATGTAAATAGGTTAATTCATATTTCTAATTTAATTATAAAATTCATGCATTGCATTCATTTAATTAGTTAACCAATTAGGTGCATTGCATACATTAATTTAAGTTAACATAAAAGTTGAGGGTTTGTATATAAATAACCATAATATTTTAACATTATTTTTTCTTTCTTCTTCTTGCAGCAACGACTGCATTTCCTTCGGCTGCCGCTCCAACGCCACCAGCTGCCGCACTGAAATCTGCATTCAAGGACGAGCGGAGATTGTGGATCTGCTATCGCCTCTCCGTTCAAATTCATGCAGGCAGCTACAAAAAGAGGAAGAGACAGTCGAGTGCAGGAGGCCACCATCGCAACCATCCACACTATGCAGAGAGTTTATCTCGTCCATTTCACCACCACCGGCCTCAACCGTGGCGACGAGCCTCCATCACCATGGGCGTGTGGCGTGACAGGCCACACTGCCATCTGGAGCTCCTCTACATCACTGTGCCTCACCAGAATCAACATTACCACCCTCGCTGTCATCACCAACAACCTCCACAACCGCTACTACAATTTCACTCCTCAGTCAATTAAGACGTCCGGGAAGTTTCCCAGACGTCTGAAGCTTCGACCCCCCACTCCAACAGCAACTGGCCGCTCACTTCACGCCCACGCCTCCGGTTGCACACTTGCGCCGCACCTCTTGTAGCATCCATGGCGTAAGCCCTTGCTGCACAAGACCACCTTCATGCCTGCTACACCGCACACCCCTTCCATCCTCCAGCGCCTTCCACGCGCACCCTGCGCCTCACCTCCACTTCACGCCCGCTTCACCTCCAGCGCCAACCGCCAGCCCACGCACGCACTTCACCTCCAGCGCCAACCGCTAGCCCACTCGCCTTGCAGCCTCGCGTGCACCCTACAGCAAGCCCGCCAGCGTGGAGCAAGCCCGCTAGCACTTACAGCCAATGCGCAGACAACAGTAGGCGCGCGGTCTTCTTTGCGCACGCATCACCTGCATAAACCCGCCACCTGCAGCACCTCCACCTCCTTGCAGCGCGCCCGCCAGCAGCCTGCAGCAGCGCCATCTCTACCCGCCGTGCGCCTTCCTTGCAGCATCTGCTAGAAGCATCTAGCAGCAGTGGTGTGCCTGCAGCAGCACCATCCTCGGCGCGCGCGTAGACCAGTGAGTTTGCCTCCTTACCAGAAACTCAGCCGCACAACCCACCTTCGTCGGAGCTCCGTCCGGCCGACTCCGACCATCTCGCGACTCGCCGCCACCACCGCTGCGAAGCCCTCGGTCCAAAGAACTTCCTCCAAGCTTCACGCCTCTGCCTGTTCCTTCCTCTTCGCTCACAACCAAGGGGAAGAAATCTCCTGTTTGCTACAGTAAAAGGGCTATTATATTTACATTTTCTACCATTGCCAACTTTTATTGATATTTTATTGAATCTGCATTGCAAAAAATATCCTCTAGTTGTTCAAAATTGCCATTTCAGCATGTTCTCTTGATACTACCTTAATCTGAAGGCAGATTTGGCTCGATTCTCGTCTAAATTAACTACGAACATACATTTTTAACCGGTGCGAATTTAAATACGTCATTGCCTCCCTGTAGACATGACCTGCTCTTCTGCGAGTGGTTATTTTAATTATTGATTAATCGATTTTTCCACCACATAAAACTACAAATGACTTGAAAAGCGAACAATCGACTTGTCACCCTGCATCCACCGTGCATGGGTTGAGGTGTTGACCAACGTGTTACTCCCGCTTCTATGTTAGGTTCTTGCATTTCCCTTCATGCGCTTGTAACCGTCTGATGGCGATTGGTCGGGTGTTTTTCGCTTGCAAAAATAATATGTATCAGAAAAATATGTCGTCGCAGTGAAATCGCGTAGTGGAAAAATCTTGAACAAAACTAATTACAGTAAAACTAACCACGATGGATTAGGTCGTATCCACAGGGAGGAATCGATCCAATAAATTCTTGAGTAGAGAGCCATCATGTTTGCAGAAACATTCACGAAATCAATTTAATGAATTTACTTCTCTAAATGTCACTTTGAATTTCATGAGAAGTTCAAGGCTATTTATGTAAATTTTATATCAAAAATCAAGCTTCCAAAAATATGTAGATGATGCACGTGTAGTGGCAGAATATGCAATTCTTGATTCCATGCCATTCTGAATCCAATTTTAATGCAAAATAATGTGCATAACAAGAGTCCAGTAAATTCGGGAAAATGCAAGTGCATATCTATCAATTCACCTCAATATAATAATAAAAAATCAAAATCCCACACTCATCAATGGCATGCAAATGTAAATAAAAATAAAACCCAAAACAGAGCTTTTCTTCCCTTCATGCGTGCATGGAAGAGAGGCGATAGCGAACCGTGCGGAGCTTGGTGGAGGTGCCTGCGACGGGGGCTACACGTGGGCGGTGATGGTGTGTCGAACAGTGTCAAATGATGGCTAGCGGCAGGTGCTGTCCACGCATGCGTGTGGACTATTGTCGGCTTGTCAGAGGGTGTGGTGGTGCTCGGGAGGTCGAGACGAGTCTGATGGAGTTCCTGACGCGAAGCTTCGTGGCTGGAGTTGATGGCTGCATTTTGGTAGCTTTGGATTCCTCTCTGTTGGCTGTTAATGGAGAAGAAGAAGGGTAAGAGGAGAAGGGCGCGTTTTGTGGTCACTAGTGGTTGAGACCAGAGAGGGAGTGTTGGTGGTCGTGAGCAGGGGCAGAGAGCGCCTTTGGTGCACTATTGTCGGCGAGTGCTCGCTGTTGGTGCAGTTAAGGAAGGAAGATTTGGCGTGATGAGGTCATGGTCTGGTGTGGTGCCGCTGTTGTGGCTGAGCAAGAAGGTCGCGCGGACACTGGTGGTGCTTGGAGAGGAGATGCGCACAAGGCTGTTGTGTGCGTATGGAGGAAGTGTTGTTGCGTGAAGGCGTAGGCACTCATGCGTGCGCAAGGCTTGCTACTGCAGTCTGCATGTGAGGAAGTTGATGGGTCCAGGCATCGACGAAGTTGGCTCTAAAACACCGTGTGCTCTCTAGCCACCGTGTTTGCTTTCTCGCCAATGGTGAAGGATGGAGGGAACCATGGCCCCCCGCATCCCTCCTCTTTTTAAACGCCTCATAAATTTTGTTTCTTCCCTCAAGATCGTCTCCAACAATCTCATCGGATTGTTGTGAGGTTACGAGATGCTCGACTGAACTGTGGGGAGAGAAAAGGTGGCGAGAAGGCGGTCGTGCAATCTGCAGGAAAAAAAGAATAAAAGAAAAACAAATTGGGTTATTTATAAAAATAATCTGAAATAATACATGAAGTGCATGCATGCCCCTATATGCAAACATTAATTTATTTACATATCAAATTATGCTTTGTATACATAGACACTACCATAATAATTAGGCATTTATGTATTAATTAGCCCGCAAATGTGGTCTCATCAAATGCTTCCAAGCCTAAAATTTGCTAGTCCCTAGCAAAAGTGAAAAACAATGGAAGTAACCAAGAGATCTCTCCTTTCCTTATTCAAAAATTTAGAGATCCAGACAAATGTGATGTGATAGTAGCCTAGGTAACGAATCCAAATGAAAAGCCAACTTACATTTGCAGTTCATACTTAACCTTTGGTAAAACCTCTATTAGGATAGGCAACTTCTTCCCTCGGGGATAAAGTAGAGAATAATATGTAATTTGACCCTGACTTTTTGGCTTAGGTAGGAGAAACTGAGTTGAACAGATTAATATTTGGTGGCTCACACTCATTTGGTGCTACCTGTAGTCTAGTATTGCAGACTCTAGATCTCTAGACTATTAAACAAGTTAGCCCAAAGATAGAGGCTAAAAACTATGCTCTCTTTGCGTTCCCTTGTGATCACTCACTCTCTCTTTTCTTTTTCTCTTTCTTCCTTCTTTCTTTTCAGAGATCACATATGTTACCAGATTTTTGTAAATGTACTCATTATTTGGTGGCCTCACATGGCATTCACACGTCAATAAAAGTCCTAATAACTCTACAACTAAGTTAGAAGTCCTTAGCCAGTATTCGGGTGATCAGAAATACTAAAAAGTAGGTATGGGTCATATTTGATGGATCGCAATGAGTGTTTTTGTTGTTTCCTGATGAGAAGCTCATCACGGTCTCTAATTACTCTTAATTAACTAGTCTTCCTAGTTAATTAGCTAGAAATATGTGAATATATGTGTTAATTATTAAATAAGGGACAAATAGTAAAGGACCTTAAAATAAGTTTAAAAATGCTATATTATCAACCAATTAATATTATTAATAATTTAATTAATAATTAGACTCAAAATATTATTAATAATTCATCTAATTAATGTATTAACTAACTTAAGTATAATTTATACCTAAGTATGTAATAACTTAAGTAACATTACTTAATTAAATAAATTAATCTAAAAAGGTCAAAAATGTAAATTCAAGGTCTAAATATAATAATTGTCATATTTATAATCATATATAAAAAGTTGAAAAAGATTTAAATTAAAACAAACCTTGAAAACTTGAGCTTACATTTTAATCCTTAAATTATATTTCAATCTGGTCCTTATTCTCCATTTAGGTCCTCAGTTTTCACTATGAACAAGTCCCTAAACTTCTTCTTCTTTACTTCTTCAACCGTCTGGACGGCTAATGACAGGAGGTGCGTCCATCGTCTGATCACCGCTCATCCGACGATACCCCTTCTTCTCCAAGCTCTTGGAGCTTGCGCTCACCATCTCCTTTTCATCCACCGGTTTGGATGATGCCAAAATCCTATTTTAGGGTTGGAGATAACCTCACCAACGTCGGAGAAGACGCCGATGGTTACTCCCCTCCTAGCCACTTCTCTGTCCAGATTCCACCTCCATCTCAACCGCCGCCACCTATAAATACCCCTCCATACCCTCGATTTCCACTAAGTTATCTCCCTTCCCTCTTCTTCAGTGAGCTGACTTCGATAGGCTATTCTCTCCAAACTCCGGCGAATTTCCTCCGCCTCATCCGACTTCCTCCATCCATCTTCGATAGCTCTGGACCTCCATCGAAGTTAGCCAAGTCTTCTGACAAGTGCTGACAAGGAGCTCTCCTCTGCTTCACCTCACAATCGCCTGCCGAAGTTCTTTCGACAACCCTCTGATTTCCTACTCCATTATGAGCCATCGACGGAGATCCTCTATCCCATTCGTCCAGGTAACAGTAGATTAGGTAGGTAGGTTAGTTTAGGTTAGTTAGTTAGGTAGATTAGGTAGTGTAATGTTAGATTTCTCACTCGTCTTCCTCAACTCTGGCGAGCTCCTTGATCTTGTCAGGAGAAATTATTTTGTCTTTTTAAGTCATCGTTCGCCTTCTTGAATCTTCCATGAACATTTCTATCATTTTTTATTACTGAATAGATCATTTAATCACCTAAACCACCTCCACCTCCACCAACTACTCCTGCTGTCCATGGCAGCAGTAGTTGAGCTATTTCCACCTTCCTTGGGTCCTCCATCATCTATTCATCACCTAAGGACCCTAATCCTCACTTTAGTTTGAATAATTACCACCTATAATGTAAACACCCAATTTTAATTAAGTTCCTGATCTCGCTGTCAATGGCGGCTTAGGAGTAGTTCAAATCATTAATTAAATACATATATATCATTGCAATTATCTGTTGACTTGTTTCCTCCACTCAATTGAGTGGGAAAACAAGTATTGAGCCTAATCCAACTTAGATCTTTTGTAAAATGAATTCACTATTAAATGTTCATTTTAATAAACAATTGAAGGAATTAATTTGTTCCTGAGGTTCCTTGTGACCTCAGGAAGCTTTTTGAATCTTTAATGGCATAAATTCACATTATCTATACAATTTAACCTTTTTCTGGATTGACTGGAGCTCTGGCGAGCTCCGACGAGTCAAAACAAGCTCTTCAACCTATTAAACTTAGTGTGAAGCTCCAGATCTCTGATTTGGGGTTTACTGATTATGCGGAGGTAGTTTCTTTGAGATTTTAGTGTCTGGAGTTGCTGTTAGTTCCTCATGCTGGAGTTGGAGATGATTGACAATTAGGTTTTGGTCTTGATTAAAAGGTCTAAAAGCTTCAGTGTTGTGCCTTAAGTTCATTTCTATGCTTAAACCACTGTAACAAACATTGGTTTGTCCTGACGAACAAACACCTTTAGAAGCTCAGGCGACGAGCCTGGAACCCTAGGAACTTTAGTTAAAACATCAATTTAAGGGTCTGAACCTGTTACTGAAGTTGAGGAGAAGATGTTTAAGGTTTTAATTCCCTTTGAAGTAGCCAAACTCAGAAAGTCAAAATTCAAGGCTTTATAGTCAACCTTGAGTCTGATCCTTGGATTTTGGATTCAATCAGTCAAATTGAGGAGTTTAAATTGTTGTTGGGATGATTGTGAATGATTTAGATAAGATCTGGATGAGCTCTGATGGATTATATAGTAGAATTTGAATTCTGTTCAGTTTGGGTTGTTTTTGAACCCAAACTGACGACAGTAGATTTTTGATGAGATTTGAATGCAAAATCTGCCCAGATGGATTCATAACAACCTTTAGAGGTTGTTTAATTTGATTCTATAGGACTTTAGCTGTCTGTTAGGACTTTTCAGAGTTTGAATTAAAGTTTTGAAGCTCCCTGAGAAGCTTTTAGCTTCTGCACCTTTCCTAAAGCTCTTGAGAGCTTATTTCCTCCACTAGTAGCTGCAGAATTAACCTCTGAATCCCTTTAACACATCATCTGGAAGTTAAAGTCCAGTCTGTGGATTAGAGCTGAAAATTCTCTCTGCAGGCCAAAGTGAATGTAGTAAAACAGAACCTTCGCCCTTCAAATCGAAGAGCTTAACTTCCCCTTTGTATAAAATTGACACTTCAATGTGTAGAACAACTCAAGAGCTTTCCAACAAGCTTTTGTTTGCTTGGAATGGAGCTCTGAGCTGTCGGGAATCGTCGTTTGAAGTTCAGTTTGGGAGGGGGAAACTTAGTCCCACCTCGGTAGAATTTGAGCGGCCGCATGGATATGAAACATTTTTATGATATGGCATCTTCAGTCGACAGCGCACTGCGCAAGGTTACGAATGAGCATTGGGTGTGTGTGTGGGCACGTGTGTGCCCAGGTGTGTGTGTGCCTGTGGGCATGCGAGTGTGGGCCCGTGAGGGCGTGAGCATGGGCTTGGGAGGCCGTGGGCCGGATGGGCTCAGGACTATGAACCAAAAATAAATCGAAACTAAAATAAACCAGGCTTGGACCTAGTAGGGTCTGGTCCCACCCTGAGAGGGGTGCTGTGTATCCCCGACCGGTCCAAGTTGCCAATAAAAAAACCTAATTTTTGGTTAAAAGGAAAAAAAGCCAGTTTGGTTCAGAAAGGTCTGTGAGAGTTCTGAAGGATGCTGAGGGCTCAGAAGGAAGAAATGCTAAGGAAGGAAAAAATGCTAAGGCTAAGAAGAGAAGGAGAAGAAGCAAAGGAAAGGAAGAGAAGGAAAGAAAGGAAGAGCTTGTAAGGAGAAGGAAGGTTGAACATTCACTAAAGAGAAAAGGCAGAGAAGGAAGAGAAGAAAGAAAGTAAGGAAGAGAAGAAAGAAAGAAAAGAAGACTTGTAAGAGAAAGAGCTCGAGAAAGATTTTAGGAAAAGATTAAGAAGAAGATTAAGAAATAAGTGAAAAGAAAAGAAAAGAGAAAGAAAGAGAGGAAGGTAAAAGAAGAAGAAGAGAGAGAGAGGCTGAAGACAAAGAAGAGAAAGAAATGGTTTAATTTCTTGTACATTTTTAATTCCTTTTTGAGTTTAATGTTGTAATAAGGCATATTTTTATTAGTAATACTTTCTATTGCCTTAATCTCTTGAAATAAAAAGAAATAAACATGTTTACTTGTTTGTTAAAGAAGATCGTTTGTGTAAATATGTTTTCTTATGGAATTTTGCATATTCTTTTTACTTTGAAATCATTAAGCAAAGTTCATGTTCTTAAAGTAAACTTAATTATACTTTCAATGAGTAGCTTAGACTTAATGGTGAATTTTAAATAAGCTATGTCTCCCAGTGAATGACTTGGATTCAACAAATTAAAAGAAATAAAATCTAAAATGTTAGGTTAACTTGATCTTATACTACTCAATCGACATAAATTTAAGTTGACTTAAGTTACTTTCTTAAGCACATAATTAAGCACAATTAACTTAATTAACTATGTTGAGAAGGAGACACACCATTGCCTCAAAAACATTGACAAAAAATGATATGAAGATAAAACTCCAAACTTGAACTCTTTTGTTCTTTTTTGTTTTCTTCTTTTCTTTTCTTTTTTTTTCTATAAATATTTTTCTTTTTTTTTTTTATAAAAATTAACATAACAAGGAGTAGACTTTTATTTATGAGGCATTATTAGGGATGATGATGGTCAAGAGGATATTGTGTGGCTTATTTGGTGGAAGTGCCAACTTTCATCACCGGGAAAGGATGGATAGGACAAGCGTATTTCTGACCTTTGACGCTATTACCCTCCTTAAGCCGAGGACTCTATGAAGGACGGTCGTAACCATTCACCATAGTCATAGTTTTATCAAGACTCAATCTCTATGTATCTGCCTTATTTAGTGACTCTTAGGAATTCACACAATGTACGCACACAGGAACAGAGAGCGAAAACTATGCCTAAATCTGAGGTATCCTCATATAATTGTCCAGAACTTAAGAGTCCTTGCACTAGACTTAGCGCACTAGTAATCTCTCTGCTTTCTTCTCACAAATATGAGGTGGATCTAATAGAAGATAGTATGCCTGACTCCCTTTTAACTGTTCAAGGGTCCAGTAGACTAAAAATGTTTATTGATTTTCTACAAAGATCCATTACCCAGTTTACGTGCAAGTGAATGTAACTGTACTGGATTCTAAAATTAAGAAATAATTCAAGAAGAAAATCTTCAATGAGACTTGATAAATTTTCTGCTAGGGACTAACCAATTTAGCTCAAGAAAATAAAAGATTTTTTTTTGGCTAATACACTATCCTAAATGTATGCAAATATTTATAAATGCTATAAACATCCTCAGGTTATACCTCCCCTATTCCTAAGATTGACAATGTCCTCATTGGAAAAATAAAGACAGAAGAATATCACCTGAGGAGGAGAGTGGGAGGAGCTAAGGCTCCTCAAGCTGAAGTGTGTCCAAAACTTGGCCATCTGAAAGAGTAACATAAGGTTTAAGTCATTGGCCATTTACCTTAAAGCTCGCACCAGAAGTAGTGTTCTGAATTTCTACTGCTTCATGAGGGAAGGCATTGATAACAACGTACGACCCATCCCAGCGGGACTTGAGCTTTCCTGGAAATAATTTATGTTTGGAATTGAAAAGCCAGACCCATTGGTTGGGCTCAAAGGTCTTTCTAATAATGTTCTTATCATGGAAGACCTTTGTACATAGCTTATATGCTTGAGAAGTTTCATAGGCTTCATTACGAAGCTCCTTAAGCTCACTTAACTCTAGCATACGTGCATTTCCTGTTTTATCCAGATTCAAGTTAATGTTTTTAATAGCCCAATAGGCTTTGTGTTGGATTTCAACGGGAAGATGGCACGCCTTTCCATAGACAAGACGGAAAGGAGACATGCCAAGGGAGTCTTATACATGGTTCTGTAGGCCCAAAGAGCATCATTTAGTTTTTTAGACTAATCCTTACGATCAGGCCTGACAGTTTTTTCTAAAATTCGTTTAATCTCCCTATTAGACACTTCAACTTGTCCACTCGTTTGGGGATGGTAAAGTGTGGCTATCATGTGGTTGACTCCCAAATTTTGGAGTAGTCATGTGAAGTGTATGTTCTTGAAGTGAGGTCCTCCATCACTTATGATCGTCCTTAGGCACCCGTACCGAGAAATGATATTAGCCCTAACAAAACCCATAACCACGGAATGGTCATTGGTTCACGTGGGTATGGCTTCTATCCATTTTGACACATAATCCATAGCCACAAGGATGTACTCATATCCGAAGGACACAAGAAAGGGACCCATGAAGTCGATGTCCCAAATATCAAAGATCTCAATAGGGAGGATAGGTTGCTGGGGCATCTCATCCCTTTTTTCGATGGTTCCCATCTGCTGGCAATGTAGACATGTGCTCACATATGTATGTGCATCTCGGAATAATGTGGGCCACCAAAAGCCAAACTGAAGAACCTTATAGGCAGTCTTTTTTCCACTAAAATGTCCCCCACAGTGGAGGTCATGGCAGAAACTCAGAACACTCCTTTGTTCTTCGTTAGGGATGCAATGGCGGAAAAGCTGGTTAGGGCCTATTCTAAAAAGCTTGGGTTCCTCCCAGTGATAAAATTTAGTGCCAGCAAGAAACCTGTCTCACTTCTGCTTGTCCCAAGTACTGGGGGTAATGCCCGTGACCAGATAGTTCACTATGTCAGTGAACCAAGGAGTTTTAGCCTCCACTACCATCAGAGACTCACAGGGAAAGTCTCTTGGATACCACCAGTAGGATTTGATGCCTCAATAGGGATCCTAGACAGATGATCTACTACCATATTCTCAACTACTTTCTTGTCTTTAATTTCCAGGTCAAACTCCTGGAGTAGCAGGATCTAATGAATTAGGTGAGGTTTGGTGTCCTTTTTAGCAAGAAGATGCTTTAAAGCTGAATGATTAGTGAACACCATAACCTTGGATCCCAAAAGGTAAGATTGAAACTTTTCCAAAGCAAACACTATAGCAAGAAGCTCTTTTTCAGTGACTGTGTAGTTTTGCGGAGGATCCGTAAGGGTCTTGCTATCATAATGTAGCACATGAGGTTTGCCATCAATCCTTTGACCTAAGACTGCTCCTACTGCAAAATCAGAAGCATCGCACATTAGCTTAAACGAGAGGATCCAATCTGGTGCTTGGAGAATCGGTGCGATAATAAGGGCTTTCTTCAAGACTTGGAAAGCCTCACCACATCTATCATCAAAATTAAAGGAGACATCCTTCGCTAACAGGTCGCAGAGTGGCTTAGAGATTTTACTGAAATCTCTAATGAATCGCCTATAAAATCCAGCATGGCCAAGAAAAGATCTAACTTGACGAATATTGGTGGGCGATGGAAGCTTAGAGATGGAATCAATTTTTGCGGTATCCACCTCTAATCACCTCTCGGAAACTACATGCCCTAACACAATACCCTGCTAGACCATAAAGTGGCTTTTCTCCCAGCTAAGCACTAGCTTTGCCTCTTTGCAATAGGTTAAGACTTTATCAAGGTGCGAAAGGCATAGGTCAAATGACGAGCCGTAATTAGAGAAGTCATCCATGCAAATCTCAACAAACTCGTCAATCATATCAGAAAAGATAGCCATCATACATCGTTGGAAAGTGGCAGGTGCATTACATAACCCAAATGGAATTCAGCGGAACACAAATGTACCATACGGACTCGTGAAGGTAGTACGCTCCTGATCATCAGGAAAGACAGCTATTTGATTATACCCAGAATACCTGTCAAGGAAATAGAAGTACTTGTTCCCCGCTAGTCGTTCCAAAATATGATCGATAAACGGTAAGGGGAAATGGTCTTTTTGGGTAGCCATGTTTAAACGATGATAATCAATGCAGACCCTCCAACCAGTTGAGGGTCTAGTGGTTACCAACTCTCCTTGGTTGTTCTCTTCCACAGTGATTCCTGCCTTTTTGGGTGCCACATGAATAGGACTGACCCATTTACTATTTGAAATGCGATAGATACTTCCTGCATCCAACCATTTAGAATCTCCTTTTTAACAACCTCTCGCATATTGGGATTGAGCCTTCTCTGCATGTCTCAGAAAGGTTTCACGAACTCGTCCGTATATATGTGATGCATGCAAGGGGAGGGGTCAACACCTTTAATATCAGCAATTGACCAGGCAATTGCTACCTTGTGCCTTTGTAAACACTCAAGCAAAGCTCCCTCTTGCGATTCAGATAATGCAGACGAGATAATAACGGGGAGCATGTCATTAGGGACAAGGAAAGCATACTTCAATGTGCTCAGGAAGGGTTTTAGCTCCAACTCGGGAGCCTTTTGGATTGAGGGTTTAAGTTGAGATGTCCCTGCCTCATGTAGCGGATCTACCTTCATGGTCCAGGGTGGGTTCAAAGACTCCATGTGCATCCCCAGCAACTCTTCTAATTCGGGTATTTCCCCTTCAGTTTCTTTAATAATCGGAGGATGGTCCTTAGATATGACATTTTGAAGGGGATCTCTACATAGGAGTTCTGGAGTAGTCTCCTCAATTATTTCATCAACAACCTCAATCTGAGAACAATCTTCAAATCGGATTGCTTGTAAGTATCAAAAACATTCAATCGGATCTTCTTGTTCCCAATGCCCATTTTAAGTGCCCTTGATCTACAATTGATAGAGGCGTTGGCTGTGGCCAAGAAGCTGCGTCCCAAAATAATGGACGGCTTAGTGGGCTTATTTGATGGGTCAGTATCTAGCACAAGAAAGTCAACAGGGAAAAAGAAGTCCTCCACTCTCACTAGGACATCTTCCAGTAATCCTCGTGGTGTCTTAAGTGATCTGTCTGCGACCTGGAGGATGACTGGACTAGGCTTTAACTCACCTCCTCCCAAAAGATCGTAGACAAAGCTCGGTAAAATGTTCACCCCCACACCCAGATCGAGCAGAGCCTCATCAATGTGTTGGTTACCTATAACCACTGAAATATATGAGGCCCCTGGGTCTTTCATTTTGGGGAGTGTTCCACGTTGGAGAACCGAGCTAACATGGTTAGGCAAGATGACCTAAGCTTGGACTTGTCTCCTAGATCAGCGCTTCTGAGTGCATAGGTCCTTTAGAAACTTGGCGTAGGATGGGATCTGTTTGATAGCTTCCAACAGAGGCAAGTTGATATGGACTTGCCTAAAAGTGTCCATAATTTCATCCGTCCTATCCTTGGCTCCAGACGAGCCAACAGAAGATTCCCCAGGAGCAGATAAGCACTTTGGATAGGGCACCCTCAGCTTCTGGGTAGAGGGGTTATCATGGTGGGAGAGGGGTGGTGGACTGACGACATCCTCAGTGTGGGTGATTTCAAGCAAGGGAGAGCACTGTGGCTCTTCCTCAGTGGAGATGGAAGTCGGGTCGGGTGTAGGAGGGGAATCCTGAGACGTAACCGAAGGAGTGTTATCAGGCTTGTCGATTTTCTCTCCACTCCTCAGCATGGTCACAGCTTGGGTGTGCTCCCTGAATATGACCCCCTTTCCCTTTGGGTTCTCCTCAGAAGAGCTACGCAACTTTCCCGGATCACACTGTCTAACTGCCTCAGTAAGATGACCAATTTGGGATTGCATGTCAGTAATCATCTTATTCTGAGATTGGATGACCATATTCTGATGCTTTTGCATCACTTTCATCATGGCTTTAAGTTCCTCAATCTCAGAAGGCTTATTCTGAGGAGGGTTGGTATATGAGTTGGGGAGGTAGGGGTCATGTATTCCCTGAGTTAGAAGCATCACCTTGCTTCCATGAGAAGTTTGGATGGTTCCGCCACCCTAGATTATAGGTATTACAATACGGGTTATTACGAGGAGGTGGGCGAAAACCTTGGGCCTCATTCAGGTCAGCTTGAATCAGCTTAGGAAATTGATTTTCTTGGTGGCACTCCGCAGTGGCGTGCGTTGTGCTTTGGTAAATGGAGCATTCACTTGAATCCTAAAAGATAGAGGCTGCTTGCGGGTTCATGCTGGGGTTTGCTAAAAGCCTATCAAGGTTTTTGTTCAACAATTGAATCTGATAAGCCAAATCCTGAGTAGCCCCAGCTTCATGGGCCTCTATCTTCCTATGCAAAATTGATGGTTTTCTTTCTCGATAGGCAGAGGAAATATGTATGGAATTGTCACTTAATGTTTCAAATAATGCCCAGGCTTCATCCTCAGTTTTGGTCATGAAGGTTCTTGCACAAGCTGCATCGATGGTTTGCATGTGCCTTTCAGATAATTCGTTATAGAACCTTTTGACCAACTGCCATCTTGGCACCTGATGGTGGGGGCATAACCTAAGAAGGTCATTAAAGCACTCCCAAGTCTCATGAAATTGCTCCCCTTCCTGTTGAGTAAAACCCATAATCTCTCTTCTGTAATGGTTGGTCTTACTCATAGGAAAATACTTTTTCAAGAATTCTCCCTTAAGGGTGGCCCAATCATTTACCCTTGCATCGAGGGTATGATACCAGTGCTTGGCCTTATCCTTTAGGGAGAATGGAAATAGAGTCCTCATCAGGGCTTCATCAGTAAAGCCCTGGAGCTTCACCGTGGAATAGACCTCAGTGAATTCCTTAAAATGCTGTAGGGATCCTCCCTAGCAATACCATAAAAAGATGGGAGCAAAGATATGATGCTACTCTCGATTTCAAATGTGGTCTCATCAACGATTGTAAGGTCAAGATCACGAGTGACGTGGCCACTCTGTGGCCGTTGGATTCACATCCAATGGCCCCGATCTCGCAAGCTCGTGATGAAGAGAAGCTACGGGTGCTGCTGGAGGCATGGATGAGTGACACACCAAAACTTCGTTGGCTTATTGTGGGAGCTACAGAGGTCGGATTGAAGTGATTTTGAGTCTGTTGGACTCTGTTCGTTGATCTAGATCCATCCGTATGGTTCGATTGCTCATCTGAGACCTTTTTCAACATGCACTTGTACACATGGTCATTAAACATTAATTATAAGCAATCTAGATGTAGATATTACACACTATGCATGCATTGCTCCCAAGCCTAAAATATTGTCATATTTATGCATGAGTGCTCTTGAGATTGATTCTAAATGATATAATTAACACTATCATTTGTAGAGTCATCATACCCCCATGCCCACCCCTTGCTAGTCCCTAGCAAGGTTAACCTAAATGCTATCTACAACTAGAATTAAGAATCGATCGCTCAGACATAAGTTGCTTGTCATAGGAGGAAATTTCTACCAAGAACCTAACCCACAGAGACTCAATAGTGCCCGAGTGCCTGCCAAAATGCAGACCGCCCAAGTCCTTGCCTTATTTTACATAGAAGCAAATTCTCTATTTTTTTTCTTTTTCTCCTTTTCTAATTTTTTTGGATTTTGGAGTTGAGAGTTTCGGGGTAACTTTTTATGGCTACCCAACCCACCTAAGACTTAAAAATGACCCTAAGTGCTAAGCATCTTGTCATGAAAATTGTGATAGACCCACTCAAGGGCAATTAAAATGGACTTTAGGTTTCTAAGTCCTTAGGTAACTCGAACAGAAAATACTACTTAAAGGTGTATCTATTCGATTGGTAGCTTTCTCCCTACTTTTATTTTTGCGGGGCTAACACAAGGGCACCTAGTGTATATCTCCCCGGATTTCTACTTCCTCACTTCTTAAGTGTTTTGGAATTTTTGTGCATTTTATGAGCTAGGATCTGAACAAACTTTCAATGGGGTTCTAACCCACGACAATTTGCCAACCATACTCGTGCGGTGAAGTTTGGCTTATTTTTTCTTTTTCTCCTTTTTTTTTAAGTAGGTGGCTTCCCTAATCTAAGATTTACCTAAAGGCATTTGTTAAAGAGAATGGTGCTGTGGCTGGTCTTTAGACAACCGGCCAATGGGGCATTTAACCGACAACAACTTGCTAGTCATACCACCTTAGAAGGTTCATTAGCTACCCAATTTTCATTAAAACTGTCGAGGAGTAATGCGAAACATGTGCAGATGCTTAAACTAAAAGTCCCCCTAAATCAGAGGGTAGGTTAATAAGTCATATACTTATCACCCTACTTTATTGACCAAATTAATATAAATTAAGGTGGCAAGGACTCGAGAACAAATCTACATTTTAGTGGACACCCAGGCTGATTAAGCCCGAAGATCTGAAGAGTCTAAGTGTTCAGGTCCTTAACATATCATTTCCTAAAGTTGACAAGCTCCTAATGCCTAAGTTTTCTTTTCCTAATTCTTTTTTTCTTTTTTTTTTAATTGAAATAAAAACTAGTTCAAGCTGATTGATGAGAGCCTCATCATGAGCCATAACTAGCTCATTTTGACCCAATAAAGAAGATAAAAGCTCCTACATAACCTAGAAGAAGGCCTAAATGAAGGAATAAGTGCTCTGAGGAGAAAACATGAAATAAAGGTTAAAACTGCAATTTTACCATTGCAGTACATAAGCGGGATTTCTCAGAAGCAAAACATAGGTTAAATGATCTAAATAAGATAAAAAGTGGGTTGAGTTAATCAGAAATGGGTTCATGTGCAATTTAGGAATTAAATGACATTTGGTAACCCTAAAACAGACCTGCTGAAATCAACAAGGTTCCGGTCAGGATAAAAATCAAGTAAACCCTCTAAAAATCATGAAAAAATATTCCTTAGGGTTTAGAACACTTAATTTGGCCTTTGGAACCTAGTTTGACCTAGATTAGGGTCCTAGCTCATCAACTAACCTAAGTTGGGTTTTTATGCAAAATATCCAGTCAAACGTGGTCAAACCTAAAATACAACTTCACCATTGGATTCCTTAGGTCCAAATTAGGTTTTTACCAAAATTTGGACCTAAGGGGAGGTCATCTTGACCTACTTTGCAATTTAGTATACCCAAATCACAATTTGGCCCCTATCTTTTGAAAATCATTGCAGAGAGCCCCCTAATTTACTCGCCACCTTTGCAATCAAGTCCTGCCGCCATTGTTAGGGCAGAATCGACCTCTGACGAGGTTTAGAGAGGGAATACTCTCTGATTCCTCAGAGATCCCCTCCCAAAAATGGAAGGGAGATTCTCTGAGGAATTCCCTTCCATCTAAGGCCAATCACGATCTCTGGTGTGAACCCAATCTCTCATGCGAACGCACGAGGGATTTGGGTATCCACCCTCTTTCCTTCTCTAGTGAGTCGTCGGAGATGATTGCGCGCTCTCCACGTACTAGAAAGTTCGGCTAGCACCTATAAAAGAATCCCCAAACCCGGCCGATGAGATTCAGACTTGTCTTGGCGGAGATTCCCCCAAATTTTCTTCTCTTCCATCTCCAGCCAAGGAACCTGCAAGCTCCGGCGACCTCCTCCCCTCCTTCTCGTCGCTCTGCTGCCATACCGGCAGCAGAGTCCACTTCGCCTCTTCCTCCCGCGTCGCACCGTACCAAGCGCGCGTTCCCCTGACCTCACCCTCATCGCCGCTCCCTTCCTCAGGGTTCTTCTTCTCCGACGACGGTAGCTATGAGCCGTCCACTCCGCTGCCTCCCTCCCTTCCAGAACACTCCAGATACATTCTCCATCTTCCCCTCTCTCTTTTCCCCCTTACATTTCATTTAATTGCCCCCTGACACTGCCTGACCACCCTCATCTTCCACGTCACCGGCCGACCTCCGGCGAGTTGTCCCCATCATTCCGCCCCTCCACACGCCTCGCCAACCGTCTCATAAGCTCCACCTCACCACAAGGAACAACCTCCGCCCATCCACCATCCCTCTACGCCTCCACCACAGCCCCCTGAACACCCCCACACTTTCGGTCACAGGATGACCTAGGCACACATGCCTAAACCGTCCCATGACCTGTGGCACCGTGCACTACCTTTGCTGTGCCACGGCGAAGGTCCCCAGCTGGTCTGATTAAGCTGAGAGGCTTGTTTTGTGTTTGGCAGTATTCCAGCCCCTGCCACCATTGACGGGTGAAGCAGCTTCGGAGCAGCTCCAGGCTTCAGGACCTCTAGCTTTCAGGTGCAGTGGACTCGGGCGAGCAGTGCGAAGGCATCTGGTCCAGCAAGGAGCGCAGTGAAGCTCGCAGCCTTGGCAATTGCACGAAGAGTCTTCTGCGGGTGCGTGTGAGAGCGGGGCAGGACAATAGTCCCACATCGGCAAAATACGAAGTGCAGGTATGATATAAATTGAATTTGTGTTATCCACTCTTCGCCTCCGAACGCACAGGGGTGAGGTCCCTCACCTTACGCACGCTCGCCTCGTCCGCGGTTTCATCTCGCGGATCTGGTGGGCTCCAACCCGACCCATTCTGAGCACACCTTGCGCATCACCCACACGCGGTGCGCCTGATCCCGGGTGCGAAATCCGACCCGATTACCCGTGGCTCTGGGAGAGCGTCCTTGAGTGAATTTCAGAGAGAGAGAGAGAGACGTGCGGGTAGAGGGACATGGTAGGTTTTGCTCCCTTGTGCAGGTAGGCTGAGAGTTGAAGAAAAGAGACTTAGCCGCAAGGAAGAAGAAGAGAAGAAGCAGAAGAAGAGGCTGAGCGAAGAAGAGAAGAGAAGGAAGAAAGAAGGACTGCAGAGAGAAGGAAGAAGACCAAGGAAGAAGCCTTCGCAGGAAAAAGAAAAGAAGAGAAAGAAGTTCAAGGAAGAAGAAGACCTGTAGATCAGAAGAAAAGAAGAAGAAGAGCCTACGAAGAAGAAGAAGGCAGAAGAGAGAAGAGAAAGCAAAAATCAGAGAAGGCCAAGACAGAATCAAAATAGGAAGAAGAATAGTTGCATTTAAGACATCTAATATAGAAATCAAACGTCCAATCCTGTTATCTTTTAGCAATTCTTTTTATAACTCTCTCTCTTTAAATCAATTGTTTTTCATTTAAAAGTTGTATTCTTTAGTTTTTAAAAGTACTCAGATTGCTCCCTGTGTTTGACCTCGGATACTCCGATTTTCGAGTAATAAAATTCTCTATTTGTTTGAATGCTTTGTCGACTATATTACAACGTGCTATCTTTTAAAACCCGATCAAGCGCGATCAACACTGACAATTTTGTACTCAGAAAATAAGAATTACCACCCTCCCATGCCTATGTTAGACAATGTTCTCATTGGAAAATGTATGCAAGGGAGTAAGGAAAGAAATCACCTGAGTTTCAACAGTGAATCCGGTTAGCTTGAATCTTTGGGTTGCCTCCCAGGAAGTGCTGAGTTTATTGCCTCTAGCTAGGCGAAGCTCTAGTTTAACCCTCGATGAGGGCTACAACTTCTTTCAGGGGAACCTGGGCAATAAAATGTTTTAATCTTTGGCCATTAACTGTAAAGGTTTACCCAGTCTTAAGATCAATAATTTCTACTGCCTTGTTGGAAAAAGGTTTGACCACTCGGTAAGGTCCCGTCCACTTAGACCGTAACTTTCCGGGAAAGAGTTTAAGTCTCGCATCAAAAAGCCAGACTTGTTGGTTTGGCTCAAAGGTTTTCCTATTAATGTGCTAGTCATGGACATCTTTCATCTTCTCCTTATAAAGTCTACTATTCTCATAGGCGTCCCGACGAATCTCTTCAAGCTCGGAGAGTTGGAGCTTCCTTTGAGTTCCGGCCATATGGGAATTCATATTACATTGCTTGACGGCCCAGTATGCCTAGTGCTCCAACTCAACTAGAAGGTGGCAAGCTTTGCCAAAGACCAATCGATATGGTGACATGTCTGTCGGGGTCTTATAAGAAGTCTTGTATGCCCAAAGAGCATCATCCAATCATGTGGACGAATCCGTCTAATTAGGTCTCATAGTCTTTTGCAGAATATTCTTAATTTGTCTATTTGAGACCTCAGTTTGCCTATTCGTTTGTGGGTGATACGGGGTGGCAATGTGGTGAGCGACCCTGTATTTCTTAAGTAAAGCACGAAATTGGGCGTTGATGAAGTGACTCCCACTACCATTGATCGTGGCCTTAGGTATCCCAAATTGGGAAAAGATATTCTTCTTAACAAAGTCCATGATGGCCTTATGATCACATTTTCGGGTAGGCATGGATTCGATCCATTTCGAGACATAGTCTACTAAGAATAGTATATATTCGAAGCTGTTTGATGGTGGGAAGGGACCTATGAAATCAATGCCAAGACATCGAATATTTCAATGATAAGAATGGGTTGTAGAGGCATCATATCTTTCTTGGTCATGGTCCCTAGGGTCTGGCATCTAGTGTAGGTTTTAGCAAAATTATGTGTGTCCTTGAATAGTGATGGCTAGCAAAAGCCAGACTGCAAAACTTTTGCAGCCGTCTGCTTTCTAGAGAAGTGGCCACCACAGGCTTGGTCATGACAGAAAGACAACACACTTTGAACCTCCTCCTTAGGGATACATCTCCTCATGATTTGATTAAGACAAAGTTTAAACAGCATGGGATCATTCCAGAAATAATGTTTGGCCTCAACCAAGAACTTGTCCTACTGTTGTCTAGACCAGCTATGTGGAATCTGCCCTACCACTAAGTAATTAACCAAACCTGCATACCAGGGAGACTCTTTCCTTGCACAGCTAGAATTTTCTCATTGGGAAATGTATCCATTAAGGGTAGTGAAGGTCCAATATGTTTTGGGTGAAGTCTGGATAGGTGGTTGGCTACAACATTCTTGGATCCGGCCTTGTCGCGTATTTTTGAGTCAAATTCCTGCAGGAGCAGGATCCATCCGATTAGCTTGGGTTTAGCATCCTTTTTGGATAACAAGTGCTGGATAGCCGAGTGGTTAGTATAGATGATGACATGGGATCCTAGCAGGTATGATTTGAACTTTTCCAATCCGAAAATTACAATGAGTGGCTCCTTTTCGGTGACAGTGTGATTCTGTTGAGCCTTATCTAAGGTTTTGCTTGCGTAGTAGATCACCATGAGTTTCTTCTCTTGTCTTTGTTGTAGGACTGCTCCAATAGCAAAGTATGATGCATCACACGTT
Source organism: Thalassia testudinum (assembly GCA_037157565.1). Lineage (NCBI taxonomy): Eukaryota > Viridiplantae > Streptophyta > Magnoliopsida > Alismatales > Hydrocharitaceae > Thalassia > Thalassia testudinum. Next base: position 36,403,489 of record JAZHRO010000035.1, on the reverse strand, counting down.
ATTTCAAAGTCCTGGGACTAGTCTAGGGGTTGTAAAATAGGTACAGTTGAGACTATATCCCTTAGAGTGGTGTAGGCTTTGATACAATCAGGTGTCATGTCAAAGTGCACATCATTGGTTAGAAGGTCAGTCAGGGGCTTGGATATCTTAGAGAAGTCTTTTATGAACCTTTTGTAGAAGCCAACGTGTCCCAAGAAAGATCTGATTTGTTTGACTGAGCTAGAAGGTGGGAGTTTGGAAATTAAGTCAACTTTAGCTCGGTCAACTTCTATGCCCCTATGCGAGACGATGTGACCGAGGATAATCCCTTCTTGAACCATAAAATGGCTCTTTTCCAAACTTAAAACTAGATTGACCTCGATACATCATTTCGGGATTTTCTTCAGGTTACTAAGGCAATGGTCGAATGAGTCTCCAAAAATGTAGAAATCATCCATAAAGGCCTCTAAGTATTCACCCACCATCTTCGAAAAGATGGCTAACATGCAACGCTGAAAGGTAGTGGGTGCATTGCATAACCCGAATGGCATACAACGGAATGCAAACGTGCCATACGGGTAGGTGAATGTGGTCTTCTCTTGATCCTTAGGTGCAATAGCAACCTGGTTATATCCTGAATATCCATCTAGGAAGTGAAAATAATTTTGCCTTACCAATCATTCGAGAATTTGGTCAATGAATGGCAGGGGGAAATGATCCTTCTTAGTAGCTTCATTGAGCTTCCTATAGTGAATACACACCTGCCACGCGGTGGTGGGGCAGGTGGGGATGGATTCACCTTGATCATTTGTAACAACGGTGTTCCCAGCCTTCTTCGATACCACTTGAGTAGGGCTCACCCAGGGGCTGTCAAAAATCGGATAGATGACTCCTACGTCAAGCCATTTAATAATCTCTTTTCTAACGACCTCTCTCATGTTCAAGTTCAGTCTCCTTTGCATCTGGCAAGAAGGTCGAACCCCATATTCTAAGTAGATCTTGTGAGTACAATAGTTAGGGCTAATTCCCCTTAAGTAGGAAATTGTTGACCCAATTGCCGCTCGATGTTCAAAAATAGTTTTAGTCAACCTAAGCTCTTGGTCCCTGGTTAGGTGTGCATTGATAATCATAGGGAAAGTATGATTAGGTCTTAGGAAGACATACTTGAGGTTGTTAGGTAGAGGTTTTAGTTTAGGTGCAGGTGGTACAATGTTTGACGGGTAAGGGAAGGGTGGGAGTTGAGTAACATCAATCTCCTCAAATGGAGGTTGCTAGTGATAATCAACTTTGCAAAGTTCTACAACTTTCAGAGATTGGGATGGGTCAGGGTAGTCTAAAGCTGGTTGAGTCAGATGGTCCTTTAAGGGCTTACTGTCAAGCATTCTTCAACCAGGGTTTCCACGGGATTGCATTCCTCGACCCAACCACAATTAAAAGATTTAGTTGCCTTGAAGATATCCAATTGCATCTTCTTATCTCCAAAGGAAATTTCCACATGTCCGGTGTCGCAATCAATGTTAGCCTTAGTCGTAGCCAAAAAGGGTCTACTTAGGATGATGGGTGCGTTTTGTAATTGTTGGGGGACTTCTATGTCAAGGACTAAGAAGTCAACTGGGAAGTAGAAGTCCTTAACCCGAACAATTACATCCTCGACTATGCCTTTCAGGTTTTTCACAGATCAATCGGCCAATTGGATAGTCAGGTGTAGGCTTTCGTTCTCCAAATCCTAACTGGTGGTAAAGGGTAGTCTGGATCAAGTTTATTGAAATGCCTAAATCTAGGATAACTCTATCAAAAGTCAAATCACCAATATTACAAGAGATCAAAGGTGCTCCAGGGTCAGTTCTTTTAGGAGGTAGCTACTCAAAATCACTGAACTAGCCTACTTAGATATCACTACCTTCCTAGGTGCTTGGGTTCTTGGCTTACACTTGGGTGTGCAAACATCCTTCAAAAACTTTGCGTAAGCAGGGATATGTTTGATTGCCTCGAGGAGGGATATATTGATCTGTACTTGTTTGAATATTTCTAACAACTCCTCGTTCTTAGCCACATTTCTCTTCTTTTTGATCTTATCCAAGGCTACAGGGTATGGGACTTGAGTTTGAAGAGGGTTGGGTTCCTGATCCTTGGATTCCTCTCGCTCATCCTCAGAATCATCAATTATCTTAGGTAGTATAGTCACAAGAGTGGTTGGCCATTTGGGGTCCTAGGTTTGAGTGCCACTTCTTAAGGTAACCTCATTGGCTGAAGCATTGGAACCAAGGTTGGGTCCTTGAGAAGAAAAAGAAGGAGCAAACCCAAGGGGTGTTTGCAGGGCTTGTAATATCACATGGGCTTGCCCCTAATTTGGTTGGAACCCTTGAGGATTTTGGCCTCTATTCATTACATTCCTCAGGTTCGGTTGTGGCTAAGATGGAAGGGACCCCTGTTGTTTGTTATCCAACAGCTGGCTCAATTGTCCCTTCACTAAAGCCATTTCCTCTTGATGTGTCTGATTCATATTAGCCATCATCTTAATCAAAATGTCCATTTGGTTTTGCTATGTAGGAGTCTCCCTATTCTGGTTATAGGGTGGTTTAGTAGGTGGACCCTGCTGATAGGAGGAAGGGTTTGGCTTGGGTTGGTTTTGGAATTGGTTCGATTTTTGGTTTGACTAGGCAGGTGGTTGCACCATCCAGGGTTGTAAGTATCAGGCTTAGAGTATCCCTAGATGGCATTGGCATCTTCAAAGGTAGAAGGTGACAAAGGGGAGGGGAAAGAATAATCAGTGTTTGAGGGAACAAAGGTTCCTCCTTGGAACATGGTCACAGGTTGTTTCAGGTGCACTTGGTTCATAGACTGAACCAGGTCAACATTGTGAGCTCCCTTTGCTAGGGAGAAGGTTTACAGTGGGGCTCGGGATTGATTCAAAAGCTCATCAATTTTTTTGTCCACTAACTCAACCCGATCTAGCTTCTTTGCTATGATGTCCATGTCAACCATCCTCGAATAAGTTTGTACTTTGTAAATCCCACCACAGGGTTGACTGAACCTATTGAATTGAGTCATGGAGGAGTTATTATGCAAGTTCTCACTAATGGACTCAAAGAGTTCAAACACGCTTTCCTTGTCCTTGTTCAGAAAGTTGCCTCCATATGAGGCATCAATGAAATTCCTAAGATTGCTATCCAGACCATGGTAGAAGATCTGGGCCAATTGTCACCTCAAAACCTTGTGGTGTGGGCATTTCCTCAATAACTCGTTAAATCATTCCCACGCCTCATGGAATTGCTCTCCACTTTGTAAGGTGAATGTGGTAATGGCTCTTCTAAGGGCATTAGTTTTTCCTATGGGAAAAAAATTCATTAGGAATGCATGTCTCAATTCCTCCCAAGTGGAGATGGGTCTCCCTAAGGTTCTAAGCCAATGAGAAGCTTTGTCTTTCAGGGAGAACGGGAACATCTTTCTTATAACTCATGGTCCAAGCAATCCGGTCTAGCTCCTCTAGGTGTTGGAAAGGATCTTCATTTTAGCTCCCATGGAAATGGCTTTGGATCAAGCTAAGGACATTAGATTTGAGCTCAAAATCATCTCCCCCTTCGGGGACCCTAAGATGTGGCCTGATCCAAATAGCAGATGGATCATAAAAGTCACGGAGAGGCCTTGGTTGGCCCTCAGGGGGTTGTCCGAAAATTCAGGAAACACTTCTACACCCACTCAATCCTAGAGTTTGGGATTTCATTCTTCATGAGCTTCCACTGGGCGGGTGTTTGTGAACCAACTTGAGTCAGCTCAACCTATGAGCCAAAATTTCTCGAAACCTTATGGGTTCCAAATTGGGGCCTTTAATCCCAGTTTTTATGATCATTCCTTTTCTCCATGCTCGCCCTATGAGGATGTGCATGCTATATAGGAGAATGCTAGGTCCAACTCGTATTCCAACACTTATAACCTGGGTTGGAGTAACCATCCTAACTTCTCAAGGAAAAATTAGGGGCAATAGAACTAGATATGACCCAACAACTATGCACCTCAAAAACCTATGGGTTAGGGTCAAGTATACACCCAGTTGCCCCGAGATAGGTTAATCAATCATCTTGGAATGCCTAACAACTCATAGGACAAGATGATTTAAACTGACAGATGGTAGAAATGCAAGGATCTATGCTCCAGCTTATGCAGTAAATGAAGGCATTGTTGGACAACTTGCAATCCAGGCTTATTGCTAACACCCGACAGCTCGGATCTTTACCATCTCAACCCGTACCCAACCCTCGCAATGTACAAAATCAGGGCAATGGAGCCCAAGGGTACGGGAATCAGAGGGACCCATACACACATGCTCAGGTGGTTGAGTAGGGTCCTTCCTCTTCTAACCCTAGTTATCTGGTTAATCAAGCCCCTCCTATGTTCCCTAACCCTCCCCAAAACCTAAACCCATATGCTCCTGCAAATTCTGTCACCTTGAGTAGGAGGCAAACCTAGGACCTTGAACCACCTTCTTCTAGTAACCAAAACCCTGGTGAGCCTGAGGAAGAAAAGGAGGAAGCTGGAGAAAATAACAAGGCTCAGGAACCTGAAATTGAGGACACCACCCACATCCCGTTCCCTGAGGCCTTATTAAAAACTAGGAAGAAGAAACCCTTAGATAACAATGAGGAGCTCCTAAATATATTCAAGAGTGTAGAGATTAATATTTCGCTCCTCGATGCTATTAAGCACATCCCGGCTTACGCTAAGATCTTGAAGGATTTATGTACTCAAAAGCATAAGCCAAAAGAACCCACCCTTAGGAAGGTGATACTCTTCGAGCAGGCTAGTTCTATTATCCTGCACCACCTTCCTCAGAAGAAGAGAGATCTAGGTGCCCCTTTGATTTCATGTGTCATTGGGGATTACACTTTTGATCGGGCTCTATTGGATCTAGGTGCATCCATCAACCTAATCCCAACTTCTCTCTATGAAAAGTTCAGGTTAGGTGAACTCAAGCCAACCTCAGTAACGTTACAGTTAACGGACCATTCAGTCACCACACCAAAAGGTGTTTGATGAGCTAGATTTATACGCATAAAAGATTGAGTTAAAAACTCGTTGTAGTCACGTAAAAATCTGCTATCAAATAAAATTTACCGAAACTCTGGTGAGTCTTGGGTCGAACATAGGGAGGCGAACGTTTGATTAAAAACCACGTTTATAATTATTGTCATGAAGTAGATTAGTTGGTTGAATTAGTCTACACTAGCTATTCTACTTAAAGAATAAACAATAGAAGAAAGAGAAAGAATGATACAAAGAAAGAGAAAATAAGGAGAGAATGAACAAATATTTGATAACTATAGAATCATGTTCATTACATCTACTTGCTACAACTAGAAAGCTGGAAATCTACACTTGAAAGCGGTAAAAAAAAGGGATGAGAGAATCCTCCTCGACGGCTGCTTGGAGGATGAGCTGCGTTGACGGGGCACCCGAAAGAGGGTGGTGAGATGCTGGACCAGGGAGGATGAAGCTAGAGGATGGAGGATGAAGCAGGGCAGCATCGCAGCGAGATCCGCTTCTCGAATGGTGGCATGATGACAGCCACGGGATGCTCCACGAAGGGGGTGAGAAGATGGAAAAATTATTTTACTCTAGCTTTAATGGAGCATCTCGGGTATGAGACTAGCTCGTAGAGCTTTGGAGGGGGTGGGAGAAGAAGAGAAAGGATGAAGAAAAAGTGGAAGGCGTAGGGGCTTTAAATAGGTGGGTTTTGTGGGCAAAAGGGTCTTTTAAGGCCTTGAACATAAATGTAGGGCCTTTAATGATGTTTGTAAGTGCTACTAAAGCCCCACATTTCTGAAGCCACGCATGCAAGGAGGACCCTTAGATGGAGATCGAGCGCTCATCAAGAGGCCACGTTAGGTGCCTCTTCTCCTTCAGCCGTTGAGGCATGTAATCGCACTGCATTGAGATCAGTCGTTCGATCGATGGAACAGATGACTTAAAAGCCATCAACTACAATGCCTCTTCTTGGTCGCGTTAGATTGTGCATGGATCAATGCGTCATCACGCGCATTCAGCATGCTTGCTCATCCACATCTCCACGTCATTGCCTTCAGCACCACTTGATCATCATCTGATGGTCAATTTTTCACTTGCGTGCTCCCCTATGAATTGAATCCGTGCTCAGTCACTTGAATGCACGTCGCCTGCTATGCTTAAGGTGCACGACCGCTGTGGCAAGGCTTGTAAAGGTCATGCTTTTGATTTGAAGATCCAACGGCTGAGATCGTGAGATGCTTTGCCTTCAGCAGATGTGTGGTGCGATTTGGAGAGCAACGTGGCCTAATCGTGGCCTTTGGATGTCGATCCAATGACCTAGATCAGAGGTTGTGGTGCTTTAGAGGTTGGCCAGGGTGTAGCGAGTGGTTTGGATGATGCCATGTGGCACCTTCTGAACTATCCATCTTCTTTTGTTTACAGGTGATGCTATGAATGTCGGATTGGGTCAATTTTTGCATCGTTGGGCTGCGATCATCAATCTGAACTCATCTGTGTGGTTAGATTTTTTCATTTGATGCTTCGAATTGCATCACCTTGTCCACTGGCCATTGATCTTCCTCGAACTGCATCTAATGCTACGGAAGTTCGATCAAGGTGATCTCAAAGGCATTGAACTCCGATTGTCAACCTGATTAGATCCATACGGTTGGATCTTCAATCGAGGCCTTGAAATGATATTATCTTGTCCCCTGGCCACAATAAGGGAAATTACTATACAATTTGTTCAAATTAACCTAAATGCATGATGATGCATGTTATGCAATATTTATAATGCATGGCACTTCTATGACACTAGGAACATGCATAAATAGACATTTTAGGTTAATTAGATGTATGCACATTAGCGTTATTGAGGACGTTATTGTCAAGGTCAAGGATTTCTATTTTCCAGTAGATTTCCTGGTCCTTAACATGGATGTGCCTAAAGATTTGAGGAACACGCCCATTATTTTGGGGTGCTCGTTCCTAGCTACTGCTAAGGCCAATATAAATTATGAGAGTAGTATGAAAATAACCTTTAGGGACAAGAAACTAACACTCGATATTTTTAAGGTGATAAACAAATTTGAGGATTGTGGATTTATTGAGGAACTCGAGGATTCAGATCATAACATTGAGACCTGTTTAACGATTAATGCCCTTAAGGATTTTGCTAGCATCAACAATCTTGTCCCATAACCCTCCATGGCTAACCCACTACACCTTGAAGAGGTTGCTAATTTCATTCATTCCTAACCTCTTCCTCTAGACTGTCCTGATGAATCTTCATTGGTGTCTTCCTTACCCTTCATCCTAAACCTGCCTTAGCTTGAACTGAAACCATTGCCTGAGAATTTAAAGTATGAATTTTTAGGACCTAAGAAAATGCTCCTTGTGATTATTAGTGCTAAACTAAATAGGGAGCAAGAGATGAAACTAATTAGGGTTCTAAAGATGAATAAAGAGGCAATTGGTTGGACCATCCATGACCTTAGGGGGATCGAGCCATCTTATTGCAATCACCGGATTTACATGGAAGATGGTCCTGCCCTTCTCATGAGATGCAAAGAAGATTAAATCCCAATATGCAAGAAGTGATAAAAAAGGAAATAATCATGTGGCTTGATGCAGGTATCATTTACCCAATTTCAGATAGTCCCTGGGTCAGCCTTGTCTAGATTGTTCCCAAGAAGGTAGGGATAACCGTGTTGACCAATGACAAAAGGAATCCTTCACCACCAGTTTAGCATTTGCTTGAAGAGTTTGTATTAATTATAGGAAGCTGAACACAGCCACCAAAAAGGACCATTTCCCTTTGCCATTCATTGATCAAATCTTGGAAAGGTTAGCTGGGCAAAAGTATCTTTTCTTCCTGGATAGTTATTCGGTATATAACCGAGTCCCTATCCATCTTGAAGACTAGGAGAAGACAACTTCCACATTCCCTATGAAACATTTGCATTCTGTAGGATGCCATTTGGGCTTTGCAATGCACCCGCGACATTTCAAAGGTAAATGCTTGCCATCTATTCTAACATGGTGGGAGATTGTCTTGAGGTATTCATGGATGATTTCTCCATTCTCAGAGATTCTTTCGAGTCTTGCCTAGCTAATCGGGAATTGATCCTCAAAAGATGCATCAAAACACGACTGGTTCTTGGTTGGGAAAAGAGCCACTTTATGACTCAAGAAGGCATTGTCTTGGGTCATGTGGTCTCTAACCGGGCTATTGAAGTTGATAAGGCTAAGGTGGATGCTATCTCTAAACTTCCTCCACCCACATCTGTGAAGCAAATCTGATCATTCCTTGGTCATGTGGGTTTCTATTAGAGATTCCTTAAGGACTTATTGAAGGTTGCTAAACCCTTGAGTAACCTTTTGGCCAAAGACACATTGTTCGAGTTTGATGAATCATGCCACAAGGCATTTGATTTATTGAAAACAATAGTCACTTGTGCCCTAGTGTTACAACCACCAGTCTGGACAACCCCATTTGAGATTATGGCCGACACTTCTGATTATGCAGTCAGGGCTATCTTGGGTTAGAAGATAGATCAAGAAACCTCTGTTATCTACTACGCTAGCAAGACTCTGGATGAGGCCCAGAGGAACTACATCGTTACTAAAAAAGAATTGCTAGCTGTAGTTTTCTCTTTGGAAAAATTTAGGGCTTATCTCTTAGGTTCTTTTGTCATTATCTATACTGACCACTCGACCTTGAAACATCTCTTGGCCAAAAAGGATGCCAAGTCCTGGCTCATTCGCTGGATTCTTTTACTTCAAGAATTTGACCTTGAAATTAAAGATAACTTTGAGGCATAAAATGTAGTGGCGGCTCACCTTTCGAGAATCCTAATTGATTCACCTCATTCGGATATCCCAATTTCTGACACTTTTCGGATGAGTCTATCCTTACAGTCTTGGGTATCTGAACCCTTTGGTTTGCGGATATCGTCAATTATTTGGCCGTTGGTCAAATCCCCTAGGATTTGACCAAGCAATAATGGCATAGGCTTATATTTGAGGCTAAATATTATTTTTGGGACGATCCCGAGCTGTACCGCATCAGTGTTGACCAGATTATTCGTCGATGCATCCTGAAAAGTGAGTTCCAAAGCATACATGAATTCTGCCATACATTAGTGTGTGGTAGACATTTTACTGGAAAAAGATAGTAGCAAAAATTCTGTAATCTGGGTTATTGGCCGTCTTTGTTTAAAGATGCCCAGGAATTCTCAAGGTCGTGTTCTTGATGCTAGGCACTTGAGAATAAGGCTAAGAGAGACATAATGCCCCTAAACCCAATACTTCCCATTGAAATCTTTGACGTTTGGGGCATCGATTTCATGGGACCCTTTCCTCCTTCATTTGGACATCAGTATATTCGGGTTGCTATGTATTACGTGTCCAAATGGATTGAGGTGATTCCCACTCGAACCAATGTCCATAAAGTGGTCATTGACTTTGTTATGAAAAACATTTTTAGTTGGTTCGAGATTCCTCAGGCCATCATCAGTGATGGTGGCACGTATTTCACTTACGCCTAGTTCAGAACTCTACTGGCAAAATTAGGGTGAATCATTGGATTTCCACACCTTACCACCCTCAAACGAATGGATAGGTCGAGGTCTCTAATAGGGAGATCAAGAACATACTGCAAAAAATGGTTAGGCCTGATAGGAAGGATTGGACCCAAAAACTTGATGATCTTTGGGCCTACCGTATGGCATACAAAATGCCTATTAGTATGTCTCCGTTCCATCTGGTGTTTGGCAAGGCATGTCACTTACCTGTAGAAATAGAACACCAGGCATTTTGGGCCATCAAGAAATGCAATTTTGACTTAGAGTTAACCGGGAAGACCAGGAAACTCCAACTATCTGAGTTGGAGGGGCTTAAAAATGATGCCTACGAGAACGCCAAAATCTATAAGGCAAGGACCAAAGCTCTTCATGACAAGATGATTTCCTGTAAGAGCTTTGAGCCGAACCAGAGGGTTTGGCTCTTTGATTCTTGACTTAAGCTCTTTCCTAGCAAGCTTAGGTCTAAGTGGAACGACCCGTTCATTATTGATCGGATTTTTTTCTAATGGAGCCATTGACATATCTGGCCTAAAGACGGGTAATTCCTTTAAGGTCAACAGGAAACATCTCAAACTATATGTTGACCAAGTTCTCTCCCTAAACCTACCTCGGACAAGGTTGCTCTCACCTTGGCCTGATCTCTTTTGGCCGGACATTGCCTAGTTGAAGGCAATGAACTCAGCATGTGTATAGGCTGGTTTGGAGCTGACCAGATTTTCATGGAATACAAGTGATATTTTTCCTATGTTGCCCTCTTTTATGCCTTTATTTTATAATGAGGACATTGCATTAGCTAGGCATCGGGGGGTGGATACTTTATGATTTCATTATTTTGTCAGTTTCGTAACAGTAGTTTCCTATTATTTTAGAAAAAAAGAAGAGAATTAGGAAAAGAGAACTTGGGCATTGGAAGTTATTAACTTTAGAAAATGATATGATAGGACCTGAACACTTAGACTCTTTAGGTCTTCGGGCTTAATCAGCCTGGATGTCCACTAAAATGTGGACCTATTTCTCAATTCCTCACCACATTAATGTTATTTTAACTTAGCTAATAAATTAGGGTGATAAGTACACGACTTATCAACCTGTCCTTTGATTTGAGGGGACTTTGAGCTAAAGCATCTACACACTATTTGCACTGACTCACTTCTTGACGATTTTGACGGAAATTAGGTAGCTAATGAACTTTCTAGGGTACTATGGCTGGCAAGTTGTCATGGGTAACAACCTATTGGCCGGTTGTCCAGAGCCCAGCTACATGACCATTCTCTTTCTACTACCTTTAGGTAAATCTTAGATCAAGGAAGCCACCTACTCAGGAAAAATATATATATATACACAAAAAAAGAAGAAAAGAAGAAAATAATAATAATAATAAAATAAGCCATACTTCATTGCACAAGTCTGCTTGGCAAGTTATTGTAGGTAATAGCCCATTGGCTGGTTGTCCACAGCCCAGCTCACAAAAATGCACAAATGATTTCCAAAACACTTAGGAAAGAAGCAGGGAAGTAGAATAAGCCAGGAAGATATACATTGGGTTTGCCCTTGTGTTGATCCCATAAAAAAATTAAAAGTAGGGAGAAAGCTATCGATTGTAAAGATAAACCTTGAGGCAGAATATTTAGGTCACCTAAGGTCGTAGAAAGCTGAAGTCCGTTTTAACTGCCGCTTAGTGAGTCTATCACTTTTTACAAGATGCTTAGAACTTGAAGTTCTTTTTGAGTCTTTGGTGGGTTGGGTAGCCATAGAATGCTACTCCGAAACTCCAAACTCAAAAATAAAAAAAAATAGAAAAGATGAAAAAAAAGTGAATTTATTTTTGTTTGGAATAACGTGAGGACTTAGGTAGTCTGCATTTTGGCAGGCACCCGGGCACTGTTGAGTTTTTGTAATTAGGTCCTTAGTTGAAATTTTCTAATGTTAATCAACAAATCTTTCCTAAGTGATCAGATCTTGATTCTATTTTATACATAGCATTTAGGTTAATTTTTGCTAGGGATTAGCAAAAGATTGGAATGAGGGTATGATAAATACGCATTTATTCGAGATAAAATGCTTAATTATGTTAGTTCCTAAGTTTAACATTGCATATAGCATTGTAAATAATAGATAGCATTCATTACATTGCATTTAGGATGATTTGTGTAGCTTGTATATTAATCTTTACATTTTATATGGCCAGGGGGCAATGCGACATCTTTACAGGCTTTGGATGAAAAATTTGTCCGTACGAATGGATCCAAAATGACGATTGCAGTCCATCAATGCGAAAACCACTTCGATTAGAGCTCCGTAGCACCCTCTACAAGGGAAGAAGATTGGACGGCCACGATGGCGCCACGTGGTGCCATCGCAGCTCTCCAGCCCAACTGCAGTCGCTCCTCCCAAGCCATGCCCGTGAGATTTCGACCATTGGATTTGAATCCAACGATCGTCAAGTGGCCACGTCGGCCGCCTCAAGCCAAGCAGGGAAGAGCCTCACGCATTCTCGACCGTTGGATTAAGATCCAGTCTTCGTGGGCGCGTGAGCTTCAATTCCAAAACGAGATGCAAACTCGCCCGTAGCATAGCGGTTAGCGCCTCCACCCTCAATGCATGGACGAGTGATTGAAGCCCTAGGCATGGATTTAATCTGCTGAGTGCGTGCGGGTGAAAATTGAGTCATCCATGAGCGATCGAGCGGTGTAGGAAGCGACTACGTGGTATCATCTGATGCAGGTGCACAGCTGACATGCGATCGTATGCGCAACGCGAGTGTGATCCAAATCATCTTCTCTTGCACAATCAAGGTCCTTAATCCTCAATCTGAGGGCGGCGATCCACTCCATCGTGGCTCTAGCTAGAGCCAGCGAACGCTAGCTGCGCACGCTAGTGAGAGCGAGATGGATGGCCAGCGGAGCACCAGTGCGATCAACATGTGAGATGGGCAGCCAGCGAAGCCTAGCATGTTCCAACTTAGCATAGTGGGTCACATCTCACCTCAGCGAGTGCTAGCAGGTGCGTGAGCTAGCTATAGCAAAGAATGAGCAGGATGTACAATGATGTCTTGGATGCCGTTAATTGTCCTATGCCCATTTTAGCCCCCTCTCATCTACTATTTAAGGACCTACACACCCCCTTGCCTACCCATCTCTACCTTGCTAAACCTCACCTACCTAAGAGCTCCAAGAAGCCTTCCAAGCTCTCAAAAGCTCTATTCCCAAGCTCTAAAGGCTCCCTACTAGTGTAGAATCCTATCCCTCCACCAAATATTCCTCCCTCATCACATCACCTTCATAAGGAACCCTAGAGCCATCCCCTCACCTCCATTTAAGTAGACGATCACCTCCACCTCCTCATCACCATTCCTACAGCTTGGTCAAATAGCCCTCCACCTGGATTCCTCCTGCACCTCATCCCCGATGTCCAGGACCTCACCTCCATCCAAGCTGCCACTAAGCACCATCGTCTCGCCAAACATCCGTTTTGGGAGATTTCCTCTCACCTCCATTTCCTTTATCTTGTTTAATATATTTTTGCTTAGCGTAATTGTAATAATGTTCATTTTTCAATATATTAGTTCCCCTTCATTCCTCTACTCTTTCTGTTTATTTATTTTTATACTAGCATAGTTAGCTCTTTGTTTTGATATTCTATTCTCATTTATAAAATACTAGAAAGATAACAAAATCCTAAAAATACCAAAAAGAAATAAATTGAAATGCAATTTCAAAGAAACAAATGTCGCTCCTTATGTCCGACCAGGGGCTCACCTCGAGCTTCGATTATAAATTTTATTTGGTTAGCGGATTTTATGACTACGACAATGGGTTTTTGAAAACCCTAATTTTTCTCTCATAAATACTGATTACCAATCACACGGGAAGGAATCATGGCCGTTGGATCTTACATGGAGGGTTGAGATTGCATGAGAGGTCGCGCTCTAGATCGTGCACTTAGGTCGCGTACGATGGCACATGCGATCTTGCATCGAATCGCTTGTGCTCGCATCACGCGCATCTAGAGCTGCCACATTGCCTTAATCCCCACCATCTGCTTTCACATCAATGGCTGAATTTCACCCGTTCACGTGAGAGCAGATCAAATTCGCGCGTGGGGCTTTGACGTTTCGTTCACCGTGCGTGGGTTAAGGAGTTGATCAATGTGCTACTCTCGATTCTTTGTCAAGTTCTTGCATTTCCCTTCGTGTGCTTGCAATTGTCTGACGATTGTAAGGTCGAGATCACAAGCGACGTAGCCACTCGGTGGCCGTTGGATTCGCATCCAACAACCCCGATCTCGTGAGCTCATGATGAAGAGAAGTTGCAGGTGCTGTTGGAGGTGCGAATGTGTGACACGTGGCCAATTTTGGGCCGTTGATCATCAAATCAACGACCAAAACTTCTTTACCTTATTATGGGAGCTCCAGTGGTCGGATTGAAGTGATTTTGAGTCCGTTGGACTCCATTCGTCAATCTAGATCCATCCGTTTGGTCTAATTGCTCATTTGAGACCTATTTCAATATGCACTTGTACACATAGTCACTAAACATTAATTATAAGCAATCTAAATGTAGATATTACACCCTATGCATGCATTGCTCCCAAGCCCACAATATTGTCATATTTATGCACGAGTGCCCTTGAGATTGACTCTAATTGATATAATTTACACTATCATTTGTAGAGTCATCATTAATGTGCTCTGTTGAGACACTTGAAGAGATTTCCAGGGATTTTTTCTAATCGGTTAACGTTCTCTTTTAATCAATTAATTGGCTAAGAATAAGATCGTTGAGGGTCCAACAGCCTCGATTAAACGATTAAGGGGTTTTCTTAACTGTTTAATTTTTGACCAAAATTGAACTGTCGCATCTTTTCAAAGTGTTGGTTATTGGAAGTTGTTTCAAATGGCTAGTGTATGATTTTAAAGTAGTTTTCAAGGCTTCAAATGGTTATATATATACTATGAATTCCAAAGCAACATACAAGCTATCTATCATTTGCAAACACTCTCAAACAAAAGATCATTGTGCTCAAAGGGCTTCTATTGCTTCCAATTGTGTTCTAAGGCTTTCTAGTCCACTTCCTTCATGCCAAAAATTCATTTTTCATCAAAGGGAAGTTAAGGGAGTATTTTTTACATCCTATAGCACATTGAATTACAATTCATATATTTATTGTGGCTTTATAAGATTGTTATTGTACAATTTCTTCTTATTTGATTTTATACTTGGGTGCCATGGTGTAGGCTTCCCGTTCTTGAAGAGAACAAAAGGTCTACCTTGTGGTTTGTACAAGGAGACAAGCTTGGTGTAATTGAGGCTTACCACCCTCATTTTGAAGTGGGAAACTAGTGGATTATCTTGCTTGGATATCAAGAGAGAAATCCTAGTTGGGAACACCTAGGTAGAGGTTTGTACCCTTTGGGTTTCCTCTCTAAATTTGGTGTCCATCTTGTGGTGTGATTTTAATTGTATAATTTTTATATATTGCACAAATCAGCCCCCCTCTTGTGCCATTTTCAATTGGTATCAGAGCGGGTTTTACCATTTGTTGTGACGTCACTTTTTGTTAACAGATCTGATGGCTACAAGACCTGTTGCTACCTCTAGTAACAATGGAAACTCGACCATGAAGCCTCCCTACTTTGATGGTTACAACTATACATATTGGAGGCAACGCATGGAGTTCTTCCTTCAATTAGGAGATTATGCATTATGGGATATGGTGGAGAACACATTCACCAAACCTATAAAGCCAGAAAATGGTGCATATACTGATGATCAAAAGCGTCAAATCATGATGAACTCCAAGGTGATGAATGCACTCTATTGTACATTAAGTCTAGAGGAATTCCATAGAATCTCCCAATGCACAACCATAAATGAGATTTGGAAGACAATTCAAGTAACCCATGAGGGGACTACCAAGGTGAAAAATTCCAAGATTGTTATGCTTACACATGAATTTGAAAAATTTGAAATGTAGGAAGGAGAGTCTATAAAGGAGATGTACACGTGCTTCACCAACATTATTAACAATCTTAAAGCGCTTGGAAAAAGCTTCATTCAAGGAGAACTTGAAGCTAAGATTTTAAGATCACTAACAAGTTCTTTTGAGCCTAAAGTTACAACTATTGAGGAAGCAAACGTGATTAAAGAGCTAAACAAGAAGAACCTCATCAAAAATCTTATGGCATATGAGAGCAAGATGTCACAAAGGAAGAAAAGTGAAGAGTCTAAAAAGAAATCACTTGCTTTTAAGGCAGAAAGCGAGAGTGGTAATTCATCCTTTGATGGAGATGAAGACATTTCCCTACTCTCTAGGAAGTTCAAGAAATTTTTGAGATAGAAGATTTCAAAAGAAGAAGAGAGAAGAAAAGAAAGATGATCCAATTACTTGCTACAATTGCAAGAAAGTTGGGCACATGCAAAAAGATTGTCCTTTTCTCAAGAAGGACAAATTCAAGAAGTAGAAAAAGTAGTCGACTATGGAGAAGCCAAAGAAAAAGTTCTCCAAGAAGAAAGCCTTAATTGCCACTTGGGATGATACCGATTCAAGCTCAATCGAAGAGGACTCTTCAAGTGAATCAATCCAAAAAGAGAATGTTTGTCTTGGACTAATGGCTATCGACAATGAGGTAAATGATTGTTCTTATGAAGAGTTATTAGATGCATTCAATGAGTTATTTGATTCTTATAAGAAATTGAAACTTGATAACATAGTAGTTATTTCATTTCTTATTGATAAAAATGATTGCTTATCTAAAGAGAATGAACACCTCAAATATGAAATTTCTTCTTTGAAAGACAAAATTTCAGATTTAGAAGGAAAAGTAGAAGAATTAAAGCATAAATCCAATCAATTAGTTGAAGATCTCAGTAAATTTACTGAAGGCAAAGAAAATTTGGATAAGTTGCTTGTAAATCAAAGAAATTATTGTAGTAAGAATGGAATTGGTTATTCTTATTTTTCCTAACCTTCAAAGCTAGTTAAGAAAGATTTTTCTCTTAGTCTAAAGTTTGAGAAGGGATCTTCTTACACTTATGCATATAAATGGAAGACCACCAACCTACATGGACCCAAGAAGAAATGGGTACCAAAGAATATGTTGAAAACTTGTTTTATAGGAAAGGAGGATGGGGATTACAAGAATTGGATATATCTAATTACAAAAGTTGGAATCAAGGTCATAAAGAAGTTTCCTACTGAACAACATCAAAATCTTGTAGGAAAATCAAGGAAATGGGTGATGGACAGCGGGTGCTCAAAACATATGACGGGAGATCAAGAGTTGTTCACACATGTGGAGAACAAGAATGGAGGAATGATTACCTTCGGCAACAACCACAAAGGCAAAATAATTGGCATTGACACTATTGGTAGAGGTAACACTTCCTTTAGTCATGTAAGCTTGGTTAAAGGACTCAAGCATAATCCCTTGAGTGTTAGCCAAGTTTGTGACAAAGGCTTTAATGTTTTATTTACTTCTGAAGCTTTTAGAATCATTGACAAAGTTAGTAATGAAGTCTTGTTAGAAGGAAAAAGATATAATAACATCTATATTGTTGTTATTGATAAAAATAATACATATGATTGTTTAATTGCTTCGGATAATGAAATTGCATTATGGCATAGAAGATTAGGTCTTCTTCACTATAGATACTTGAATAAATTAGTGAAATATGATCTTGTTAAGGGTTTACCCCATAAGAAATTTAAAACTCATTCCTTATGTGATGCATGTACCTTAGGTAAAATTCATAAGAGTACTTTCAAAAATAAAACCATCGTTTCTACTACAAGACCATTGCAATTAATTCACTTAGATTTATTTGGTCCTACTAGATCTGAAAGCTTAAATTTGTTGCAAATTTTGTTTTGTATTAGTTGATGACTTTTCTAAATTTACTTGGGTTTTCTTCTTAAGGAAAAAAGACCAAGTATTTGATTGCTTTAAGGTTTTCACTGAGAGTACAAAATGAGAAGGGATATTTGATTACCTGAATTTGCTCCGATCATGGTGGTGAATTTGAGAATCAATTATTCTCATCTTTTTGTGAAAAGCATGGGATCACCCATGAATTTTCATTTCCTAGAGCACCTCAACAAAATGGTGCAGTGGAACGGAAAAATCGATCACTACAAGAATGTGCTCGTACTCTTCTTGTTGAATCTGGGTTACCAAATTATTTTTGGGCTGAAGCAACCAATATGGCTTGCTATGTCTTAAATAGGGTTCTTATTAGTCCTTTATTAATTGTACAAATGTATGTGGATGATATCATTTTTGGTGCAACTGATTAACTTTTATGTCAAGAATTCTCTAAGATTATGTAGGTGGAATTTGAAATGAGTTTAACGGGAGAGTTAAAGTATTTCCTTGGATTGCAAATACATCAACTAGAAGATGGAGTTTTCATCAACCAATCCAAGTATACCTTGGATATCTTGAAGAAATTCAGGATGGATAACTCTAAAGGTAAAAGCACTCCTATGGGAACTCATACAAGTTTAGATTTGGACGAAAAAGGTATGTTCGTTGACCAAACTAAATTTAGAGGTATGATTGGTTCATTATTATATTTAACTGCAAGTAGACCTAACATTATGTTTGCTACTTGTTTATGTGCTCCTTTTCAAGTTGCTTTGAACGAATCACATTTAAATGCTATAAAATGTATTTTTCAATATCTTAAGGATACAAGCAATTATGGTTTCCTTTATCCAAAAACTTCGACCCTTAAACTATCCGCATTCAGTGATGCTGACTATGCCGGTAGCAAAATTGATCGGAAAAGTACAAGTGGTACTTGTCACTTTCTTGGAAACATTCTTGTCTGTTGGTTTTCCAAGAAACAAAACTGTGTTGCTCTTTCAACTACTGATGTCGAATATATTTCTATAGCTTTGGCATGTTCACAAGTATTATGGATGAAGCATACCTTAAATGACTTAGGATTAACTTTTTCTGGTATTAAAATATATTATGATAATACTAGTGCAATAAATCTTTCAAAAAATCTGGCTCCTTATGCTCATACTAAACATATCGATGTTCATCATCATTTTTTAAGAGATAGTGTTTTGAAGGGAGATATACAATTAGACTTTATAAATACAAATGATCAATTGGTTGATATACTTACTAAGCCTTTGTAATTAGACCATTTTGTTACTATTAGAAGAAAGCTTGGTATTTGTACAATGAATGATTTATAATATTTTTATTGTTTAGATACTTGACATGTTAGTTTGGATGAATGTTTATATGCTATGTTTGAACTTTTTTGCTTATGCTTTTTCCATGCAGTTTATACAGTTTATGAAGTTTATGTAATTTATAGTCTTTTTGTGTTTTCCAAAGGGGGAGAATATTCTGGAAATGCATAACTATCATCGAATTTTATTTAGGGGGAGTTCCAAGTATTTTATTCATGTATTTCATACTAACTTTTTATTTATGCAATATTTTGTAAAACATCAAAAAGGGGGAGATTGTTAGTGCAAAGTAGCAATTAATCCTAATTTTGATGTTATACAAAATATAAAGTTATTTCATGTGTGTTGAGATGCTTGCAGCTTAAGTAAATCATCATTCTAAAGCATTACTTGTTTAAATAGATTACAAACATTTTATGAGTCATTTGATTGAAGCATCATATTTCAAGAAGCTCAATTTGATCAAGGAGATGGATAAGAAGATAAAGCTACATCAACATTAGCATCTTCAGGGGGATTATCAAAGGCTAGGTTTAGCTCTTGTATTATTTATTTTCATAGATCTTATGTAAAGAGCCACTTAATAAAATTAACACACAAAATACCTTCTAGAATGTTGGTCACTTTAGTCATTTAACCATTCATCAAGAAGAGTAGTTATTTAGATCAGAAAATGTGTTAAAAATGTTTAAAAATTCGTAATTAATTAGTTTTCAACGTTTAAAGGGTTAGTTATTCAAGAGGAAGAAACCCTTGGCCAAGAGATGAAAGTTTTCAAACATTTTAATTCTTGTAACTGCCTCTTAATAGATTAAATGTTTTGTCTTAATCAATAAATCGAAGAAGGAAGGTTGCATATTCTCTTCCAAGAACTTTTCTTATTCGATTAATGCCTTTTCTTAATCAATTAGCTTGCTCTGTTGAGATACTTGAAGAGATTTCCATGGATTTTTTCTAATCGATTAACGTTCTCTTTTAATAGATTAATTGGCTGAGAATAAGACTGTTGAGGGTCCAACAACCTCGATTAAACGATTAAGGGGTTTTCTTAACTGTTTAATTTTTGACTAAAATTGAACTGTCGCATCTTTTCAAAGTGTTGGTTATTGGAAGTTGTTTCAAATGACTAATGCATAGTTTTAAAGTAGTTTTCAAGGCTTCAAATGGTTATATAAATATACTATGAAGTTTCCAAAGCAACAAACAAACTATCTATCATTTGCAAATACTCTCAAAAGCTCTCAAAAGATCATTGTGCTCAAAGTGCTTCTATTGCTTCCAATTGTGTTCTAAAGCTTTCTACTCCGCTTCCTTCACGTTGAAAATTCTTTTTTCATCAAAGGAAAGTTAAGGGAGTATTTCTCACATCCTATAGCACATTGAATTACACATTCATATATTTATTGTGACTTTATAAGATTGTTATTGTATAATTTCTTATTTGATTTTGTACTTGGGTGCCTTGGTGTAGGCTTCTTTTTCTTGAAGAGAACAAAAGGTCTACCTTGTGGTTGGTACAAGGAGACATGCTTGGTGTAATTGAGGCTTACCACCCTCATTTTGAAGTGGTAAACTAGTGGATTATATTGCTTGGATAGCAAGAGAAATCCTAGTTGGGGACAACTAGGTAGAGGTTTTTACCCTTTGGGCTTCCTCTTTAAATTTGGTATCCATCTTGTGGTGTGATTTTAATTGTATAATTTTTATATATTGCACAAATCACCCCCCTCTTGTAACATTTTTAGACCTAAGGGGGTGGGATGGCCATGGTGGAAAGTCCTAGGTTTCCTACTTAGGAACTGGAGGTGGTGGAAGAAGGTGGAGGAATTTGATTAAGGAAGAGATGCTTCCAAGGGGTTCGGCTATAGGTGCTTTTATAGGAATGTTGGTGGCTTCCTATTGGTTGGCTTCCTATTGGTTGGTTTAGGTTTTCTAGGATCAAGGATTTAGATGAGTGATGACTCATCAAACGTCTAATATTGTATTGACAGTAATGGATCTTTTTGTAATTTGTCTTGATTTCGAGAGCTTCTATTTGAGTTGAAAGAATGAAATGTCTTATTATGCTTTTAAGAAGCCCAACCTCTCTTTATATAGAGAGAGGTGGTGGGAAAACTACAAGACAACTCCCTAGGAAATAAAATACACCCTTACAATAATAAATAACTTAAGTCTCTTAACACTCCCCCTTAAGCTGGAGCATAGATATTAATCATGCTCAGCTTAGAACAATAAGAATCAAATGCTGATCGATTGAGAGGCATGGTGAAGGTATCTACAGTCTAATCATCTGTAGCAACTGGAGTTGTGTGTAAATAGCCTTTCTAGATAAGATCCCGTATGTAATGACAATCCACTTCCACATGTTTAATGCATTCATAGAACATTGGATTGTTAGCAATATAGGTAGCAACCACATTATCACAATGCATCTCCATAGTACCATCAATGTGAACATGTAGATCTGCTAGAAGGGACTTTGCCCACATAAGCTTTGCTGTTGTCTGTGCCATGGCCATGTATTCAGGTTCTACACTAGATCGAGAAATAGCAGCCTTATTTTTTATTTTCTATGTCACAAGATTGCCAGCTACATATGTGTAGAATCCTATAATAGATTTTCTATTAATCAGGCAACTCACATAAGTTGCATCAAAATAGGTAATAACTAACATTGAGGTCCCCTTAGTAAACAAAAGACCCTGTCTTGGAGCTTTCTTGACATACTGTAAGACCCTCATAGCAGCCTCTTGATCGATGATTTGTGCAAAAATTAATTTAGAAAAGTTGTAATTTCGTAGTATAGGTTGCACAAAATCTTAAATCAAAGAATTTATGTTTTAAGAAACTCGCATAGATTAATTTTTTTCTTTCAATTATTTGAGTCTCAGTTGTTCATCTCTGGGAGGCATCTTTGAAAATGTGAGAGTTATTAGATTAGAAATCTGATCATATAACCTAGATCTGCCTAATTTTTTGGGTCTTTTTCTCTTTTGTGATTTTTTTGCATTCTTCTTTTTCGTTGCAAAACTAAGGAACCCTAAAAGTAACGTGCACCTAAGTGGGACCATGGTGGCCATGCATATGGTGTAGACCTAACCTAAGGGGATGACCCTATGACTAAGGAGGAAGATGGGCATGTATATATAATGGAGGAGAAAGAAGAAACGTGGAACTATGCACATAGAAAGAAAATTCCAATCTAATTATTTAATTCCACCAAGAAGAGCATGCACATAATCACCATAAAAAAGCATCAAAAAGATATCATCAAGAATGTACACATTACGTGAAATCAAAACATATAAAGAAAATGAAATCCCACACACTAGAATGCCTTGAGAGGCCGTCGGCCTTGTGTGAGGGTGGTGGTTAGGCCTTGGTCATATAGAGATCACCTACATGACAACCTAAAGGGGATCGACCACCCAAGGTATGGAGCACCTTGTTGGTCGTTCGAGAGAAGGAAAGTTGGACACACCCACATGAAGAAAGGAGAAGAGGGTGTTGCACCCATTCATTCTCCTTCTTCTAGCCATTGTTGAAGAACCCTTAGAGAAGGTCTTCTCTAGTTGTCCATGGAGCTTGTAGGAGGAGGATGATGAGCCCTTGGAGATGGAGCTATGGTGGATGGCTTTGGACAGGAGGGGGAAAGTTGGAGGTAGGAAGGGATGCTGCAAGTTGGAAGTGGCAAAGAGTGGTTTGTGTGACACTTTAGAATTAGGTTTTATATAGGAAGGGTTTCCCTTGGAAGGCTGTGTTGCATGGTTTTTAGGAAAGGCATTTTAGTTGTCGCCACTTTTGGTGGAGACCAAAAGTTGACGACCAAAAATTGTGGATTTAGATTAAGAGGGTAATTTTGGAAGGTTTTACTATGTGTGTTTAAATTTCGTAAAGTATGTGGGCTTAGGTTGGATTAAGTTGGGTCAACTAGATTAGGTGGGTGCGAGTCTAGATGTGAGCCTAGTTAGAATTAGGTGAGCCTAATTAGGTCTATGTGGGTCTAATCAGGTTTAGGTGCACCTAATTAGATGTGGGTCAGACAAGGTGGGCTTGGGTTGAGTCTAATTAGATATGATCAAGTCCAATTAGGCTTAAATGAGCCTAATTAGACATAAGTTAGCCTAATCAGGTCCAAATGGACCTCATTGGAGCGTGGTTGACCCAATTGACTCCAAATGAGTTTAATTGGATAATGGTGAGCCTACTTGGGAACCTAAAGGGAAATTGGGATAGAAAGAGTGAAATTGGGTTAGTGTGAGCTAGGGTTAGGTTCTTGGATAGTGGATAATAGGATTGTGGATAGTACTATCTAGGTTGTGGGTTTTAGGTTTAGGTTAACCTAAGTGTAGGTGGTTTAGGGTTTGGGATAGGGATAAGGATATCCTCTTGTCTCCTTGATGATAACATCATTAGTAGCCATATCTAGCTTTATTTAGTCATAATCAAGGAATAAATGCTCCTACATAACCGCCAGAGAGCCCTAATTCATTGCATAATTATTTTGAGAGAAATACAAGAAAACAGGGGTAAAACTACAGTTTTAACAGTATATCTCAATTGCAGTACAATCACAAGGTTTCTTTAGGGGTTAAATAAAGGTCAAATGGTCTTAAGAGTCTAACAAGTGAGTTCGTGCAGACAGAAATGAGTATTCGTGCATTTCATGAATTAAATGACTTTTGAAACCCTAAAAATAGACCCATTTAATTAACTGAGGTTCTGGTTAGGATAAAATTTACCTAAACCCTCTAAAATTCATATAAAAATATTCTCTAGGGTTTGGTACCTTCAATTTGACCATCAGAACCCATCTTGACTTAAAATAGAGCCACAAGCAGACTTTTGCCCTAATTTGGGTAATTGAGCAATTTCTCTAGGAAAACTTTGTCAAAACCTAAATCTAACTTCACCATTGGATTCCTTGGGTACAAATTAGGTTTGTGCCAAAATTTGGGTCAAATCTGAGATCATCTTGACCTAGTTTGCAATTTGGTCCTATTTAACCCTTTTCTCTCACACACATGCCCCTAACTTTTGAATTTCTTACAAATAGCTCCCCAACTTTATCGTATTCTTTAGAAATAGGTCCCTACCACCATGAAATCCTATTCCTTCAGCTCTGGTGACCTTAATTTGGCAAGATCTCCATGATTTCTTGACGATTCCCTCTCAAAATTGAAAGGGAAACTCGTCAAGTAATTGTCTTCCTTTTTAGCCAAATCCAAAGCTTTAGATCTTGCCCAAATCCTCATGCGAATCCTTCAAAGGAGCGGGTCTCCTATTTCGGCGACCTTCTAAGATTGGGAAGCTTGCTTCCCAAGCTCTTGTCACCCTCTCACGGCCTATTTAAGACTCCTTAGGGCAGACTGTGCCTCTCAGACTTGAATTTCAGTCATTAAACCCCCCCCATTCCTCTCTCCGCTCCAGCCAAGAAGCTCCGCAAGCTCTGACGACTCCTCTTGACCTTTCTCATTGTCCGACCACAATACCTGTGGTGGAATCCTTCCCCTCGACTTCCTCTGTGTCGTGCCATACCAGCGGGCACCTCTCCCTCCGTCGTCGTCACTGCCCCCCTCTACCAGAGAGTTCATCTTCTCCGTCACCAGCGTACCAAAATCAATGTAGATCTCCCCCCTTTCTTCCTTTAAAGAAGCTAGTTTGGTTTAGTTAGCATCGTAGATTAGTTTCCCTCTGTTTATCTCTCAATTCAACCACCAAACACGCGACCACTTTTGTTATCCCCATCTCCGGCAATCCATCAGGCGAGGTGCATCTGCCACTACACCCCTCCATCCACCTCGCCAACCACCTCATAAGCTTCACCATGACTCACCCATCAAAACCCCTTTCCTATTTCGCCGATTCCACCTCCCAAACTTTGCACCAAACAATGCACCTTTTTGTCGTCTTCTTTATCGCCGACCACCCTCTACATGCCGCCATCCTCCATAAGACTATCACCATCACCTCCGCCATGCCACGGCGAAGTTAAGGAGCCATTTAACTGGGGCCTTCGAGCCCGTATTATTGTTTCAGGTCTTCGCCAGTTAGCCGCTACTGCCTCCATCATCCTCGACCATGACCGAGCTCCTACGGCATCGAGATGACCTGGTGCCACTCTCAATCAATGCGGCTATGTCCTAGGATCTGCTCTAGGTCTTGGATTAAAGACCTCAAGCTGCAACTGCTACCAATTGAAGAGGACTTCCACCTCTAGCTGTTGCCTGCTGTGCGCGAAGGAAGGTGTGGGACTTTAGTCCCACATCATTTGCTGAAGACTAGATGCGGTGACATAAATTGATTTTGTGTTAGCAGCTTATAGCCTTGACACACAGGGGTGAGGTCCCCCGCGCCCCTTCACCTGCCTCACCCGTGGCACTGCTCACGTAGGCCTGGTTTGACCCGTATACCCGCTTAAGCTAAGCACGCCTCAGCTATGATCCACGCACACAGCCCTAGTCTTGGGTGCTCTCTACTCGAATATCCGATTACCTGGTACTGTGGCCTTGGGAAGGCGAGGAAGAGGAAACCCAGAGAGAGAAAGGAGAGAGAGCACGTGGGTCAAGGGGTTTTCCTCTCTGAAGAAGTTTCCCTGTGACACTTAGCCAAATCTAAGATCTCCTCCTTTGTGCATGAAGAGGCAAGAAAGGCCAGAAGAAGAAAAAGAGGAAAAGGTAGAGAGGAGGAGGCTGAAGCTGAAGATAGGTAGAAGAAGAAGCCAAAGAAGGCAGAGAAGAATTGAAGAAGAGGATTAGTGCCTTTGCACTGTAGCTCTAGTCTGATTGAGAATTATCTATATTACTATTGAATTATTTAAGTACTATGGTTAAGATGCATGCTTAAATGTGGAGCTAAAAGGTGATTCAAATCACCATTTTTTGAGATATTTCCATTCTTTTTGCCATGACAAACTCTTCATATTCTATATTGATGATAAATTTTAAGTAATTAGTGCTCATTGCAAATCATTATTGGCTTAATTATTGTGCTCATATATATTTTGATTGAGATTAGCGTTTGAATTCTATTTGCTCCCAGCGAACGACCTCAGGCTTTCATTTGAGTTATAAATCTTATTTGTTTTCAAGATATTTCGACCTATACTACGACGCAGTTTTTATAACCTCGATCTCACTCGACAAACACTCCTCATGTCTGGATCTTGAAATTACATTAGAGGGGGGTGAATAATGAAATTATAATATAATATAGAAATAAAAATTCAATCACATAATGAACACTAAGATTTTTAGGTGGAAACCTAAACCGAGAGAAAACGACCACCTAAGTCAACCTTGACTTAGGATTTATGATTACTATGTGATTAATCCACTAACCACACCACTTAACAATGTGGGTGGTGTACCTCAATACAAATCTCACATCTATCCCTTAAACGGAGGTTTCTCCCTTCACAAGGAAGAGACGGGGATCTGACAAGTCGGATACCCAATTTACAATAAACAAGAAAATAAATGACACCCTATAGAGCACCCCAAATAGATGTTAAAATGGTTTAGCTACTAAGGGTGAATTAGTGACTCCTTGTGAGGATAGAAACAGTAAAGTGGTGAGGAAGTCGAAGTGATTGGCCAAGTATTAGAGTGCACAGTAGCAGGGCAACAATATATAATATGTGGAGCTAGTATTTGGTGTGTAATTTATCTCTAATGGGTGTACTTTGCCTAAGGAGGGCTAAGGGGTATATATAGGCCTCAAAGGAACTTTCAAGAAGGCTTAGGAGGCTCCCCTTAGCCATTGGGGACATATCCCAATTGATTTGGTTGAAATCCAAATTAAATCAGGCAATTAATGTCTATGATGGCAGAATCAGATGTCTAAAATATAGGTTAGACATTTGATCAGACGCCTAATGGAAGTTCCAGATCTTTGAACTAAGGGATCAATGTTACTGGACTTAATTGGATCTAAATAGTATACTTATCACTAAGGGTTAGATGCCTAATAACCTATTTTAGGATGTCTAATGGAATTTTCAGACATCTAACAAGTTTGTTCTTGGATTTGATTAGATCTAAATAGGGATTTAGTGCATAGTGGTCAAATATCTTACTGGACGTATGCCCTTATTACTGGACGTTTGATGGTCATAATAACCTTGGACTTTGGATTTCCTGCGAATCCAGGAACTAAGATTTTCTCTAACAAATCTTTTATTAAGTTAATTTTAGCCTAATGTTTTAATATTAGATGTCTGGAAGCATGTCCAGACATTTGAAAGTAATATTAAAATATTTCTAAGTATGTCTACGTAGATTTTATTCTATCCAAGGTGGATTAGGCTTAATAGTCAGTTATTTGGACGACTGATAGTGTGTCCAGATGTCCGAGGTGACCTATGGACGTCTGCAATTTAGTCTGGTCTTCCAAAGCCTAAGTGTTTAAATCCTTGAGTTTATGTATATGGTAATTGGTCGTTTGATTTATGTATTAGATGACTTATCTTTCAATCTTAGATGTCTGGATGAGACATCAAACGTCTGATGTTAAGATATGAGTTGCCTCTAAAATTGGATTGAGTCTCTAAGTTTTGCCTAAGTGTTGTAAACTTAATTTTAGAGTTCTTATATCTAGATGGGGGCTCTTTACAGCTCATCTAGACTCACCAAATATAAAATTACAACTCTTTATATAAGAAAATACAGTTGCACCTAAGACCTAGACAAACAATATCTTCATCCTTTGATCTTCCTTTTAAGATGATAAGATGAAATGAAATAAGACCTGTAATTGAGTTATGATAATGACAGAAATAGTGGTTCGATTGATTTTATTGTTCTTTTTGTTATTTTGTAAAATCATCAAAATATATATTAGGAGAGGTTGAACTAACAGGTCCAGCTTCTTCTTTCTTTTTCTTTTCGCTTAACTCTGCTTTATTTCTCTTTATTTCACATCCTAATTCTATCTGGATCTTCCATTTACTTGAAAATAGCAATAAAAGCATTAAACAATAGGATAATCTAACATTATTCTATGTACAACAATATAAAATGATGTAATGCATGCTATGTAGAATATGAATGCAATATTTATAGATTAGCTAGGATTCTAACATTATTTAGGTTAATTAAGATCTGTGACTGTTGTTCAATCACCTCCCAATGCTACTTAGTTGGCTTGGTCATAAATTGACTCAACCTACCAATTGTAAAAGAAAGATCTATCTTGGTTATGGTGAGATACAACAGCTTTCTTACTAGCTATCTAGACCATCTGTTGTCTACAGGTGTCGACTCAGGATCATATAGATGAGCTTTTGGATCCATGGGAATATTAGCTGGTTTGCTCCAAGCATACTAGCCTCTTGTAAGATGTCAAGAGCATAATTCCTCTAAGATAGAACAACACTTCTCTAGCTACGTGCCACCTCTATCCCTAGAAAGTACCTCAAAGGACCTAAGTCCTTCATCGTAAACTATTCTGCCAGGTGTGACTTAATGTGGCTAATCCCATCAGTGTCATCTCTTGTAACATTAAGACCATCCACATACACAAGAATGACTACCACTCCTTTCTCTGTTTTCCTGACAAATAGAGAGTGATCTGCATATGACCTTTGAAATCCGTTAGCCTCAACAACCTGGGATAACTTCTGAAACTAGGCATGAGGACTCTACTTAAGCCCATAAATTATTTTCCTCAAACGACACACACTCCCCTCTCACTCACAGCCTTGTGGCTGTTACATGTATACCTTCTCCAAATCACCATACAAGAAGGCATTTTTCACATCTAGATGATAAAGTTGCTAATGAATTGCAACTGTAGTAAGTATTTACAGTGTGGAATGATAGGCTACAGGAGACAAGGTGTCAAAGAAGTCTACTTCCTATGTCTGAGTAAGCCCCTTTACGACTGGTCATGCCTTATATCTGGCAATAGACCCATTTGGATGAAACTTAAGAGAAAATGCCCATCTACATGCAATAAGGCTCATCCTAGACAGAAGCGGAGCAAGTTCCCAAGTACCTCTGCTTTGGAGAGCAGACATCTTCTCCTCCATGGCCTGACGCCATTTTTGATGAAGCATAGCCTCCTAATAGGTAGCTGGCATAGTAGTGGAGATAAGAGCTTGGCGAAATGTGGTGAAAGCAATACCTAGACTATCAGTCCGTAAACTCTTTGCCAAGTGGTATTTGGCACAAGATTTGGGGGCCTTCCGAACAACACTTGGAAGATCAAGACCTATAGAGTCTGTCAACACATCCTCCTCTATAACACTAGGCACATCCTCCTATGCAGTATGCAGTTGAGACTGACTTGTATTAATACTAGGCACATAACGGTCAGTGTCGAGAAAACCTGAGCCCACCTGAGGCTAGGAGGTTGGTGTCCTTGAAGGGCAGGGGGGAGTAACCTAAAAGGTAGTATGAGGCTGATGTTAAGTAACTATAGGTTCATTATATTTTGGCTTACTAGGAGTAGGAGCAGTAGCAGGCTCAATATCAGGTATAGCAGCAAACGGAATGCGAGGGATGGGCATAGGTACAACCTCATGTTAAGACCTTTGTTTTGATGAAACAAAATTATGTTTTATTATGAACTAATCTTTCAGGATCATGCTCGCACAAATCAAGTCAATTATCCTTTGCATGGATCAAAGTGAAGATTATCTTTAGTCAATGTAATTCTTTTATATTTCTTGAGTCTAGAATTACTGTAAGGAACCTTAGGATTAAAGACAAACCTTTCTAAATCGTAAAATAAACATCTAGATAGGATTGATCGACCAAAATAAGAATATTGATCGACCAAATTAGCCTAACGGTCATATCCAATTTTCTAAGCAATTGATCGACCAATTAAATATTTGATTGATCAACAATTGATCGACCAATTAAGTAAATTGATCGATTAATTTGGTTCGAATGATTTTTTTCAGCATTCCAAAAATGCTCTATTTTCACCTACCTCATTTGAAAAAACATCTTGAAAAAGATTTCAAAGAGAAAAAGTACTTCCACTCTAATTCTTCCTCGTGCTTTCGTGCTCATTCTACTACTCTCTTCTAAAGCACATCTCTCTGCACTTCTGAAAAGAAAACTCGATTTGCATATTTCAATTCCTCGAGGTTCCATAGGATTAATTTATGTATTCATTTTACTTCATTCATTTCTTGTTGGGATTCTTTGTGTTGGAATTCCCAATGTTGTTGGTGACTTCTCTTTGTTAGTAAAAGAGAAGTAGTTTGTAAGAGGTTATGCCACCCTCGTTCAAGTGGTACATTAGTATATTGACTAGCGTTGCCTAATCGAGAAAATCCTAAGCTGGGAGGCTTAGGTAGTGATTTTTACCGGTAGGGGTTTCCACTATAAATCTTTGTGTATATTGTGGGATTATTTTTTTGGTGCCATGTTTTTATTACAATCGATATCATGCTTGATCTTGTGTTTGTGGTCAAGTAAGATTCGTAGGCACCTTTATTTGGTATCAGAGCCTGACCGTGAAAGAGACATCACATGGTTGCAACAACAAGTTTTATGGAGGGGCAATTATTTTTCCAACCACCACTATTTGACGGATCAGATTTTGATTATTGGAAAAGAATGGAAATTTTTCTTGAAGCAATGGACTTTGAGATTTGGCATATCATTGAGTCCAAGTATATGCTAAAGAAGAAAGAAGAAAAAGAGTTAATGAAGGAAGAGAAGAAGAAAGTGACAAATAATGCTAAAGCCATGAACGCACTATTTTGTGCATTAACAAGAGAGGAATTTGACAAAGTTCATGCAAAAGTGCATATGAGATATAGAACTAGCTCTCTATCATGCATGAAGAAACCACTAAAGAAAAAGTAACATGGGATGATTACAACTCAAGTTCGGAATTAGATGTCGAGGAAGAAAGCCACGAAGATGGAGTTACTCATCTATGTCTCATGGCGCCAACAGAATCAAGTGAGGAAAAAGTAAACTCTCACCTTACTTTAGATGAACTATTAGATGCATATCATGATTTATACAAATTGGCTAAAAAATTAAATAAGGAAAATAAGGAACTTGAGGATAAGTGCTCAAGTTTAGAAAATGAAAAAGATGGTTTATTTCTAGATTTAGAAAATAAAAAAGGAGAATTAAATGAAGAGTTGTGAATGTAGAGTTCCATGAGAAAGTCGAAGATATCAAGGAACAATATATTCACTTTAAAGACACATTTAATGACCTCAAATATTCTACTAGAACATATGTAGAAAAATATGACATTATAAAGAAGAATCAAAAGAAGATTAGGCATGAATTTTTATATCAAAAGGCAAAGAGAAGAGAGTCCAATGGACCCTCTAACTTGAAAGGAACTAACAACCATGGACCCAAAAGAATATGGGTACCGAAAAAATTTGTAGAAAATTGTGTTGCAGGTGATGGAAAATATTGACATGGAAATTACAATTGGAAAGGTAACCTTCAACAAGCCAATAATCATCAATTTGGCTATGAAGATGATGAACCAACAATGTCAATGGATGCCACTACAATTAGGTATAACTCCTTATACCTTAGCAAGTATGATTCCCAAAATTAAATCTTTATTACTTGCCTAGTTATAATAAGTTTTTAATATAAAATTGACTAAGCATTGAATTAATTAAATTGGGATAGCAACCTCATAGGGGGAGAAGAATAAAGAAAATCAAACCTTGATAAGGGATCATTGTTTGAGAGGGAGAATCAAGATCACTTTCTTAGTAGCACCAAGATAGCATATTTATCTATGTTGAAATGTATAACTCTTACTCAACACTTCATTTCATTTTGATATAGTCATTGTGTTAGACTATCATGAATTTCATCATCTCCTTATCATTAACTTGATAATTTCCATTTGTTGAACATGCTTAATTTGACATCATGCTTATTAGAATATTACTTGAAAAAGGAAGAGAAAAATGTCAATTTCATTCTTAGAATTTCACTTGTTTAAGTATGATTGATAACAAAGTCACTTGAGATATATCTTTTTGTTGATAACAAAAAGGGGAAGTAAAATATGCATGTTGATAAAGGGAGTAATTCCAAAGTAATTATTTATTATGTTTGCATGCATAATTCAAATTTTGTTATCATCAAAAAGGGGGAGAATGTTAAGACCTTTGTTTTAATGGAACAAAATTATGTTTTATTATGAACTAATCTTTCAGGATTATGCTCGCACAAATCAAGTCAATTTTCCACTGTGTGGATCAAAGTGAAGATTATCTTTAGTCAATGTAATTCTTTTATATTTCTTGAGTCTAGAATTACTGTAAGGAACCTCAGGATTAAAGACCAACCTTTCTAAATCATAAAATAAACATCTAGATAGGATTGATCGACCAAAATATTAGTATTGATCTATCAAAATAAGAATATTGATTGACCAAATTAGCTTAACGGTCATATCCGATTTTATCGCAATTGATCGACCAATTATATATTTGATCGATTAATAATTGATTGACCAATTAAGTAAATTGATCGATCAAAATGAAAATTGATCAACCACTTAAGTAAATTGATCGACCAATTTGATTTGAATGAGTTTTTTTTAGCATTCCAAAAATGCTCCATTTTCACCTATAAATAGGGCTTGATGCCCTTCATTTCAAAAAACACCTTGAAAAAGATTTCAAAGAGAAAAAGTGCTTCAACTCTAATTCTTCCTCTTGCTTTTGTGCTCATTCTACTATGCTCTTCAAAAGCATGTCGCTCTACACTTCTGAAAAGAAAACTCGGTTCGCATATTTCAATTCCTTGAGGTTCCATAGGATTAATTTCTATATTCATTTTACTTCATTCATTTCATTGTTAGTATTCTTTGTGTTGGAATTCACAATGTTGTTTGTGACTTCTCTTTGTTGGTAAAAGAGAAGTAGCTTGTAAGAGGTTGTGCCACCCTCGTTCAAGTAATACGTCAGTAGATTGACTAGAGTTGCTTAGTCGGGAAAATCCTAAGCTGGAGGCTTAGGTAGTGGTTTTTACCTGTAGGGGTTTCCACTATAAATCTTTATGTATATTGTGGGATTATTTTTTTTTGTGCCATATTTTTATTACAATTGATATCACACTTGATCTTGTGTTTGTGGCCAAGTAAGATCCGCAGGCACCTTCATTTGGTATCAGAGCCTGATCGTGAAGGAGACATCACACCTCACCTTCACATGATTGCAACAAGTTTTATGGAAGGGAAATTTGTTAATCATGTGAAATTGATGTTTTAAAATTGCTTCATTGTAATATAGTTGAAATAGCATGAAAACAAATAAAATTTATAACTCGAACAAAATCCGAGGTCGAACGCAAGGAGCAAGTGTTGAAATTAATTTCAAAGATCACAATATCACCACAAATATGAGCAAGTAAGAATGATATATATATATATATATATATATATATGAAAATCAATGTCAAGGTGCAAAAAGAATGACATAAAATGGTGATTAAATCACCAATTACCCCTCTAATTATGCTCACAATAATTCTCAAATAACTGAACAGTAATGATCAACCAATTATTCCACGTCAGTAAGCAACCAATATAGCCACAAAAACACAGAACCAGTGAAATCAGATGACAGATAAGGTGCCCAGACACCTTAACTAGCAGAGGCTCATGGTCCACTCTTCTTCTCTTCAAGCCTCAAGGAGAGGCACAACACAGAGGCACGAAGGGCCTCCTAGCGACTAAGTGTAGAGAGGGCACAGCTAAGGGCAAAACCCCCCTTCTCTCTCTCTTTCCTTCTCTTCTTTCTCTCAGATACTTGGGGTTAGCCGGGTTATCAGGTGGGTAACCAGATCCAGAACAGGGTGCAGGCTTGCGGGCGTGATTGCAGGCGAGTAGTGGGTGATCGGGCAAGCGGGTGAAGGTGCTGGGGACCTGACCCCCGTGACTTGGGCAAAGGGATGGAAACACAAAATCAACTTAAGTGGGCACGGGTGCTCTTCTCCCACCGATGTGGGACTAAACCCCATAGCCTCTTCTCACGAATGCACCAGCTGGAGGTCTTCTTCAATTGGAGAGATTGTTGCTTTGGCTCTTCAATTGGAGGCCTGGAGCAAACACTTAGGATGAATTCGCACTGGCTGGAGTGGATTGGATGAAGAACGTGGCCATGGGTCGTTGAACAAATTGGAAAAGATGGTGTTGACAACGGAGCTCCGGTGAGGTACCTGAAAAGCGAAAGACGACCTCATGGCCACATCAAATATGCTCAGAAGGATCATCGTGGAATGGTGTGTTGGTGGGTGTGGTGTGTGGTGTGAGTGAGGGTGATGGCCTGACGACCTCTAAAAGGTGGTGTTGTGAGGGTGGTGTTGGGTGGAGTGTGTGAGTAGCCAATCCCCTCAATTTCTTGAGGGGTTTTGGTGGGTGATGTACGATGAAGGTGTAGGGATCGGTGGTGGCCGATTTGGTGGAGTGTAGCAGCCGTGCGAGCTCGTCGGAGGTACGTTGGCGAGATGGAAGATAGAGTCGGAGCGGGCGCGACAGTGGTCGGAGTCGAAGTTTGGAGGTATGGTTGTGATTATTAGAGGTCGAGGAGTTGACAAGGCTAAGTAGTGGACAAAGGGGAATGGAGATGGCACCGGTTGGGGTATGGCCGACGCCGGAGGAGATGAATGCTCTGATGGGGAGGATGGCGATGAGGATGGGGTTGGATGGCACCTTGCAAGTATGGCGAGGTGTGGGTTTCGAAGGGGAAGAAGAACTGGTAGCCTATCGTATGTGGCGGCCGATGAAGAAGCCGGAGGAAGGAGGTCACCAGAGTGAGGTGGAGTGAGTTAGAGGTTGGAGGAAGAAGAGGGATTTTTAGCTCTATTTCTCGCTACGGAGGTAAGGCAGGCAAGGAAGGTCTTTTATAGCCATTAGTTGGGTGTTCAAGCTTAGAAACAAGCTTGAAAGCTCTGCAAATTAGGGAGTAGGTTTTGTGGTATTCAAAGAGTTTGCATGAACTCTTGGACAAGAATTAGATGTCAAGATGCGGTCCAAAATGAAGAAGATTTCCCTAGGAGTCTCCCTTTCAAATTTGGAAGAGATTGACCAAGAAATCAGGGAGGAATCCCTGATTGAAGCTCGGCTTGTTTGGGTTCACACCTGCCAAGGCGGTAGGGACCCAAATAAAAAGAACGAAGATAAACCTAGGGGGAATTTTGTAAATTTTTCAAATCCTAAGGGGCTATAAGAGAGAAAATAAGTTTGAGAGAACCAAAATGCAAACTAGATCAAGATAGACTCTGATTGGGTCTAAATTTTGGTATAAACCTAATTTGGACCCAAGGAATCTGATGGTGAAGTCAAATTTTGATTTTAACCTATTTTGACTGGGAAATTTGTGTAGAAACCCAAATTAGGGCAACTATCCATTTAGGACTCTATTTTAGGTCAAAATGGGTTCCAGTGGTCAAATCAAAGGTAAAAAACCTTATAGAATATTTTTCTATGATTTTTAGAAGATTTAGGTGAATTTTATCATGAACAAAACCTCAGTTAATTAAACGGGTCTGTTTTTAGGGTTTCAAATGTCCATTAATTCTTGAGATGTGTGAAAACTCGTTTCTGTGTGCAAGGACTCTCTTAATGGACATTAATGATCATTTGACCTTTAATTAACCCCTGGAATTCCCCGCAGTTGTGAAATGCAGTTAAAATTGTAGAAATAACCCTGGTTTCTTATCTTCTTCTCAAAATAGAACATTATGCATATATGATTGTTGACAAGGCGAAATCAGGTTTTAAAGCATTGACAAGGAATCTTCGGTTGATTGCAGCTGATGCTTCAGCCTTAGATGCCAATTGGCTACCTGAACTGTGCACGAGGGAAGTTCGCGCAACCTGGGGCTATGAACCTGTAGCGGGTGATCATGAAGAGAGCTTGCAAGCAAGCTTCTTACTGTCATCAATGGCGGCGAACCTTCAAACCTACTATCACACAAAATGACCTTGCGGCCATGTCAGAATGCTCAGGAGGCTTCACCGAGACACGGAGAATGTACTGCGAGGGTCGGCATGGCGTAGGGCTACCGGAGTGCGCGTGCCTAGGGCACCCTGTGTGCGTGTGAGTGGGTGTGTTCGAGGGCCTTTGTGGGTGAGTGATAGCGTGTATGGAGTGAGGGTTTATGTTCAGTGAGGTGTTGCGGAGCTTATGGGATGGTTGGCGAGGCAGATGGAGGTGCAAAACAATGGGGACGCCTCACCGGAGGTTTGGCCGGAGTTGGAAGGGGTGACGGTGGTGGAGTGCGTCGAGGGGTGTTTTCAAGAAATAAAGAGGGAAAAAGGATTAGAAGGGAAAAGGGAACTTATCTGGGCGTAAAGAGATGAAGGGGGAGGCAGGGATGGCGGCCGACTCATATTGCCATCGCCGGAGACGAAAGCGCTCAGTGGGAGAGGACGGCGACGACGAAGGGGCTGCAGAGGCATCGGCAGGTGCGGTGCGACGCGGACGAACAGGAGGAAGAGGAACCTGCCACTGGTATTGCGGCTAGGTGACGAGGGAGAGAGAGGGAAGTCGTCGGAGCTTGCTGAGCCACTGGCTGGAGGAGGAAGAGATGAATTTGAGGGATTTTCTGGCTAATGTCAAGCTTGGGAGATGCAGGGTGACTTGGGTCTGCTTGTATAGGCCCTGGAGGATGGATTTGTGCTTGGAAGCCAAGCTTCCGAGCACGGAAAGCTTGCCGAAGATGGCAACGTGAAGGAGACCCAAATCTCTCATGCATTCGCATGAGAGATTGGGTACCAAATAGAGCCTCAAATTGGGTTCATACTGGAGGAGATTTCTTAGAGAATCTCCCTTTCAATTTTGAAGGGGATTCTCGGAGAAATTAGAGAGTTCTTACCTTTGAAATCTCACTGGAGTAGGATTCCCTCCGCTATAATGGTTGAGGGACCGAATTGCAAAGAATTAAGAAGAAGCTAAGGGGGTTTCTGTAGAGGTTTTCAAAGGATAGGGGTAGAAATGTAATTGGGGTGGACATATTTGCGAAGTGGGTCAAGATGAATTTCCCTAAGGTCCAAATTTTGGTACAAAGATAATTTTGACCTAAGGAATCCAATGGTGAAGTTGGATTTTGGGTTTGATTACGTTTGATTGGGAAATTTATGCAAAAACCTAATTTAGGGCAAATATTTGATTGAGACCCCATTCTAGGTCAAAATAGGTTCCAAGGGCTAAATTGAAGATTCTAAACCCTAGAGAATATTTTTCTATGATTTTTAGAGGATTTAGTTGAATTTTATTCTGACTAGAACCTTGTTAAATCAAGTGGGTCTGTTTTAGGGTTATAAGAAGTCATTTAATTCTCAAAATTCACATGAACCCTTTTCTGTCTGATTCAACCCAGTTATTATCTTGTTAAGACCATTTGACTTGTGTTTAGCCCATAAGAAAGGCCGTTGTTGTACTGCAATGGTAAAATTACAGTTTTACCCCTTCTTGCTTTTATCTCAGAATGATTATTTAGTGAATTGGGACCTTCAGTTGGTTATGTTCGAGCTTTTGTTCTCTTCTTTGGGTCAAAATGATCTAGTTAAGGCTCATGATGGTGTTCCCATCAATGACCCTCTAATGGTTATGTAGGAGCTTTGATCAACTTTAACAGACCAAATTGAGCTAGTTATGGCTCATGATGGTGTTCCCATCATACCCCCATGCCTAGCTTTTGCTAGTCCCTTAGCAAAACCTTAACAATTATCTAGGTTGAATGTAACCGTCAGGATGCCCTACTAAGCCGCATCTCTAGGAATCAGATCTCAATACCAACAATAGGCCTAGTGGTACTTAAGTACCAGCTTAGATCCAGATCTGAATAGCTTTCGCCTCAGTCTGTTGCGAAGGTTTCTAAGGCCTGCAGGAGCTATCCTAAGGTTCATTGGACCCAACAGTTAAAGCACCCGTGCTTGTAACATGGTTAGCCTAGGTTCAGTTTGGTAGTGCATTTTTTTGTAAGAGAGAGGGATAGAAGAAGATTTTCTTTTGTGGAGAGCTTTCACTCTTTTTTTCTTTTCATTATATTTTTCCTTAGATCCAACCTTGGATTGGCCCTAAACATGTTCTGTATCGGATTCCTTGTCCCCACCATCAATCCTTGCTGGGTCCCTAGCACTCGATGCTTTGAGATAGCACTGCACATGGCAACTCCCAAAACCCTAGCTTTCAACACTTTGGGATAGTGCCACCCATGGAATACTAGAGCTAAATCTAGACCCTTGCAATTGACATTTCATGATAATGCTGCCCATGGCATCTGAACTAGTACAAGGTTCTTACATGCCCCCAGTAGGATATTTAGATATCCTAGGAGACAAGCACTGAGGAGACGATATGTTATTGTACATCTTCGAGGGAAATTTCCCATCTCTCCACGTTGGGAAGTCATCCAAATCAACTTGTTCTTTTGAGTTGCTCCTAATCTAGATCTTAGGATCATTTTCAGAACAGCATAATTGCCTTTTGGCATGATTTCATATTTAAGTGCACTGAACCAAATAGTGTGTGATTTAGGGTGCTTAAGTTATCGAGTCCCATAAACTAAAGGTCAATTAACGGGGCCGAATAATCCTTAAGTTTTAGACCTAATACATAAACTTTTCATTTTCCTCAACCTCTTGAGGACTAATTTGGATCTTGACAAGTACATGAGTGTTTAAATCTCAGAACTGATTCAAGAGACCTAAGGTCGGTATTCGCCACTAATCCCTTAAGTTTTAGCCTTCTAGGTCTTAACTCATCATTCGATCCAACTTAGAAGTTAGGTAAGTTCCATATTATTTTGAAGGTACTCAATTTTTCTTTATTTTTGCTCCTTTCTTTTCTTTTCAATTTTCCCTTCCTCCTTTTCATTTTTCTCTCAAATGGATCTTCTTTTTGCTCAACCTCCATTTTTCTTTTTGTGAAATCCTTTTGTGAGATTGGATTTCACGGCATTTTGCACTTTAATGCCCCCTATGCCTACAATTTGCAATGTCCTCATTGTAAATTAGGTGGGTTCGAGTTCAGCTTAGATCATACATTAGAACAAGGTAAAAGAGTGCTTGGACGGATCGGGTTGACTGTTGCGGATGATTTTTGGAGTAGGCTATTCTAATGGATGAACCCTAAAGTGCAATATGAGTTCAATGAGTTATTTCAAAAGGATTTCGGGTTTTTCAAAAGGATGACGTGTTGCCTCCCGTTAAGTGCTAAGTTTAACACCATCAGCTGGGTACAAAAAGCTTAGGGAGAATGGAGACCAAAAGATAACTCAGCCAAGTTTGTGTCAGTGAGTTCAATGAATGGTTTAAGTCTCTGACCATTCACGATAAATGGTTTAGAATCACGGTCGTGTTAACTGATTTCTATAGCCCCATTTCCAAAAAGACGTTTGATAAGGAATGGTCCAATCCATTTTGATCTCAGTTTGCCTGGGAATAGTTTGAGTTTGGCATCAAAGAGTAGGACCTTCTGACCAAGATGGAAAGTTTTTCTTGATATGTGCTTGTCATGAAAGGCTTTAACCCGTTCTTTGTAAATTTGTGAGTTCTCGTACGGGTCATTGTGTAGTTCCTTGATCTCGCTCATTTGTAATTGTCGGTGGGTTCCAGCCTTATGAAGATCTAGATTGCACTTCTGTACTGCTCAATAAGCTTTGTGCTCCATTTCGACGGGCAGGTGACATGCCTTCCCGTACATGAGTCTGAACAAAGACATACCTAATTGGGTTTTGTGGATGGTCCTATAAGCCCACAAAGCTTCTGGAAGGTGGGCCGACCAATCCTTCCTATTATGCGAATAGTGACCTGAAGGATTTTCATGATCTCCCAATTAGATAATTCTGCCAAGCCGTTGGTTTAGGGGTGATAAGGAGTCAAGATTCTATGCGACACCCCATGCTTTGTCATTAGGGATCTGAACTGTGCATTTGTGAAATGGGTCCCTCCATCAGAGATAATAGTACAGGGGGACACCGAACCGTGAGAAGATGTGTTGATGAATGAACTTGATTACCACCTTATGATCGTTGGTTTGGATCAGGATGGCTTTGCCCCATTTGGACACGTAGTCCACTGTGAGGAGAATGTATCTGAAGCCATCTAATTTAGGGAAGGGGCCCAAAAAATCAATCCCCCGTATATCAAAGATTTCGCACACGAGAATCGGCTGTAAAGGCATCATATTGTGATGGCTCATGTTGCCCAAGGTCTGGCAACGAGTGAATGCCTTACAGTAATCGTGTGCAACCTTGAAGATCGTAGGCCAATAAAAGCCACACTGGAGGACTTTAGTTGTGGTTTTATGTTCGGAGAAGTGTCTTCCGCAGGCCTGGTCATGGTAGAAGGACAAGATATCTTGAATTTCCACTTCAGGGATGCATCGTCTGATGATCTGATCAGCACTAATGCAGAAGAGGTACGGGTCTTCCCATATGTAATACTCAATCATAAAGCAATTTGTCTTTCTTGGCCTTCGACCAATCAGACGGGATCTGATGAGATGCCAGTAATTAACCAAATCAGCGTACCAGGGAAGTTCTGCACCAATAGTCAGGAGCTGCTCATCAGAAAAAGGCTCTGTGATTGGGTTGGAAGGGTCGATGATAGCAGAAGGAAGGTGGGACAAGTGATCTGCTACCACATTCTATTTTCCCACCTTATTACTAATCTCGAGGTCGAATTCTTACAACACCAAGATCTAGTGGATTAGTCGAGGTTTCGTATCCTTCTTCGTGAGAAGGTGCCTCACTGCGGTGTGATCCAAGTATATGATAACATGGGAACCCAAGAGATAAGATCAAAATTTTTCCAGGCCAAATACTATAGCTAGTAGCTCTTTCTCAGTAATTGTATAGTTACGCTGAGCCTCGTCAAGTGTCTTGCTAGCGTAGTAGATGACCACAGGTTTCCCATCAATCTTCTACCCAAGCACCGCACCTATTGCATAGTCAGATGCATCATACATGATCTCAAAAGGTTGAGACCAATCAGGGGATTGTAGGATAGGTGCATGGGTGACTCGGTCACGTAGACTTTCAAATGCCCGAGTGCACTCCTCGATGATTTCGAAGGGGACATCTTTTGATAGGAGATTAGTTAAGGGGCACACGATTTTCGAGAAATCAGGAATGAATTGATGATAAAATCAACGTGCTCTAGAAAAGATTTGATGTCCTTGATCAAGCTAGGGATAGGTAGTTTAGATATCAAATTAACCTTAGCCCGATCAACCGAGATACCATTATTGGAGATAAGATGTCCCAGGATGATTCCCTCAGGAACCATGAAATGACTCTTTTCCCAGGAAAGAGCCAAATTCATGTCAATGCACCACCTAAGGATTTGGACCAAGTGTAGGAGGCAATCATCGAAAGATTCCCCAAATATTGAGAAGTTGTCCATGAAGACTTCAAGGTAATCACCTACCATATCAGAGAATATGGTGAGCATGCATCGTTGAAAGGTAGCAGGTTCATTGTAGAGCCTGAAAGGCATTCTGCAAAACGTGTACGTCCCATAGCATAGGTGAAGGTAGTCTTTTCTTGGTCCTCAAGATGGATTGCCAGCTGATTATAATCGAAGTACCTGTCCAAGAAGCAGATGAATCGATTTCCCGCTAATTTCTGAAGTGTCTGATCAATAAATGGCAGTGGGAAATTATCCTTTTTCATGGAGGCATTCAGTCTTCAGTAATCAATGTAGACTCTCCATGAGTTTACGATACGGGTCGGAATGGTTTCTCTGGTTTCAATCATAATCATAGTGAGCCCTGCCTTCTTAGGCACAACC
Source organism: Thalassia testudinum (assembly GCA_037157565.1). Lineage (NCBI taxonomy): Eukaryota > Viridiplantae > Streptophyta > Magnoliopsida > Alismatales > Hydrocharitaceae > Thalassia > Thalassia testudinum. Next base: position 36,361,958 of record JAZHRO010000035.1, on the reverse strand, counting down.
TGGATTGGACTCACCCAACGATTGTCAGAGATCGGGTAGATGATCCCAACATCTAACCACCTGATGATCTCCTTTCTCATGACATCCTGCAGGTTCGGATTCAAATGTCTTTGCATTTCACGGGATGATTGTGAGCCCTCTTCAGTATAGATGCGGTGCATGAAATACGAAGGGTTGATACCAGTCAAGTCATCGAGAGTCCAACCAATGGCTCTCCGATGCTGCTGGAGGACAGAAATCAATCATGTTTCTTGATTAGAGGTTAGTCGGGAATTGATGATCACAGTAAATGTGTGATTAGAACCCAAAAAGACATATTTTAGATGGCTAGGGAAGGGCTTCAATTCCATGACAGGATTGTCAGCAGTAGTAGGCGGTTCAGGGTGGGTTTTGGGAGTAAAGGCAGGAGTGTAGGTGTATCTAGGTTTGGTCTAGGCTCCTCTATCTGTGGGGCTTGATCCTCTTGTGGTTGAATATCAAGGATAGGTGGGTTTTCCTCAACAAACGGATCTTCAACCATGGACTCGATATTGCAAATCTGCTCAATAACCCCACAGTTTATTCCTTTTTGGGCCTTAAAGATATCAATTTTCAAAGTTTTGTTCCCAAATTTTAACTCAATTTGACCCTCTTCACAATTGATGTTGGCCCTAGCCGTGGTCAAAAATGGTCTCCCTAATATGATCGGTGTATCTTTCAATTTCTCAGGAGCATCCATGTCTAGCACAATGAAGTCTACGGGGAAATAAAAATCACGGATGAAAACTATAACATTCTTGAGAATTCCTTTAGGGACTTGATGGATCAATCTGCTAATTGTAAAGTCATCTCTGTCGGTTTGAGCTCAAATTCTTCAAAGTGGTCTAGTAGGGATGTGGGTATGAAGTTTATGGAAGCTCCTAGGTCTAATAAAGCTCTATCAAACTGCATGTCACCGATTGCACAAGAGATCAGAGGGGTACTTGGGTCTTTTGCCTTAGGCGGGAGTTTGCTCAAAGTGATGGAGCTGGCTTGCTCCGACAATATGATCGGATTCCTACATTTGGTTTGCAGCTTACGCTTAGGTGTACATACATCTTTCAGGAATCTTGCATAGGCTGGTACATGGTGTATTGCATCCATTAAGGGGATGTTTATTTGAACCTGCTCAAAGAGCTTGACCAGGTCCTTCTCAAGTGCAATAGTTTTGGGTTTCCTCTTTCCCTAGGTCAAGGCCTCAGGAAATGGTACCTCAGTTGGTTCCTCTAGGATTGGCTCAGGCTCTTTATTAGGGATAGGGGTGTCCTGGATGACCAATCTAGGGTTAGGGTTTGCAGTATCAGGCTTGTCATGGCTAGGAAATGGTGGGTCTTATGTCTCTTTGCCACTACGGGTGATAACAGAGTTTAACCCTGCCTGATTCTGGTTTGGGTTAGGCAAAATAGGTGTCTGCTGCTGAAATCTGGAGTATGAAGTGGAAGCATCCATCCCATTAGGCGATTGAGTAGAAGGGGCTTGATAAATAAAGTGTGCTTGGCCCTGATTTGGGTTCATAATACACCTCTGGTTTGGCACGTTATTTGGGTTCGGAAGAGGTTGAGAAGGAATTGCACTAGGTTGCTGAGCACTTGCTAGCTGGGCCAATTGATTGCGTAGTTCAAAGATCTCTTCTTTGTGTTGTTTTTGCATGTCTACCAAGGTCTGAAGAATCAGGGATGTCTGGTCCTCCTTAGGAGGGCCAGATTGGAAATTTTGATTGGGCCTTAGTTGAGTGGGCTGATACGGTCGTGAGTTTTGTGGTTGGGGTTGGAATTGAGGTCTCGAATTCGGGTTATTTCCCAACCATGCAAAGTTGGGATGATTATACCATCCAGGGTTGTAGGTATTAGAGAAAGGATTGTTCTGGATGGTGTGGAGATCCTCGTAGGTCTAAGGAACTCCAGAAAAATCAGGATACGAAGGTTCAGAGTTCCCCCAACTATGGTAGGCTGGCCTAGAGTTTCCTCTAAGACCGAAATTAGATGGGAGTGGATAGGCATCCATCCCTTGAGAGTGGTAGATGTTGTGTGCAGCCTCCCTACCTAAGGGTGGGTGTGCGTATGGGCTTTGCGGAGTAGTGGTGGTCTTGTGTAGATGTCGAGTAATGTCATCCACCTTTTTCTCAATCGTAGAGACCTTATCCAATTGACTGGCTACCAACTCCAAGTCAACAGATGCAGAAAGGCCTCGGATCTTGTGTACCCCCAATTGTTTGTCAATGTGCGGGTGGTCGTCCGGTCGTATGCACCCAGTGCTTCATTGTTTAGGGAGTTCTTGCACATAATTTTGAGAATTCTCCAAATCTCGTCTTCATGCTAACCCATGATGCTGCCACCACAGGTTGCATTGACAAAAAGCTTGATGTCGTCACGGAGCCCATGGTAAAAGGATTGGACTTGTTCCCACTTCAGGACTCCGTGATGGGGGCATTTGCACATGAGATCGAGAAAACGATCCCATGCCTTGTGTAGAGATTCTCCCGCTCCTTGCGAGAAGTGTGTGATTAGGTGCCACATTGCATTAGTTCGGCCAATGGGATAGAATTTTTGTAAGAAAGCAATCTGGATTTCTTCCCATGTGTTGATCTGGTGAGGGTATGTATGAAACCAATTGGCGGCTTTGTCAACTAGAGAGAAGGAGAAGATTTTCAAGAGTAGACCGTCTCGATTATGCAAGTCTACCCCGAATGTGTGGGCTAGATGCTTCAGATTTTTGATGTGTTGGAAAGGATCGTCGGAGTTTAAGCCATGAAATTTTAGGGTCATGTGAAGCATACTAGGCTTGAGCTCCACCTTGGGTCCTCCCGTAAGAATGCTGATTCGAGGTTTAATCTCCACTGTAGCGGGATTGTAGTGATCTCACATTTGAGGGCATGATAGTGGGTTGATGTAGGCATTGATTCGATCTCTGAAATCAAAGAATTGTTGAGGTTCAAAGTTAGGTTGTTCTGGATGATCCATGGTTGTGACTGAAGATTCGAGCTCAGAAGTGGAGTTGGAAGAGATGTCGATGTGATCAGGTAGTTGCACAAACAAGGAAGTTGAGGCTTGGCTTCAACAAGAGTGAAAAACTAGTAGAGGCCTCAAGGGTGGTCCTAAGGACCTCCTCCCGTACATACACTGATGGAATAGGCGAGGGATAGAAGGTGTGATCGACCTAATCAAGACACCCAAAGATTTTTGGATGACTATAGCAGTTTAAGGTCGATGATACCGCTAGATCACAAAGTCGTCCAGCTGACAATTACCTGGGTAGCCAAGAAGGGAGAGTCCTGCAAAGTCCCCTACACGGTAGAGCGTCCCCACAAGTTACAGGATTTCCCCCACCCGACCTTCCTTGTCACCGTGGATCCAGGTAGACTAGAATGGATAACTTGACCTCTTAAGTCTCCCAATTTTAAGTTTAGATGAGGTGCTTACGATTCCACTTGAACTTTAGAATGAATTTATGAGTGGTGACCTAATTTGAAGATTGGTTGACCCCACAAGGTGGGTCAACTTCACCTAATTTTTCCTTGATTATTAGGTCCCAATTTTAGGATTCAAGTGATGTTTAAAGCCTGATTTTAGGGTTTGCTTGATTAGGTAAATTCAATCAAGGCTTAGGAAACACACAATTTGGGAGAATATATTCTTGTTTAAGCTAGTGTGTCTCTAAAATCCTGAAATGGAAACCCTAATGTGGCTTTACTTGGTTGAATTAATTTCTTCCAAACTTAGCACCTATGGCTCAATCAAGAAGGTGTGTAGCCCTAGGTGTCTTAAATCCCAAAATAGGTGCAGAAATTAGGCTCGGGATGTTTCTAGAAATGAACCAAATCAAGCAACTTGTGATGATTGAATCTAAATATAGAATGCAAGTTGGTCCTAATTGATTTCTTCCCTTTTTTTTTAGCTTTTCTCAGAATCAGGGGCTTTAATGGAAAAGAAGATGAGATTACCTGCCCTTGGAATGTTTGATGTGTGGATGATCTCCTCGAATGAATCCTTCTGTACAAATCACAACCAAATAGTTAAAGCAAGTTAGTATCAACGTAGGAATTGTAATCAAGAGATTAAATTAAGCGTTGCTCCTCGGCAACGATGCCAAAATGTTAATCGCGTGAAATCGATTTTAAAATTGATTTGTTGTAATATAGCCGAAGTAACGTGAAAACAAATAAATTTATAACTCGAATGAAATTTGAGGTTGAACGCAGGGAGCAAGTGTTGCAATTAATCTCAAAGATCACAATATCACCACAAATATGTGCAAGTAAGAATGATATATATATGAAAATCAATGTCAAGGTGAAAAAAAAATGAGGTAAAATGGTGATTTAAATCACCAATTTCCCCAGTAATTATGCTTACAATAATTCTCAAATAACTAAACAATAATGATCAACAAATTATTCCACGTTAGTAAGCAACCAATATAGCCACAGGAACATAGAACTAGTGAAATCAGATGACAGATAAGGCACTCAGATTCCTTAACTAATAGAGGCTCAAGGACCTCTCTTCTTCTCTTCAAGCTTCAAGGAGAGGCACAACAAAGAGGCACAAAGGGCTTCCTAGTGACTAAGTGTAGAGAGGGCACAGCTGAGGGCAAACCCCTTGTTCTATCTTTCTCTCTCTCTCTTTCCTTCTCTTCTTTCTCTCAGAGACTCGGGGTTAGCCGAGTTATCAAGTGGGTAATTGGATCTAGAATAGGGTGTAGGCCTGCGGGTGTGAACGTAGGCGGGCAGTGGATGCTCAGGTAAGCGGGTGAAGGTGCTGGGTGACGAGTCAGTTTTCGCTTTCGAAAATGATTATTAAGAAGATTTATCGTTGTATTTCTAAGTGGTGGAAAAACAACTAATCAAAACAATTAGAATTAAAATTAAACCACTCACAGGAGAGCGGGTTGTGTTCACAAGGAGGTAATGACTTATTTAAACTCACAATTAGGTGGAAATCAAGTTCGCTGAAATATTCATCAAATCAAACAATGCCTATGTAGCTCTGAATGTAAACCTTAAATTTATGGAGAAGTCAAGGGTTGTTCACGTAATTTTAACGTAAGAAAATTATCCATGTGCAAGGGTATGCCATGTACTTTTCACTTGCGTGCATACTAAAATGTAATTCAAAATTAAATGTAATGCATATAGAGATGGATCAATAAGGTTTAACAATTCTCTAGAAGAATAAGAATAAAGCCATAAATTCACCACAAGTTAATTAATCAAAGAAATAAAAAAAATGAATGTTGGCAATGGCAATTCTTGTAAAAAGAAATTCACACAAAAATAGGGGATTATACCTCTCTCCTCCTTGCGCATGGGAGAAAGGCTCATTTGAGGAGCTACTCTGAGAAAAGGTCAGCCAAAGCGAGGCCTTCCCGGCGGTGGCAGCGACGCGTCGTGAGATGGCCTGAGCCGGCTAGACGGAGGAGAGAAGCGACGATGGCAGTGGCTGTCACTGCTGCACTTGCACGCGCGGTTGGAGGCGAGGAGCGGTGCCTGTGAAGAGCGCACGCTCTGTTGCTAGAGGGCTCACGGTTGTGGCTGTGAGGAGGGCACGCTCTACTATTGGAGGGCACGTGGCGGATGCTGCAGGTAGTGGTGCAGCGAGGGAGGCACAGGCAGAGGTGTGCATGCAGAGGGGCGAGCGTGGGAATGGCGCTTGAGGGCGGTGCTGCACGTGGGTGTGCAGCAGGGGTTGAGGCGTGCAGAGGGAAGGCGCACGTGGGCTGGAAGTGGAGGGTTGCTGCTGCGGGTGTGCGGCAGGAGCTGAGGTGTGGGGGGGAGTCGTGCGCTGAGTTGCTAGTGGGCGCGCGCCTGCTGCAGTGGAGGTGCAGTGCCTGTGGGTGGGCTGCTGTGAGGGGCAAGTGCGCGGCGGGTGGCGCTGCTGTAGAAGGTGAAGCGTGGGCCGAGGGTGCTGGAGGGAGGTGGCTACTCTTGGTGATGGATGTGACTAGGGATGGTGCTGGTGGGTGCGGTGGTGATGAAGAAGCGTAGTGATGGGTTCGTTGAGGCTTGCAAACAGAGTAACGAAGGTGATGATGAATATTATCATGCAAAAGAAAAGAAAAGAGAGAATAAAGAGAACGAAGAAAGGAGTTATTTGCGTGGCCGATGAGGCACACACTCACGGTAAGTGGCTGAGCTCACAGGCTTGGCGCGGTGGCCTATCACTCCCCCAGCCCACAATGTGGCGAGGCTCGGCCGTGGAGACCACGGTAGTGGAGTGGAGTGCACAGTGGTGGAGTGGGGCGATGTGTCCAGGAGAATGGTAGCCTCCATCTCTTCCTTATCCCAGTCGAGGAGACTAGATCCACTTCTAGTGCTCCTCCTTGACTGGGATCTTCAATGCGGCAGCTGGAGGAAGAAATGCAGCTGTTCCTCATAGAAGAAGAATAAAATAATAATAAAATATTATGGTTATTTATACACAATCCCTTAACTTTTATGTTAACTTAAAATAATGCATGCAATGCACCTAATTAGTTAACTAATTAAATGAATGCAATTCTAAGTTAATTCTAAATGCATTTAAATATGGATGCCACACATGAATTATGCACTTAAGCTAAAAATATGAATTAATTTAATTACATCCTAATGTATGCTATCTAAATGTTAAAATTAACTTAATGTCGAGGCACTTAAATACTTAAATAGCCCACAAATATGGATAGAAAGCCACACTTAAAATGAGTTTTCATATGGGATTTTGCATATTTCTTCAATCTAATCAATTTTTGCAAAATTCATGTTTCTACAATTAATTTAATTATACCTCCTATACTTATAAGATAAATAGAGTTAATTAGTGAATTTAAAATAATATTTACCTCCCAGCGAACGACTTGGACTCAACTAGTAAAAATTTTCTAAAATGTTAGGTTAATTCGACCCTATACTACTAAACGACACAACTTCGAGTTAACCTAAGTGACTTTTCTCTACTCTTAATTAAGTAAAATTAACTTAATTAACTGAGTTGAGTAAAGAAATGCATCATTTTAATGGCGTCGTTGTCGGGGAGGCAATCCTTTAATTCACTAGAATTTAATGGGTTAATTATCTAAATAGGAGGTATTTGTAATTATATTTCTATCTTTATTCTAAATAGTTGTGTTTTGTTTTGTTTTTGTTTTGTTTTCTGTCTTCTTTTCAGGTTCACCTTCACGGTTAATTTATTAGATTAAGTAAAATTACTTAGGTTATTGTATACTTAGGTATACATCATGTTTAAGTTGCTTAACTTATTAATTAAGGAAATGATTAATAAGATTTCGAGTCCAATTATTAATTAAATTGTTAATAATATTAATTAAATGATAAAATATCATTTTTAACTTATTTTAAGGTACTTTACTAAATATCCCTTATTTTATAATTAACCCTTATATATTCATAACCTTAGCTAATTAACTAGGAAGGCTAGTTAATTAGGGTTAATTAGAGATCATGATGAGTTTCTCATCATACCCCCAAGTCAAAGTTTTGCTAGTCACTAGCAAAATTAACTAAGACTATGATGATTTAAAGCACTTGGGTTTAAATTATTATAAATAGTAACTATGTAGAGGAAAGCTTAGGTCAGAAATTTTTGAGTTTAATATAAATGATTAGCATATGTGAAATTTTTTTTACTTAGACTTATACTTATAACATTTTCAAAACACACTTAAAACTATTTTGTTAACAAGAATTTTATTCAAAATTAGAATTCTTTAAAAATCTCTTAATCCTTGTAACTATTCTTAACTCAAATTAGAATATAGAGTATTTTAAGGAAACAAAACTTAAGAATTATGAATTAAATTTTAACTCAAAAACTCAATAGAATTAAGTTGATCCTTTATTTATGATATTTGACTTTTATCAATATAAGTTTAAGCAAATTAATTAGATACTCATTATTAATCAAACTTAGAGTAGTAAAACTCTAATTTACTAGCCTACAGCACTAAGAATATGTTACGAACGGGCACTCCAGACGTCTTTTAAGACGTTTGGGAGGTGGCCCAGACGTCCTGCCAGACGTCTGGAATCACTTACAGACGTCGGACCAGACGTCTGGGATCATTTCCAGACGTCTGGAAATCGGTTATTTTGGCACGCTGCTGTTCGTCTGCGCGCCTGAGCGCGCAGACCTGCGTTTCTCTCTCTCTCCCTCTTTTTCCCTCTCTCCTGCAGCCGCAGACGGCTCTGCCGCGTTCTCTCTCTCCTCCTCGCACGGCCTTAAAAGGGCCACGCCTCTCCCTCACTCCCGTCACCTCCGCCTCCTTCCTCTTCTCCTTCAGCCAGTGTGCGAGAGCGTGCGCGAGAGCGAGCGCGAGGGTGCAGCGGCAGTGGCGACAGCCGCAGCGGGCGCAGGAGGAGGTGCTGCGCGGGGGAGGAAGCGCTCGGCCGTGAGGGCGAGCTCGCCGGGGCTGCTAGGGCCGGTCGGCGGGGGGCGTAGTGGGCGTCGAGCGACGTGGGAGGACTGCTGCGGCTCGAGCAGCAGGCGGAGCACTCGCAGCGCGGCCGTGCGTTGCGAGAGGAGGGCGAGTGGCGCCTTGGTTCTGGAACATTTTCCAGAATCAGACGTCTGTGCCTCTAGCCAGACGACTTGAACGATGTTTGGAACTCTTTGCGGGTACGTCTTTTCGGACCGACTTCGGTCCCCTTTGAGTTTGTTATGGTTTTTATGACGTTTTCCCGCAACCTAGTTAGCGCAAGTTTCGGGGACGAAACTTCCTTTGAGTTTGTTATATTATTACGAACGGGCGCTCTAGACATCTTTTAAGACGTCTGGGAGGTGGCCCAGACATCGTGCCAGACGTCTGGAATCACTTATAGACGTCGGACCAGACGTCTGGGATCATTTCCAGACATCTGGAAATCGGTTATTTTGGCACGCTGCTGTTCGTCTGCGCGCTTAAGCATGCAGACCTGCGTTTCTCTCTCTCTCCCTCTTTTTCCCTCTCTCCTGCGGCCGCAGATGCCTCTGCCATGTTCTCTCTCTCCTCCTCGTGCGGCCTTAAAAGGGCCACGCCTCTCCCTCACTCCCGTCACCTCCGCCTCCTTCCTCTTCTCCTTCAGCCAGTGCGCGAGAGCGAGCGCGAGGGTGCAGCGGCGGCGGTGACAGCTGCGGTGGGTGCGGGAGGAGGTGCTACGTGGGGGAGGAAGCGCTCGGCCGTGAGGGCGAGCTCGCCGGGGCTACTAGGGCCGGCCGGCGGGGGCGTAGCGGGCGCGGAGCGACGTGGGAGGACTGCTGCGGCTCGAGCAGTAGGCAGAGCACTCGCAGCGCGGCCGTGCGTCGCGAGCGGAGGGCGAGTGGCGCCCTGGTTCTGGAACATTTTCCAGAATCAGACGTCTGTGCCTCTAGCCAGACGACTTGAACGACGTCTGGGAGACTATCCAGACGTCTGAAAGGTAAGTTTTTCCGTCTTCTTCCTTCCCTTCGATTGACCGTACTAAGAGAGAGAGGAAATGGGTACGCGCAGGGTCGGAGATTCGCATCCAACGCGAATCAGACGTCTGGCTCCAGTGCCAGATGGCGGGAACGACTTCCAGACGTCCTAGGTGACCATCGAACGTCTGGGAACTAGGACAGACGCCCCCGCAGGCTTCTGGACGTCTGATAGCCCACACAGAGCGAGGTAATTCCCTTATCCACTTTTTAAGACGTCTGGAAGAAGTTCCAGACGTCTGATTTTACACTGTTTCGTCGTTTTCGACCCGTTTCGGGCCCGTTCGGGCTCCGTTTTCCTCGTTTCGAGTTGCGTTCCTTTCGGAATTACATCCTCTACCTGTCTACAGTAGCTGTATACTATTTTGAGAAGTTCCTTGTGTTTGATCCTTGTGGTAGGACCCCGTTCCGTTGCAGTCTCGGGGGTTGCGGAGGCACGCGGGATTCCCGACCACACCCCCAGTTCGCCTGTTGTAATCGGTAGAGTGGCTTTAAGTATAATCTGTTAAATTATGAAACCATAAATAAAACCTAGGACATTGCATGAATCCTAGGAATGAGAAATAGATTAAATGGTAGATTCCTAGGGTGTTGCATGAATCCTAGGGCTGGAAAACTAGATTGTATGATAGATCCTAGGATATGGCATGAATCCTAGGATGGGAAAACTAGTGGAATGTATGAATACTGCAGTCTTGGAAAATGTGGAAAGGAAATAATAGCTGCCTGTGAATTAAATTAACAGCTGCCTGTTATGAATAAATGAACATGATTAAGAGTATGGGATGTATGAACGTGAAACTGGAATGTCCTGAGTTAAAGAGCTGGAACCCTACGGGGAATTAGGAGTAGAACTCCTGGAAAGTGAATGGAATAGAATTGGGGAAGTGAGCTGGCCCTTGAGTACGGAGTACCAAGGAGAGCGACTGTCCCCCCCGTTTAGTGCAGAGCGGAGCCAGCCGCCCTAGGGACCCGGGGTTAGGACTGGCCACTCTGTACCGACTTGCTGGCCCTCGTGTACGTAGTACCAAGGAGAGCTACTAGTGTAGGGAGGTACTAGCTACCCCACAGGCCCCGGGGTTCTGCTAGCCTCCCACACCGACTTGTTAGGCCCACTGGGGCAGACCAGGGTAATCAGGCGAGGGTGCACGGACTGTGGAGGGGCAAGGCCCCTGTTTGGTTACTGTGGAGGGGTTGGACCCCTGTTACTGAGGGGGCTCTGCCCTGTACTGGTTTCGTGCTGTGCTTTGGGCGCACCCGTTAACGGAAACAACTGACCGCGTGCCAGTGCGGGTTAGCTACCCGTGCGTTTACCGCGCGTGCCGTAGTCACCGTTACGTCTGTCAGTGACCTTGGGGTGGTTGACCGAGAGTAGGATCACCACGGGGGACTCTCCCGACCAGGAGAGCACCACGTGCTACTTCTACTGTTCGGAAAAGACTGCAATCAAGATCGTTCCCACGAGGAACATTCGAGATCAAGTGAGGGATCTGAGAAATAGATAAATTGTGAAACAATAGAAAGACGTAAATAAAGGAAGAAAGGAAATTTAAAACAGCTACTGTACACTTTACTGTTTCTTTAGTTTAGCTGCCACTCTACTCAGCGTTTTGCTGATGTGTTACACTCGTTACCTTTCAGGACCAGGTGTTGAGCAGCCAGGGTCAGCGGCTGCAGAGGACGCTGGGCCGAGTAGGGTCCAGTAGAGTTACCACTGTTCTCTTGTACCTCTTTTTGTTCCGTTATAGTGAGTAGTTCTTGTTTCTGCTGTACTTTTCTTTACCTGCAGTTCATATTATGTTATGAATGTTGTTCTACTGTTGTGGTGGTATATACTGTAGTGGTTTCTTTCCTTACTGCTGTATTTCCTTACTGTTAGTTATATTCATGCTGAACGTGGTTTATTTTACTGCTCTTTTGGTTACTTCCTCGTTGGATGACTAGGTCTTGGGATTAGTCGAGCCGGTCCGCTTCTCGTGTCTCGTAGGGACTCGGGAATCGGGTCGTTACAAGTACTGTGGCATTATTTGAGCTGGGAATCGGGTCGTTACAAGATGGTATCAGAGCAAGGTCGTCCCGAGAAGTGAATCAACTGACTGGAAAATAACCAATTCACATGTCTATAACTAGAGTAGCCACCACAACATATCTTTTGACATGAGCTCTTAGACATTTCCGTTCGGTATTGTTCCGTAGTGACGTGTTCCGTTTTGTTTCGCGTCTCCTTGCAGGAGATGCCTCGTCGTGGGACCAGTGAGGCGGGCCGCGGGCGTGGCCGAGGACGAGGTCGGCGAGGTGGGCGTCCCGTTACTGACACCCCAGTGGACCAGCCACTACTCCCTGGCGTGCAGGCCCAGGACCTCGCCCGGCTGATACGAGACATTGTCCGTGAGGAGCTCCACCCACCGCCCCGAGCACCTCACCCTGGGGTTGCGGAGGGGGAGTCCTCTGTGGGACCACTCGACGGACGTGGCGCTGGACACGGGGGAGGGGATGGGCCGCCGCAGCCCCCACCTTCCTCTGATACTTTAGTGCACGAGGCACCTTCGCCTGGAGGTGCACCAGCACCTCCCCTACAGCGCCACTTCGAGCTCTTCGGGCAGTTCCGGAAGCTGAAGCCCCCCTCCTTCAAGGGGGATGAGGACCCGACCGAGGCAGAGGACTGGCTTGAGCAGTTGGAGAAGATTTTCGACACCCTTCGCCCCCCGGTGGAGTGCCGCGTGGCCTTTGCCACGTACCAGCTGGAGAGTGAAGCACACAGGTGGTGGAGGGCGATCCGGGGACAAGAGAGGGACGAGCCGACCTGGGACCGGTTCGTCGCCCTCTTCTGCGAGCAGTACTTCCCCCAGACGTGGCAGGACCAGAGGAGGCGGGAGTTCCACACTCTCCGCCAAGGGACGATGACCGTGAGCGCGTACCGCATGCGTTCCCTGGAGCTGTCCCGCTTTGCAGCGACAGCGGTAGCTACTGAGGAGGAGCGCCTTTGGAGGTTCACCGTGGGGCTCCGGCCTGCGATTCGGGGGTATGTCAAACCCCTGAAGCTGCCTACGTTTTCGAGGGTGGTGGAGGCAGCTATGACTTACGAGGAGACCAACCCGTCCGCGCGAGACACTGACGGCGGGCGGAAGAGGCCCTTTCAGCCAGACTTTTCACAGGGCCGACGAGAGAGGAGACACGTGGCGTCCGCAGGAGAGCCGTCATGTTTTACAGGGCCATCAGTGGCCTTTGGGGGCCCTCGACAGGGGCCAGTCGCCAGCACTGGACCCCCGCCCAGCCGACAGCAGGGACCCACAGAGGGCGGGAGTCGGGTTCCCCTCTGTTACCAGTGTGGCCAGCCGGGCCACATCAGGAGGGATTGCTCGTCTAGGGCAGGAGGTCAGCAGATACTTCCCGCGCAGAGCACTGGAGGGCATGCAGGAGGCCGCGGTTCCCAGGCACAAGGAGGAGGACAGTAGTCGCGAGGAGGGTACCGGCCAGCACCTACTCGTCCGACGCAGAGTGTGGCTACTTCGTCCGCACCTAGAGCTGAGGGGCGTATCAACGCCCTAACACACAGGGACGCCAGAGCTTCGGGATCGGTGGTAGCAGGTATGGTTTCAGTTTCCGGCAGACTCGTTTACACGCTTTTCGATTCCGGCGCTACGCACTAGTTTGTCGCAACCAGTTTCGCAGTTAGTTTGGACCGGGATTATACACTGTTAGAGAATCCGTTCATAATTAGAGGTCCGAGTGGTCAGCTGTTTGTAGCTGAGGAGGTGTACACGGATTGCGAGGTCAGCGTCGGGGGACATAGCCTGCCAGCTGACCTGATTATGTTACAGTTGGAGGACTTTGGAGTGATTCTGGGGATGGATTGGCTGTCCGCTTACCACGCCTTGGTGGATTATTTTGAGAGGAAGATCGCCTTCTCCATTCCGAAATTGCCTTCTTTCGAGTTTCATGGACAGCCAGTGGACGGAGGTTTCAGGTGCATTTCGGCACTTCGGGCGGCGAGACTTTTGAGCCAGGGGTGTGAGGGTTTCCTAGCTTGTGTGGTGGCAAAGCCCAGGCCTATGGCAGATTTCCAGAGCATCTCGGTCGTCAAAGAGTACCCTGACGTGTTTCCAGACGAGTTACCAGGACTACCGCCCGAGCGTGAGATTGAGTTTGAGATCTCACTAGTACCAGGGACCAGCCCCATCTCCACCGCGCCATACAGGATGGCACCGCTTGAGCTGCGAGAGCTCAAGTCTCAGTTACAGGACCTTTTGGAGAAAGGTTTCGTGAGGCCCAGTGCATCTCCCTGGGGAGCCCCGGTATTGTTTGTGAAGAAGAAGGATGGTACCCTCGCCTTTGTGTGGACTACCGACAGCTGAATAGGGTCACCATCAAGAACAGATATCCGCTGCCGAGGATCGAAGACTTGTTTGACCAGTTGCAGGGTGCCACGGTGTTTTCCAAGATCGACTTGAGGTCTGGATACCACCAGTTGAGGATCAGGGAGACCGACGTCTCCAAGACAGCTTTCCGCACCCTGTACGGACACTACGAGTTTTTGGTCATGCCGTTTGGGCTGACCAATGCCCCCGCTGCTTTCATGGATCTGATGAACCGGGTGTTTAGACCATACTTGGACCAGTTCGTGGTGGTTTTCATAGACGATGTACTCGTCTATTCTAGAGATTGGATGCAGCACGGATAGCATTTGCGGATGGTTCTGGACACTCTGAGACGACGAAGGCTGTACGCCAAGTACAGCAAGTGCGAGTTCTGGTTGAGGGAGGTGACCTTCTTAGGTCATGTGATCTCTGGAGACGGCTTGGCGGTGGACCCAGCCAAGGTCGAGGCAGTACTCAGGTGGGAGAGACCACGTTCAGTCACTGAGATTCGTAGTTTCCTGGGACTGGCAGGCTACTACAGACGATTCATCAGAGGATTTTCACAGATTGAGCGTCCTATGACACAGTTGACCCGGAAGGACGTGCCCTTCGCTTTGACAGATGCCTATGAGGCGTGTTTTCTGGAGCTGAAGGAGAGGTTGACCTCGGCTCCCGTGCTCACCATCCCTGACAGTAGTGGCGGGTTCGTTGTGTACACGGATGCCTCCTTGCAGGGGTTAGGAGGTGTGCTCATGCAGAGGGGTCACGTTGTCGCTTACGCTTCGCGACAACTGAAGCCCCATGAGCATACCAACCCTACCCACGACCTAGAGTTGGCAGCTGTTGTCTTCGCGCTGAAGACTTGGAGGCACTACTTGTACGGTGAGACCTTCGAAATTTTCACAGATCACAAGAGCCTCAGATACCTTTTTGATCAGAAGGAGCTCAACATGAGACAGAGACGTTGGTTGGAGCTCCTGAAGGACTACGACTGCAGAATCTCCTACCACCCGGGAAAGGCCAATGTGATGGCTGATGCCTTGAGCCGTAAGGCTCCCGCACACTTGGCCAGTCTACAGTTACAGAGTTGGAGCCTTTTGGAGGAGGTGGGCAGTTGGCGACCTCTAGAGTTACGAGGGTACTGTGGGGTAGTGATGGTGACATGGCAGACTAGGCCAGAGCTGATAGACCGCATCATCACAGGACAGATGGCCAATCCGTACTTGCAGACCTTGCGCGACAGAGTACTGTCGGGAGACCCGGGGGACTTCTCTTTCGTAGACCAGGTGTTGCGTTTGAGGGGACGGTTGTGCGTTCCCAGAGACGAGGAGCTATTGAGAGAGCTCCTGACTGAGGCACACGGTTCCAGATTCACCATACATCCCGGAAACAGGAAGATATACCACGACTTGAGACGCGAGTTTTGGTGGAGGGGGATGAAGAGGGATGTGGGTGAATTCGTGCAGCAGTGCTTAGTGTGCCAGCAGGTGAAAGCCGAGCATCAGAGGCCTGCAGGGCTGCTACAACCGCTTCCAGTGCCAGAGTGGAAGTGGGAGAGCATCACCATGGACTTGGTGGTGGGCTTACCTGTTACCCAGTGGGGACACGACGCAGTCTGGGTAATAGTGGATAGACTAACGAAGACGGCGTGATTCTTGCCGATCTGAGTCACTTTGGGACCAGCACAGTTGGCAGAGAAGTATATCCGGGATGTGGTACGACTACACGGAGTTCCGTGGGAGATCGTATCCGACCGGGATACCCGCTTTACGTCCCAGTTTTGGGCTGAGTTTCAGTAGGCCTTGGGGATGCGGTTGAGGTTTAGTACAGCTTACCACCCCCAGACGGACGGACAATCTGAGCGCACGATACAGACACTTGAGGACCTTTTGCGTGCCTGTGTACTGGACTAGAGGGGCTCTTGGGAGGAGCACCTACCCCTGGCGGAGTTTGCATACAACAACAGTTATCACTCGAGCATCGGCATGGCTCCCTATGACGCTCTGTACGGACGGAAGTGTACGGCACCCTTGAGTTGGGTTGAGGTCGGGACCAAGTGGGAGGTTGGCCCCAGGTTGATCCGGTAGAGTCAGGAGGTAGTCGAGCAGATCCACAGGCGACTCCGCACTGTTAGGAGCAGACAGAAGAGCTACGCGGATCGGAGACGCAGAGAGGTGCAGTTTGAGGTTGGGGACCACGTCTTTCTTCATGTTTCGCCCATGAAGGGCCTACAGCGGTTTGGGGTGAGAGGGAAGCTCGCGCCGAGGTTTGTGGGGCCCTTTGAGGTCTTGGAGCGGGTTGGACCCGTTGCTTACAGGCTTGCCCTCCCCCTGCAGCTTTCTGGTGTGCACGACGTGTTCCACGTGTCCAACCTCAGGAAGTACGTAGCCGATACCAGTCACGTACTGAGTCACGAGAGCGTCGAGGTGGGCGATGACCTGACCTACCCCGAGCGGCCAGTGCAGATTCTAGATCGTGCCGTCCGCAGTTTGAGACGAAAGAAAGTACCCCTGGTAAAGGTTTTGTGGAGGAGCCAGCGGTACGAGGAGGCTACCTGGGAGCCTGAGGCGGCAATGCGGGAGCGGTACCCGGAACTCTTTGCGGGTACGTCTTTTCGGACCGACATCGGTCCTCTTTGAGTTTGTTATGGTTTTTATGACGTTTTCCCGCAACCTAGTTAGCGCAAGTTTCGGGGACGAAACTTCCTTTGAGTTTGTTATATTATTACGAACGGGCGCTCTAGACATCTTTTAAGACATCTGGGAGGTGGCCCAGACATCGTGCCAGACGTCTGGAATCACTTATAGACGTCGGACCAGACGTCTGGGATCATTTCCAGACATCTGAAAATCGGTTATTTTGGCACGCTGCTGTTCGTCTGCGCGCTTAAGCATGCAGACCTGCGTTTCTCTCTCTCTCCCTCTTTTTCCCTCTCTCCTGCGGCCGCAGATGCCTCTGCCACGTTCTCTCTCTCCTCCTCGTGCGGCCTTAAAAGGGCCACGCCTCTCCCTCACTCCCGTCACCTCCGCCTCCTTCCTCTTCTCCTTCAGCCAGTGCGCGAGAGCGAGCGCGAGGGTGCAGCGGCGGCGGTGACAGCTGCGGTGGGTGCGGGAGGAGGTGCTGCGTGGGGGAGGAAGCGCTCGGCCGTGAGGGCGAGCTCGCCGGGGCTACTAGGGCCGGCCGGCGGGGGCGTAGCGGGCGCGAAGCGACGTGGGAGGACTGCTGCGGCTCGAGCAGTAGGCAGAGCACTCGCAGCGCGGCCGTGCGTCGCGAGCGGAGGGCGAGTGGCGCCCTGGTTCTGGAACATTTTCCAGAATCAGACGTCTGTGCCTCTAGCCAGACGACTTGAACGACGTCTGGGAGACTATCCAGACGTCTGAAAGGTAAGTTTTTCCGTCTTCTTCCTTCCCTTCGATTGACCGTACTAAGAGAGAGAGGAAATGGGTACGCGCAGGGTCGGAGATTCACATCCAACGCGAATCAGACGTCTGGCTCCCGTGCCAGACGGCGGGAACGACTTCCAGACGTCCTGGGTGACCATCGGACGTCTGGGAACTAGGATAGACGCCCCCGCAGGCTTCTGGACATCTGAGAGCCCACGCAGAGCGAGGTAATTCCCTGATCCACTTTTTAAGACGTCTGGAAGAAGTTCCAGACGTCTGATTTTACACTGTTTTGTCATTTTCGACCCGTTTCGGGCCCGTTCGGGCTCTGTTTTCTGCGTTTCGAGTTGCGTTCTTTTTGGAATTACATCCTCTACCTGTCTACAGTAGCTGTATACTATTTTGAGAAGTTCCTTGTGTTTGATCCTTGTGGTAGGACCCCGTTCCGTTGCAGTCTCGAGGGTTGCGGAGGCACGCGAGATTCCCGACCATGCCCCCAGTTCGCCTGTTGTAATCGGTAGAGTGGCTTTAAGTATAATCTGTTAAAATTTGAAACCATAAATAAAACCTAGGACATTGCATGAATCCTAGGAATGAGAAATAGATTGAATGGTAGATTCCTAGGGTGTTGCATGAATCCTAGGGCTGGAAAACTAGATTGTATGATAGATCCTAGGATATGGCATGAATCCTAGGACGGGAAAACTAGTGGAATGTATGAATACTGCAGTCTTGGAAAATGTGGAAAGGAAATAATAGCTGCCTGTGAATTAAATTAACAGCTGCCTGTTATGAATAAATGAACATGATTAAGAGTATGGGATGTATGAACGTGAAACTGGAATGTCCTGAGTTAAAGAGCTGGAACCCTACGGGGAATTAGGAGTAGAACTCCTGGAAAGTGAATGGAATAGAATTGGGGAAGTGAGCTGGCCCTTGAGTACGGAGTACCAAGGAGAGCGACTGTCCCCCCTGTTTAGTGCAGAGCGGAGCCAGCCGCCCCAGGGACCCGGGGTTAGGACTGGCCACTCTGTACCGACTTGCTGGACCTCGTGTACGTAGTACCAAGGAGAGCTACTAGTGTAGGGAGGTACTAGCTACCCCACGGGCCCCGGGGTTCTGCTAGCCTCCCACACCGACTTGTTAGGCCCACTGGGGCAGACCAGGGTAATCAGGCGAGGGTGCACGGACTGTGGAGGGGCAAGGCCCTTGTTTGGTTACTGTGGAGGGGTTGGACCCCTGTTACTGAGAGGGCTCTGCCCTGTACTGGTTCCGTGCTGTGCTTTGGGCGCACCCGTTAACGGAAACAACTGACCGCGTGCCAGTGCGGGTTAGCTACCCGTGCGTTTACCGCGCGTGCCGTAGTCACCGTTACGTCTGTCAGTGACCTTGGGGTGGTTGACCGAGAGTAGGATCACCACGGGGGACTCTCCCGACCAGGAGAGCACCACGTGCTACTTCTACTGTTCGGAAAAGACTGCAATCAAGATCGTTCCCACGAGGAACATTCGAGATCAAGTGAGGGATCTGAGAAATAGATAAATTGTGAAACAATAGAAAGACGTAAATAAAGGAAGAAAGGAAATTTAAAACAGCTACTGTACACTTTACTGTTTCTTTAGTTTAGCTGCCACTCTACTCAGCGTTTTGCTGACGTGTTACACTCGTTACCTTTGAGGACCAGGTGTTGAGCAGCCAGGGTCAGCGGCTGCAGAGGACGCTGGGCCGAGTAGGGTCCAGTAGAGTTACCACTGTTCTCTTGTACCTCTTTTTGTTCCATTATAGTGAGTAGTTCTTGTTTCCACTGTACTTTTCTTTACCTACAGTTCATATTATGTTATGAATGTTGTTCTACTGTTGTGGTGGTATATACTGTAGTGGTTTCTTTCCTTACTGCTGTATTTCCTTACTGTTAGTTATATTCATGCTGAATGTGGTTTATTTTACTGCTCTTTTGGTTACTTCCTCGTTGGATGACTAGGTCTTGGGATTAGTCGAGTCGGTCCGGTTCTCGTGTCTCATAGGGACTTGGGAATCGGGTCGTTACAGAATAACTTCTAGACCTAGGATTCTATCAATTATTCTCCTTTAGGTCTCAATTTAAAATCTTCAAAACCCAATTTCTTAGGCTTCGCTGCCAAATACCAAGGTTCAGTAGCTATGATTTTAAAACATCTGTGCTTAGTGAAAAGATTTTTCCTAAAGGCATCCAAAGTTGCAAAAACCCAGATCTTAAGACATCAATTTCCAATCCCAATTATTCCAATTCAAGCCTTTGGCTTGGCCTTACTCAAGTTTGGTTACTTTCTCCTCACCAGTTTTCTATCCCGAGGTCAACACTTTTTGTGTATATCTCCCTGGTGGACCACTGGATCTCTTATTCCTAATATTTTTATCTCCATATTTTTTCCCATTTTTTCTATAGGTTAGAACACTCATTTGTAGCGAGGTGTTCTTTTTATTTGATGGAAAGAAGGGTAGCATCTATTTGTAACGAGATGCTTTTATTTATATGGAAAAACTGCATAAGCACCCATTTGTAACGAGGCACTTAATTGCAGGGTGTTTTATTTATTTTTTTTCTTTTTTTCTTTTTCTTTTCCCCCTTCTCATTTTTCTTACTAACTTTATTCTCCAAATCCTTTTTCTATGTGAGTGGCACATCCTTCACCCTTTCAAGAACCGCCCCGCGGAAATCCTTGGACTAAAGAGGATTCAGAATCGATCTCTTAACCTCTATGTTTTTGCGGTCTCAGATGCTAACAAGACAATTCTATGTGTGTGAATTTAGATGTTTAGGTTACTTAGCTCTCAAACCAGAGCTTGGACAACAAAGCCCTTCACTCTTAGGTTCTTCAAATTCTTAGTTTCCTCCTATAGGATCCGTCAAGACAAAATTTGCCAAGTCTAGTTATTTATCTTTAGCTTGAAAGTCTTGTAAACTAAAATTCTACTAAGTCTCTATTTAATTAACTCTGAATATCTGGCCTTTTTAGTTAACTTTATGACAAAATCAAAATTTCAAAAAGCAAAAGGATTACTTAATCTAATTGATTAGAAAGTTATAATTTAATTCCAAAACTTAAGTTTAAATCGTAATACACTTAGTTTCTTAATTCAAGGTAAGAATAGAAAAATAAATCTTTAAAAGATTTAAAGATTTCTAATTAAAATAAAATCTTATTTTTAAAATTTTAAAACAAAATTATGTTTTTACAAAATGTTTAAGTAAAAATCTAATTAAGAATTGAATGCTCTTAAATACTCTATCTATATACATTTTAATTTCTGACCTAAAAGAAAATTAAACTCTTAATTATAATATATATTTATTTTTTCTTCTTTTCTTCTTTAGAAAAAATGAATATACCCCGCTTATTATTTTTATGAATTTTCATTTTCAAATTTTTGTATTTATATATTTTTGTTTTTAATTTTTTTTTCAAAATTTTTCAAAATTTATGAAATTTTTTATTTTTTAAGATTTTTATCATTTTTAGAATTTCTATTTTTTTAAATTTTGTGGATATTTAATTTTTATGTGTTTTTTTAATTTTAACCCACACTTAAAGTAAATATTGCAGTTCAACATCCCCCAACCCAAGATTTTACAATGTCCTCTTTGTAAGAAGGGTGAAAAGATATTACACTTCATTTAGTATAGGGTGATGGAAGGAGTTGAATAGAGGGGATCAAAGGATCTCTGTGCAGACGATTTCAAGTCTGACCAAAGGTTAGAGTGGTTAGTCGGACTAAATGAAGGTAATCAGTGAAATATGAAGTGAAAGTCCAAAGTAAGTGTAGAAGAAAATCAAAAGGTAAAAACAGGAAATAGCTATGTACAAGTGCTAAGTTTTACGCCTTCAGCTAGGCGTAAACCCTAGTAAAGAACTTCTAAAAAGAATAAGTATATGGTAAAAACAAAAGAGTTATGAAAGAACTGATTCAAAAATAGAAAACAGATTAAACCACCTGGTTACAACTCGTTCAAAAATTGCCTAGAATAGATCTCGCAGAACCCAAAATCAGATTCTTGTGAAAAATCTTAAAAAGATCAGAGTGAATCTTGTGAAGATTAGATCTGATTTAGGTTGAGATGTAGAATATTAAAGATTAAGGCAATTCAAGAAATGTTTCCACCAAGTTTAGAAGATCAGCAGGGTCAGTTTTGATTCTCAATAATAGGTGGGTCATTTTGACACAAAATAGGCTGTTGATGCGGGTTTGGTGGATTATTTTCAGGGAGTACAGAGGATGGGTTATGATTAGAATCAAAGGCCTGATTAAGGAAATGAACTTGGCTTTGATTTTACCTAGGATTTTGCAGATTCCTAGGATTCGGAATTGGCTAAGATGGAAGGGTACTTAGCTGACGAGATTCAGCCAAAAGCGTGATCTGATTTCGTAAATCAGCCAACTCTACCTTACATTGCCTATGGATCTTAGCGAGAGCTTCAACATTTTGTCGCTGACTCTCTGACATAGCTCTCAAAATTTGGTCTAGATGCGTATCTCTATTTGGCCCTACGGGGTTTTGTGAACCCACGTAAAATGGCCTCACATTGTGTTGCTGAGGGGGCAATGGAGGTGGGTTAAAATGGGTCTGATTCGGATAATTTGGTCGTCGATTTTGATTTTGATCAGCCCAAGAGAAATTTGGGTGGCTTCTCCATCCAGGATTATAGGAATTTGAATAAGGGTTTGGTCTTGGAGTGTTTTCCTAGATGGAGTGTAAACCTAAAAGATATGGCACGTTTTTTGCAATAGGAAAGGGTGGTGAAAAGGGTGGGTAAGATTGTGGGACAAAGGTCCCTCCTTCGGTTGGTGAAGGAGTGGATAGAAAACCCAAGGAAGATGGATCTCTAGAATCCAAATTATTCACAAATTCCCTCCATGCAGGAATTTGCGAAACAGGTAAATACACAGGATTCATAGCAAGTAGAGGCGTAAGAGTCTTCATTGTATTTCTGACCTCGTCGAGATGCTTTGCTACGATATTGACTTTGTCCAATTTTTCTGCAATTATCTCTAAATCCTTTGAACTGGACGGGTTACCGATCTCGTGAATGCCCTTGTGCAGATTTTGATGATTTAAATTTGTGCCCCGCGTAAATTGTGACATAGATGCGTTATTGATCGAGTTTTCTGCCATCCCTTCAAATAATTCTTAGGCGGATTCTGCATCGCGATTAGGAAATTCCCTCCACAAGAGGCATCAACTAGATTGCGAATGCCCTCTTGTAAACCATAGTAGAAGATGTGCATGAGTTGCCAACGAGGGATGTCATGATGTGGGCATTTCCTTTGCAATTCATGAAAACGTTCCCACGCTTCATGAATTGGTTCTCCTTGGTTTTGATTGAAAGTAGTAATAGCTCGCCTTAAAGCATTAGTTCGACCAATAGGAAAGAATTTCTTTAGAAAAGCATATTCGAGTTCAGCCCAAGTTGAGATTGGTCTTGCTATAGTTCTATACCAATAAGCAGCTTTGTCTTTAAGGATAAAAGAGAACATTTTCATAAGTAGGATTTCCCTATTTTGATTTCGAGGTCCAAGAGTTTGAGATAGATTCTTTAGATCTTCTATGTGTTGAAATGGATCCTCGGATGCAAATCCCTGAAAATGAGGGATTAGACCTATAATATTCGACTTCAATTCAGGATCATTCTCCCCAATAGGTATCCTAACATTAGGCTCTACTTGTGCATTAGATGGGTTGTAGTAATCTCTAAGTAGAGGCCTTGGACGAGGGATCGGTACATCATGGATTTCAAAACTCACCTCAGGTTGAGGTGGAGGACGAGTTTGAAGAGTCTGTAAATTATTTAAGGCTGCCATTAATAGATTGATCTATCTAGTCTCCTCAAGCATCCTAAGATTCTGGCTCAGGAGCGCCTTATGAACATCAAAAGGTGGCATCTCCCCCTGACTAGAAGAAGAAGGTATATCGGGATTTAGATTCTGCATTTGATCCATAGAAGTAGATGAATAAGACGGGAAAACCATTGGTTGCTTATTTGCAACCGGCCTAGGATCACCTGTCAATGATGGTGCAAGAGGCGGATGCAAGGATCACCTCCCATCCATAAAATGAAAAATAATGTGCAAAGGCACATGCACACCATCGATAGAAACAGCGGCACAAAAACCCGCAAAACAGTGCAATGACGCGGGTTTTACTCTTCTTTCAGAGGAAAGAGGAGATTCCTCGGATACTCAAAATTAATTTGATGCAAATAAATAGAGTAACAATATCAAAATACGTATCCTAATCTATGTCTATGCAGGTGCGTAACCTTAAGGCTCAAAGGTCTAAGGTCTAAGATCGAGATTGCTCACTATTGGCTCCCCAGGGCTCTAGTAGTGAGACAAACTTGTTGATCTTCGACCAAAGCCCTAAGAGGTGCAAAGAGGAGGGATAGAAAAATAGACTCGTGTGACTCTAGTGATCGCACTGTGTGAGTGATAGCATGCAACAGACGATAGCGATAAAACCCGCATGCATTCTGCAATCATATTTAGTCACAATTTTTAATTTCCTCTTTTTGGTTAATCTTTTACAAAAATATATCAACTAAAATTCAATGGCCGCTTTTTAGATCTTTTCAAACAAAAATATATGGTCTTTTTAAATCTCTAAGGACAGGGATCTACGTGGATTTTCTCATGTTTTCCTGCTGATGCGAGAAAAATAGTAAAAATTCCCGAGTCAGATTCACACTAATACTAGCAAAAAATGCACTCCTAAGAGTGTATGCCTATGATATGTTGCTGCTAGTCATAAAAAGATATATTTTTGTATTTTTTAATTTTTAATGCAACAAATCAAACTACTCTAAAGACTAAGAATAGAAATACTTACAACAAAAATAGCAAAACAAAAATAGAATCCCGCCTTCTCCTGAGATTACCCACGAAGGTGAACCTGAAAAGAAGATAGAAAACAAAACAAAAACAAAACAAAACACAACTAATTAGAATAAAGACAGAAATATAATTACAAATACCTCCTATTTAGACAATTAACCCATTAAATTCTAGTGAATTAAAGGAGCTTTGAGCTTTTGCACCTCTTCTAAAGCTTCTGAGAGCCTCAAAACCTCCACTAGCAGATGCAGAACTTCTACAGAACTCATTTAGACCTTTAGCAAGTGAGAAAGTCGAGCTGTGGACTCTGTGAAATATTATCTCTACTTCCAGGTAGTGTTTAACTCGTAGGAACACCCTAGATTCACTTTTAAAATTGAAGAGGAAAACATCCTCTTAACCTAAAATTGGCCCTGTAACCTTGTAGAGCTACCTTAGAGCTTTCCATCAAGCTTTGAATCGATTGATTTGGAGCTCTGAGTAGAGAGAAATCCTCAGTTGAAGTTGGGTCTGGGGGGGGGAAACATAGTCCCACATCGGCAAGTGACGAGCGGGCGCCTTAGTATAAAACATTTTTGTTGCATGGGCTTCTTAGTCGTCAGCCCTTGGTGCACGGTTACGAATGAGCATTTGATCTGAGCATGTGTGTGTGTGTGCGGGCATGTGTGCGCCCGAGTGGGTGTGTGTGAATGTGTGGCCCTGGGGGGGCGAGGCCTGGGAGGCATTAAGCCGGTTTGGCTCGAAACTCTGAATCAGAAATAAATCGAACCATAATTGAACCAGGCGAGGACTTAGTAGGGTTTGGTCCCACCCTGCAAAGGGTGTTGCATATCCCCAAAAAGTCTGAGCCGCAAACAAATAACAAATTTTTGGTTGAAGAGAAAAACCTGGTTTGGTTCAGCTAAAGGTTAAGGAAGGAAGGTTCAGAGGAAGAAGTGCTAAGGTTTAGTAGCTAAGGAATCTAAGGAAAGGGAAGGAAGAGAGGAAACAGAAGAAGGACTCGAAAGAGAAGGAAAGAAAGAAGATAAGGCATAAAGGCTGAAGGTTAACAGGCATGAAGACTAAGGAGGAGGCTTAAGGAAATACTAAGGGAGAAGAAGAAGGCTGAACAGGAGAAGAAAGAAAAGAAGCTCGAGGGAATAAGAGAGAAATAAAAAGAGAGAGAAAAAAATAAAGGATAAATAGAATAAAAGGAAAATAAAGAAAGAAAGAAAGAAAGAGAGAAGAAAAAGAGAGAGGCTGAAGAATAAAAGAAATTAAGTTATTTTTAGTATTTATTTTTAATTTCTCTTACTTTCAATTGTTGTAATAAGGCATATGTTGAATAGACAAACTCTCACTTGCCTTAAATCTATTGAGATAAATATTGTAAATGAGTTTTCATATGGGATTTTGCATATTTCTTCAATCTAATCAATTTTTGCAAAATTCATGTTTCTACAATTAATTTAATTATACCTCCTATTCTTATAAGATAAATAGAGTTAATTAGTGAATTTAAAATAATATTTACCTCCCAGCGAACGACCTAGACTCAACCAGTAAAAATTTTCTAAAATGTTAGGTTAATTCGATCCTATACTACTAAACGACACAACTTTGAGTTAACCTAAGTAACTTTTCTCTACTCTTAATTAAGTAAAATTAACTTAATTAACTAAATTGAGTAAAGAAACGCATCACCTGCTCTTAAAGATTCTCCTAATAAATCAATCATTTCATCTTACATTTTCTGTATTTGCATCTTCAAGGAGGAGAGGTCATCATTTCTATCAGAATAGAAGTCAGACTCAAGGTTATAGTACCTAGGAGTATCTGTCCAAACATTATAATCATTCAGGGAGGGTGGGTTGGGTATTTGCATGGTGTGCGAGATATTAGGCAAGGCAAATCCCGCTCCTAGGTTCTACTCACTGATTTGGGGCTTAACCGGGCCAATACTCCTATAATAGGAGTAAAAAAGATCCCAATGATTATCATTATGTCCATCAACGGATGGACCATCTCGCCATATGGGATCAAAGATTGCAAAATGGGGGTAAGGGTGTGGGCACGATGTGAAAGGATGAAAGTCAATGTGGTCCATTCTAACTCACACCTCAATCAGAATTCCCTAAGCAAAACACAATTCAAAAAGGACTTTTTAGGTCTTTCCCAATTTAGGCTTTTGATTTTAAGTCAGATTGTAGGTGACAATACAATTTGTTCAATCAATTTACGCTCTTATTGTTGACCTACGGATCACCTGAGAAGGCCTAACTGGGACTTAGGTGATCCTCCCTAAAGCCTAAAAAGTTTAGTCACCACCAAACACGATAAAGAAGGATGCAAGTAGGGTTAAACCCTTCCTTAGAAGCATTGCTTTCGCGGTGCTTCTTAACTACGCTCAATCTACAAGGTTTGGAGGCAACTTCACCTCTGAACTCAAGTTTGGGTCACTTTAGACCTTAGTAATAGGAGGCTCTAGTCCTAGCGGTTCCAAACCTGAGGAGTGTCTAAAAACGTGCCTTGGAGCAAGAGATATAAGTGTGCATACACTGCAAAAGATTTTGAATTTTGAATCACATGCCAAGTTTGAAAATCAAGTCCTTGATTTTTAAATGTCCGTCCTTTAATTAGTCCTTTTTCAAAAATTAAATGTGACCACTTTATTAGATCGCTTCAAGACAGATTATGTGGTCTAAACATTAATCCAAATGCATTTGCATGATAGGTAGAAATGCAAAGTTAGAAGTGCATACCTGATTCCAGCATTCTTCATGTAATATTCAAGACAGGAAGTTAGATCTAGATGCTGCTCATTCAATCCTAAATGATTCAACCTAAGGGCAGGTAGCTTCTAGCAGGTAGCTCATGTTTTTTTTTTTAGCTACTTATGCACAAACAAATTAAGGATAAACAACCCACAAAGAAAACCTAGATCTAAAGAAAAGGGAACAAACTCCCGAAAATTACCCACGCAAGGGCCTAAAAGAAAGTCGGGGAACAAACCCCTAAAAATAGACCCCAAAACAAGGGTCTCAAACCAAATGTGCAATGAAAATTAAGTTCTAAAGTCTTAATCCTACTCTAATCAAATCAGCGACTAAATGTGCGGAGACAATTGTCACATCCTCATCCTTCCCCTCCTGGCAATCTGGTTCCTTGCAAGGTGGCTTGAACAATTTCTCCTTTGGCGACGTCAAGGGTCACCTCTCACGATGGTTGGTGTGATTGTGAGTCGTAGAATGTGTCGCAGATCGTTCCACTTGCATCAGAAAAAAAAATCTAGAGTTAAATATGATTCAAAATTTAAATCAATGTGAACGAACGAATGAATGCGATTTAATTAAGCCTGTTGCCTCCCCGGCAACGGCGCCATTTGACGAGTCAATTTTTGCTTTTGAAAATGATTATTAAGAAGATTTATCGTTGTATTTCTAAGTGGTGGAAAAACGACTAATCAAAACAATTAGAATTAAAATTAAACCACTCACAGGAGAATGGGTCATTTCACAAGGAGGCAATGACTTATTTAAACTTGCAATTAGGTAGAAATCAAGTTCGCTGAAATATTCGTCAAATCAAATAATGCCTATGCAGCTTTGAATGTAAACCTTAAATTTATGGAGAAGTCAAGGGTTGTTAATGTAATTTTCATGTAAGAAAATTATCCATGTGCAAGGATTTGCCATGTACTTTTCACTTGCATGCATACTAAAATGTAATTCAAAATTAAATGTAATGCATATAGAGATGAATCAATAAGGCTTAACACTTCTCTAGAAGAATAAGCATAAAGCCATAAATTCACCACAATTTAATTAATCAAAGAAGTCAAAAAAATGAATGTTGGCAATGGAAATTCCTGTAAATAGAAATTCACACAAAATAGGGGATTATACCTCTCTCCTCTCTTGCACGGGAGAGAGGCTCATTCGAGGAGCTACTTTGAGAAAAGGTCGGTCAGAGCGAGGCCTTCGCGGCGGTGGCGGTGGCACACCGCGAGATGGATTGAGTTGGCTGGATGGAGGAGAGAAGCGACGGTGGCGGCAGCTGTTACTGTTGCTCTTGCACGTGTGGTTGGAGGCGAGGAGCGGTGGCTACGAAGAGCGCACGCTCTGCTGCTGGAGGGCATGTGGTAGTGGTTGTGAGGAGGGCGTGCTCTGCTGCTGGAGGGCACGCGGCGGGTGCTGTGGGCAGCGGTGCGGCGAGGGAGGTGCAGGCAGAGGTGCGCACGTAGAGGGGCGAGCTCGGGAATGGCTCTGGAGGGTAGTGCTGTGCGTGGGTGTACGACAGGGGCTGAGACGCGCAGAGGGAAGGGGCGTGTGGGCTGGAAGTGGAGGGCCACTATTGCGGATGTGCAGCAGGGGTTGAGGCGCGGGGGGTAGTCATGTGTTGAGTTGCTGGTGGGCACGCGCCTGCTGCGGTGGAGGTGCAGTGCGCGCGGGTGGGCTGCTGTGAGGGGCAGGCGCTCGGCGGGTGGCATTGCTGCAGAAGGTGAAGCGTGGGCAAAGGGTGCTAGAGGGAGGTGCCTACGCTTGGTGATGGACGTGAATAGGGATGGTGCTGGTTGGTGCGGTGGTGATGAAGAAGAAGCACGGTGATGGGTTCGTTGAGGCCTGCAAACAAAGTAACGAAGGTGATGATGAATAGTATAATGCAAAAGAAAAGAAAAGAGAGAATAAAGAGAACGAAGAAAGGAGTTCTTTGCGTGGCTGATTAGGCACACGCTCACGGTAAGTGGCTGAGCCCGCCGACTTGGCGCGATGGCCTATCACTCTGCCAGCCCACGATGTGGCAAGGCTCCACCGTGGAGACCACGGTGGTGGAGTGGAGTGCACAGTGGTGGAGTGGGGCGGTGTCTCTAGGAGCATGGCAGCCTCCATCTCTTCCTTATCCCAGTCGAGGAGGCTAGATCCACTTCTGGCGCTCCTCCTTGACTGGGATCTTCAATGCGGCAGCTGGAGGAAGAAATGCAGTCGTTCCTCATAGAAGAAGAATAAAATATTATGGTTATTTATACACAAACCCTTAACTTTTATGTTAACTTAAAATAATGCATGCAATGCACCTAATTGGTTAACTAATTAAATGAATGCAATTCTAAGTTAATTCTAAATGAATTTAAATATGGATGCCACACATGAATTATGCACTTAAGCTAAAAATATGAATTAATTTAATTACATCCTAATGTATGCTATCTAAATGTTAAAATTAACTTAATGTCGAGGCACTTAAATACTTAAATAGCCCATAAATATGGGCTAATCACTGGGGACCCGATCCCCATGACTTGGGCGAAGGGATGGAAACACAAAATCAACTTAAGTGGGCACGGGCGCTCTTCTCCCACCGATGTGGGACTAAACCCCATAGCCTCTTCTTGCGAATACAATAGTAGGAGGTCTTCAATTAGAGTGGCTATTGCTTTGGCTCTTCAATTGGAGGCCTGGAGCAAACACCTGGGACGAAGCTGCACTTCCGAGAGTGGATTGGATGAAGAATGTGGCCGCAGCTCATTGAACAAATTGGAAAATATGGTGTCGACGACAGAGCTTCGGTGAGGTACTTGAAAAGCAAAAGACGACCTCGCGGCCACGTCAGATTTGCTCAGAAGGATCGCCGTGGAACGACGAGTGTGTTGGTGGGTGTGGCATGTGGTGCGAGTGAGGGTGGTGGCCTGACGACCTCAAGAATGTGGTGTGGTGAGGGTAGTGTCGGGTGGAGTGCGTGAGCAGCCAATCCCCTCAATTTCTTGAGGGGTTTTGGTGGGTGATGTACAAGGAAGGTGTAGGGACCAGTGGCGGCTGATTTGGTGGAGTGTAGCAGCTATGCAAGCTTGCCGGAGGTACGCCGGCGAGATGGAAGATGGAGTCAGAGCGGGCACGACAGTGGTTGGAGTCGAAGTTTGGAGGTGTGGTTGTGATCAGTAGAGGTAGAGGAGTTGATGAGGCTAAGTAGTGGACAAAGGGGAATGGAGATGGCGCCTATTGCGGTATGGTCAACGCTGGAGGAGATGAATGATCCGATGGGGAAGACAGTGAGGAGGATGGGGTTGGAAGGCACCTTGTAGGTATGGTGAGGTGCGGGTTTCGAAGGGGAAGAAGAATCGACCACCTATCGTACATGGCGGCCTAAGAAGCCAGAGGAAGGAGGTTGCCGAAGCGAGGTGGAGCGAGCTGGAGGTTGGAGGAAGAAGAGGGATTTTTAGCTCTATTTCTCGCTAAGGAGGTAAGGTAGGCGAGGAGGGTCTTATATAGCCCATTAGTTGAGCATTCAAGGTTGGAAAGAAGCTTGAAAGCTCCACAAATTAGGGAGTAGGTTTTGTGGGATTCAAAGAGTTCGCATGAACTCTTGGACAAGAATCAGAGGTCGAGATGCGGTCCAAAATGAAGATCTCCCCAGGAATCTCCCTTCCAAATTTGGAAGAGATTGACCAAGAAATCAGGGAGGAATCCTTGATTGAAGCTCAGCCTCTTTGGGTTCACACCTGCCATGGCATCAGGGACCCAACTGCAAAGAACGAAGATAACCCTAGGGGGCATTTCACAAAGTTTTCAAATCCTGAGGGGCTATAAGAGAGAAAACAAGTCTGAGAGGATCAAAATGCAAAGTAGATCAAGATAAACTCTAATCGGGCCCAAATTTTGGTACAAACCTAATTTGGATCCAAGAAATCTGATGGTGAAGTCGGATTTTGGTTTTGACCTAGTTTGACTGGGAAATTTGTGCACAAATCGAAATTAGGGCAATTGTCCATCTGAGACACTGTTTTAGGTCAAAATGGGTTCTAGTGGTCAAATCAAAGGTACCAAACCTTATAGAAAACTTTTCTATGATTTTTAGAAGGTTTAGGTGAATTTTATCATGACCAGAACCTCAGTTAATTAAGCAGGTCTATTTTTAAGGTTTTAGATGTCCATTAATTCTCGAGATGTGTGAAAACCCATTTCTATTTGCAAGGACCCTCGTAATGGACATTAATGATCATTTGATATTTAATTAACCCCTAGAATTCCCCATGGTTATTCTGCATTTGTGAAATGCAGTTAAACTTGCTGAAATAACCCTGGTTTCTTATCTTCTCAAAACATAACATTATACATATGTGACCCTCTGATGGTTATGTATGAGCTTTTATCAACTTTATCAGACCAAATTGAGCTAGTTATGGATCATGATGTTGTTCCCATCGCAATTATTTTTCGAACCACCACTATTTGGCGGATCAGATTATGATTATTGGAAAAGAAGAATGCAAATTTTTCTTGAAGCAACGGACTTTGAGATTTGGCATATCATTGAGTCCAAATATATGCCAAAGAAGAAAGAAGAAAAAGAGTTAATTAAGGAAGAGAAGAGAGTGGCAAATAATGCTAATGCCATGAATGCATTATTTTGTGCATTAACAAGAGAGGAATTTGACAAAGTTGCTTCATGCAAAAGTGCATATGAGATGTGGAACTAGCCTTTTGTCATGCATGAAGAAACTACTCAAAAAAATATAACATGGGATGATTACAACTCAAGTTCGGAATCAGATGTTGAGGAAGAAAGCCATGAAGATGGAGTTACTCATCAATGTCTCATGGCGCCAACAAAATCAAGTGAGGAAGAGGTAAACTTTGACCTTACTTTAGATGAACTATTATATGCATATCATGATTTATACAAATTGGAGATGAAGCTTGGGAATAAAGACCTAATAAAGGAAGACTGAAGACACACAGAGAGAGAGAAATAAGATAGATTTCATGAACTAGTTGCAGAAGAAGAAGAAGAAGAACTCTATATATCCCTACCTATACCCTTAGAACTTTAGGATAACCCTATCCCATCACCTAACCCTGAACCACCTTCAAATTAGGTTAACTGAGTCCTAAAACCTAAAACATGGATAACATTACCCATGTTCTTATCTCTCCTATCCCTATTCCTATTCCACTATCCACAATCCTAAGCCAACTATCCCCAAACCAATCCTCACTCTAGAATCTTATGTAGGCTCATAACACCCTCAATTGACTCAACCTGAATCAATTGGGTTAGCTACCATTCAATTCGATCCATTTGGACCTGATTGGACTAAGACTGATTAGGCTCACTTAAGCCTAACTAGACTCCACCTAAACTCAATTGAATGACCTACACCTAATTGGGTGCACCTAGTTCCAATTAGGTTCACGTAGAATCTAATTTGGACCCACTCAACCCATCCAAGTTTAATTAGGTTCACTTGAACAGAATCAGACTCAACCTTAACCTAATTAGGTTCACCCAAACCTAAATAAACTCACACACTCCTAATTAGACTCAACCTGCCCAATTAGGCTCAACCCAATCAAACCTAGGCTAACCTAACCTAATTAACACCTAAACCCACAACTTAACTCTACACATTTCAAACACAACACACCCCTCCAACCCTCCCAACCTAGTCCATGCAAACCCCACCTTCCCACCTCAAAAATTGGCAACACCAACACCTCTTGGCATGTGCCAACTCATTGTCTCCCTCCACCATATATACCCAACCAAAAAGAGCCGCCCACATCTTCTTCTTCCTCCTCATTCCACCTCCATTAACGTACCACCTTCACGCCTCTCCTCCTCCACCTTAAGGGTTGTCTACTGTTATGACCCGATTCCCGAATCCCTACGAGACACGAGAATCAGACCGACTAGACTGATCCCAAGACCCAGTCGTCCAACGAAAAAGTAACCAAAAGAGCAGTAAAATAAACCACATTCACCATGTATATAAATAGCAGTAACAAAATACAGCAGTAAAGAAAAGAACTACTACAGTATACACCACCACAACAGTAAAGAAATAAACAGGTACATAAACATGATGCTTACAATAAAAGAGTACAGTGGTAACAGAAACTACTCACCACAACAGAAGGAAAGGTAGAGTGGGTACTACACAAGTAAAAACTACTGGGCTCTACTAGGCCCAGCACCCTCTGCAGCCGCCGGCTCTGGCTGCTCAACACCTAGTCCTGAAAAGGTGACAAAGGTGACACGTCAGCGAAACGCTGAGTAGAGCAGCAACCAAAAGCTAAGAAAATTAGTAAGGTGGACAGTAGCTATTATATTTTTAATCTCTTTCTTTAATTTTCCATTTACTCAATTATTGAATTATTTCTTAGATCTTTCTCTTGATCTCGAATGTTCCTCGTGGGAACGATCTTGATTGCAGTCTCTTTCGAAAAGTAGAAGTAGCAGGTGGTGCTCTCCTGGCCGGGAGAGTCCCCCGTGGTGGCCCTACCCTCAGTCAACCACCCCAAGGTCACTGATAGACGTAACGGTGACTACGGCACGCGCGATAAACGCACGGGTAGCTACCTTGCACTGGCATGTAGTCAGTCGTTTCCATTAACGGGTGCGCCCCAAAGCACAGCAAGGAACCAGTACAGGGTAGAGCCCTCTCAGTAACAAGGGTCCTACCCCTCCACAGTAACCAAACAGGTGTCTTGCCCCTCCATAGTCCGCGCACCCTCGCCTGACTACCTTGGTTTGCCCAGTGGGCCTAACAAGTCGGTGTAGGAGGGCTAGCAGAACTCCGGGGCCCATGGGGTGGCTAGTGCTCTCCCTACACTAGTAGCTCTCCTCAGTACTGTGTACACGAGGGCCAAAATTCGGTACAAAGTGGCCAGACCTAAGCCCGGGTCCTTGGGGTGGCTAGCTCTGCTCTGCACTAAATCGGGGGACAGTCGCTCTCCTTGGTACTCCGTACTCAAGGGCCAGCTCACTTCCCCAAATTCTATTCCATTCACTTCTCAGGAGCTCTACTCCTAATTCTCCGTAGGGTTCATGCTCATTTTTCTTTAACTCAGCCAATTTAGGTTTCATCATTTCGGCTTTAATTTTCATATAGCCCATGTTCTCAACAGTAATTATCCATTCATAAATAGGCAACTGTTAACCAATTACAGGCAGTTATTGTCTTCCTTTCTAATTTTCCAAGACTGCAATATATATATTCAATCTAGTTTTCTAGTCCTATGATTCACGCCATATCCTAGGATCTATCATTCAATCTAGTTTTTCAGTCCTAGGATTCAAGCAATGCCCTAGGATCTATTGTTCAATCTAGTTTTTCAGTCCTAGGATTCATGCAATACCCTAGATTCTATTGATTATTTCACAAGTACATAATTTTTTGATAAATAATTAAAGGGGCCACTCTACCTGCAAAATCGGGAGTACTGGGGGCGTGATCGGCATGCCCGCACGACTCCGCAACCCCTAGAGCCGCAACGGAATGGGGTCCTAACCCAAGGATCAATTATAAGGAGCAACTCAGAACAGGATACAAATACAGTAAACAGGTAGAGGAACTAAATCTGAGAAGAACGAAACTTGAAACGCGGAAAACGGACTTTGAACGGACCCTAAATGGGTTAAAAACGACAAGTCTTCCCAAAATCAGACGTCTAGAAGATCTTCCAGACGTCTTAAATGATGGCTCAGGTCATACCTTGATCCTGCGCTGTCCGTCAGACGTCCAGAATCCCGCTGAATCGTCTGGACTTAGTTTCCAGACGTCCGACTATCACTCCGGACGTCTGGAGACCCTCTCCGTTGTTTGGTGCTGTGCCCAGACGTCTGACCTGTGTGGGAGGGCATGCCCTTGCGCCTTCCCGAACAAGACCTGCACGCACACGTGATCGTCCTCAACACGAAATGAGGCAGAACTCCTTGGTGGGACGGCTGCATGGTCGTACACATGAAAATAGAATGGATGGAAAATATCGTACCTTTTAGACGCCTGGACCTTCCTCCAGACGTCTCCTGCGTCGTCTTGACGTATGTCCAGACGTCTGATTCTGGGAAATTTTCCCAGAATCAGGACCTCCTCACCCTTCGCCTGCAGCGCACGGTCGTGCCGCGCCGCGCTCGCCTGCTGCCTGAGCTGCAACAGCTCCTCCCAACACCACGCTTCTGCTGCGCACCTGCCGGTCGACCCTGGCTGTTCCGGCGAGCTTGCACCCTCGCGATCTAGCTCTCTCCCTCTCGCAACAGCCCCTCCTCCCCACGCACTCACAGCAGCAGCTGCTGCTGCCCTCGCCCGCTAACTCTCTCTCTGACGGGAAGAAGAAGGAGAAGAAGAAGAGGGCGGTGGAGTGAGGGTGAGGGAGAGGAGAGGGGGTATTTGAAGGCTTCCATGGGGAGAGAGAGAGAAAAAATGTGGCTGTGCCTGTAGGGAGGAAGGAAAGAGAAGGAGGGCGGCGGTTCAGTCTGCACGTGCATGTGCGCAGACGCGAACCCGTACGCCGAAAAAATTAAATTCCAGACGTCTGGGAAGGCTTCCAGACGTCTAACCAGACGTCTGGACCAATTCCCAGACATCTTAAATGACGTTTGATGCCAGGATTATAACAACATAACAAACTCAAAGGAAGTTTCGTCCCCGAAACTTGTGCTAACTAGGGTACGGAAAAGAACGATATATGCATAACAAATTCAAAGAGGACCGAAGCCGGTCGGAAAAGACGTACCCGCAAATATCTCTGGGTACCACTCCCGCATCGTCGCCTCAAGCTCCCAGGTAGCCTCCTCGTACCGCTGGCTCCTCCACAAAACCTTCACCAAGGGTATTTGCTTCCGTCTTAGACTGCGGACGGCTTTGTCGAGAATCTGCATTGGCCGCTTGGGGTAGGTCAGGCCGTCTCTCACCTCGACGCTCTCGTGACTCAGGACGTGACTGGGATCGACGACGTACTTCCTGAGGTTGGACACATGAAACACGTCGTGCACACCAGAAAGCTGGGGAGGAAGGGCAAGCCTGTAAGCAACGGGTCCAACCTACTCCAGGACCTCAAAGGGTCCCACGAACCTCAGCGCGAGCTTCCCTCTCACCCCAAACTGCTGCATGCCCTTCATGGGCGAAATGCGAAGGAAGATGTGGTCGCCAACCTCAAGCTGCACCTCTCTGCGTTTCCGATCTGCATAGCACTTCTGTCTGCTCCTGACAGTGCGGAGTCGCCTGTGAATCTGCTCGACCTCCTCTTGACTTTACCGGGTCAGCCTGGGGCCAACCTCCCACTTGGTCCCCACCTCAACCCAACTCAAGGGTGCCATACACCTTTGTCCATACAGAGCCTCGTAGGGTGCCATGCCGATGCTCGAGTGATGACTGTTATTATATGCAAACTCCGCCAGGGGCAAGTGCTCCTCCCAAGAGCCCCTCCAGTCCAGTACACAAGCATGCAAAAGGTCCTCAAGTGTTTGTATCGTGCGCTTAGACTGTCCATCCGTCTGGGGGTGGTAAGCTGTACTGAACCTCAACCACATCCCCAGGGCCTGCTGAAACTCAGCCCAAAACTGGGACGTAAAGTGGGTATCCCGGTCTGATACGATCTCCTGCGGAACTCCGTGTAGACGTACCACGTCGCGGATATACCTCTCTGCCAACTGTGCTAGTCCCAAGGTGACTCAGATCGGCAAGAAACGCGCCGTCTTGGTCAATCTGTCAACGATTACCCAAACTGCGTCGTGTCCTCGCTGGGTAACAGGTAAGCCCACCACCAAGTCCATGGTGATGCTCTCCCACTTCCACTCTGGCACTGGAAGTGGCTGTAGCGGCCCTACAGGCCTCTGATGCTCGGCTTTCACCTGCTGGCACACTAAACACTGTTACACGAATTCACCCACATCCCGCTTCATTCCTCTCCACCAAAAGTCACGTCTCAAGTCATGGTACATTTTCGTGTTTCCGGGATGTATGGTGAATCTGGAACCATGTGCCTCAGTTAGGAGCTCTCTCAATAGCTCCTCGTCTCTGGGAATGCACAGACGTCCCCTCATGCGCAGCACCTGATCAGTAAAAGAGAAGTCCCCAGGGTCTCCTGACAGTACTCTGTCATGCAAGGACTGCAAGTACGGGTCGGCCATCTGTCTTGTGATGATGCGATCTATCAGCTCTGGCCTCGTCTGTCGCATCACAGTCACTGACCCACAGTGCCCCCGTAACTCTAGGGGTCGCCAACTGCCCTTCTCCTCCAAGAGGCTCCAACTCTGCACCTGTAAACTGGCCAAGTGTGTAGGCACCTTCCGGCTCAAGGTGTCAGCCACCACGTTGGCCTTTCCCGGGTGGTAGGAAATGCTACAGTCATAGTCCTTCAGGAGCTCCAACCAACGTCTCTGTCTCATGTTGAGCTCCTTCTGATCAAACAGGTATCTAAGGCTCTTGTGATCTGTGAAAATCTCGAAGGTCTCACCGTACAAGTAGTGCCTCCAGGTCTTCAGCGCGAAGACGACAGCTGCCAGCTCCAAGTCATGGGTAGGGTAGCTATGCTCATGGGGCTTCAGTTGCCACGAAGCGTAAGCGACAACGTGACCCCTCTGCATGAGCACACCCCTTAACCCCTGCAAAGAGGCGTCTATGTACACAACAAATCTGCCACTACTGTCTGGGATGGTGAGCACGGGAGCCGAAGTCAGCCTCTCCTTTAGCTCCTGAAAACACGCCTCACGGGCGTCTGTCCAAGTAAAGGGCACATCCTTCTGGGTCAGCTGTGTCATAGGACGTGCAATCTATGAAAAGCCCCTGATAAATCGCTTGTGGTAGCCTGCCAGTCCCAAGAAACTGCGAAGCTCAGTGACCGTACGCAGTCTCTCCCACCTGAGCACTGCCTCAACCTTGGCTGGGTCCACAGCCAAGCCATCCCCAGAGATCACATGACCTAAGAAGGTCACCTCCCTCAACCAGAACTCGCACTTGCTGTATTTGGCGTACAGCCTACGTCGTCTCAGTGTGTCCAAAACCATCCGCAAGTACTGTCCGTGCTGTGTCTGATCTCAAGAATAGATGAGCACATCATCAATGAATACCACCACGAACTGGTGTAAGTACAGTCTAAACACCAGGTTCATCAAGTCCATGAAGGCAGCGGGAGCATTGGTCAACCCAAACGGCATGACTAGAAACTCGTAGTGTCCGTACCGGGTGCAGAAAGCTGTCTTGGAGACATCTGCCTCCTTGATCCTCAACTGGTGGTATCCAGACCTCAAGTCGATCTTGGAGAACACCGTGGCACCTCGTAGCTGGTCAAACAAGTCATCAATCCTTGGCAGCGGATACCTGTTCTTGATGGTGACCCTATTCAGCTGTCGGTAGTCCACACAAAGGCATAGGTACCATCCTTCTTCTTTACAAACAGTACCGGGGCTCCCCAGGGAGATGCGTTGGGCCTCACAAAGCCCTTCTCCAAAAGATCCTGCAACTGAGACTTGAGCTCTCGCAGCTCAAGTGGTACCATCTTGTACGGTGCTGTGGAGATGGGGCTGGTCCCCAGTACCAGTGAGATCTCAAACTCGATCTCACGCTCAGGTGGTAGTCCTGGCAACTCGTCTGGAAACACGTCGGTGTACTCTCTGACCACCGGGATACTCTGGAAGTTTGCCATAGGGCTGGGCTCTGCCACCACACAAGCTAGGAAACCCTCACACCCATGGCTCAAAAGTCTCACCGCCCGAAGTGTAGAAATGTACCTGAAGGCTCCATCCACCGGCTGCCTGTGGAACTCGAAAGAAGGAAACTCCGGTATGGAGAAGACGATCTTTCTCTCAAAGCAGTCCATCCCCAGAATTACGCCAAAATCCTCCATCTGTATCATAATCAGGTCAGCGGGAAGGCTGTGTCCCCCAACACTGACCTTGCAACCCGTGTATACCTCCTTAGCTACAAACAGCTGACCACTCAGACCTCTGATCACGAACGGATCCTCTAACAGCATACAATCCTGCCTCAAACTAACCGCGAAACTGGTAGCGACAAATGAGTGCGAAGCGTCGGAATCGAAAAGCGTGTAAAAGAGTCTGCCGAAAGCTGAAACCATACCTTCCACCATTGATCCCGATGCTCTGGCATCCCTGTGTGTCAGGGCGTTGATATGCCCCTCGGCCCTAGGTGCGGACGAAGCAGCCACACTTTGCGTCAGACGGGTAGCAGCTGGTCGGTACCCTCCCCGTGACTGCTGTCCTCCTCCTCGCGCCTGGAAACCGCAGTCTCCTGCTCTCCCTCTAGTGCTCAGCGCAGGAAGCATCTGCTAACCTCTTGCCATAGACGGGCAGTCCCTCCTGATGTGGCCTGGCTGGCCAAACTGGTAGCAGAGGGGAACCCGACTCCCGTCCTCAGTGGGTCCCTGCTATCAGCTAGGCGGGGGTCCGGTGCTAGCAGCTGGCCCCTGTCGAGGGCCCCCAAAGGCCACTGATGGCCCTGCAAAACGTGATGGCTCTCCTGTGGGCACCACGTGTCTCCTCTCTCGTTGGCCCTGTGAGAAGTCTGGCTGATAGGTCCTCTTCCGCCCGCTGTCAGTATCTCGCGCGGACGGGTTGGTCTCTTCGTATGTCATAGCTGCTTCCACCACCCTCGAGAACGTAGGCAGCTTCAGGGGTTTAACATACCCTTGAATCGCAGGCCGAAGCCCCTTGGTGAACCTCTAAAGGCGCTCCTCCTCAGTGGCCACTACTGTCACTGCGAAGTGGGACAGCTCCAGAAAACGCATGCGGTATGCGCTCATGGTCATCGTCCCCTGGCGGAGAGTGTGGAACTCCTGCCTCCTCTGGACCGGCCACGTCTGGGGAAAGTACTGCTCGCAGAAGAGGGTGACGAACCGGTCCCAGGTCGACTCATCCCTCTCCTGTCTCCTGACCGCCCTCCACCACTTGTGTGTCACACTCTCCAGCTGGTACGTGGCAAAGGTCATGCAGCACTCCACCGGGGGGCGAAGGGTGTCAAAAATCTTCTTGATTTGCTCGAGCCAGTCCTCCGCCTCGGTCGGGTCCTCATCCCCCTTGAAGGAGGGGGGCTTCAGCTTCCGGAACTGTCCGAAAAGCTCGAAGTGGCGCTGCAGTGGAGATGCTGGTGCACTTCTAGGTAAAGAAGCCTCGTGTGCAGAAGTGTCGGAGGAAGGTGGGGGCGGTGGCAGCCCGTCCCCTCCCCCGCATCTAGCGCCATGTCCGTTGCGTGGTCCCACAGAGGACTCCCCCTCCGCAGCCCCAGGGAGAGGCGCTCGTGGCGGCGGGTGGAGCTCCTCTCGCACGATGTCCCGTATCAGCTGGGCGAGGTCCTGGGCCTGAATCCCTGGGAGCAGTGGCTGGTCCACTAAAACATCGACCTCAACGCGCCCACCCCTTCGACCTTGTCCTCGGCCCGCCCGCAGCCCGCCTCGCTAGTCCCACGTTGAGTCATCTTCTGCAAGGAGATGCGAAATACAGAACGGAAACACATCAATACGAAACGATATCTAACGGATAAGTCTAAGAACATATGTCAAAAGAAATGTTGTGGGGGCTACTCTAGTTACAGACACGTGAATTGGTTATTTTCCAGTCAGTTGGTTCACTTTTCGGGATGACCTTGCTCTGATACCATCTTGTTATGACCTGATTCCCAAAACCCTACTAGACACGAGAATCGAACCGACTCGACTAATCCCAAGACCCAGTCGTCCAACGAAAAAGTAACCAAAAGAGTAGTAAAATAAACCACATTCACCATGTATATAACTAGCAGTAACAAAATACAACAGTAAAGAAAAGAACTATTACAGTATACACCACCACAACAGTAAAAAAATAAACAGGTACATAAACATGATGCTTACAATAAAAGAGTATAGTGGTAACAGAAACTACTCACTACAATAGAAGGAAAGGTACAGTGGGTACTACACAAGTAAAAACTACTGGGCTCTACTAGGCCCAGCACCCTCTGCAGTCGCCGGCTCTAGCTGCTCAACACCTGGTCCTGAAAAGGTGACAAAGGTGACACGTCAGTGAAACGCTTAGTAGAGTGGCAACCAAAAGCTAAGAAAAACAGTAAGGTGGACAGTAGCTGTTATATTTTTAATCTCTTTCTTTAATTAAAAACAACAAACGGACCCTAAACGGGTTAAAAATGACAAGTCTGCCCAAAATCAGATGTCTGGAACATCTTCCAGACGTCTTAAATGATGGCTCAGGTCATACCTTGATCCTACACTGTCCGTCAGATGTCCAGAATCCCGCTGAACCGTCTGGACTTAGTTTCCAGACGTCCAACTGTCATTGCGGACATCTGGAGACCCTCTCTGTCGTCTGGTGCTGTGCCCATACGTCTGATCTATGTGGGAAGGTGTGCCCTTGCGCCTTCTTGAGCAAGACCTGCATGCACACGCGATCATCCTCAACACGAAATGAGGCAGAACTCCTTGGCGGGACGGTTGCATGGTCGTACACGCGAAAATAGATATTATGGAAAGATATCATACCTTTTAGACATCTGGACCTTCCTCCAGACGTCTCCTGCGTCGTCTGGATGTATGCCTAGACGTCTGATTCTGGGAAATTTTCCCAGAATCAGGACCTCCTCGCCCTTCGCTTGCAGCGCACGGCCGTGCCGGGCTGCACTCACCTACTGCCTGACCTGCAGCAGCTCCTCCCAACACTACGCTTCCATCTGCGCACCCGCCGGCTGGCCCTGGCTACTCTGGTGAGCTCGCACCCTCGCCATCTAGCTCTCTCCCTCTCGCAGCAGCCCCTCCTCCACATGCACTTAAAGCAGCAGCTGCTGCTGTCCTCGCCCTCTCACTCTCTCGCTGACAGGAAAAAGAAGGAGAAGAAGAAGAGGGTGGTGGAGTGAGGGTAAGGGAGAGGAGAGGGGGTATTTGAAGGCTGCCGTGGGGAGAGAGATAACAAAGGTGGTTGCGCTTATAGGGAGGAAGGAAAGAGAAGAAGGAGGGCAGCGGTTCAGTCTGCGCGCGCATGCGAGCAGACGCAAACCCGTATGCCAAAAAAATTAAATTCCAGACGTCTGGGAAGGCTTCCAGACGTCTGACCAGACATCTGGACCAATTCCCAGACGTCTTAAATGACGTTTGATGCCAGGGTTATAACATCTACCACCTTCGTAGGTGGCTGGCCACCACCCTCCACCAATCCACCATTTAAGTTCACCAACACCTCTCCTCTTTGAACTCCTCTAGGATTCTTCCTCCTCTATTTTTCTCTTGGCATGCCTAGGCTTCTCTCTAGGTCTTGGGTGTGCCATCTCCTCTCTTGTGGCGTGTAGGTGGTCATTGTGACCAAGGCTAGCCACCACCACCCTCCAGTGACGAAGGCTCTTGCAAGTGAATCCCAATGGGGTGGCTTTCTTGTAGATTTAAATTTTATCTTCATGTTATGAATCTTTCCTCTATTGTTGATCCTTTAAACATTTATGTTGTTATGCTGCGATGCAATAAAAAGACATCTTTTTCTGATTATGTGTTTGTGCTAAAAGTTCAGATTTTGTGCCTCGATCTCACGATTTTCATGCCCACATCACCACATCCACACACCAACCCCACCACCATGCTAGGTTGGTCGTCCACCTTAGCACCACCATCACCACATTCATGCCCACCATCACCACCTTAGATTAGGGTTTCATCATATTCGCTTTTCTAAAATCCAAAAAAAAGAATCGCAAAAGAAGAAAAGAAAAAAATGTTAGTTCTTGTTTTCATAATCATGCCAATAATTTTCACAACCCGACCAATCCCAAACCCATTTTCGCATCTCGCCCATCTCTTGATTCGACCAAACCACCAAATCACCTTTCAAATCGTGGTCTTCAAATTTTCTTTTGCTTAGGTTCATTAGTTATGATTTGATTATCGAAAAAGCCAAAAAAATTACAAAACAAAAATAAAAAATCTATGGCCACACTAATCCACGTCAATGATTCTCACATCTTTTTAAACTTTCCAAATAGTGTGCACATAATAGAAGTTGTGCAAACTAAGACTCACACGTTCACCTTTTACATATCTCTCACATGAACTTTCATTATATGCGAAAATAATGCAACTGGTGAGGTTTACATGAGAGAATTAGGGATAGGATTTTGTGGCTAGCTTTAGGTTTAGGTTAGGAATTAGGTTATTTTAATCACAAGTCGTGCTTATTGCAAGTTAAAATCAATTGGAAATGCATTTCCACCTCCTAGAGTTTGACCGAGACTTCTTTGAGTTTTGTTACATTTATTTTTGTTTAGGTTTATTCATGCACTATACTACGATGCTAAAACAGATTAAAACATGATTTTGCCCAAATTTAAACCCTAATAAATGGCGCTATTGCCGAGGAGGCAAGGTGATTTTTGATTTGATTTTTGACTATATTTGTTTTCTTGTGATTGTGGTGTGCAGGACCAACTGATGCGATTTGCGCACACGTCGAGCTGTGGTGAAGAAAATCAGGTATACACCAACTTCTTTAGGTTAGTTAGTTGCATTTTTGTTTTTAGGGTTTTAGGTTTTATTTGAACTCTAGGGTTTACGTCTAGTTTTGTTTGAAAAAAAAGCTTCAAAAAGTTCAAAAAATTAGGATTAGGTTAAATCCCATCCTTTATGTAGTTAGTTTTGTTTTGAAATTTAAATTCAAATAAAAAATTTAAATTTTCTAATTTGGATTTACAAAAATATATTTTTGAAATTTTTTCCAAGGTGTGGTTTTTAACTTGAAAACCATTTAAAACACACCATCAGTTTTTGAAATTCGGCCAGTAAGTATTATTGAATTTTAAAAATCTATTGCCATCAAATCAGAGTTCCAAAAATCGTGCAATTCAGTCTGTAGCTGGATTTTCAAGTTAGCTTTCAATGTCGCAGTTTATTTGGGAAACTTCACTTGGTATGAATTTGAAAAATTCAAATAGTAGACAAAGGTCAGAATTGCCTGAAATCTGCTTTAGTTTGATTTTGGAAATTAATTTTGACCTCTATAGGAATCCAATTGAACTTAAATTTGCAAGGTTGGAAAGCCACTAAAATCTAGTTTCATAATTATTTTTACAAGAATTTTTGGGTTTGTTTATTTGCTATTTCATTATGAAACTCTCATAGTGGGTCAGTCTGACCTGTTTGACCCCTTGATACTCTAAAATCAATATAAAATCATCTAGAATAATATAAATTCTTAAAAAAAACTCCCAGAAAAGATAATTGAAAAACAAATCTGTTTGTAAATTCTCATTTTGTTTTGATTTCTACTATGTTCTGAGGAATGATTTAAATTCTGAATAGGGTTTGGTAGCCTGAATTGAATAGAAGCAAAAGCCCTAGGTTTTAAAGCATTAGGGTTTACTTTACTTAAAGACCCACATTGACTTAATCAGACCTAACTTGAACACAATTACTTAGTGGGTGAGGTTGCTTGCTTGGTGGTGAGCTTGTATTTCGTACATGAAAAGATTTGAGTTGAAAACCCGTCGTCGTAGTCGTAAAATATTGCTATCAAATAAATTTATAACCAGAGCTCAAAGTGAGTCCCAAGTTGAACACAGGAAGGCGAATGTTTGATTTTGAAATCCGCACTTCAATTTTATTTGTTTTTATTATTTTTATCTTTTACAATTTTTTTGGTATTTTAATAGGTAAGAGATCAGATTGGCAAAATATTTATCTAACTAATATACTTGCAGAGAGAGAGAAAGAGAAACAATCATTTATATGTGTAAACAAGTGTTTGCTACATTGGAGA
The DNA here is from genome assembly GCA_037157565.1 of Thalassia testudinum. Taxonomy (NCBI): domain Eukaryota; kingdom Viridiplantae; phylum Streptophyta; class Magnoliopsida; order Alismatales; family Hydrocharitaceae; genus Thalassia; species Thalassia testudinum. Next base: position 36,317,402 of record JAZHRO010000035.1, on the reverse strand, counting down.
AAAGAAAACTATATTAGAAAGTGAATAAAGGTAGAATGGGTTGAGAAGAATCCCCCTCGACGACCGCTTATAGGACAACTTGCTTTGACGACGCCTGGATGACCGTGGTGAGGAGCAGGACGAAGAAGAATGGCAATAGAGGGAGGAGGATAGGATAGGGCGGCGTCGTGGTGAGGATTTTCTTTCGGAAGGTGGTGAGAGGATGGCCATGGGATGCTCCACGAATGGGGGTGAGAGGCGAGAAAAAATGTTTAATTTCTACTCTAGAGGAGCATCTTGAGCTTGGGACAAGTTCTCTCTAGAGCTTTGGAGGTGGTGAAGGAGAGAAAGGAAGAGATGAAGATGGATGGAGGGGTGTAGGTCCTTTTATAGTGGAGAAGCGGCAAAAGTCCATCCATGGGTTATAGCAACATTCAACTCGTCTCTGAAGATCCACCGCAAGAGTTACTAAAGGTCTGCTGGCGCTCGCACATGCGCGTGCAGTGCGCATGCATTGCTAGCTTTGGCAAGGACGAGTGGCAACCGTTGGATCAGAACTAGACAGCTGACATGGCATGGGGATCGTGCGCTTAGATCACGCCCTAGATGGCGCATCAGATGGAGTGTTGGTCAGCACATGATCGTGCAATGCTCGTTACGCCACGTCGCTTCCATCTTTACCATCCGATCAAATCCAACAGGTGAATTTCACCCGCGCATGGTCTTCAACCGATTAATTCCATACACAGGGCTTCGATCTCGTGCCAGCTACTTCATTCTTGAGCGCGTAACTGCTGTGCTATGCACATGGTTGTCTTGTGTTTAGGAATTTCTGTGGCTTGGTGGAGGCGGCTTCTTGTCCGTTGGATCTTGATCCAACAGTCGAGATCTCTTTGTGGAGATTCTCCTTAGAGGTGAATGGTGGCTGCGGTCAATCTTGGGCAACTGTGATGGCGCCAAGTGGCGTTATCATGGCCGTCCATTTTTTTGCTCTGTAGGTGACTCCACAGACGTTGGATTGAGTTGATTTCCACACCATTAGGCTGCGATCGTCAATCCGGATCCATCCATGCGATGGATTTGTCATTTGAAGCTCCAAATTGGGTCACCTAATCCCTTAGTCGTTGATCTTCCTTGGACTGCACAATGTGCTACAAGGCTCTGATCAAGATGATTTCGGAGGCATTGGACTTCGCTTGTCGTCTTGTTCAGATCCGTACAATCGGATCATCAATTCAAGTCCCTGAAATAAATCTCCTTCTCTTTTGGTCATAAAAGGATGCAAATTAACCAAAAATTTATACAAACTATTCTAAATGCAGAATGATGCATGCTATTCAATATTTATAATATGGAATGCATCTGTAAGCTTAGGAACATGCATAAATAGGCATTTTATCCTAAATAAATGTGTCCACATCATACCCCTATGCCTATTCTTTGCTAGTCTCTAGCAAAATTAACCTATATGCTATGTATAAAAATATAATTAAGACTCGATCGCTTAAGGCAATAGTTGTTTATTAACAAAAGGAAATTTCAACTAAGGTCCTAAACTATGAAGACTCAGTGCCTAGGTGCTTGCCAAAATGCAGACCACCCAAGTCCTACCTTATTTTAAAAAGGGAAGATACTTTTTTTTTATTTTTGTTTCTTCTTTTCTTTTTTTTTTTGATTTTAAGTTTAGAATTTCGAGGCAGCTTTCTACGGCTACTCAACCTACCCAAGACTCGAAAAGAACTTTAAGTTCTAAGCATCTTGTGAAAAGTGATACTCACTAAGCGACCATTAAAATAGACTTCAGGTTTCTATGACCCTAGGTGACTTAGAGATTTTCTGCCTAGAGGTTATTTTGTTCAATCGGTAGCTTTCTCCCTACTTTTTTTATTTTTTTATGGGGTCAACACAAGGGCGAGCCCAGTGTATATCTCCTCTATTTATTTTACTTTCTCGCTTCTTCCCTAAGTGTTTTGAGAATCATTTGTGCATTTTTGTGAGCTAGGCTCTGGACAATCGACCAATGGGCATTTACCCACGATAAATTGCTAGCCATACTTGTGTGGTGAAGTGTGGTTTTTTTTCTCTCTTTTTTCTATTTTCTATTTATTATTATTATTATTATTGAGTATATATTTTTTTCTTTTTCTGAGTAGGTGGCTTCCCTGATCTAAGATTTACCTAAAAGTAGTAGAATGAGTATGGTCATGTAGCTAGGCTCTAGACAATCAGTCAATGGGTTGTTACCCACGACAACTTACCAGCCATAGTACCCTAGAAAGTTCATTAGCTACCTAATTTTCGTAAAAATTGTCGAAAAGTGAGTAAGTGCAAACAGTGTGTAGATGCTTTAGACTTAAAGTCCCCTCAAATCAGAGGGAGGGCTGATAAGTCATGTATTTATCACCCCAATTTATTAGCCAAATTAAAATAAAATTAACGTGGCAAGGACTCGACACCAAGTCCACATTTTAGTGGACACTTGGGCTGATTAAGCCCGAAGACCTGAAGAGTCTAAGTGTTCAGGTCCTAAAGTATCATTTCTTAAAGTTAACAACTCCTACTGCTTAAGTTCCCTTCTCTTAATTCTATCTTTTTTTTTAAATAACAAGAAATTACTATTACAGAATTGACACAATAATCAAATCATAAAGTATCCACCCCCCATGCCTAGCTAATGCAATGTCCTCATTGTAAAATAAAGACATGAAATGGGTAGAGTAAATAGAATATCAACTAAATTCATGAAAATTCGATTAGCTTTGCAGAGAGAGAAGTATACACATGTGTTGAGTTTATTGCCTTTAGCAAGGCATAATATACAAACAAAGAAGAAATTAAGAATTCACAAGTGTAGGTCAAAATCAAAATAAAAATATTGATCTCAAGACCTGCCAGCAAGTGTCCACAGATGTGGACCAGATTATGGTGCAGACCCATGCCCCAGGGTCGAGTGGTTCTAAGGTTCTGGATGAAAATCACCCGAATGGGAGATTATTGTGTTTGTGGGGCCAGGCCTGCAGTTTTGTGGTGTGCAACCTAAGTCTAAAGTGTCAAACAATGGGTAGGTATAAATCATTGGGCTTGTTTGTCCATGTGGAATTTGGCTCAAAAATATAATCAATTATGTTATGCTTGGGTTGCACATCCCTAGAATAAAAATTGTCATAAGGGTCCTAGTAAAAAGTATGTGGTTTTAGGTCAATAGGAACCCTTAGATCCAAAATTATACCTCCCTCAGAATTAGCCTCCCAGATTTTCATTACTAAATTTCTACCCCCCAAAATCACGGTTTCCAGGACCTCCAGATCATTATACACCCCATCTAAAATATCTAAGTTAAATAGTTGTGGCTTAATCAAGATTGAGTTGGGTAAAATGATCTAAAAAATATCATCATTCAACTCTTTGGGGTATGGTTGAAGAATGGGGCTATTGATTGAATCATCCAAAAAATCTGGATTTGAATCCTTCATGTCAACCCTGACAGGATCAATTTCCTTAATTATAGGGCCATCAAATGATTGGTTGGGTTCCTTTGGCCTATTTGTCTCACTAAAATCATCTTCGTTAGGCTTAAGTGACACTTCACCTAAAGATTCTTCACCCTCAAAGGCAAAGAATTCTAGATCCTCATTTACATATGTCTCAAAATCGTATGTCATGTCCTGGTCCATGGAGACATTTTTCCTCGCTCCCTGGCTCGGGGATCTCGGGTGAGAAGATCAGTTCATCCTTAATGGGTTGCTCTAGACCAACCTGGTCATCCTCAGCTCATAAAATGTATACCCCTGACAGGTGCTTGAGCGATTTCTGACATTGGCTCTCCTAAAGGGGGTTCATCCTGTAAATCAACCCAAGATTTGACTAAGGTAACCATAAATATCATCCTCAATCTTGATAATTCCCCAAGTAAATACTCACCCAGGCCCCTATCCTTAACATCTTGGAGTCAATCCAATAAAGAACTATTAAGCTCATCAATCATTTTGATTATAGTGATGATAATGTCATCATCAACCATAACTACCTTTAATTAGTCAGAATCAAAAGACAAATGCTCCTACATAATCGCTAGAGAGTCATAATTCATTGCATATCCTTTCTTAGAAGAATGCATTAAATTAGGGTTAAATCTGTAGTTTTAATAGAAGATCATAAATGCAGAGTAATCATGGGGTTTCCCAGGGGTTAAATGAAGGTCAAATGAGCATTAATGACTAACAAGTGGGTTCATGCAGACAGAAATGAGTTTTCATGCATTTTAAGAATTAATGAACATCTGAAACCCTAATTTCAAACCCACTTGAATAATAGAGGTTTTGGTCAATATAAAATTCACCCAAACATTCTAAAAATCATATAAAAATATTCTATAAGGTTTGGTATTCTTAATTTGACCATGGGAACCCATTTTGACCTAAAATAGAGTCTTAGATGGAAAGTTACCCTAGTTTGGATTTCTACGCAAAATGTCCAATTAAACTTTGTCAAAACCAAAATATAACTTCACCATTGGATTCCTTGGGTCCAAATTAGGTTTGTCAAAAATTTGAGCCTAATCAGAGATCATCTTGACCTAGTTTGCATTTCAGTCCAATCAGACTTTCTCTCTCACTTAAACCCCTAGCTTTCGAAATCTATTGCAAAGACCCCCCTAACTTTGTCATACCTTCACATCTAGGTCCCTGTCTCCATGGCCTTGTGAACCCAAAGGTGTCAAGCTTTAATCAGGGATACCTCCCTGATTTCTCAATCAATCCCTTCCAAAATTGGAAGGGATAATCTTGAGGTCATCCCTAAACAACTAAACCTAAAGTTAGATCCCAAATCCGCCTAGGAAGCCCATGCGAACTCCTTGAAAGCAAAAATCCCAAATCCCTGATTTCTTGAGCTTTCAAGCTTGTTTCCAAGCTTGGAAGCTCGTCCAATGCCCTATAAAAGACCCTCAGGGACAACCTTACATCCTTAGCTTGTTTTTGGCCGGATTCCCCCCATCTTCCCTTCTTTCCGGCTAGCTTCTCCACGAGCTTCGGCAACCCTCCTGATCTGACCTCTTCGCCAATCACCGTGTACAATAGGCGATGGTACCATCTTCCTCAAACTCCTCCATGCGTCACAATACTAGCGAGTGTCTCCTACCTCCTCTCGTTGTCGCTGCTTCTCCCCCTGGAGATTTCGTCTTCTCTGAGTTTCACGTACCACCGATAAGGACCATCCTCCCCTTTCATCTGTTAGAGTTAGGTTAGTTAGGTTTCTCTCCTTTTCTACTTCATTTCCCTCAGTTTATATCTCTATTTCGACCCCTCAACTCCACTCCACCTTCGTCCCCACGTTCGGCCACATCTCCAGCGAGGCCCCCGCACCTCCACAATCCACCAAATGCCTCGCCATCGACTCCATAACCTCTGCCTCATCAAATCGCATCAAAGCTCTCAAGATTTAAAGGATATTATCACCTCCATCATGCCCCCAAACACCCCATTGATGCTCCACCAAATCCGCCTTCTCCAGCCACCTACGACCACCCTCGCTGCATCCTTGCGACACTTCTGAGCTTTTTAATTGGGGATTTTAGCCTGTATTTTGTATTTCAGGTCCTAGCTAGAGCTTTGTTACTGTGTCATCTTCTTCAACCATGTTCGAGCCGCGGCTGTGTTCTTCATCCAATCCACCCGCAGGCCATGCGGACACCCTCCGGGACCCTTCCCAAGTCCTCAATTAGAGGCCTCACCTGCGACTTCAACTCTGGTTGACAAAGGCTTCGCAGCAGTGCATGCGAAGAAGGAGGGGGACTAAGATAGTCCCACCTCGTGGAGTGAAAGATGCTCACACACGGATATATTGATTTTGTGAAATTGGCTTCTTGCCTCAAACACTGGGGGTGAGGTCCCCACTCACCTTTAGCCTCACACCTCGCCCATGGTTCACACCACACGAGCCTAGTCCCCTATGCTCATGACTTGATAACCCAAGTTTGGATCCGACTATGTGCTGGGTTTGAGAGAGAGGAAGAGAAGAAATTGTGAGAGAGAGGGAGAGGGTTTTGCTCCTTTGTGTATGCGGCTAACACTTAATCACTGAAGGAACTTGGTCCCCTGTGCTGTGAAGGAAGAAAAGGTTTAGAGAAGAAAGAGAGGGCTCGTGAAAGAAGAAGAAGAGAGAGAGAACCTGAAGGGAAGAAGGAAAGCAGAAGAAGAGAAGAAGAAAAAGTAAAAGGCTCTGAAGAGCACTATAGCAGGGCCGCATTTAAGTCTTCTGATGGAATGCTCTTTCGTCTGAAGATATTGTGGCCACTTATCTTTCGTGGCATTTCTGATTGATGATTGTTCAAATGTTTGAGTAGTTAATATATGCTTAATTAAGGCTAATAATTGGTGATCTAAATCACCATTATTTTGTCTTAGATTTCTTTTTATCATTAAGATCTATTAAAATACTCATGCTTATAATTGAATATCAATTTGAGTAAATATTATTCATTGAATATCTCTTTTGTGCTTCAATTATGGTGCTCATTTATATGCAATTAAAGATTAGCGCGTGAATTCCATATTTACTCCTTGTGTTCGACCTCGGACTTTAATTTAGATTTTGAGTAATAAATTTTATCTATTTGAGAGTTATTTGCTGACTGTACTACAACGTAATTCTCCTAAACTCGACGAAAAGTTAGACAAACAATAGGATCCAATGCTTCAGTGCATGCTGTTGGCTAAGTTTCTAAAGATTGTATAGTGTTCCTTAAGTTATCCAACACCCTATCTTGGACCTGGTTCACTTGAACCGAATGGCTTGGTTCAAGGTTGGGTGAGTTTTGGTTAAAACTAGGGGAGTCAAGAAATTAAGGTTTTTGGGGTCCTCCCTGATAATAGGTCATTTCGAGTTGTTTAAAGAATGGTGGTGACCTATGTTCACTATAATCCTAGGGAGGGTAAGAGTTATAATAATAATATCCTTCTTGATTGTAGATCAGGTTTGGTTGATCATCAAAGGGTGGAGATCTATAATCAGTATAGGCATGAGAAGGATAATAATCAAAGTCTTGTTGTCTAGGGTTAGACCCTAGACAATGAGGTCTAAAATCATATCCCTTATCAAAGTTATCCCAACTAGGAGATGGGTAGTCATAAGTCGGGTCGGAATAATAATCATCTTGAGGACAAGTGGTGGCAGGTGGGTAGGATTGGAAATGTGTGTAGGATGTGGAAGGATACATGGTGAAGTAGGAGGGAAAATAGAGGAAGAAAAGGATCCCTACAATATAAACAATCAATCCTGTCCTTAGGTGGGTTAGCCTAAAGATCTACAGACTCACAGAACCCATTTTGAGATAAAAGAAATGATTTGCTCTACTTCTATCCGGTCAATCCAACCGGTTAGAGGGAGGGTTTAGGGAGAAGGTTATTCTTTTGGCTTACACCTTTGGTTCCTTTGATACACCCTAACTACAGTCGTTTGATGCTACTCCCTTAGCTAGACATCAGATGGATCAGTAGAAGCAAATTAATCGAAAAAAAATCTCAGTTGGAGTCCTAAAGAGCGAGTTAATCTTTAAGGCCAATGTCTACTCAGTTTTAATTAGGCTTGGGATGATTGTGCTATTGGAATGTAATGAGCCCTTTAGATGGGTTGTGCCCTTAATGATCAATTAAAATGTGTGTGTGTGCACAACTAGGGTTTTCAAACAAGGTTAGTTTATGATGTGTCTTTAGGGTTGAACCTTGTTTAGTAGCTTTTAGGGTTTAATCTTTAGGTTCGTTCAATCAGGTTCAATAGAACGCTCCAAGTTTTGAAAACACCGGTGATGATATATTCCTTTAAAAATAAAAAATAATGTGGAGTGCCTAGTTCAACCCTATGGGGCAAGCTACTGATGAATCACTTTTATCCTAAGTTGTGCGGCCCAAACAACTCAATCAATTGGCCTATTCACACCATAGATTAAGGCACATAGAACATCTTAACCTAATCAGATTTCTACTCATTTATGTGTATTAAGTTGAAGTGTACTTGGTCTATAGGTCAGATCCTGGGTTAAGGGGTAGAATCAAAATGATTGTGCACCTTAGGTCGAGAAATTTGTGGGTGTTTAAGGAGTGTCACTTTTATCTTAATCCCACAAGAAGAAAAGAGTTTTTTTTTTGTATTTTTAATTTATGTGGATGAGTGAGGTGAATGGAGTGAATCCAATAACCAAGTTCTAACCTAGGGTTTACGCAAGCACCCAAGTTAATTTGGGTTTGAGCTATTAATGTGGAGAAATGAAATCTATGGTAGGGGTGGTGGGGTTACACTTACAGAACATTCTAATCGCACTTTACTCCGATCTATTCCTCTTTGGCTCACCTTGGAAGGGTACCTGTAATGATAGAAAGAAAGGAGCAAAGTGAGCTAAAAAGTTATGTAAGGCAGAAAGCATTAGAAAAACCAAAGAGCATTGTCTCCTCGGCAACAGTGCCAAAATGGTGGGCGTGTATTTCGTATGAGAAAAAAATTACGTTGAAAACCCGTCATCGTAGTCGCAAAATATCGTTACCAAATAAATTTATAACCGAAACTCGAAGTGAGTCCCGGGTTGAACATAGGGAGGCAAACGTTTGGTTTTGAAATCCGCACTTTGATTTTATTTCTTTTTGTTGTTTTTATCTTTTGCAGTTTTATTGGTATTTTAATAGGCAAGAGATCAGACTGACAAAATATTTATCTAACTAATCTACTTGCAGAGAGAGAGAGAGAGAGAAATAATCATATATATGTGTAAATAAGTGTTTGCTACATTGGACAAAGGAAAACTATACTAGAAAGTGAATAAAAGGTAGAATGGGTTGAGAAGAATCCCCCTTGATGGTGGCTTGGAGGATGACTCTCTTTGACGACGCCTGGATGACCGTGGTGAGGAGTTGGACGAAGAAGAACTATGGTGGAGGGAGGAGGACGGGATAAGGCGGCATCGCGGCAAGGATCTTCTTCCAGAAGGTGGTAAGAGGACGACCATGGGATGCTCTACGAATGGGGGTGAGAGGCAGGAAAAAATGTTTAATTTCTACTCTAGAGGAGCATCCCAGGCTTGGGACAAGCTCTCTCTAGAGCCTTGGAGGTGGTGAAGAAGAGAAAGGAAGAGATGAAGATGGATAGAGGGGTGTAGGTCCTTTTATAGTGGAGTCCATACATGGGCTATAGCAACATTCAAGTCGTCACTGAAGATCTGCTGCAAGCGTTACTAAAGGCCTATAGGCACTCGCACATGCACGTGCGGCATGCGTGCACTGCTGGCTTTGGTGACGACGATTGTCAGTTGTTGGATCGAAAGTGGACGACTGAGATGGCGCGGGGATCACGCACTCAAATCGTGTCATAGATGGCATGTTGATGGAGCATCGATCAACACATGATCACGTGCATGCATCGCGTGGCCCTCGTCACACCACATTGCCTCCTTATATGCAGCCTAATTAGAGCCAACAGATGAATTTCACCCACGCGTGTTCTTTAGTGGATTAATTCTGGAGTGGGGCTTTGATCAGGCGCCAGTTGCTTCATTCTTGAGCACGCAAGCATTGTACTACGCACGCGGTTGTGTCGCATTTAGGAATTTTCGTTGCTTGGTGGAGGTGGCTTCTCGACCGTTGGATCATGATCCAACAGTCAAGATATCATCGCAGAGATGCTCCTTAGGGGTGAACGGTGGCTGCGGTTGATCTTGGGTGGCTGTGATGACGCCACGTGGTGGCATCATGGCCGTCCATTTTCTTTGCACTGTAGGTGACACCACAGACGTCGGATTGGGTCAATTTTCATGCCAATAGGCTGCGATCGTCGATATAGATCTATCAGTGTAGTTGGATTTGTCATTTGAAGCTCCAAATTGCATCACCTAACCCCTTGGTTGTTGATCTTCCTTTGATTGGATAATGTTCTACAGATCAGATCCGTACAAATGAATCGTCAATTTGAGGCTCTGAAATAAATACCCTTCTCTCCTGGCCATAGAAGGACTCAAATTAACCTAAAATTTATACAAACTATTCTAAATGCAGAATGAGCAATATTTATAATATGGAATGCATCTCTAAGCTTAGGAACATGCATAAATAGCATTTTATCTTAAATAAATATGTCTACATCACTTGGTTAACCCCCTCACCTACCCTAATTAAAATTAATTCACATCTATCCTTAGGAAATTACTTAAGTTCACATCACTTAGGAGCCAGAGTTAAGTGAAAAGAAAATCAAACTTGTGCTTGTTTAATAATATTTGCCTAATCTATTAACAGGAAAAACTCGTAAGATGATATTTGATTAAGGACTTAACTCTTAAAATTTGGTTACTCAATTTAAAAGGACCACACATTATTCACGGTGCCTTTGCCTTGTTTGTCGTTCTTCACCAGCCCTTGTAGCTGGTGTATGCATGGTAGAAGGTCGTTAAGACCTAAGTTAGTTGGTCCTTGGGAACCTACCCTAAGGCAACCTTCTATCGTTTGTAGGCAACTTTTCTCTTTGCCTACTACTTCTTCTCCTCACCCTCTTCTTTTCTCTTCCTTAGCTGCAATGGCTGAGTAAGACCCTCCTCTTCCTCCCCTTGAGGGGAATAGGGACAATGTCGTGGCCATGGTTGAGGCTAGAATGGCAGCATCTGAGCAGTAGAATAAGTAGCGCTTTGATGCCAACACATTGGATCAAATGCAACACCCACTACACGGTGAACAACTACAGGATTTTTACGATCCAGCAGCACGCAATGTGCAACCCCAGGTTCGAATGCCCATAGGTGGAGATGCATTCAAGTTAAAACTTAATGTGATAAGTCTAATTCAGACTCACTTCTATGGGAACTTGAATGAAGATCCAATCAACATCTAGAGGACTTAGGTTGGATTGTTGAGATAGTTCAACTTAGGAATGGTGATATCAGGATTGTTCTTGTGAAGCTTTTTCCATTTCACTTAGGGATAAAGCTTCACACTGGTTTAAGACCATTGGGAGGCCTGTAGCTACCTAGGAGCAATTACGTAGAGAATTCCTTCAAAAGTTCTTTCCGATTGGTCGAACAAACGTGATGAGGTGGTCCATCACAACTTTTTCCCAACATCTAGGGGAAACATTGTATGAGGCTTGGGAAAGATTTCATGACCTTCTCCAAAAGTGTCCTCAGCACGGGGTGCCTTGCTGGTACCTCACCCAGATCTTCTATCATGGGCTAGACAACAGCCATCGATGCTTAGCTAATGCGTCTAGTGGTGGAAACTTCCTTGCTATGGATGAGGCCGACGCCTTTGAGTTATTCAAGTCCCTAGCAAAGAACTCATTGAACACAACCTCTATGAACCAGTTCTTTTGACCTAGCCAGCAGCGACTATCTATTCACGAGGCCTAGGAAGAGTCAGCCTAGGCTAACATGGACATTATTATGAAGAAGCTGGATAGTGTGGATTTGTTGAACAAGAAGATTGATGAGTTCAATTGTTCTCGTCCAACAAGACCAAGTGTTGCCCCCTCTTATTCTTCCTCCTCATCCCAAGCTCCTTCCTCTAGACCTTATATGCTTACTAGAGATACTCTTGTTATGCCTCCTTCCTCTATATCTTCATTGGCTCCTACATATTGAGAACCCGTGAACAATGTAGATCTGGCTCCAGTTGACCAAGGTTACATTTATAAGGATGATGTGAGTGTAGACTCATACGATGACTACGTGTCTAATAAACGCCAGTTTATCATTATTCTTATGCATTAAAGTAAACCTAGCTCTTAGGATTATGCTTCACAAATGGGTTTTTGGGTTGCATTTAGGCATAAATTAGGTTAGGCATGCATTGCATTTTTTATTATGTTTTTAATGTGTTTTTGTGAGTGTTAGGGATAAACAGATTGCCAGATCCCTAGAACCCTAGCACTCAGGAAGGCAACTGGTGAAGGAGAAGCTCTTATCAGCTGGAACTCAACTTGATCCAGCTCACCATAACTGAGATTCAGCTCACCTGAACTAGGGTTAGCTCATCCTAGCTCCATTCAACTCATCTCAGCTGAATGATAGCTCAAGAGAGCTCATCTTAGCTCACCCTAGCTCAGGTCAGCTCTGATCCAACTTAGCTTAGCTGAGTCTAGCTCATCTTAGCTCCCATTAGTCCATAGGGAGCTCTAGCTAGCTCAGCTGAGTTGACTGGAGTTCACCCCAGCTCAGGTCTAGCTACATCCAAATCCACTCAACTCCAACCAGCTGAAGATGAATTCATTCTAGCTCAGGAAGCTTAAGTCCAGCTCCCGGGGACTCAGCTTAGCTCAACTTAGTTGAGCTAATCTACCTTAGCTGCCTCAACTAGCTCAGTTCTCCCCGGGAGCACCAGACCCAGCTCACCTCAGCTCAATTCAGCAAAAGCCAGCTCACTTTAGCTTGGCTTAGCAGCTAGCAAAGAACTAGCAAGCTAAGCTAGCTAGAGTAGCTCCATGCTAACCTCTTCAGTAGCTGCCAACTCCAATTTAGCTCCAGATGTCTTCTACCCAGCTCCTCTCCACAAACCCTACCTCTCATTACCTCCTCCTCTACTCCATAGCTAGCTCAGCTAGCTTAGCTTAGATTAGCTATGCTCCAGCTCCCTTGGCTTTTACCACCTAAAAACCCTACCTAACAACTCCACCAACTAGCTCCACCTAAGCTCCACATAAGCTAACCCTACTTCCACCTCACCTTGGCGCCAACCTAGCCTACCCACTACCTCCAAAAGACACCACTAAATGGCACCAAAACCACCTATAACTACCCTTGTTTTGGCGCCAAAAATTCCCTCCAAATATCCCCCCATCCTAACCCTACACCTACCCATATAACCCATCCTAGGAATCCACATACCCCCCTTCTAGAACCCTAAGGTGGCGCCACCTAATAGCCTTCTAGAAGGCCCATTTTGGGGCCAATTCTAAAGGGCACCAAAGCCATAACTACCCCCCTTAGCACCCCTTAGGTGGCTCCATTTATCCTTAGCCCTAGGATCCCCAACTACCCCCCATATCCTATCCTAGCCATCCATTCCAAGAGCCGCCTATGCCCCCCTTCCTACACTATATATACCCACCTAACTTCCCACATTTTCTTCATCCTCCACTAGTTTTTTTATTCTACCTATACCCACCTACACCTACGACCAAGAAGAAGGAGTAGGGAAGAAGATTAAGGGGGTACATCACCCGCCCGTTTGGTGCCTTCTTCTCCCCACTCTCTTCAACTTATGCCACGCCAAGGAGGAGAGCCATTCTACTTCAAGGAGGATGGCCAGGCAAAAGAGAAGGACCTAGGGTGGACGTCCACCCTTGGAGGAGGAGAATTGAAGGTGGTAGCTTCCACCTTGGAGGACACCATCTTGAAGGAGCATAGCAAGGAAGGAGTTGGAGGACTCTTTTCAAGCCTGGGAGCTACCAGGCTTGGAGCAAGAAACCTCCACCTCTTCTTCACCATCATCATCATCATCAGGACCTTTAGTTTTATTTCATTTTTGTTGTACCTTGATAGTTCTAGTAAAAGCTTTCCTCTATTAGGGTTCCTTGTAAAATAGTTTTTGGTCCTAGTTTAAAGTTTCTTTCTTTTTGCAATCTTTATCGCATTATATTACTTTGTTCTTTTAGCACTTTTCACTCCCTCTCCCTAATTACTCTAGGCCTCCACGTGCCTAGAGTGAGCTTAGGGAGACGAATTAATTGTCACCTAGGTGTTAGCATAGTAATTATAGGTGTTAGTCTCTTTCGCCAACAAAATTCAAGTATTCCTGTTATTTCAAAAATCCATAAAAAGTATATATTTAAAAGACCAAAAAGAAAGGTGATTTTCGTGCTTTCAAGCAAGGGATTTTGATTTGCAACTTGCCTCCTTGGACGACCCTAGATACTCCCCTATTTAGGAATATAAATTTAAAGGCATATGCGATTTCGCATGTTACAATGACTTTAAAAACCCTAATTACAAATCACGCGATTTTTCGCATCACTTTTTGGTGCCGTTGCCGGGGAGGCACGGCTTTGCTTAATCATTTTTTCTCTTGCTTGAAGTGGATCTCATCCCCTTCTCTTTCTTTTCTCTAGTGTGTACAAGAACTGTAGGGGGAAAGCGGGAATTTGGAAGTGAAAGCTCAAAGTTCCTTGTCGTCCGGTGAACATTCAGGTTGGTTCTTCTTACGTGTCACACCTAACCTAAAAAAAACTACTAAAATACGCTAAACTTGGCTTTCAGGACCTTAAACAATTTAATTAAGTGGAGTGGTGCATTTTAAAACTCATTGATTGCTTGTTTTCACCATTAACACCACCCCATTTCAAGTATTGGTGTTATGTTTTTACAGATCCAGACTTCTGTCCAGATTTGAAAAATCAATTTCAATCCCCACAGGCCTTCTAAAATCTTGGAATTTTACACAGAGATTTCAAATCAAGTTGGAAACATATGTTCCAAATTTTAGAATAATTGTATTTGTATTTAATTTTTAAAAATTTATGGATTGTGGAGGGTCACACCCTCTAATCTTCTTATTTTACTACTGTCCGTGAATTTTTAGAATTTTTTTACTCATCCAATTTTTGTGAAATTTAGCTTTATGGAATCCTTGTAAAATTTTACACATTATATAAAATTGTTAAAATTTTCTGAGGTCAGTGGTAATACTGAAAAGTCCAAAATACCCATGGGTATCATTTCTGGACTTTGACACCAATACAAATAAAAATTCAAAAGAATTATCAAACAAATTTATAAAATCTTTAAAAATTTTTTTTGGAATCCTTGTTTAATTTTCTTTAAAGTAGTGATGTTGTTTGACTTGTTTGGACCACTACTTAATACAAAAATCCTAAAAATAATTCATTGGTAGTAATTTTCTATCTTAGGGATAATTGGCTTAGGGTTTCCTTCTTACTTTTTAGAGACTCACATTAAAGGAAATTAACCATCACCAATACAACTTATATTTCCTTTGATTGTGGAGTTTCAAAACTTGTTTAAAAGTTTAAAAAGAGAAACCCTAAAACACATTGAATTAAATCAAATCCTAAAAGACACAAATACAAGAAATTATGTGACAACTTGTCTTTAATTGAAACCACTTTCCAATTCCTACACACACACACTAGAAATTGAAATAACAGGGCAACAACCCAATCAATGCCCTTCACATTCCATGTGTACTTTAGTATCCCAGTCCTAACTAAAATTCATAGCAATTTGACCCCTAAGGTTTCATCAATTTAGGCTTGCTATATAGGAATTAAGTTTTCTCTAGTTAATACCAATTCTGTCATCTATATCTGGTGTTCAGGCTGAGGGGCCTTGTCAAATGACCAGGCGTGGGTTTGTATAAGCACCTGGGAATTTTCCCAGGAAACACTTGGGCCCAAACCTCCCCTTAAGCAACTTGGCTAGATTTGTTGACAGAATGGGTATTCACTGTTGATTACTTATTTCCTAGGTAGACCAAGTCTTACGTTAATTTCTAGGGAGTCACAATTAAGTTAGGTCTAGAAATTGATTGCTTGTGTGCACACTTCTCTCATCTCCATCTCTTCTCCTCCCCTCCTATTCTTCCATTTTATGCATGGGTGACGGTCTTAAAATTTGCACTTGGAAGGACCATTTGATTTCGCCGCCCGCGCAAAAAGACCACTTTTTCTGTCTTCTTCTTCTTATGAAATTATGGAAAATCAACAAAACAGGTCCACCCACAACCCCCCCCCACCTTTGACTTCCCACACTTGGAGCTCCTTAATATTGATTTGACTCAATCACAACATCAAGAACCCCTGCCTGATCTCTTAACAATGATGGCTGAGTAGATTGCTAAATTAAATTCCAATCAACAAACATTGACTAGGAACATCCAAAACCTAGCCAATCAAAGGACAAACCCACCACCTTGTCAGCAGCTTGCTATTCCTCTAAAAGATTTTTATGATCCGTCTTATTATGAGGAACGACTAGAGGTGGTCATACCAGAGGGGGACTTTGAGATCAAGCCAGCAGTTCTGAACCTAATTAAGCACTTCCATGGCCTTCCTAGGGAAGACCCTTTCAGCCACCTTGAAGAGCTGACTCTTCTTGCATAAACAACCCGTTCTCGAAATGTGAAAGAAGACTTATGGCTGATGCGGCTATTTCCATTATCTCTTAAAGATAAGGCTGCTTATTGGTTTAGGACCATTGGCCGATCCATCACAACTTGGGCTCATCTCAAGAGCACCTTCTTCAAGAAATTCTTTCCCATAGATCATACTAATTCATTACGAAGATCCATTACGACCTTCCAACAGAAATCTGGCAAAAGTTTCCATGGCTCTTGGGAGAGATTCCAAGATCTTTTAAGAAGTTGCCCGCACCATGAGATTCCTTTATGGCAGCTCATGCTAGTCTTCTATAATGGTTTAGAAGATCAACTTCGACACTTTGTCGATGCCTCGTATGGTGGAAACTTCTTGAATAAGGATGCTGAGAGTGCCTATGATCTTTTTGAAGAAATGAGTGAAAACTCATTTAATCAAGTTTCCATGAACGCATTTTGCAGAACTCAAAACCTACAGTTCGGTGTTCACGAAGTAGGCACTCAATCTATCCTTGTCACCCAAGATGATCTTCAAATGATTGCTCAAAAACTCGACCAGATGCATATTAATCAAAAGAAAATTGAGGAAAGACTTGCCACATCCACCCAAGCTCCACACAATCCACATCTAACCCAACCTAACCTTCCACGAAGAGAAAATTTGCACAATCTCACCACTACCCCTGCTGATTATTACCAATATTTAGAGACTATCTATGATTCTTTGGGAAATTACAACTATCTAGATCTTAACCCCACAAAATATTTCTGCCATCCAGGAGCCCTTTAAAAATTCTTCAAATTGGAAAAATTACCCGAACTACTCCTGGAATAATCAGGTTCCTTCCCAACCAGATCATTTTAATGGGTATGGGTTGAATCCAACCTTTCATCCTGGGCCATCCCAACAAGACATCAATGCCCAGATGATGAGAACCCTGCAGGACATGCAAACAAAAATGACGGAAGTAACCCGTACCATCACAAATCTGAATAATCAGATTGGGGTTACTCCCACTCAAAGACTTGCAGGACATCTTCCATCCCAACCCATGCCCAACCCTAATCACCAAAAGAACCAATATCTAGGCAGAAATCCACACTACCCAAATCAACCTCCTACTAATCCACCACCTTAGCAGCCTCCCAGGTTTCCACAACCACAAGTCCCCCCACTTCCCCCAAATAATAATCCGACTGCACATGTAGTTACGTTGAGGAGTGGAAAACCACCACTGATCCCGAGACTTTACAAAAACCTGGTGAAATCCCCATCACTGTGCAAATTGACTCCCTACCTCCCCATCAGGAAGAAAAAGAAATACAAAAATCTCAAGACAAGATTCCTATCCCTTTTCCACAAGCTCTCCACCCCACCATCAATAGAAAAAAGAAATCTGAGCCCACCACAGAAGAACTCATGGATCTATTTAGTCAAGTTCAAATCAATATTCCTCTCCTAGATGCCATCAGATATATACTTTCCTATGCCAAATTTTGAAGGAGATCTGTACTCCTAAAAGGCAGGCCAAAAATCTAGGACAGGTACATCTTTCGGAGATAGTAAGCTCTGTCATACAGAGTAAGCTACCTCCTAAGATGAAAGATCCGGGGGCACCTTTAATTTCAGTAATTATTGATGATACTACCTTTGATCGTGTCCTCCTTGATCTTGGTGCCTCGATTAGTATCATTCCCACGATTTTATTTGAAGAGTTTTAGATTGGTGAATTAAAACCCATCGAGGTTACCCTGCAATTAGTCGACCGATCTACAATTAAACCTAATGGGATTGTTGAGGATGTTTTGGTCAAGGTCCAGAATTGTGTCTTCCCTGCAGACTTTCTGGTCCTTGACATTGAGGTACCCGAATCTTTATTGAATGCCCCAATAATCCTTGGACGACCTTTTTTGGCCACTGCAAAGGCAAATATCAATTGCCACACAGGAAAAATGGATATCACTTGCGTCGGCCAAACTATCAATTTAGATATTTTCAAATCCTCCAAGAGATTCCATGATGATAACTTTTTTGACTCAGATACGGAAATTTCCAATATGGTGGAGACAATGTTGATAGATACCCTTACCGACCACAATCTTTTTGAGGACTCCGATTCAAAATCAGTGGTCGGCGAAATCTATGATATGGAAACTTGTCTTAACCAAAAAACCCTTCTTGATGAAACCCCTGATTGCCCTGACCCTCAGGTGAGCTGAATCCCAGCTATGGTGAGCTGGATCAAGCTGAGTTTCAGCTGGTGAGAGCTTCTCCTTCACCAGTTGCCTTCCTGAGTGCTAGGGTTCTAGGGATCTGGCAATCTGTTTATCCCTAACACTCACAAAAATACATTAAAAACACAATAAAAAATGCAATGCATGCCTAACCTAATTTTGCAGAGCATAATCCTAAGAGCTAGGTTTGTTTTAATGCATAAGAATAATGATAAACTGGCATTTATCACACCCCCATGCTTATATTTTTCTAGTCTCTTGGCAAAACTTTAATTTTTTGGAAAATGGAATTTTTGGGAAATCTAATTTTTTCGACTTTTGAGGAGAAAAAGATTAAGGGACCTTGGAGGATCTAAACATAAGAGGCAAGGGATTTGTTAAGGATAAACATCGGGATTTGTTTTTGGATCTAAAAATTAGACAAAATGGGATCAATATATCCTCCAAAAAATTCACAAATTAACCCCTTGTTAATTCAGATGACTTGAAATTTCTATTTTTAGGATTTTTCTGGCTCTTGAATCTGATTCGCAACTTGCAATATCCTTTAAAACCTTGTGTCCGTGCTTGTGAAAAGCCAACATTTATAAGGGCGTGTTTTTGGTTTAAAACTTTTTTTTTTCTCCCCCATGCTTATTTTTAGCTTAGTCTTACAACAGATGTGTCGGGATCATCATTCCTATTACCAATCCTCGAGGGGGCTCTGGCACTAGTACTTCAGGATAGCACTGTCCATGACACCACCCAGGAGCTCACAACCCCAAAACACAATGAGGTGTAAAGGGGCACTCCAAGCAAACTCAAGCTCTTGCTCTGACACTATAGGTAGAGCACCGTCCAAGATACTTGATCTGCTAAAATGCCCTTAAATGCTCCGTCTAAAGATATGAAATATATATATGGAGCAGTGCCGAGGCAGTAACATGTTGACATCGCATCCTCAAAGGAGGCATTTTCCTCCTCGGCGGTGGGAACTCAAATCAATGATCTGCTTTAGACTTTTACTAAGTTCAAACAAGGGAGTTTTTCTGATTTTTAGTAGTTTTTATTTGTTGGCTTGTGTGTGAAATATGACATAGGAAGTTCCACAAGAAATGCAAGTTTTTGAATCAGAAACTAAGCCAGATACTTTCCATATTACAAAAGAGGATCAAGTCACCTGAACTATCATGAGTTTAGGTGAAATTTTAGAGAATGATATCTAATCTAGTCTAAAAATCGACCCTGAAATTCTAATGATCAGATCCGCATCCTCATCCCTAGTTTGTTAAAGATTAAATCCCATTGTACCAAAAGTGAGTTTTTCAACCTTAGTCCCGATTTCAAAATTTTTCCTTAAAAAGTTTTCAACATTTTTATTTTTTTGGGTATGCAAGTAGGAAAATAAAATAACTAAAGAAAAATGCATGTTTTTAGCTTTTGAAAATCCTAAATCGATCGTCAAATTTTAAAAACAGTGTCTCAAGCATCTTTGGCCTACGAGGATGTCAATGCCCTTCAAGGTTATGGGTGTAACAACCCATATTCAGAGACAGACAACCCCGGTTGGCACTAGCATCTTAACTTTTCATCCTATGGGAACTCTCAATGAACCAACTCTACTCCACAGCACCAGCCCAGACAGTATGGAAATGTGGCACCCACATACCCCAGGTAGTAGCCATTCCTATCCTAGCAACAATCCTGATCTATCTACCAACCCTTTTGTAATGGTGCCCCTGACCCTCCATCGTAGGCCAACCTAGTGGAAGAGCTGAGAAAGGCATTAAAGTAGTTGGAAAAAGGTTAGCTCAGCCAGATGCAATGCCTCTAGAGCATGCGGAACTAGATGTTATAGGAGAACAGATCATAGGGACCCTTGCCCTCCCAATCTGTTCTAAACCCAAGATTTGCACAGAACCCGGGTACCCTACTTAGGTTCCAAGAACCATAGGGACAGGCACATGCAGTACTCCAGGCACCTCTGGTACCTCCTTGGTTATGCCCAGCCCCAGCATGTCCTGTTGCCCACATCAACTTACGCTTCTCCTTCTGCTCATCCCCCACCTTATGGATAGTATGCTGATGTAAAAGCTGTCACATTGAAGAGCGGAACAACTTTAGAGGACCCACCATATATGCAGGCGAGTCAAGATGAAATTCCACTAAGGGGTGCATAGTGAATTGAAATTTAATACAAATAAAATGCAATCACACAAATAGCATTCACCACAAGACACATATATTTTTAGGTGGAAATCCATCCCTGAGTAACAACCACTACCTAAGTCTTCTCGACTTAGGATTTTTTGATTGACCGAGTCGATCAAATCCATTATATGTACCACTTAAACTAAGGATGTTACAACCTCAATACAACACACTACTTAACAATGAGGGTAGTGTTCCTCAAAACCCTCTTCTCCACAAAGAGAATTTTGTCTCATGAAGGAGACAAGAATTCTCCACGCAAATATCCAACCAAAAATAAAGTAAAAATACAATAGCCTATAGAGCCCAACTATAGTGTTTGACTTAAGCTTCTATAGGCAAAGAGACTCCCTGAGATGGGAGTGGGGATGCAATGAATCGGTGCTCTTGGATATGTAGAATGAGCTTGGAGAGCAAGGCCTGATTTTTCTTCTTTGATCTTTTACTCAATAAACCTAATATGGTGGAAAGAATTATCTTTAGGTGTGTTCAATAAAGAAGAGGTCCTCTTCTATTTATAGAGGCCTTGGGATCCTTCAAGAAGGCTTGGGAGAAGGCTCCTAGTCGTTGGGAATATTTGACAAATCATGATTTGGGTCTAACATCTCTTTATCAGACATCTAAGGGTCTCTATGGATCTTTGGGAACAATAATAAGATATTTCTAAGTGGGTTCATGAACATATCACTCTGATAGGCTAATGGTCCTATTATTGAACATCTGTGAAGGTCATCAGACGTCTTGATGGACATCTGGAAATAGGTATGGACGACTGGGGATAGGTATGTAGATATGTGTTCCAAGTTCTAAATATTAGACATCTGAGCAAAACATCATATGACTTAAGAGACAAAATCAGATGTTTGGGACTAACGCTAGACGTATGATCAAGCAGTTCGATTCCTACTTTGTCTTTCCAGTTTAACTCTAGAGTTTACCTAAGTGTTCTAGGATAGAGTAAGTGTTCTTAGGACTAAGGGTGTTATATTTTGGGCTCTTTACAACAATTCTAAAGAAATAAATAACAAAATGAAAGACAAATACAAGAACATAGAAACTTCTAAGTCCTATTCTTCTTCTACAAGTTTTGCTCCAACACTTCACACTTCACGCTCCTTGATGCTTTTTCTCCTATCAAGCTGCTCCATGCCAACATGGACTTGAGCTTGAGCTCCTTCACACTTGTTATCATTTGTAATAATCCTAAAATCTTAAACTCAATTGCAAATGTTAAACTTAAGTGTTTTGTTATCATTAAAATCAACGATCGTGGTGCACTTGCACCAACATAGGACACGTCGCGACCTCTTCTTCAAGTCGACTCCTCCCGCTCTCATAAGGAGCCACCTTAGGAAGATAAAGGAAAGAGACTTGTGACTTCTAACCCTGAGATCAGGATCCCTTTTCTTGGAGATTTGATTTGAGATACCTTAAGGAAGACCAAAGGAATAAAGAATTATGAGGACCTAAAAGCAATGTTCAAGGAAGTATACATTCAGGTCCCCTCCTCGATGCCATAGATCACATCCCTATTGTTGTCAGATTCTTCAAGGATTATTGTACCCTGAGGCAACAACAAAAGAAGGGGCAAAGACCTAGGTGGTATTGTCCAAGGAAGCTAGTGCAGTTATTCTGAGTGTCTTACTGATGTACAATTACCTTACATAGTTAATTAGTCATTGTTAAGTTATAGTATTGGGAGTAACGTAATCACCACATTTTATAAATTTTTTACTGGTTAAGTCTAGGTCATTTGCTAGGAGGCTAAATTAAGCATATTAATCACCACTTATCTTAAGTTACTCTTTATTTTTAATCAATAAAGTTAACTAACTACTAGATATAACTTATGTACATACTTACTATAAAGAGTAATTACTAATTAACTAATAAGCTTAGTTTTCTATGTATACTACTTAAATTACCTATGTACTATATATATATTTAAGTTAAATAAGTATTAACTACTATACTTAATAAGTATTACATTACTTAATTAAACTAAGGCTAACTACTTACTTAATTACTTATAATTACTACTTAGATATTACTTATATTATGCTAACACTACTTAGGTCATAATACTACTATACTTAGCTAATATAGCATATATTACTTAGAATATAAGTTACTACACTAATAAAATACTTAGACTAATTACTTAATTAACTACTTAATTACCTATTAATTAACCACAATACGCTAATCACATGAATAATTGCAACGAAATATACAATGAATAGCAAGCAATCATCCCATAAGCAAAAAGAATTGATATGCATTGAATTAAAAAGAGAATACATAAAAAAGTGTTATTTTAGAACAACATTTATGTAAGCTCAAGGTTTATTTACAACTTAGGCACATTTAATTTGAAACTTAGGCTCGTGCCTCTCATATTAACCTCTTCACATTTTAGGCTTCTTACATAGCCTTTAGGCTCACTAAGGCACAACACAGCATTTCACAAGCATAGCACAGGCTCAACACTCAGCCACATTTGGAACCCAAGCCTCCTCAACACTTAGACTTAACAAAGCCTTCTCTTAATTCTCTTTGTAACAAAAGGTAGGAATGGGCACATGGATTTCACAGGATCAATGGTCGTCGCCAGTCGGATCTACCACTACTAGCCACGTGGCACCATTTCCACCTTCCACCTGGCGCCGGAAGGCTGCTCTACCAAAGCCACGTCGCAGCACACACATACACACACTATGCTCATGATTCGTGCCCTATGCTTGATGATTGATTGACAAGCATGTGCATTTCATCTTACACGGATTCAGCAGCTCATCTGTTCATGATATGGGACTATTATTTCCCCTATTTTTCGCACCAACTTTGTAGGTTAATTCCCATCGCTACACAACTCCAATTGAATAAACTAAGGGCTCAATCAAAAGCCTCTTGTTTGGTATTTCAATTGAAGGTGTTGATTTGATCAAAGGATCATGTTTGATCCATTAAATCGAGGCCTAAAATTGGCTTGAAACTAAGCCAAAACTGTTGTAACTAAGTAAGGAGAGAGTTCTTTAATAAACATAGCAAACTCAATCATTTCTCTCAAGTAAGAGCTCATATAGATTCTTTAGGGTATTTTGCAAGGTGTGGAGTAGTTAATGGGGTTTTGGAAAGCATAGAGAAGCTCCAAAGCTTCTTAGCTCTCTTGCTTGAAGCATAGAACACTGATCTTGGTTCCAAACAACCTGACAGATTGGTTTAAGCCTATAGAATTGATTGGAATCAGTTTAGAAAATTAAAATAGATTGATCTAGGGCAGAATTCGAGTTACCATCTCATCAAAATGACACTGAACTCATTTTAGGTTCAATTTGAACCTAAACTATGAAGGGAATTGAAAACTCACTAAATATCAATCAAACATTCTCAAATTAGTTCTAATAGTTTTGCATTAATTACAGGAACTCAAATCCATCCTAAAATCCAAGTTGTGAGGTCTGAAACCTCGAGAATAACCCTGGGTTGACTAAACAAGCTTAAGAGTTGACTTTTTGAATCAGAGACTTTTAGATCCAAGAAACTATCCTAATTGGCTAATTTCAACCCAAGGAATCCAAATCTTACCTCAAAATCAAGTTTTAAACACTTCAGATGAGGTCTCAGGCTCTTCCATTTAAGAACAAAGAATGCTTTATTCATAAGAACAAAGTAAAGGTTCTTAGACCTATTTGAAAGTATTTCCAAACTCTATGGACTCTGTAGGTGGCTTTTGACCTATCGCTATTGCCTGAGACTCAATAAATAGGTTTGCTCAGCTCTGTCAGAGTTGAGGAAGACAAAGATCGACAATGTACTCAAAGTATTAAAAGTCAAGTTTAACTATTGAAATTTGATCCTTAGATCACAACTAAGCAATCTGGATCTCTACAAAAAGATTAGAAGATTGTAGATCACATTTGAACTCGTCGCAGGTCACCAGGGCTCCGGTGAAGGCTGAATCAAGTGATTGGAGATCAAATCTCCATAAAACTCGTCAAGATTATGTTCTAAAGACTCCTGAGGTTTTGTAGAATCTTCAGGGCACAACAAACTTCAATTAAGCTTAGATTAGAGGTTAAGCTTCAAACTCCCCAAAATTTGCTTCTTAAGTTCGAAAAAACTCAAGAATTCTCACCTCACACAATTGAGTGAGGTGAAATGCTTCTAAGGTCTATGTGATGGTATGTGTGAAGGGAATTAGAGAAAGAACTCTTCTTGAGCCTCCATTGACAGCATGCTCAAGAAGTTGATAGCGAAAATACGTAATTTGTTAATTAGGGTTTTGGAAATCATTGTAATGCGTAAATCTGTTTCGCTTTTAAAATTTCTAACCTAGATAGGGAAGTATCTAGGGTCGTCCAAGGAGGCAATATTTTATGAAATAAATCTCTTTCTTGAAAAGTAGAAATCACCTTTCTTTTTGTTATTTTTCAATATATCATTTTTTCTTGGGTTTTTGAAATAAAGGGGCAAATACGAAGTTGTTGACGGGAGAAAGTACCACAACTAAGATGCTAAAATCTAAGTGACAAAATTATTCTCTTTCTAAGCTCAACCTAGGCACGTGAAGGCCTTGGTTAATTAAAAAGAGAAAGTGAGATTATACTAAGATAAAGCAAGTAGTGCAAAAAATGCAACAAGAAATGAAGGCAACTTTTTTTGTATTAAAGGAAATTGTCTACAAGTATAGGAAAGCTTCTAAAGAAAAGACAAATAAAGAAGAAACAAAATCCTTTAATTGCTGATGATGATGAAGAAGGTGAACCTCCTCTTGCTCCAAGTCAAGTTGCTCCTTGGCTTGAAAAGAAGGTTCCTTCTTCTCCTTTGCCTGGCAAGCTCCTCCTAGCAAGCCCAAGGGGGCATGTTTGATCTCCTCCAAGGTGGATGGAATTCCACCTTCAAAAGCTCCTCCTAAGGTGGAGTGGACCACCTTTGATTCCTCCTCCTTAGGTGGTTGTGTACCACCCTTCAATCCTCCTCCTAGGGTAGGCGTGCACCCTAGGTTTCTTTCCAATGCCTGGTTGCTTCCCTTGGCTGGCGTGGAGTCAAGAGAGAAGAGAAGAGGGGAAGGCACCAAGGGGACAGAGTATCCCCTTAATCTTCTTCTTCTTCTTCTTATTCTTCTTTTTCTCTTGACTTTCTATGTAGGTGGAAATATGGGTAGAAAAAATGTAGCCAAGGTTGGATTTTAATGGTGGCGGTAGGGGGTTTTTATAGGAGCAGGAGGGGGTAGGGTTGGTTATAGGATGGACGGTTATGATAGGGGTTAGATGGTGGTTATAGAATCCTAGGGCTATGGTTTTTGGCACCAAAATGGAAGGGTACTTGGTGGTTGGCGCCAACCCTATGTGGTTGCTAGGGTTAAGGTTTTGGTTAGGTATGTTGTAGGGTGGAGATGGAGTTATGTGGTGGTGGTTATGAGATGAAGGGCTAGGGTGTGTTGGTGCCACTTGAAGAGGTATGAATAGGTGTGGTCAAGGGAGAGTTGGTGCCAGCTTTAGTGTGGTTAAAGGGGTAGGGTTGGCGTGGACATAAAGGAAGGCTAGGATAGCTTTTTATGGTGGTGGTTATGGGAATAAGGGTAGATATAGGTGGCGTCAAGATGGAAGGGTGTGGGTGGTGTTTTGGCGCCAAAATAGTGGTGGTTTAGGGTTGGTTATGGTGGGTTGTAGTTGGCGCCACTAGTGGGCTTCTAGAAGGGGTTAGGAGTAGGGCTTAGATGGGGATAGCGGAAGAGGTGTAGGGTTAGGATAGGGGTTCATTTTGGTGCCAAATTGAAGGGATTCCTAGGGATTTTTGGCGCCAACATGAAGGGGTGTATAGGGTGGTGGTTATGTTGGGTTGGTGCCAAAAAGGGTTGGATTAGGTTAAGGTTAGTTAGGGTTAAGGTGGAGGAGTGGATGGCCATGGATTTTTAGGTGGAGCTGGAGCTTACCTAAGCTAGCCTAGCTAGTAAATTAGAGGTGGAGGAGCTAGGGTTTCATGAAAGAGATGGGAGAGAAGACGCTGGAGCTGATGGAAGCTATGCTGGAGCTGGGTTTGCTAAGGCAGCTTCAAGGGGAGCTCAACTACTGAGCTCAACTACTTAGTTCTTATGCAAGTAGCCAAGCCTGGGTAGTTGAGCTGATCTCAACCTAGTCGAAGCTAGGTTGAGCTGGAACTACCTCTGATGAGAACTCTAGAGCTAGCTAAGCTACTAGTTTACAAGTAGTAGCTCAGCTAGATTGGAGTCTAGCTGCCATGAGCTGCGTGGAGCTAGAATGAGCTAGGACCGAGCTGAGGTGAACTTCAATCATCTCAGCTGAGCTAGCTAGAGTTCCTTGTGAACTAATGGGAGCTGAGATAAGCTAGACTCAGCTAAGTTGAGCTAGATCTGAGCTGACCTGAGCTAGGGTGAGCTAAGGTGAGCTCTCCTGAGCTACCATTCAGCTAAGGTGAGCTGAATGGAGTTGAGTGGAGCTAACCCTAGTCCAAGGGAGCTGGTATCCAACCATGATGAACTAGAATTAGCTGAGTCCTAGCTTGATTGAGCTTCCTCTTCATCAATTGCCTTCCTGAGTGCTAGGGTTTTGGGGATCTGACTCTCTGCTTATCCCTAACACTCCAAGAAACACATCAAAAATAAAATAACAAATGCAAGGCATGCCTAACCTAATTTATACCTAAATTCAACCCAAAAACCTGTTTGCGGATCAAAATCCTAAGAGGTAGGTTTGTTTTAGTGCATAAGAAAGATGATAAACTAGTGTTTATCAGAAGTTGAGTGAAATTGGGCATATGCTATATACCAAATAATAAACCTAATTGAAAGTGAGAATGGGGCCCTTGTGAAGTAGGAAAGCAATGGAGGGCCCCAATTGAAGGTGTTCTAGTCTCTGAGCCTCTGCCATGGACACTAGAGGAGTCAAGTGCAT
This sequence comes from Thalassia testudinum, assembly GCA_037157565.1. Lineage (NCBI taxonomy): Eukaryota > Viridiplantae > Streptophyta > Magnoliopsida > Alismatales > Hydrocharitaceae > Thalassia > Thalassia testudinum. The sequence continues at coordinate 36,290,002 of JAZHRO010000035.1, read as the reverse complement.
GTGAGATGGATTTAACAAGAGTGAAATTAGGCGTATGCTATATACCAGATGATGAGAACCTCATCATGAGCCATAACTAGCTCATTTTGACCCAATACAAAGGATAAAAGCTCCTACATATCTCAAGGAAAGGCTTAACTCAGAGAATTCTGAGTTTGAGAAGAAAACCAGTCATAAGGGGTAAAAGTGCAATTTTACCAGTATAATTTGCATACAGGGTAATTCTGGGCCCAAACACAGGTCAAAACAGCTTAATAAGAATAAAAGTGGGATGAGATGATCTAGCAAGGGCTACAGCACTTCCAAGGAACCAAATGATAATCTGTAACCCTAAAACAACCCGCTTCAATTCACAAGGTTCGGGGCAAAGTAAAAATAGAATAAACCCTCTAAAATTCATAGAAAAATAATCTCTAGGGTTTAGAACCTTCAATTTGGCCTTTAGAACCCATTTTGACCTACATTGAGAACCATGCCCAATTAATAACTTAATTTGGGTCTTTACGCAAATTGACCGGTCAAACAAGGTTTAATATGAAAATGAAATTCACCATCAGATTTCTTAGGTCCTAATTAGTCATGTATAAAAACTTGAGCCTAAGAAGAAACCTCCTTGACCGACTTTACACTTTGGTCCTCATATATTTACTCTTTGGCCCTCAACTTTTGAACCCTCGCATTTTGGCCCCTAACTCTCCTTCGTTCTTTGCAACCAGGTCCCTCCTGCAAAACCCTGCCAGCACCATGCTCCGGCGACCTTGCGCGGAGCATGGCGCCGCGCAGGGTGAGGTGGTGGACCTGGCAAGTATACCGGGGGTGCCCTGCGTCGTCAGCCGTCGCAGGGGCACCCCCATGATCATTGCAGCCCCCCATACCGGCCGTGCGAACGCACGGACGGTATGGGTTCGTGTTCCGACCATTCTCCGGCGAGGGAGACACGTCGTCTCCCTCCGCCTTCCTCCCTGTTTCATCCCTATAAATACCCCCCGCTGCTCCACCGACCAGGGCAGCCTGGATCTGACGGAGAAAACCCCCAGCTTTCTTCTCTTCTTCCTCCGGCAGACGCTCACCAGCTCCGGCGGCTTTCTCCCCCTCCACCTCTTCGCTCTGCTGCAATACCAGCAGCAGAGACTTCCTCCCCTGTTCTTCCCGCGCCACGCCGCACCCAGCTGGCGCCTCTCCAGCCCTCTGCTCGCCGCCGCCCCTCTCCCTGAGCATCGTCTTCTCCGGCGACAGTCGATACGACTGTCGCCCTGTTCCTCCCCCTTCGTCCCTGCAAGTAAGTTAGACCTACTCCCCTTCTTCTCCTCTTTCTTTCCCCGCTTTCAATTTAGTCAATTAAACCCTCGACCGCTCCTGTTCACCCTCACCCTCTCCGCCTCCGACCACCCTCCGGCGAGCCGCGCCCATCACCTCAGCGACCCACACGGCTCGCCGACCACCGCAGAACATCCGCCTCCTCACCCTGATCCTCTTCCGCCCCTCCACTTCCCACCAAACACCCTCTGCAGATCCACCGAACACACCCACTTCTTCGCTCACAGTTTGACCTAGGACGACCTGTTAGCTCCATCACGCCCCCTGCAGACCCCCTGACCACCTTCGCCGTGCCACGGCGAAGGTCCCCCGCCTGTCTGATTTGGCCGAGAGGCCGTTCTTCTGTGACCAGGTGACACGCCCGCCGTCGCCATTACTGAGCAGGTAGAGCTCCTTCACCTGCAGGTGCAGGCACGCCTTCGCCCAGGTGCAACTCCCAGGTTGCGCAGGGAGTCTCCGCGAAACGTCCCAGGCTCGCAGATGGGGCGAAAGCCGCGCGTGAAGCCACGATCGCCCACTGCTCCCTCCGCGACGGGCGCTCAATTGGGGTGGGACATTTAGTCCCACCTCGGAACCTCTCGGAGGCGCGCGGACGCATAAAGGCAAAAAGTGCCTTATGCTGTCTGCCTCCTGACCACGGGGTGAGGTCCCTCTCACCCGACCCGGCCTCGTCCGTGACCACGCTCCGCGGACCTGGCCCGACCCGATTAGACTGACCTGCACTCCTCGCCCACCACGCACGCCGGTGGGCCTGGACCCGGGCCTGACCCGAACCCGATTACCCGGTAGCGCTCTGGGAGAGCTTCCGAAGAGTGATTTCAGAGAGAAAGAGAAACGCGGGGGAGGGGGGGTAGAGTAGGTTTTGCCTCTTGACAAAAAAAACTCTGAAGTGTGCAGGCAAAAGAAGAAGTGCAGGCGAAGAAGAAGCAGCTGCACTGTAGCAACTGCTCAGTTAAGTCGTCGAAGCACCGGGTCAGACGACGAAAAGTCAGCAGCCAGAGCAACACAGAAGGCAGGCTGAAGAAGAAGAAGAAGAGCATCACCACGATTGCAGAAGAAGAAGAAGAGAGGTCAAGGCAGAAAACCAAAGAAGAAGAAGAACAAGGAGCTCTGAAGAAAGAAAAACATCACCAACACAGGAACAACAGGAAGAAGAAGAAGAGCATCACCATTGCAGAAGAAGATTATCACCGTATCAGAAACCAAGGAAGAAGAAGGAGATCTGAAGAAAGAGAAAGAAGAACATCACAACAAATTCTTTCCCTCTCTCTCTTTATTTTGTAAAAGAAACATGTATATCTCTAGAATACGACTTGCTCCCTGAGTTCGACCTCGGGAACTCTTTCATTTTCCGAGTAAAAAATTTATATTTGAAATGTTGGTAATAACCGGCTTTACTACAATGTTATAACAAATACAAAATCGACATTTCATTTTGGCGCCGCTGCCGGGGAGCAACGGCTATTCTAGAGGTAAACATTCCTATTTCTTTTAAGTTCTGATAATCTCCTCTCTTTTGTGCAGCTACAGGAACTCAAGAAGACAAGCAACCACACAACCACTCCGAAGATAGGTAAATCTTTTCTCTCACTATTAACCCCTACACTCTAAAGAGGAAGAAAAGAAAAGAACAAGCAATATAGGGCTAACCTGTCTTCCATACTGCAGGCGAAGAAGAAGCAGCTGCACTGTAGCAACTGCTCAGTTAAGTCGTCGAAGCACCGGGTCAGACGACGAAAAGTCAGCAGCCAGAGCAACACAGAAGGCAGGCTGAAGAAGAAGAAGAAGAGCATCACCACGATTGCAGAAGAAGAAGAAGAGAGGTCAAGGCAGAAAACCAAAGAAGAAGAAGAACAAGGAGCTCTGAAGAAAGAAAAACATCACCAACACAGGAACAGCAGGAAGAAGAAGAAGAGCATCACCATTGCAGAAGAAGATTATCACCGTATCAGAAACCAAGGAAGAAGAAGGAGATCTGAAGAAAGAGAAAGAAGAACATCACAACAAATTCTTTCCCTCTCTCTCTTTATTTTGTAAAAGAAACATGTATATCTCTAGAATACGACTTGCTCCCTGAGTTCGACCTCGGGAACTCTTTCATTTTCCGAGTAAAAAATTTATATTTGAAATGTTGGTAATAACCGGCTTTACTACAATGTTATAACAAATACAAAATCGACGTTTCATTTTGGCGCCGTTGCCGGGGAGCAACGGCTATTCTAGAGGTAAACATTCCTGTTTCTTTTAAGTTCTGATAATCTCCTCTCTTTTGTGCAGCTACAGGAACTCAAGAAGACAAGCAACCACACAACCACTCCGAAGACAGGTAAATCTTTTCTCTCACTATTAACCCCTACACTCTAAAGAGGAAGAAAAGAAAAGAACAAGCAATATAGGGCTAACCTGTCTTCCATACTTAGTAACCATAAAAAGTTGCATGTTTTCAACTCATCACTCCTGCACACTATTAAGGGTATTTAAGGGCTAACACATTCTTGCTTGAGCCCTAATTGCCCAACAAAGAGTTAAATGGACCAAGTAGAGCCAACATAAGGTCAAACATTAGGATTTCAGTAGAGACACACCCCTTAATCAAGAATTGAGGAAATCCAAAAGAAGTGTGCCCAAGCCATTGATTGAAAATAATTAACAAGAAAAATCCTAAACAATTGGCTCTCTCTAAACACTTGAACCCTAAAAGACAGGACCCAAAAAGCTCTCAAAGAAAACAAGAGGTAAAGTTGACCCCTTTGGGTTAACCAACCTTAAATTAGGTCACTCTTTGCACTTAAAAAGACTAAAGTTCAAGTGAAACCTTAAGCACCCTGATCTTAAAATTGGTAGACTTAAGAGGTCAAGATCCCCATTCTGGTCTACCTGGAACCGCAGTGACAAGAGAGGTCGGGTGGGGGAAACCCTGTAACCCGTGGGGACGCTCTACCGTGTAGGGGTCTTCGCGGGACTCTCCCTCTCTGGCTGCCCAGGTAATTCTCAGGTGGACGATCTTTCTGATCAAGGGGTCCATCTGCCCCGCACCTCTATAGTCACCCAACACATTTTTGGGTGTCTTGATTGGGTCCAGCACCTTCTAAACTTACCTCTCCCAACTGTGCATGTACGGAAGGAGGTCTCTAAGACCACCCTTAAGACCTCCATTAGAAATTCGCTCTCGTCAAGGCCAAGCCTCGACGCCCGTATTTGTGCAGCAACACCCTCACATTATTCTCTCTTCTGATTCAGAACCAAGTTCTTCTTCTTCCCCCATCATGGCTCAGCCAGTTGAGGAAGAAAATAATCTGGAACACCAGCTCCAGCGACTCAATGACCTCTTCCAAAACTTCGTACACCCACCACAGCGTCCTATGATGCGGGACCACTACAATCCTGCTGCGGTGGCCATTGAGCCTCGAGTTAGAATCCCGATTGGAGGACCTGATTCCGAACTAAAGCCCAACATGATTCACGCTATACCTAAATTCCATGGGCTTAATTCTGAAGATCCCTTCCAGCACATCAAACAGCTAAAGCATCTGGCCCACACTTTTGGATCAGATGCGCAAAATCGGGATATTCTTCTCATGAAGATGTTCTCCTTTTCTCTTATGGACAAGGCCGCCCATTGGTATCAAACTCAGACCCGGCCGATCAACACTTGGGAAGAACTTCAATCCGAGTTTTTGAAAAAGTTCTTTCCCGTTGGTCGGACCAACGCCTTGCGCCATCAGATTACACACTTCACTCAACAATCAGGAGAACCTCTCCATGAGGCATGGGATCGTTTTCAGGATCTCATGAGGAAGTGCCCCCATCACGGAGTTCCTAAATGGGAACAAGTCCAATCTTTTTACCAGGGACTCCGTGAGGACATCCGCCTTTTCGTCAATGCAACCTGCGGAGGAAACATCATGGGTCAACATGAAGACACCGTATGGGAGATTCTCGAAAACATGTGCGAGAACTCCATCAACAATGACTCCATGGGATTATTCGACAGGACGAATACCCGCGCAGCGACGAATCTTAAGGGAGCACATGAGACGCAGGACCTGTCCGCATCAGTCGACCTGGAGTTAATGGCCAGTCGATTGGACAAGGTCTCAATTATTGAAAAGAAGGTGGATGAGCTGACTCAGCACTTGCAGCGAGCCACCTCTGCGCGTAACTCCTTTGCACAACCTCCTTCCACACAGGAGACTGTGCAAAACATCCTCCACCGATCCTCCCCTGGGATGGATCCATATCCATCCCCATCTGATTCTTGGACTGGGAGATCATCCGATCCTTTCTTCACCAGCCGGGGGAACTCCATTCCTCCTTTCCCTGATTCTCAGGAGGTTCCTCAGACCTGCGAGGACCTCAACGCCATCCAGAACGACCCATTCTCCAACACTTACAACCCTGGATGGCGAAACCATCCCAATTTTCAGTGGGTGGGAAATTCCCAAACCCAAAGACCACCTTTTCAGTCCCGCCCACAGCCCTCTCATCACTACCAGCCGCCTCAGCCTCGGCCCAACCCTACTTATCCATCAGGGCCAAATCAAGATCAAATGTCCTTAATCCTTCAAACTCTGGCTGACATTCAAAAATCGAATGCGGCCATTCAAAAACAGCACAAGGACGAGCTTACTGAAGTTAAAACTCAACTGGCCCAGTTGGCAAATTCTCGCCAGCCAGGCACACTCCCTTCCCAACCCCTTCCTAACCCAAATAACGTGCCAACCCAGAAGCGCGTTATGAATCCAAATTTAGGCCACGCTCAATGGATTTATCAGGCCCCCACTGCTCCATCTCCAGACGAGATGGATGCCTCAACTTCGCGTGCGGGATTTCAGCAGCAGCCACCCCTCCTACCAAACCCAAACCAAAATCAGGCCGGATTAAATTCTGTAACAACACGTAGTGGTAAGACAACTCAGGACCCGCATTATCCAAACCACTCCCAGCCTGATAATCATGACCCTAGGATAGTTATCCAAGGTACCATTGTTCCAGACCCACAACCTGGACCTATCCTAGAGGAACCAACCAAGATCCCGTTTCCCGAGGCCCTGACCAAGGGAAAGAAGACCACCAAACCCGTGGCCCCTGAGGAGGACCTGGTCAAGCTCTTTGAGCAGGTCCACATAAACATCCCCTTAATGGATGCAATCCGCCACGTACCAGCTTACGCACGATTTCTAAAGAATATATGTACACCCCAGCGTAAGCCGCGAACCAAGGGAGGGAGCCCAATTGTTCTGTCAGAGCAAGCCAGCTCTGTAATCCTTAGTAGACTCCCACCCAAGGCAAAAGATCCTGGAACTCCCCTGATCTCCTGTAAGATAGGTGGTACCCAATTTGATAGAGCATTGTTAGACTTAGGTGCATCTATAAATCTGATACCCACATCCTTACTTGACCATCTGGAAGAATCTGAGCTGAAACCAACCGAGGTGACATTACAATTAGCAGATCGATCTATAAAGTCACCAAAAGGGATTCTCGAGGATGTTATCGTGAGAGTGCGGGATTTCTATTTTCCAGTGGACTTTATAGTCTTAGACATGGATGCACCTGAGAACCCTAGGGATACACCAATCATTCTAGGGAGACCTTTCTTGGCTACTGCTAGAGCCAACATCAGCTGTGAGGAGGGCCAAATAGAGCTTAAGTTTGGAGATCAAACACTGAAAATTGATATATTTAAGGCCCAACAAGGAATTAATTGCGGCGTCATCGAGCAAATTTGTGACATCAAGACTTTGGTTGATGAATCACACCTCCAGAATGACTTGAGTATGCCTCATCAACCACAGAAGGATCTTGACCCGCAAACAGAGGAGTCCAATCCAGATGTGAACAACCCAGTAACTCCCACCCTTGAACCTCACATCTATACTGAACCACCCGCTGCTGCTGAAAACCCCATCCTCGAACTAAAACCCCTTCCTGCTCATTTGAAATACATCTTTTTGGGTTCTAATCAGACCCTTCCTGTGATCATCAATTCCAACCTCAGTCCTGAACAGGAATCCCGTCTGATTGTTGTCCTCCAGCAACATCGCAGAGCCATCGGATGGACCCTCGATGATTTGACTGGAATAAGTCCCTCTTATTGTACTCATCATATCTATTCAGAAGAGGGCACACGACCTTCTCGTGAAATGCAGAGACGCTTAAACCCCAATCTGCAGGAGGTCGTGAAAAAGGAGATCATCAAGTGGTTAGATGCCGGGATCATCTACCCGATCTCCGATAGTCGTTGGGTGAGCCCAATTCAGGTCGTGCCTAAGAAGGCAGGACTCACCACTATAACGACTGAGACCGGAGAAATCATTCCTACCCGATTAGCCAACTCGTGGAGAGTCTGTATAGATTACCGTCGACTCAATTCCTCCACGAAGAAGGATCATTTCCCACTACCCTTCATTGATCAAATTCTCGAAAAACTAGCGGGAAATAGGTTCTTCTGCTTTCTTGACGGGTACTCCGGTTATAACCAGGTGGCAATCCATCCTGAGGACCAAGAAAAGACCACATTCACCTGCCCCTTCGGAACATACGCTTTCCGAAGGATGCCTTTCGGTCTTTGCAATGCACCCGCTACTTTTCAGCGATGCATGCTTGCCATATTCTCAGATATGGTAGGTGATTATCTGGAAGTCTTCATGGATGACTTTTCAGTTTTCGGAGCATCATTCGACGATTGCCTCCAACACTTGGTCCAGATACTCAGGCGGTGCATCGACGTGAATTTGGTTCTTTCTTGGGAGAAGAGCCATTTCATGGTGCCTGAGGGAATTGTCCTGGGACACTCAATTTCGGAGAAAGGTATCCAAGTGGATCGAGCTAAGGTTAATCTGATTTCTCACCTTCCTATGCCTAGCTCGATCAGGGACATCCGATCCTTTTTAGGGCATGTCGGTTTTTATCGACGATTTATCCCTGATTTTTCAAAAATCGCACGCCCCCTGACCACTCTTCTCTCCAAGGATGTTCCCTTCAAAATCTCCAAGGAATGCACTCAAGCATTTGAAATCCTGCGTGACCGAGTCACCCAAGCCCCGATCCTACAGTCCCCTGATTGGTCTCAACCCTTTGAGATCATGTGTGATGCATCCGACTTCGCTGTAGGAGCGGTTTTGGGGCAGAAAAATGACAAGAAACCTGTGGTCATTTACTATGCCAGCAAAACACTCGATGAGGCTCAGCGTAACTATACAGTTATTGAGAAAGAGCTGCTAGCTGTAGTATTTGCCCTAGAGAAGTTCAGATCGTACCTTCTGGGTTCCCATGTCATCATATACTCGGATCACACGGCTGTGAGGCATCTCCTTGCAAAGAAGGACGCGAAACCTCGATTGATCCGATGGATCTTGCTGTTGCAAGAATTTGACCTCGAGATTCGCGATAAAGCGGGAAAACAAAACGTGGTAGCTGATCACTTGTCCCGTCTTCCTTCTGAAATGATAGACCCTTCCGGACCCATCACTGAGCATTTTCCCGATGAGCACCTGCTGACTATTGGTACTAGCCTTCCATGGTTTGCTAATATTGTAAATTACTTGGCATCTCATCAGACCCCGTCCGATTGGCCGAAGGCCAAGAAAGACAAATTACGCTCCGATGCCAAGTATTACATTTGGGAAGACCCGTACCTCTTCCGCATAGGTGCCGATCAGATCATCCGGAGATGTGTCCCGGAAGGGGAAGTCAACAATATCCTCTCTTTCTGCCATGACCAGGCATGCGGTGGCCATTTTGCCGGGCATAAAACCGCATCAAAAGTCCTCCAGTGCGGCTTTTACTGGCCCACACTGTTCAAAGACGCATACAGTCATTGCAAGGCATGCAGTCGTTGCCAGACTTTGGGCAACATGAGCCATCGCGACATGATGCCTATGCAACCGATTCTAGTATGCGAAATCTTTGATGTTTGGGGGATTGATTTTATGGGCCCCTTTCCTGTTTCGGATGGTTTCGAATACATTCTGTTGGCTGTGGACTACGTGTCCAAATGGATCGAAGCCATACCGACCCGAACCTGTGATCACAAAATCGTTCTCAAATTCATTCATCAACACATTTTCTCAAGGTTCGGGATTCCTCGTGCAATAATCTCTGATGGGGGGACCCATTTCACAAATGCTCAGTTTAGGTCACTGATGACCAAATACGGGGTGTCTCACCGAATCTCTACTCCTTACCACCCCCAAACTAATGGTCTAGCTGAGCTGTCGAATCGGGAGATCAAGAAAATCCTGCAGGTCACTGTTCGACCTGACAGGAAGGACTAGTCGTCCCGACTTCCGGAAGCATTGTGGGCCTATAGGACCGCCCACAAGACCCAATTGGGCATGTCTCCCTTTAGATTGGTGTACGGAAAGGCATGCCACCTTCCCGTCGAACTGGAGCATAAAGCCTATTGGGCAGTACGGAACTGTAATCTGGATCTTTCTAAGGCTGGGACCCACAGAAAACTCCAAATCAGCGAGATCGATGAATTGCGCATAGACGCGTACGAGAACTCGCAAATCTACAAGGAGCGGGTTAAAGCCTTCCACGACAAACACATCTCGAGAAAGATCTTTCATCCTGGTCAAAAGGTCCTACTCTTTGATGCCCGACTCAAACTCTTCCCAGGAAAACTGAGATCTAAGTGGGTCGGACCATATTTGGTCCGACAGGTTTTTGGAAATGGAGCAATCGAAATCAGTCCACTCAGCCACGATTCTGAACCTTTCATCGTGAATGGTCAAAGACTCAAGCCGTTCATTGATGTAACTTCTACTGATTTGGCTGAGGCATCTTATATCCTCCTTTCCCCTTGAGCTTATTGCGCCCAGCTGATGGCGTAAAACTCAGCGCTTAACGGGAGGCAGCCCGTCATTCTCTTTGAAAACCTGAAACTTGTTCTGACACCTTTCAGCACTCGAAGTTCACCCTTGTAGACAGCCGACCCCAACTCAGATGTTTGCATCTGGGATTTGAAATCGTCCGCAAAAATTCAACCCGACCCATTCACTCATCCAAATTTCTGTCTTAAGGAATGAACTAAGACCCCCTAGGTTACAATGAGGACATTGCAAATCTTAGGCATGGGGGGGTAGGAAAGTGCAAAAACGTGTAAGAAAAGGTTTCAAACAAAAATTCACATATGCCAAAAAAAAAAAATAAAAATAAAAATACCATAAAAAAAAAAAAAAAAAAAATTCTTCGAAAAAGAATAAGAGGAGAAGAGGAGAAGGAAAATTTTGTGAAGGAGAAAAGAAACAAAATGAAAAAGGAGCACAAAATTATGAGAAAAAAAAAGTGATAGTCATTAGTAAGGAACTAAGGAATTAACCTAAGTTCTAGACCTCATTCAAGAAAATAACTGAAAAGTGCACAATAAGATTAGTAAGAATGCAAACCTTAGGCATTCTTGAATAGACTCTTAGTACTCATTAAGATCTGGACACTCCTCAAGAGGTTGAGGAAAATGAAAAGCTGAAGTATTAGGTCTAAGGCTTAGGAAGTATTCGGCCTCGTTAACTAATTTTTGGTTTACGGGACTCAGTAACCTAAGCACCCTAATCTCACACACAGCCTGGTTCAGTAAGCGTAAAAATCAGAATCACGCAGAAGCGTCGCAAAAATCTGAAAAGAACACCTAGAATAGGAATGGCCGATCAACACAAGTTGATTTGGACGAGTTCCCAGCGCGGAGAGGCGGGAAATCCCCTCGAAGATGCGTAACAAAATATCATCTCCTCGGTGCTTGTCTCTTAGGATATTTACATATCCTACGGGGGGCATGTAAGCACTCTGCTGGTTCAGATTCCATGGATGGCATTATCTCGAAGTGTCAATTGCCAGGGTCTGGATTCGGCCACGGAATACCATGGATGGGATTATCTCGAAATCTCAATAGCCAGGGTTCCGGGGGTTGCCATGGGCGGTGCTATCTCGAAGCATCGATCGCCAGGAACCCTTGAGGATTGATGATGGGAGCAAGGAATCTGATACAGACCGTGTTGAAAAGCCAATCCTAGGCTAGAACTAAAAAGAAAAAGAGAGAGAAAACTCTCCAAACAGAAAAAACTTTCTATCTCTCTCTTACAAAACGCACTGCGAACTGGGCCAGGGCTAAAATCATTTCAAGCACGGGTGCTTTAACCACGAAGTCCAATAAACCTTAGGTTAGTTCTTGCGGGCCTTAAAAACCTTTGCTAAAAGACTGAGGCTAAGGCTAGACAGATTTGGATCTTGATTGGTACTAGAGTACCTTTTAGGCCTATGGTCAGCATTCTAACCTAATCTATGCTCAAATAAAAAAGGCACTTATCTAAAACCATTAAAAACTTCATGGTCTAGAACAAGGGTTGAAACCTTAAGTTTTTGCTAAGGGACTAGCAAAAGCTAGGCATGGGGGTATGATGAGAACCTCATCATGAGCCATAACTAGCTCATTTTGACCCAATACAAAGGATAAAAGCTCCTACATATCTCAAGGAAAGGCTTAACTCAGAGAATTCTGAGTTTGAGAAGAAAACCAGTCATAAGGGGTAAAAGTGCAATTTTACCAGTATAATTTGCATACAGGGTAATTCTGGGCCCAAACACAGGTCAAAACAGCTTAATAAGAATAAAAGTGGGATGAGATGATCTAGCAAGGGCTACAGCACTTCCAAGGAACCAAATGATAATCTGTAACCCTAAAACAACCCGCTTCAATTCACAAGGTTCGGGGCAAAGTAAAAATAGAATAAACCCTCTAAAATTCATAGAAAAATAATCTCTAGGGTTTAGAACCTTCAATTTGGCCTTTAGAACCCATTTTGACCTACATTGAGAACCATGCCCAATTAATAACTTAATTTGGGTCTTTACGCAAATTGATCGGTCAAACAAGGTTTAATATGAAAATGAAATTCACCATCAGATTCCTTAGGTCCTAATTAGTCATGTATAAAAACTTGAGCCTAAGAAGAAACCTCCTTGACCGACTTTACACTTTGGTCCTCATATATTTACTCTTTGGCCCTCAACTTTTGAACCCTCGCATTTTGGCCCCTAACTCTCCTTCGTTCTTTGCAACCAGGTCCCTCCTGCAAAACCCTGCCAGCACCATGCTCCGGCGACCTTGCGCGGAGCATGGCGCCGCGCAGGGTGAGGTGGTGGACCTGGCAAGTATACCGGGGGTGCCCTGCGTCGTCAGCCGTCGTAGGGGCACCCCCATGATCATTGCAGCCCCCCATACCGGCCGTGCGAACGCACGGACGGTATGGGTTCGTGTTCCGACCATTCTCCGGCGAGGGAGACACGTCGTCTCCCTCCGCCTTCCTCCCTGTTTCATCCCTATAAATACCCCCCGCTGCTCCACCGACCAGGGCAGCCTGGATCTGACGGAGAAAACCCCCAGCTTTCTTCTCTTCTTCCTCCGGCAGACGCTCACCAGCTCCGGCGGCTTTCTCCCCCTCCACCTCTTCGCTCTGCCGCAATACCAGCAGCAGAGACTTCCTCCCCTGTTCTTCCCGCGCCACGCCGCACCCAGCTGGCGCCTCTCCAGCCCTCTGCTCGCCGCCGCCCCTCTCCCTGAGCATCGTCTTCTCCGGCGACAGTCGATACGACTGTCGCCCTGTTCCTCCCCCTTCGTCCCTGCAAGTAAGTTAGACCTACTCCCCTTCTTCTCCTCTTTCTTTCCCCGCTTTCAATTTAGTCAATTAAACCCTCGACCGCTCCTGTTCACCCTCACCCTCTCCGCCTCCGACCACCCTCCGGCGAGCCGCGCCCATCACCTCAGCGACCCACACGGCTCGCCGACCACCGCAGAACATCCGCCTCCTCACCCTGATCCTCTTCCGCCCCTCCACTTCCCACCAAACACCCTCTGCAGATCCACCGAACACACCCACTTCTTCGCTCACAGTTTGACCTAGGACGACCTGTTAGCTCCATCACGCCCCCTGCAGACCCCCTGACCACCTTCGCCGTGCCACGGCGAAGGTCCCCCGCCTGTCTGATTTGGCCGAGAGGCCGTTCTTCTGTGACCAGGTGACACGCCCGCCGTCGCCATTACTGAGCAGGTAGAGCTCCTTCACCTGCAGGTGCAGGCACGCCTTCGCCCAGGTGCAACTCCCAGGTTGCGCAGGGAGTCTCCGCGAAACGTCCCAGGCTCGCAGATGGGGCGAAAGCCGCGCGTGAAGCCACGATCGCCCACTGCTCCCTCCGCGACGGGCGCTCAATTGGGGTGGGACATTTAGTCCCACCTCGGAACCTCTCGGAGGCGCGCGGACGCATAAAGGCAAAAAGTGCCTTATGCTGTCTGCCTCCTGACCACGGGGTGAGGTCCCTCTCACCCGACCCGGCCTCGTCCGTGACCACGCTCCGCGGACCTGGCCCGACCCGATTAGACTGACCTGCACTCCTCGCCCACCACGCACGCCGGTGGGCCTGGACCCGGGCCTGACCCGAACCCGATTACCCGGTAGCGCTCTGGGAGAGCTTCCGAAGAGTGATTTCAGAGAGAAAGAGAAACGCGGGGGAGGGGGGGTAGAGTAGGTTTTGCCTCTTGACAAAAAAAACTCTGAAGTGTGCAGGCAAAAGAAGAAGTGCAGGCGAAGAAGAAGCAGCTGCACTGTAGCAACTGCTCAGTTAAGTCGTCGAAGCACCGGGTCAGACGACGAAAAGTCAGCAGCCAGAGCAACACAGAAGGCAGGCTGAAGAAGAAGAAGAAGAGCATCACCACGATTGCAGAAGAAGAAGAAGAGAGGTCAAGGCAGAAAACCAAAGAAGAAGAAGAACAAGGAGCTCTGAAGAAAGAAAAACATCACCAACACAGGAACAACAGGAAGAAGAAGAAGAGCATCACCATTGCAGAAGAAGATTATCACCGTATCAGAAACCAAGGAAGAAGAAGGAGATCTGAAGAAAGAGAAAGAAGAACATCACAACAAATTCTTTCCCTCTCTCTCTTTATTTTGTAAAAGAAACATGTATATCTCTAGAATACGACTTGCTCCCTGAGTTCGACCTCGGGAACTCTTTCATTTTCCGAGTAAAAAATTTATATTTGAAATGTTGGTAATAACCGGCTTTACTACAATGTTATAACAAATACAAAACCGACGTTTTCACCAGATAATAAACCTAATTGACAGTGAGAATGGGGCCCTTGTGATGTAGGAAAGTGATGGAGGGCCCCAATTGAAGGTGTTCTAGTCTCTAAGCCTCCACCATGGATACCGGAGGAGCTCAGGTGCATGTGAGATGGATTAGGCAATATGGGTGCTAAATCAGGAAATTAGAATGACGGAGATGATTGTGGAAGTGAAAGAATAAAAGTGAAAGAATGATTCGACGAGGCTTGACATGGCCTGCCAAAGGTAAGGAAGAAGAAGGAGAAAATATGCCAGGAAACTAATTAATTACACTAACTAACTACCTAGAATTAGGCAAAAGTACTATATCAATCTATACCTACTATTACCTAGAAGAATGAGGAGTCAGAAGCTCTGCCAAAGCTCATTGGAGGAAGAAATCAAAAGATGAAGAGAAGAAATCCATCGTAGACATACGCGAAGAAGGAATAGATGGCGTCACAACCGTGCCGGAAGACATGGTGGAGAAAGACGAAGAAGAATAGGTAGTCGCCTCTCTTGGAGAAGACCGGAGGAAGAGCGAGGAAGTTGCCAGAGGAAGGAACGAATAACCTATTGGCAATCTCAGTGAAAGAAGAAGGGAGTTGCTAACCAGAGATTGGAGGTGCGGACGGGTATTTATAGGTGGTGGGGGAGCTTAGGGGGGAAGAATCTGGCTGGGAAGGTGTCCAGGTACCCCGGAAACTTCATCGTCATCTTCGACCACAGTAAAGCTTATAGGTGTCCTCAAAGCACGCACATGACATCCAAGTTGTTGGATGAAAGGAGTTTGTTGTGAGGAACCTTGTTGAGCACGAAAAAGGTCAACCCTCTAATTCTGGTGACATCGGAGAGGAAGATCAATGATGAATGTCGGCTGTTGGTTTTGGTTAGAAGGAATTGAGAAGAAAATACATAAGGACTCGATTGCAAATATGACGGACCTATATGTATAAAAAAGACTCAATTGACATGAAACCTACGGATTAAAATGTAAATAGTGACTTTTGAAGCTTATTTTAAATTATTTATTTTCAACTTTTTATATATTATTATAAATAAAGTAAATAATATACTTATACCACTATATTACATTTCTTCCCCTTTTAGCTATAATTATTTAAATGATTAACATTATTAGGTTAATTAAGAACTTATGTCATATAATTAGTATAAATTATAGTTAATACTTTACAAATAGATAAATGACTAGGTTTGAATCCTAATTATTAATTAAGCATTAATAGATGTTTATTAAGCCTTAATTTAGTTATTTTATCATATAAATAATGCCCTTACTATTTTTACCCATATTTTGTAATTAGCCCTATTGTAATGTTATTCATTAGTAATTTAACTAGGAAAACTAGCTAATAATGGTGAATTAGGAGCCATGATTAGTCTCTCATCACTTACTGCCTAAGAAGAAAAACCCTGGGCCTCCACTCATCTCCTGCTACCTGCAGGATTCTCCATTTGATAGGGCTCTTCCAGACTTGGGTTCCTCCATCAACCTAACTCCTATAGTTGCGTGTGATCATTTCTGATTCTGGGAGTTAAAGCCCACCTCAGTAGCTATTCAATTAGTGGACCGATCAGGGAGGACAACGAGGGTGGTAGTTGAGAATGTGATTATGAAAGTCTGTGGGTTTTGATATGAAATTTGTATGGTTTTATAAGATGAGTTTTGACATTGTTGTAACACGTAAAATCAATCAACTTTTAAATTTATAAATTAGATGGTGGGAGTGTCTAGGGTCATCCAAGGAGGCAAATTTTAGCTATAAAATCAATAGTCTCTCTCTTGCTCTCTCAAATCCTCTTTTTTTTATCTTTTTAGGGTTTTGTAATCTTTAGGGTTTTTGAAATCGGGGCAACAAGAAGTAAAAATTCACCTATGTAGTTGTGATATAATGGAAGTAATAAGAATTTGATTCTTTCTAAGCTCACTCTAAGCAAGCATGGCCCAAAGTAATTAGGAAGAAAGGTGTGTGCAACTATTAATTCAAAAATAGAAGAAGGTAATTGACAGGCAACTTTTCTTTTTATATAACGAGGAAGATCTAGTATCTCAATACAAGGTAATACTTGGAGAGCTCACTTGTGTTGAGGAATCCCACATAAGTAATCCCCAAGTAAAGGAAAGCTTCTTACAACAAAAGTAGAGATAATAAAAAGTAAAAGTAAAGAGTCTCCTAAATGATGAAGTAATCCTCACTCCAAGTGTGGTTGTTCCTGGCTTGAAGAGGATTCCTCCTTGCTCCTTAAAGTGCTCCTTCCTCTTAGGGTTTTGAAAAATCGATGTCGTAGTATTTGCGAAGAATCCAAGATCAAATAAAATAATCAAGAGTTGGTGAGTCTCGATGATAAACACGTATGAATTCATGATAAAATGCTTATTTATGATAGTTCTTAGGCTTAGCATTACATATCATGGTATAAATATTACATAAACATCCATTGCATTGCATTTAGGATAATTGTATATTATGTACGATAATTCTTTCGTCTTACATGGCTAGGAGGCAATGCGACATCTTTATGAGCTTCGGATGAAGAATCTGATTGTATGGATGGATTTGGAGTGACGATCGTAGTCTGTCAACGCGAAAATCACCCCGATCAGAGCTCCGTAGCATCCTCTATAAGGAGAAGAAGATGAACTATCCAGATGGTGCCATGTGGTGCCATCCAGACTGCCCTACATGAATCACAGCCCCCCAGCTTCACGCATGGAGTGATCTTAGCCGTTGGGTCTCAATCCAACAGCTGAGTGGCACTCTACATCGCCTCGCCTTCACAAGAGGAGAGCTCAAGATTATATCGTGACCGTTGGATGAAAATCCAATGGCCACTATCGCACGATCAGTGAACACCACATCGCCCTCCACATGACAATCCATCTCCTTGGCGCAACAGTGAAATGCCCGCTCCTCAAATGAGAGGCGCAGGTTCGATCCCCGCAGCCTCCTCAATTCACCAATTAGCGTACAGTTGCGCACGCACACAAGGGTGCAGCACAGAGCCACCCACACCGCAGCGCCAAAGCACGAGTGCATGCACGACAAGGGGCATGTGATGCATGGGCCAATAGGGGTGAGGGTTGGCGTAGATCTTCAGCGACAGATTGGGCAGACCTTTAGTGACGCTTACAGTCATCACTAATTGCTTGTAGGGACGAGGACAGCTGCGGTCACGAGCGGTGGGGGTGCGATCTTCCGCAACAGCTACAGGGGTCTTTAGTGATGCTTGCAGCTATCACTACAGCCCTCTACACGAATTTCTTCCTCTTCCTTCCACTATATAAACACCCCTACACCCCCATTCCTCTTCATCTCTACCTACTCTTAAGCTCTAGTAGCCTACCAAAGCTGCATTAGAGCTTACTCTCAAGCTCCAAAGGCCTCCTATTAGTGTAATATTCCTATCTCCCACCAAATATTCATCCTTCATCCCACCACCTTCATAGGTTGCCTTGGAGCCGTCCTCCCACCTCCATTCCAGTAGAAGATCACCTCTGTCTCTTCACCTCCATTCCAGAGCCTCGGTGAAGCATTCCTCTACCTGGCATCATCCTACATCTCACCCTCGTCATTTTGCATCTCACCTCCTTCATCCAAGCTTCTTCCAGGCACCATCGTCTCACCAAATAGCCGATTTAGGAGATTTCCTCTCACCCCTCTCTTTTATGCTTTCATAGATTATTGTAACAAACATTTGCATGATATATCATAGTTGTTTCATCTCTCTTGTGATCTATCTTACTTGATTTTTCTATAAAAATAAAAGAAAAAAAAAACAAAACCCCAAAACACCAAAAAGAAATAAAACGAAGTGCAAATTTCATACAAAGTAAACGTCGCCTCCCTGTGTCCAACCCGAGACTCCCTTGGAGTTTCGATTATAAATTGTATTTGCTAGATGCATTTTGTGAGCTACGACGACGGGTTCTCCAAACCCTAATTTTAATTCGCGAAACACGACTCATCATTTTGGCCCTGTTGTCGGGGAGGCAACGGAATTTTCTTTCTTGTTTTTTGCGCTTCTTTGCATTTACATATTATTAACCCCACTTGTCTCTGATCTACTTTCTTGCAGGTACTCTAGCATGGAGATCCAAGTGTGGTAGACTGGAGTAAAGTGAGGGTAGAGTAATCTGTAAGTGCCCCACACATTCCCCCCTACTAGTTTCATTTCGCCACATTCATAACCAAGACCTAATCTACTTAGGTGTTTGCATAAACCCTGGGATAGAATTTGTTTTTCTTGTTTGCCACCTCCACTCATCTCACCTTCGCATATAAAAAAAAAGAAGATACTATTTGTGGGATGAATCAACATACACACTTTATACACCCACATTTGAGGCACATAACCTAACTTGATTTTTATCTACTCAACTGGGATTCCAACCTGTGGAACTGATACACACAAATCAACACATAAAGGAGTAGAAATCAGTTTAGGTTAATCATCTCCGCTTGCCTAATTAGTGGTGCATTTGGGTTACTTGATTGAATTGTTTGGACCGCACCATCTAATCTAAAAGAAATCCATTTCGTATCTGCCCCATAGGATTCAATAATTAGGTCAAACCAGGCACTTCATATTTCTTCTTGATTTATAAAGGAAAAACACATGAACTCGTGATTTTAAATTTGGTTTGCCTCCTGAAAACCTGGTTGAATACACCTAATATTTGAATCCTAAAAGCTACCAAGCAAGATCTGAATCTTAAAACTCACTTCATCCTTAATAATCTTGCTTGAAAACTTCTTGGTTGTGCACATACACATGCTCTCAAACAAATCATTAAGGGCACAACCCATTAAGGGCCCATCACATTTCGGAAGCACCAATATCCCAAGTGTTAGTCGCTCTAAATCAGATTTTAAAATTGATGTGTTGTAGTGTAGATTGAATCAACGTGAAAAACAAATAGAATTTATACTCGAATGGAATCCGAGATTGAACATAGAGAGCAATTAGCAAAATAGTTCTCAAGATTGCAATTCAAGCATAATATAAGCAATTTATAATAGAACTCCAAACAATAATGATATAAATGAAAGCGAATGTCAAATAGTGCAACAAGAATGGGGTAAAATGGTGATTTGAATCATCAATTACCCCTCACAAATCAATTTAAATCCACATAGGTAAGTGCGCAATGCACCTCTATAGAATCTCAGCCTTTTGCTCAGAGGTATTGCTTCTTCTTTTGTTGCTTCAGCTCCTCTTCTCTTCTTCTTCTGTGCCTTCTTTTCTTCTCTCTCTTCTTTGGCTTCCTCTCCTTCTTCCTTCTCTTCTCGCACAAAGGGAAGGGTTTCCTTCTTCAAATGGCTAAGTGTCAGCCATTGATCCTCAGAGCAAAACCCCCTACCCCTGCATGCTCTCTTTCTTTCTCTCTCTGGGATCCGCTCTCCCAGAGCCTCAGGCAATCCGAGTCGAATCTAAGCGTACCCGGGACTAGGGCTGCGGGTGAGATATCGCAGCCGAGGTGTGGACAGGGCTTAAGCGGGTCAGGTCAGCGCCAGGCCCACGGGGGATAGGTCATGGGCAAGGTGCGTGTAAAGGGTGAGTGGGGACCTCACCCCCTGTGCATGCTAAGGCGATAAGCCATAAGCACAGAAACAATTTGTATTGCACAAGCGGTCCAGCGATTTTCGAGGTGGGACTATCCCACCTAAGCCTCAATGCAAGTGCCCACAGATGGACTCCTCGTCAACTACAGCTGAGGGTTTGACGCTCAATTGTAGGCCTGGAGACCTGCCTGGAGCTTCTCCACACGATCTGGGCGTAGCACCTGGGATGTGCGAGGCTTTGAACACGATGAACAGGGCGACGAAGATGGCAACGGTCGCAGCGACTAACGAGAAACCTAAATCACGAGAACAGCCTTGTGGCCATGTCAAACTAGCTAAGAAGGATCGCCGTGGAGTGGCAAGTGCGGTGGTGGGTGCAATGTGTGGTGCGAGTGAGGGTGGAGGCCTAATGACCTTGAGAAGGTGGTGCGTAGGTGGTGGTGTTCGGTGGCACTGGGGAGAGGCCAATAGTCTCAATAACTAGAGGGCTTTTGCTCTCTGGGACACAGTAGAGCTTTTGGAGTCGGTGGCAAAGCGAATGGAGGTGTGGGGCAGTGGAGGCGCTTCGTTGAAGATTTGGTCGGAGCAAAAGAAGGTGAAGGTGGTCGGGGTGATACGACGGTCGAAACGAAGTGTAGTTGGTGTGCAAATGAAGTAGGAGAGTTAGGGAACTTATCTAGGTACTTGGCAGACGAAAGGGAGCAAAGGTGACATCGGTTACGATGTGATCAACGCTAGAGAAGAAGGTGCTCCGGTGAGGGTAGGATGACGAGGATGGAGACAGAGGCGCCTGCTGGTATGGTGCGACACGGAGGAAGGCAAGGAAGGAGGATCTACCGCTGGTATTGCGGTCAGACGAAGGAGTGAGTCGTAGGAGCTCACCGGACATTAAGGAGCTTCGACCGGATGAGGAGAGATGAAATCAGAGGGGAATCCGACCGAATTCGAGAGTGGGATCTTTGATCTGATCTGGGGCATCTTTTATAGGTCTCTAGAGGATGTTTTGAGCTTGGGAAGCAAGCTTCCCAAGCTTGGAAGGTTTGCTGGAGATAGAAGTTGAAATATGCCCAAATCTCCCATGCATTCGCATGAGAGATTGGGAAGGTTTTAGGGCTTAGGATCTAGCTTAAAAGGAAGGGAATTCCTTGACGAACTTCCCTTTCAAATTTGAGAGGGATTCGTCAAGGAATCAAGGAGAACATGCCAAAACAAGCTCGCCGGAGTTGTAGGATTGAGATTTCATGGTGGTAGGGACCTATTTGAATAAAATGATGATAAAGATAGGGACCTTTTTGTAATAAATTCAAAAGTTGAGGGGTCATGTGAAATAAAGAAAATTAGACTTGGACCAAAGTGCAAACTAGGTTGAAACAATTTCAGATTAGGCCCAAATTTTGGTACAAACCTAATTTGAACCTAAGGAATCCAATGGTGAAGTTGGATTTTGTTTTTAACCTAGTTTGATTGGGTAATTTACATAATTACCCAAATTAGGTCAAATGTCTGTCTGAGACTCTATTTTAGGTCAAGATGGGTTCCAATGGTCAAATTGAAGGTACCAAACCCTACAGAATATTTTTCTATGATTTTTAGAGGGTTTAGGTGAATTTTATCTTGACTAGAACCTCAGTAGATTAAGCGGGTCTGTTTTTATGGTTTCAGATGTCATTTATTCCTAAAACATGCGAAAACCCATTTCTGTCTTCACTAACCTACTTGTTAGACTTTTATGACCATTTGACCCTTAATTAACTCTTGAGAAAACCTGTGATAGTACTGCAATTTAGATATACTGTTAAAACAGCAGTTTTACCCTTGTTTTACTGTCTTTCTCTCAGAATGATTATGCAATGAATTAGGGCTCTCTAGCGGTTATGTAGGAGCATTTATTCCTTGATTATGATTAAATAAAGCTAGATATGGATGAGAATGATGTTATCATCACCAAGCCTAACTAAAATTGATTAGACGTTGGCCCTAAGGACTGGTTCGCTAATTGGGATCCAGATTATGATTGTTCACGATTAACCTGCTTATACTAGTCAATCGGATGTCTAGCTAGGGGAGTAGCATCAAACGACCACAGTTGGGGGGTACACTAGGAACTAGAGGCGCAAGCTAAAGGAAGAACCTTCTCCCCAGTCCCTCCTTCTAACTGGTCGAATTGTCTTGACACAAGTAGAGTAAATCATCCATAATCTTAGGATGAATTCTGAGAGTCTGTAGACCTTTAGGCTACCCAACCTAAGGACAGGCTTATATTTTTTGTGCTATAGGGTTCCTTCTCTTCCCCGTCCTTCCAACTTCCTTCCAGTGTATGCTTGGAAGGAGGTCATTGAACCCTAGATTGGAAGGACCTTTAACCATTCCCGGAGGCGGAGGTTGAGCTATAGCCAAGTAGATCCCATGGCTGATCAACAACCACCTCCCCCGCCCACGAACCAACAGGAGTTGATTCAGAGGTAGTTGGAAGAATTGTAGCAGATGCAGCAATGGTTCCAATGAATGAATGGTCAGGGTGCTCAGCCCTTGAAGGATTTCTATGATCCTTCAAACTATGGGGAATGTCTCGACGTCATGATTCCCACCGAAGACATAGAAATCAAGCCCCAAGTCTTAAGTTTGATTAAGCATTTCTATGGGCTTGGCTTGAAGGACCCATTCCAACACTTGGAGGATCTGACCACTTTGGTTCAGACCACCAGAGCAAGGAATGTGAACAAAGACCAAATGATCATGTGGCTCCTTCCCCACTCTCTCAGGGATAAGGCCACACATTGGTACCGTACCATTGGAAGGCCCCCGAGGCTGGTTACTTAGCCATCTTGGAATGCCCAACAATCTATAGGGCAGGCTGGTTTAAACCAACAGATGGTGGAAATGCAAGGGTCCATGCTTCAGCTTATGCAGCAAATGAATACATCATTGGACAACTTGCAATCCTGGTTTATTGCTAACACTCGACAACCTAGATCTCTACCATCCCAACCCATACACAACCCGCGCAATGTGCAAAATCATGGCAATAGAGCCCAAGGGTACGGAAATCAAAGGGACCCACACGTACATGCTCAGACGGTTGAGCAAGGTTCCTCCTCTTCTTCTTCTGGTTACATGACCAACCAAGGCCCTCCAATCTTCACTAACCCACTTGAAGACCTGAACCCTTATGCCTTTGCAAACTCCGTCACCTTGAGAAGTGGAAAGCAAAGCCAAGACCCTGAATTACATTCTAGAAGCCAAAACCCTGGGAAGATTGAGAGAGAGAAGGAGGAGATTGAAGAAGACAATAAGGCCCAAGGATCGAAAATTGAAAATACCACTCACATCCCGTTCCCTAAAGCCCTATTGAAAACCAGGAAGAAGAAAACCTTAGATAGCAACAAGGAGCTCCTGAATTTATTCAAGAGCATAGAGATCAATATTCTGCTCCTCGTTGCTATTAGGCACATCCAGGCTTACGCTAAATTTCTGAGAGAACTATGTACCCAAAAGCATAAGCTGAGAGAACTCACTCCGCGGAAGGTGATTCTCTTTGAGTAGAAAAGTTCTGTCATCCTACATCACCTTCCTCAAAAGAAGAAAGATCCTGGTGCCCCCTTGATTTCATGCGTTATTGGGGAATACACTTTTGATAGGGCACTATTGGATTTAGGTGCATCCATCAACCTAATCCCAACTTCTCTTTATGAGAGGTTTAGGTTAGGCGAACTTAGGCCAACCTCAGTAACGCTCCAATTAGCAGACTGCTCGATCACCACACTGAAGGGCGTTATTGAGGATGTAATCATCAAGGTCAAGGATTTCTATTTTCCCATAGATTTCCTGGTCCTTGACATGGATGTACCTAACTATTTGAGGAACACGCCCATCATTCTAGAGTGCCTGTTCCTAGCTACCGCCAAGGCCAACATAAACTGTGAGAGTGGTAGCATGGAGATCGCCTTTAGGGATAGGAAGCTAGCTCTTGATATTTTTAAGGCGATAAGAGTATTTGAGGATTGTGGATTCATTGAGGAGCTCGAGGATCATGATTTTGAGACTTGTATGATGATCAGTGCACTCGAGGACTCTACCATCTTTAGCGAACCCAACCCACAACCCTCCGTGGCAGACCTGCCACATCTTGAAGAGGCTATTTATTTTGTTCATTCCCAGCCTCTTCCACTGGATCGTCCTGATGAATCTTCATCAACATCCTCCCTACCTTCTATACTAAACCCACCTCAACTTGAATTGGAACCATTGCCCAAAAATTTGAAATACGAGTTCTTGGGACTTGAGAATATGCTTCCTGTGATTATTAGTGCTGATTTGACTGAGTAAGAATTGAGGTTGATTAAGGTCCTTAAGAACAATAAGGAGGCAATTGGTTGGACCATCCATGACCTTAGGGGGATCGAGCCATCTTATTGTAATCATTATATTTTCATGGAAGATGGATCCCTCCCTTCTCGCAAAAGACAAAGGAGACTAAACCCGAATATGCAAGAAGTGGTCAAGAAGGAGATAATCAAGTGGCTTGATGCTAGAATTATATACCCAATCTCGAATAGTCCGTGGGTTAGCCCCGTTCAAATCGTACCCAAGAAGGCGAGAGAAACCGTTATGACTAACAAGAAAGGGGAAACCTTCACCACTCATTCAGCTTTTGCTTGGAGAGTCTATATTGACTATAGGAAGCTGAACACAGCCACCAAAAGGGATTACTTTCCCTTGCCATTCATTGATCAAATCCTAAAAAGGTTAGTTGGGCAAAAATACTTTTGCTTCTTGGACAGTTATTCGGGATATAACCAAGTCCCTATCCATCCCAAAGACCAGGAAAAGACAATTTTCACATGTCCCTACGGAACCTTTGCATTCCGTAGAATGCCATTCGGGCTTTGCAATGCACCTGCGACTTTTCAAAGGTGCATACTAGCCATCTTTTCTAACATGGTGGGAGATTGTCTTGTGGTTTTCATGGATGATTTCTCCATTTTCAGAGATTCTTTTGAGTCCTGCCTAGCTAAGGAATTGATCCTCCAGAGATGCATCAAGACACGGCGAGTCCTTAGCTGGGAAAAGAGCCACTTTATGACTCGGGAAGGCATTGTCCTAGGCATGTGGTCTCTAATTGGGGTATTGAGGTTGATAAGGCTAAGGTGGATGCTATCTCTAGACTTCCTCCACCCACATCCGTAAAACAAATCCGCTCTTTCCTTGGGCATGTGGGCTTTTATAGAAGATTCATCAAGGACTTCTCGAAGGTTGCTCAACCCTTGAGTAACTTTCTGGACAAAGACACGCCATTCGAGTTTGATGAATCATGTCGTAAGGCATTTGATTTGTTAAAAATGGCAGTGACTTGTGCCCCAATGTTACAACCACCGGTCTGGACAGTCCCATTTGAGATTATGGCTGACGCATCTGATTGAGAAAAAGCTCTCTGTGATCTACTATGCTAGCAAGACTCTAGACGAGGCCCAGAGGAACTACACCGTTATTGAAAAAGAATTACTAGCTGTAGCTTTCGCTTTAGAAAAATTCAGGGCTTATCTTTTAGGTTCTCATGTAATCATTTATATCAACCACTAAGCCTTGAAGCATCTCTTGCCCAAAAAGGATGCCAAGCCCCAGCTTATTCGCTGGATTCTGTTACTTCAAGAATTTGATCTTGAAATCAGGGATAAAGACGGGGCACAAAATGTAGTGGCGGATCACCTCTCGAGAATCCTAATTGATTCTCCTCATTCGGATATCCCTATTTTAGACACTTTTCCGGATGGGACTATCCTTACAATCTTGGGTATTTGAACCCCCTTGTTTGCAGATATTTTCAATTATTTGGTTGTTGGTCAAATCCCCTAAGATTGGACCAAACAACAATGGGACAGACTTGTGTCTGAGGCCAAATATTATTTCTGGGATGATCCTGAGCTGTACCGCATTGGCGCAAACCAGATTATTCATCGATGTGTCTCGAAAATTGAGTTCCATAGTATACTTGAGTCCTACCATGCATCTGCGTGTGGTGGACACTTTTCCGGGAAAAAGATGGCAACAAAAATCTTGCAATCCAGATTCTATTGGCCGTCATTATTTAAGAATGCCCAGGAATTCTCAAAGTCATGCGCTCGATGCCAGACACTCGGGAACATGGCTAAGAGAGATGTGATAACCCTTAACCTAATACTTTCCGTCGAAATTTTTGACATTTGGAACATTGACTTCATGGAACCCTTCCCTCCTTCATTTGGACACCAGTATATTCTGGTCGCTGTTGATTACGTGTCCAAATGGATTGAGGCAATCCCTACCCAGACCAATGATCACAAGGTGGTCATCGATTTTGTGAAGAAGAATGTCTTCAGTCGGTTCGGGATTCCTCGGGCGATTATCAGTGATGGTGGCACACATTTCACTCATGCCCAGTTTTGAAATTTACTGGGGAAATACGGGGTGAATCGTCGGATTTCCACACCCTACCACCCTCAGATGAACAGACAAGCTGAGGTCTCCATCCGGGAGATAAGAAATATTTTGGAGAAAATCGTAAGGTCTGATAGGAAGGATTGGACCAAAAAGCCAGATGATACTCTTTGGGCCTACCGTACGACGTACAAAACGCCTATCGGTATGTCTTCGTTCCATCTGGTGTTTGGTAAGGCATGTCACTTACCCGTAGAGCTAGAACACCGAGCATTTTAGGCCATCAGGAAACGTAATTTTGACCTAGAGTTGGTCGGGAAGACCAGGAAACTCCAACTATCTAAGTTGGAGGAGCTTAGAAATGATGCCTATGAAAATTCCAGAATCTATAAGGCAAGGACCAAAGCTTTCCATGACCAAATGATTTCACGTAAGAGCTTTGAGCCGAACCAGAAGGTCTAGCTTTTCGATTCTCGACTAAAGCTCTTCCCCGGCAAGCTTAGGTCTAAGTGGGGCAGCCTGTTTGTTATTGAGCGGATTTTCCTTAACGGGGCCGTTGAAATCTCTGATGCAAAGATGGGTAATTCCTTCAAGGTCAACGGATAGCATCTCAAACCCTTTGTTGACCATGTGCTGCCTGAGCCTGTCTCAGACAAGGTTGCTCTTACCTTGCCCTAACCACCGCGAGCCAATCATCGCCTAGCTGAAGGCACTAAACTTAGCAGATGTAAAGACTATTCCAAGCTGACCAAAATCTCACAGAAACTAGGTGTTATTCTTCCACTTCTACTCTCCTACATGCTTTCATTTTTAACAATGAGGACATTGCATTAGCTAAGCATAGGGGGTGGATATATCTTATGAAATAATCTTTTTGTCAGTCGTAACAATAATTTTCTGTTATTCTCAAAAAAAAAAGAAAAAAAAACAAATTAGGAGATGAGAACTTAGGCATTATGAGTTGCAAACTTTAGGAATTGATACTTTGGGACCTAAATACTTAGACTCTTTAGATCTTTGGGCTTAATTAGCCCCGGTGTCCACTGGAATGTGGATTTAGTCTCGAGCCCTCGCCAATTCAATTTCATCTTTAATCTAGTAAATAAATTGGGATGATAAGTATACGACTTATCTACTTACCCTCTGATTTGAGGGGATTTTAAGTCTAAGCATCTACACACTCTTCGCACTGACTCACTTTTCGATGGTTTTTACGAAAATTTGGTAGCTAATGAACTATCTAGGGTGGTATGACTAGCAAGTTGTCATGGGTAACAGCCCATTGACCGATTTTCTAAAGCTCAGCCACAAGACCATTTTCTTCATAGTACCTTTAGGTAAATCTTAGATCAGGGAAGCCACCTACTTAGGAAAAAGAAAAAAAGAAAAAAAAAGGTACCCAAAAAGAAAACAAATAGAAAAAAGAGAAAATAAAAAATAAACAAATAAAACCACACTTCACCGCACGAGTATGGCTAGTAAGTTACCATGGGTAATAGCCCATTGGCTGGTTGTCCAGAGCTCAGCTCACAAAAATATACAATAATTCCCAAAACACTTAAGGAAAAAGCAAGGAAGTAGAATAAACTGGGGAGATATACACTGGGTTTGCCTTTGTGTTGACCCCATAAATAAAAGTAGGGAGAAAGCTACCGTTCGAAAAGATAAACCTTTAGGCAAGGTCACCTAGGGTCGTAGAAACCCGAAGTCCATTTTAACGGCTGCCTAATGAGTCTTTCACTCTTTTCACTAGATGCTTAGCACCTAGAGTCCTTTTCCAGTCTTGGGCAGGTCGGGTAAACGTAAAAAGTTATCTCAAAATTCTCAAACTCCAAAAGTACAAAAAGAATTAGAAAAGAAGAAAAGACAAAAAAAGGTGTATCTTCCCTTTTCAAATAAGGCAAGGGCTTGGGTGATTTGCATTCTGCAGACACCCAACCACTGTCGAGTTTTTGTAACTGGGTCTTGGGGTTGAGATTTTCTAAAGCAATCTACAAATCTTGCCTAAGTAATCAAATCTTGATTCTACTTTTATACAAAGCATTTAGGTTAATTTTGCTAGGGACTAGCAAAAAGTAAGCATGGGGGTATGATAAACACACATGAATTCATGATAAAATGCTTATTTATGATAGTTCCTAGGTTTAGCATTGCATATCATGGTATAAATATTGCATAAATATCCATTGCATTGCATTTAGGATAATTGTATATTATGTACGATAATTCTTTCATCTTACATGGCCAGGAGGCAATGCGACATCTTTATGGGCTTCGGATGAAGAATCCGACTGTACAGATGGATTCGAAGCGATGATCGCAGTCCGTCAACGTGAAAATCACCCCAATCAGAGCTCCGCAGCATCCTCTATAAGGAGAAGAAGATGGACAGTTCAGATGGCACCACGTGGCACCGTCCAAATTGCCCTACACGAACCACAACCCCCAGCTTCACGCATAGAGTGATCTCAGCCATTGGGTCTCAATCCAACGGCTGAGGGGTGCTCTACATCGCCTTGCCTTCACAAGAGGAGAGCTTAATATTATATCATGACCATTGGATGAAAATCCAACGGCCACAATCGCATGATCAGCGAACGCCACATCACCCTCCACACAACAATCCATCTCCTTGGTGCAACGGTGAAGCGCCCACTCCTCAAATGGGAAGCACAGGTTCGATCCCTGTGTTCTCCCCAATTCGTCAATTAGTGCACAACCGCGCACGCGCATAAGGGCACAGCGCATAGCCACCCACATCGTAGCACCAGTGCATGACAAGGGGGAAGGGTTGGCACAGATCTTCAATGGCAGCCTGGGCAGACCTTTAGTGATGATTATAGTCGCCACTACTTGCTTGTAGGCATAAGGACAACTGCGGGCGTGAGCGGTGGGGGCGTGATCTTCAATGACAGCTGCAGGGGTCTTTAGTGACGCTTGCAGCTATCACTACAGCCCTCTACACGAATTTCTTCCTCTTCCCTCCACTATATAAACACCCCTACACCCCCCATTCCTCTTCATCTCTACCTACTCTACTCCCACCTACTCCTAAGCTCTAGTAGCCTACCAAAGCTCTATTAGAGCTTACTCTCAAGCTCCAAATGACTATTAGTATAATATTCCTATCTCCCACCAAATATTCATCCTTCATCCCACCACCTTCATAGGTTGCCTTTGAGCCGTCCTCCCACCTCCATTCCGATAGAAGATCACCTCTGTCTCCTCACCTTCATTCCAGAGCCTCAGTGAAGCATTCCTCTACCCGACGTCCTTCTACATCTCACCTCCGTTGTCTTGTATCTCACCTCCTTCATCCAAGCTTCTGCCAGGCGTCATCATCTCACCATACAACCAATTTGGGAGATTTTCTCTCACCCCTATCTCTTTTATGCTTTCATAGATTATTGTAACAAACATTTGCATGATATATCATAGTTGTTTCATCTCTCTTGTGATCTATATTGCTTGTTTTTTCTATAAAAAGAAAAGAAAAAAAAACTAAACCCCAAAACACCAAAAGAAACAAAATGAAGCGCGGATTTCAAACAAAGTAAACGTCGCCTCCTTTGTTCGACTCGAGACTCCCTTGGAGTTTTGGTTATAAATTGTATTTGATAGATGCATTTTGCGAGCTATGACGATGGGTTCTCCAAACCTCGATTTTAATTTGTAAAACATGACTCATCACTCAGGTCAAACACGTAGAGGTGAACATTTGAAAGCTGCGTTTCGTTTATTTCTTTTTGGTATTTTGGCTATATATAATTTTTTTGGGTATTTTATCTAGACAAAATAGTAGGTTGAAACTAATCTAAGTAATATAATATAAAAAGAGAGAGAGAGGGAAGATAAAACTAATATATTGAAAGCGAGAAAATGTTTGTTACAGTCACCTACAAACTAAATGATAATTGCGAGAAATAAAACTAAACAAGAAAGTTGGAAAAGATAGAAAGGAGGGAGAGGGTCCCCCTAGACGGCTGCTTGGGAGAAGACTGCTTTGATGATGCCTAGACGATGAGGAATGGAGGTGGAGGACGGTGAATAGACCTGAAGGAAGAAGATGAGAGGTAGGGTGCAATTGGGTTGATCCACTTCCTTAAACAAGGGTGAGAGAACGACTGTGGGAGCTCCATGAATAGGGGTGAGAGGAGGGACCAAAAATTATTTTTAATTCTAGTGGAGCTTCCCAAGTGCTTGGGACACTAGATTTTTGAGCTCAAAAGAGATTTTCTAGCTCTAGAGCAGAAGAGGTGAAAGTAAGAAGACAGGAATGGGGTATAAGTCGAATATAGGTAGGGGAATGCTTAGGCCAAGCTTGGGAGGGGGGAATGGGAGTATCTTGGCTATAGGAAAGGGGATGAGGAGGTGGAGGTGATCTACCTGAATAGGGGCAAGAGGATGGCTCTAAAGTTTCCTACGAAGGTGGTGAGGAATTATGGGTAGGGGGAATTTCTAGACTAATAGGAGGCTTTAGAAATTGGGAATAGAATCTCGGACTTTTAGAAGGGTTCTAAGCTCTAGGATAGGTGGTTGAGGCCTAGGTAGGGATGATTTGCCAAGGGATGGGTTATGGTTTATTTATAGTGGTGAAGAAGGGCTTTGCTCGAACAAAGGCACGCATAGGCATCAATGCCCGCATGCAAGGCACAGCCACTAATGTATACACATCCATTTAGGTTAAAATGCCTATTTATGTATGTTCCTAAGCTTATAGATGCATTCCATATTATAAATATTGCATAGCATCCATCATTCTACATTTAGGATAGATTGTATAAATTATAGGTGAATTCTCTTCTTTTTGTGGTTAGGAAGGAGATATATTTCGGGGCCTCGATTTGAAGGTCCAACCATAGGGATCTAATCAAGGTGAAGATTGGAATCTAACGCCTCTGAAATCACCTTGATTGGAGTTCTGTGGCATCATATGCAGTCCAAGGAAGATCAACAGCCAAGGGACTAGGTGATGCAATTCGAAGCTTAAAATGACAAATCCAACCACACGGATGGATCCGGATCGATGATCACAACCCAACAGTGTGAACATCGGTCTGATTCGACATTCGTAGCATCCCTTACAAGCATCTGAAGATAGACGACCTAGATGATGCTATGTGGCATCATCTAGGCTGCTCAAAGCCAACTGAAGCCACCCCTCTCCCGCTGAAGGACTTTCATCGTCACTTCTCCACTGTTGGATGAGGATCTCACGGTTGATGGAGCACCATGCCTCATCAGGCTCACGGCAGTTGGATAAAGATCCAACGACCATGAGTGTGTGCATGAGACCATCCGCACGACCATCTACAGCTATAGCTCATTGGTGAAGAGCGCGACTCTCACATTGACGATGCGAGTTTGAAACTTGCCGAGCTCTCTCAATTCGCAAGTGCGTGTTGGAGACAAATTCGACCGCTGGATCTTCATCGAGCAAGTGCCATTCTTCCATGTGGACGAATCTCACACAGAGGATTTGCGCGATGCGTGCACAAATGCGATCACGCATGATTGTACGTGACACTTGAGGCATGATCCAGAGGATGTGCTCACGTGCGATCCTAGCCATTCATCTTCGATCTAACAATGGGCGCACGATGGCAGCTATGAGCACGTGGAGCACCAGTGGGCACATGGGTTGGCTTCAACAACATTTGTGCCATCTCTTCCTCTTCTTTCCTCACCTCCTTTAAAGCTTTAAGGAGCTGGTCCCAAGACTGGGATGCTCCTCTAGAGTAGAAAAGTAAAAGTATTTTCCCGCTTCTCACCCCCTTCATGGAGCATCCCATGGTCGTCCTCTCACCCTAATCTGGAAGTAGATCCTTGCCGCAATGCCGTCCTGCCCCATCCTCCTTCCTCCGACTCCATTCTTCGTCCAGCCCACCACTTTCATCCAGGCATCATCAAAGCAAGTTGTCCTCCAAGTAGCCATCGAGGGGGAATTTCCTCATCTCATTCTATCTTTATCTCTTTCTAGTGTAGTCTTATATTTTGAGATTTGTTGTAATAGACTTTGGTTAGATATATATATATATTGATATTCTCTCCCTTATTTTGTAAGTAGATTGGTTAGATAAAGATATTGTCGACCTGATCTCTTGCCTTATAAAAATACCAAAAAAATCAAAAAAGTTAAAAACACCAAAAACAAATAAAAGGAAATGCTAATTTCTTAAATTAAACGTTCGCCTCCCTGTGTTCGACCTGGGACTCACCTCGAGTTTCGATTATAAATTTAATCTGATAGCGAGAATTCAACATATACTACGACGCGTATTTTCCACACTCAATTTCTTGCCAACTAGCCACCACTCACACTGCCCACATGCAAGCGCATGCATCGCCTGTGCACCGCTAGCATTGAGCAGGCACAACGAGGAGCATGCGCAGTTGTCGGATGAAGATCTAAGATCCCTAATTTGTGTGCTCATCGCACATTCAGATCACTCCTAATAGCACTAGCACGCATCGTTGGTCAACACTTGACAAGATCCCTACCACACATCACGTTCCCCACATCATGGGAAAATCTGCTAGCGCTATGTATCATCATCCTCGCCGTTAATCGTGCTTGCACGCATGCGCATCATGCACTCCTTGTGTTAGGCATCGATGTGGCCTCTCCTCCATCGTTCGATCTTCATCGAGTGGGTGAATTTATTTACACTCCCGCTGCGAATCGCAGGTCGAACCTATGTCTTGCGTTTGTAAGTATTTGATCGTACCCGTTGTGTTGTAGCGAGTGAGGGCATATCTGAGCCGTTCATTATGGATCCAATGGTGGAGATTGTGCACGAATCGTGCGTTGAGAATGTGTGGGCATGAGGCAGATGCATCAGAGCTATTGGATTGAGATCATGCAATGTAGATCATGCGTGTATGATTGCATGTCGGATATTCGAAGGCAGTGACGCGATCGACGTGGCTTGCTTGTGGTCATTGGATGAGCATCAATGGCTGAGAAGGCATGCTGGGCACACGTTCAGCTTGTACGGGCATTGTGGGTGAATATAATGGCACCACATGGTGCCACCATGGCTATCCATCTTCTAATGCTTGTAGATGACCCTACGGATATCCGATTGGGGCGATTTCGAAGGTGCTGGTCACCAATCGTTGCCCTAAGTCCATCCATATGGTTGGATTTGTCATTCAAGGCCCGTTTGTGTGTTTCCTTATGCCTGGCTCTTAGAAGAGATGAATTAATATACAATTTATATAAATTACTCTAAATGCATGATGATGAATATTATGCATTATTTACAATGCTAAATGCAATTAGTTCACTTAGGAACCCACATAATAGCCATTTTATCATGAAATAATATATACTCATCACCTGGCCATCCTCCAATAGTTTGCTCCTTGACTTAATTCCAAGGAAGAAGAAAGTAGGGTGTAGAGACTAGAAGGGTATGGTGTAGGTCCCTTCTAATGTGCATGCCTACCTGGTTCTTCTAAGGACTTGATGTGGATTTTTGGTAAAGAATATATGTAACCAAGGATGGAAAATGATGCTGGTTGGTGGCACCACCCATGAATGGGTGCCATAACGTTGGTGCCAAAAAAGGGTTCTAGAAGGTGATCATTTTGGCACCAAGATTGAATGGTTAGGATGAGGTTTGATGTGGAATGAATGGTGGGATAGAGTTGATGTGGAGTGGAGGTGATTAAGATGAAGTTGGTGCCACTTTTAAGAGGTGTTTATGGGTGAATTTTGGAGGGAAATGAAGAGGTGTGTATGGTGGTGGTGGTTACAAGGGGGTGGCGCCATAGTGAAGGGGTGCCATAGGTGATTTTGGCACCACCTTATGGTGCTTATTTGGTGGGTGTTGGCACCACTTTTTAGGACAATGATAAGGTAGAGTAGGAGCTAGCTTAGCTAGTAGCCAATAGGAGCTAGAAGAAGCTAACTTAAGTTTGCTTGAAGCAAAGGAGAGCTGGTATTGAGTTGCTGGATGACTCTTCAACTAGCTTAACTAGATAGTTCTCAACTAGTAGCCAAGCTCAATGGAGTTGAGCTGATAAGAGAAGGAATGAGATAAAGATGAGCTGATGTGAGCTTCATGAGCAAAAGAGGAGCTAAGATGAGCTGATGATAGGCTGATTGGAGCCTCTATCTTCTCGTTCTTGACATTTTCTGCCTTTCATTGTGTCAGGATTAGTGATCTTCAATGGTTCCTCATTCCCTGAAATCAAATGACATATATAAGTACATAAAATTACAAGAAACCCTAATAATGCATGCACTGAACCTAAATGCATGTGAATGGCTAAATACAACCCTAATACTACAATGCAGATGCAAAATGCCTAGGAACTAAGTGTAGAATTTGCCTAAGAATGATGATAAACTAGAGTTTATCACAATCTCATGCTTAGCTTTTGCTAGTCCCTAGCAAAATTTATTTCACAAAACAGTATTAAGGAAAACTACGAAAAATAATTTTTTTTAGTTTGAGGAGAGAAATTTTACAGGACCTTGGTTGATTTGAAAAATAAGGATGGTATAGGATTTGTTTATGATAAAACATCGAGATTTATCCTTGGATCCAAAGGTTAGTATAATTAGGATCTGCATATCTTTCCAAGAATTCAACTAATTTCCTCTTTTTGTTTCCAACTATCTCGTCATCTGTTTTCGTAGTTAGAACCTCCTTGACCTAAGAACTCGATCCATGATCTACGTAGCAATGAAAATCCAACTTTAGTGCTTTGTAATTGGCCAACACTTTTTTTTTGAAAGTAGAATCTTTGTTGATTTTCTCCCCCATGCCTAGCTTCAGATTAACCCTAACACAAAATTATGTTGGAATCATTGTCCCCGTCACTGGTCCTCAAAGAGGTCCTTGCTCCGATACTATAATAGCACCATCCAAGACACCTCCAGGAGCCCTACACCCTGACACCTTGAGGCACCGTGAGAGGAACTCCCAACAAATCCAAGCTCTCACTCTGATACTTCCGGTAGTACCGTTTGAGACATCTGGATCGTAAAATGTGCTTGTATGCTCCATGTATAGATATGAAATATAGATATGGAGAAAGCACTAAGGTGGTAACATGTTGGATCTCATCCTAGAAGGAAAGTTTCTCCTTCTCCGTGGTAGGAACTCATCCAATCAAAATTATTTCAAGATTCATCCTACGCCAAACAAAAGGCATTTATTTAATTAGGTGTTTTTATTTTTTATTTTTTTCATTTGTTGGCTTTGTGAGTTAACAAGTTTTGACACTTGAGTGTCAAAAGAAATTCAAATTTCTATATCGAGAACCAAGTCAAGTATTACTCATATCACTAAACAAAATCCGAGATAATTAGTTTCTTCAAGGGTTCAGGAGTTCTTTAGGAGATATACTGATCTAATCAAAATTTTAAACCTAAAGACTCTAACCAACAGATCCTTATATTTGTCCTTAAGTTTGTTAAAGATTAAATCTCATTTGTAGCTTTGAAATATAAAGTCACATCCTTACTCTTGAATTTGTTTTGAAAGTCCTAAAAAATTTTCGATTATATAATTTTTATTGATTTTTATTTATGCCAAAATGTATGCAAATGCAAAGATACAAAAATGAATGCATAAAATATTTTCTTTTTAGGTTCTGAACCTAAAATGAAATTAGAAGGAAAGTCGAAAAAAGATGTCGAGTTAACTCCCAACTAGGGTTGTCTTTTACGCCTGTTCAATTAGGCGTGAAGCGCATCAAGAGTCAGGTAAGTCATAAAGTTCTTGAGAATCGGATGGCTGATTTAGAGTATTATCTAGATAGGGTTTTAAACGATGGCTGTTGATAGTTAATGATATGGTTGTTTTTGGACCAAAAATATCAATGGCACCATACGGATGAGTTTTGAGGATGATACAAGGGCCGATCCATTTTGATTTTAATTTTCCCGGAAAAATTTGTAATCTTGCATCAAAAAGACAAATGTGTTGATTGGGTTCAAAAGATTTCCAAACAATATATTTATCATGAAAAAGTTTGCTTCGATCTTTGTAGACACAAGCATTTTAGTAGGCAAAATGACAAAGTTCTTCCAGTTCAGTTAATTGAAGTTTACAATGTTTACTAGCTTCGGTTAAATTTGAATTTAGTTGTTTCATCATCAAATCCTCCCTATGTTCTAATTCTACCAGGAGATGGCATGCCTTTTCATAAATCAGTTGAAAAGGGGCATGCCAATCGGAGTTTTAAAAGTGATCCGATAGGCCCAAAAAGCATCGTCCAGTTTACTGGACCAGTCTTTTTTGTCGGGCCTAACTGTCTATTATAAAATATTTTTAATTTCCCAGTTTGGAACTTTGGCTTAGCCATTAGTTTGGGGGTGGTAAGGAGTAGAGATCTTATGATTAACCCCGTATTTAGCTGGGAGCTAACAAAATTGAGAGTGTAAAGTGAGATCCTCTGTCACTAATAATGGCCTTGGGAACTCCAAATCTTGAGAAGATGTTCTTTTTAATGAGATCAACAACCACCCAGTGATCATCGGTACGGGTGGGTACTGCTTCAATCCATTTTGATACATAGTTGATAGCGACTAGTATATACAAGTACCTACAAGAGTTGACAAACGGTCCCATGAAGTCAATACCCTAGACATCAAAGTCAGCTTTCAAAATAGGGTTCAAGGGCATCATATCCTTTTTAGTCATATTGCCCATGCTCTAGCAATGAACACAAGAGCGAAAAAATTGTGAGCATCTTTATGTATGCTAGGGCAGTAAAATCTAGTATTAAGAACCTTGGTCACAGTCTTTTTGCACGAGAAATGTCCACTGCAGGCCATCTCATGACAGTGGTTCAGAATGTCATGGAATTTTGAATCAGGAACACACGATCGGATGACCTGGTCAGCACAAATATGGAAAAGATCGAGCTCCTCCCAAAAGTAATATTAATGTCGATGAAGAACCTATCCATTTTTTATTTACTTTAGCCATGGGGGATTCGTCCAACCGCCAGATAATTGACTATAGTGGCATACCAAGGGAGGTTGTTGCATAAAGGAGGGTTTCATCGGGAAAGGTATCTGGAGGGGTTAGCACATTATTCGTCGAGAGATGGGAGAGATGCTTGGACACTATATTTTCCAGTCCAGCCTTATCCTTAATTTCCAGGTCAAATTCCTGGAGTAAGAGAATACAATGGATAAGGTGAGGCTTTGCATCTTTCTTGTTCAACAAATATTTCAATGCTGAGTGGTCTATATAAATAGTGCCGTGCAACCCCAACAGATAAGATTAGAATTTTTCGAGAGAAAACATAATGGAAAGAAGTTCTTTCTTAGTAACCGTATAAGTTCGTTGTGTATCATCTAAGGTTTTTCTTGCATAGTAGATCACAGCGGTCATCTTGTCAATGCATTGCCCTAAAACCACACCTACAGCATAGTTAGAGGCATTAGTCATTAACTCAAAAGGATGATTCCAATCGAGTCCTTGTAAAATGGGTGCCTTAGTAACTTCCTTCCTTCTTTAGCTATTCAAAGCTTTCCAAGATTTCTCATCAAAGTTAAAAGGTTGGCCTTTTGTTAATTGATGTAGGCACATCTATGTCACATAAACTGTTTATTTATGCATGTTCTTAGGCATATAATTACATCACGCATTATAAATATTGCATAACATGCATCATCATGCATTTAGGTTAGATTGTATAAATTTTAGGTTAATTCTCCCTTTTTGTGGTTAGGGAATAAGGCAATATTTACCAGGGCCTTGGATTGAAGATCCAACCGTACAGATTTGATTAGGGCGATGATTGGAGTTCAACAACTCTGAGATCGCCCTGATCATACCTCCGTAATATCAGATACAGTCTGTGAAAGATTAGAGGTTAAGAGGCTAGGTGTTCGACGTGTAATTCACATTTTAAAAGATTATTCAGTTGTAGTATAGTGCAAAAACACGTTGACAAATAATATTTATAAAACCGGTGAGTACCGGGTCGTTCGCAAAGAGGCAATCTCAATTTTAATAGAAGCTTTTCTATAAAACTAGTTTTAACAGGTATTTATATATGTATATATGTATAAAGAGGCATCAGATATCCATAAGATCAAATTTAATTGCATTGATAAAGATTTTTTCACAATAGAAATTGTTATGCAAAAAGTAGAGATAGATAGAGAGAAAGAGAGAGAGAAAGAAAGAGAGAGAGAAGAAAGTGCCAGAGAAACGACGCCGCTTGTGGGATGCTTGTGAGAGATGCGGCAGCACCTTAGATCCAGAGCGCCAGGATGGAGTTGCAGAGGAGATGGAGAATTGCAGAGAAGATGGTAGAAGAGATCTGGAGTTGATGGGAGAGAGATACTTCAACTGGGGGGCCCTGGGCCTTCTTTTATAGCTTTTGTGGAGGGCAAAAAGGATATTTTAACCCTTATTCTCGTGCAACAACCCCTTGGCTAATCAGATCCATCGATCGGGAGATCAACGGCTCTGATTTGGCCTCAAAACTCCTTCAATTTCCTTCTTATCACGTGGATTCACTCTCGTGTGACACATGGCACACTGTGCATCGTCGATCCTCCATCGCACGTCTCTGGATCCTCCTCACCCGCACCTTTGTCTTTTCCTTCTCACAGCTCAAGCCTTAATTCCTCCTTAACGTCAGCCGTCCGATCAAGAGATCGGATGGCTTAACGCGTGTGCCTCACCGTGTTTGTTTTGAAAAGCACGTGGGATCGTGCACGTCTGATCGTGCGGTCGGCCGCGACACGCCCTCACTTCGCCACATGGACTCAACCGCCGCCCTCCGCTTGACATTGGACGACCTGATTTAATCCACGCCTGCCCTTGCACAGATTAAGGCTCGAACGGGAATCTCTGAATTTTGCGCAGGCACGCGAGCCAATACACTACGTACCCGTTCTATTATAGTTACTTTGTATATATTTATGCTTATCCGATCTGGGCAGGTGACGTGGCATGCTCGTGGCTGTTGAATGAAGATCCAATGGCCCATAGCATGTGGTGCAGCCTTCCTAGATGGGCAGTGGTGAGGGAGCTGCTGTGATGGTGCCACGTGTCACCATCATGGCCATCCATCTTCTTTTCCTTATATCTGGTGATGTAGACCTCCGATCGAGTTGATTTTTGCACCGTTGGACTGCGATCATTGATCTAGATTCATCCGTGTGGTTGGATTCTTCATCTGAATCTTGGATCATTGTCCTTTGGCTCCATGATCTCCATTCTTCTATGGACTGCACAAGATGCTCTAGTTGTCTGATCGGGACGTTTTCAGAAGCGTTGAACTCCCGTCATTATTCAGATCAGATATATCCGGTTTGATTTGACATCTGTGGCTTTGAATCATCTGCGATTAAAATCATCTCCCTTTTGCTTCATAAAATGATGATATTATCTAAATAGCTACTCAAACTAACTATTATGCGAATTACGATGCTTATGCATGCATTAACTCAAAGTTATGCTAGAATCTAGCTCATTTCAAGTGTTTTAGGTTGCATGATTGCTGTGCAATCACTAGGTAGTGCAAATCTGTACCTCAAACGACAAATCCAACCACACGAATGGGTTTGGATTGACAATCGCAGCCCAATGGCATGAAAATCGATCCAATTCGACATCCGTGGCACCATCTACAAGTTAGAGAAGATGGATGGCTAGGATGGCGCCACATGGCACCATCCCAACCACCTAATGCCGGCCAAGCCTCCCTCTTCAACTCTGAAGGCGCTATCAAGATGTGATCTCAGCCGTTGGATCAAGATCCAAAGGCTGAGGGCACGTGAGCGATAATTCGTAGATGCGACTTAAAGTGAGGTGTAGCACAACGGTCAAGGTCCCCTTCGTGAAGGCAGAGCCACGAGTTCGAGACGTCGAGGTCCTTAAATCTAGCGTGCACACGGGCGCAGGAGAAATTTGCCCATGCAATGGGGATCGGGTGGTTGAGGGAGTGCGACATGGCACCATCTCGAGCGTCGAATGGAAGAGCGCGCTGCACGCGTATGATCACAAACGAACGCATGCCCAATCTGACGTGGGCGCGTGTTGCACTGAAGATGAAGAGGCTTGAGAGCATTTAAGCTATCCAATCTCTCGATCAGACGGATGAGAATGCGTGCGATGAGGCGTTTCAGCAGCTGAAGGCAGAGAGGCGAGGGCACATGCGTACTTCAACGATGTGGGTCTTTAGTGACGTTTATATCCGTCACTAAAGACTCCAGCAATAAATGTGTAAAGCCTTAAAAGACCTTTTTGCCCCTAATTTCTACAACTATAAAAGGGGACCCCTACTACTCATTTTCTTGATCCCTTCCTCTCTACTCTCACCCCCTTCAAAGCTCTACGAGCTTGTCCCAAACCTGGGATGCTCCATTAGTGTCTTAAATACAATTTTTCCACCTTCTCACCCCCAACCGTGGAGTGCCTACGGTTGTCCTCTCACCGCTGTTCAGGAAGCGAATCCCGCTGAGATGTCACCTTGCTTTGTCCTCCTTCCTTCATCTTCATTCTCTTTCATCCAGCATCTTACCACCCCCGTCAGGGCACTCCATCAACGCGGCTCATCCTCCAAGCAGTCATCGAGGAGGATAACTCCTCATCACCTTCTCTTTTATCACTTTCTAGTATAGATTTCCTTCTTTCTGGTGTAGCGATTAGATGTAATGAACTTGATTCCGGGGTTATGAAATATTTGTTTATTCTCTCCTTATTTTCTCTTTATTTGTATTATTCTTTTGCTCTCTTCTATTAATTATTGTTTAAGTAGATAGCTAGTGTAGATTAATTCAACCAACTAATCTGCTTCGTGACAATAAATCCAACGTGGTTTTTGATCAAACGTTGGCCTCACCATGTTCGACCCAGGACTAACCAGAGTTTTGATTAAATTATTTGTTTGACGAATTTTTACGTAACTAC
The DNA here is from genome assembly GCA_037157565.1 of Thalassia testudinum. Classification (NCBI taxonomy): domain Eukaryota; kingdom Viridiplantae; phylum Streptophyta; class Magnoliopsida; order Alismatales; family Hydrocharitaceae; genus Thalassia; species Thalassia testudinum. Next base: position 36,248,686 of record JAZHRO010000035.1, on the reverse strand, counting down.
AATGATAGGGTTTTCAAACTCAAAATTCTTAGCGTAGAAATCCCATTCAACATTAATAAATGGCCGTTGCTAGGGAGGCAACGCCTTTGATTTCCCGCATTTTCCACCTTATCTAACTTTTATCTCACTTTTTCTATGATCTTGTTGTGATTGTAGGTACTCTACCAAGGTGGGCCCGAGTGGTTAGATTGGAGAAAAGTGCGAATAAAGGTTTTATAAGTATACCTGACCTCCCAGCCACTAGTTTTCATTCCATCACCTAATAACACAAACCTTAATTAACCTAGGAGCTCTCATAGACCCTACGCTTAGTTTGGTTGTTTGGCTGTCACCTCCACCCACCTCACCCTCCGCTTATAAAAAACTCTAAAAAAAATCCCACAGAGGTATACAACCTCTTCTGATTCTTCATACTCAACCGGTAATCCGATCTTTGGAACCGGTACATTCATCAACACATAATTGAGTAGAAATCAGATTAGGTAACCACTTGTGTGCCTAACTCAGTGGTGCATTAAGGCCAATTGCTTGAGTTGTTTGGGCCGCACCACTTCATCTAAAAATAACTCATTAGTAGCTTGGCACATAGGATTCAACTTTTAGGAACTAACCAGGCACTCCACATTCTTTTAAATTTTAAAGGAAGACATCTTCACATGTGTTTTCAAAACCTGGTTTGCCAATTGAACTTGATTGAATACACCTAAAGTTGAATCCTAAAAGCTATTAAGCAAGATTTAAACCCTAAAATTCACTACATTCAAAAATAATCTTGCTTGAAAACCATTGGTTATGCACGCATACACATCGAAATGGACCTTTAAGGGCACAACCCAGATAAAGGGCCCATCACATTCCCAAGCACATTCAAACCTAAGCCTAATTAAAACAAAGTAGATGTTGGCCTTAAGGATTGGACTCACTTTTCGGGGCCCAAATCGAGATTATTTTTTATTAACCTACTTCTATTTAATCTGATGTCTGGCTAGGGGAGCAGAGTCAAATGACCACAGTTGGGGGGTACCAAAGGAACCTGAGGCAATAGCCAAGGGAAGAACCTTCTTCCCACCCCCTCCCTCTAACTGGTTGGATTGACCAGAAAGAAGTAGATCAAATCGTTCTTTTCATCGCAAGATGGGTTATGAGAGTCTATAGATCTTTAGGCTATCCCACTTAAGGACAGGTTTGATTGTTTGCACTGTAGGGCACCTTTCTTCCTCTTATTTCATCATGGATCCTTCCACATCCTACTTGCATTTCCACCCCTACCCTCCTACCACCACTTATTCCCAAGATGATTACTATCCCAACTCGACTTATGACCATTCATCCATTAGTCGGGACAACTTTGATTGGGGATACAGTTCCGGACCTCTATGTTCAGGGTCTAACCTTGGATACCATGATCTTGATTTTTATCCTTCTCTGAGCTACATCAATTATAGATCACCGCCCTCCAATGGACAACCTAATACGATCTATAATCAAGAATGATATGTGATAAATGCCAGTTTATAATCATTCTTATGCCTTAAAACAAACCTAGCTCTTAGGATTTTGCTCTACAAGTGAGTTTTTGGGTTGCATTTAGGCATCAATTAGGTTAGGCATGCATTACATTTTTTATTGTGTTGTTATTGTGTTTCTTGGAGTGTTAGGGATAAACAGATTGATAGATCCCTAAAGCCCTAACACTCTTGAAGGCAACTAATGAAGAGGAAGCTCAATCAGGCTAGGACTCAGCTTATTCCAGATCATCATGGCTAGATACCAACTCCCTTGGACTAGTATTAGCTCTATTCAGCTCACCTTAGCTGAATGGTAGCCTAAGGTAGCTCATCTTAGCTCAACCTAGCTCAAGCCAGCTCAGCTCCAACTCAACTTAGTTGAGTCTAGCTCATCTCAACTCCCATCAGTTCACTGGGAGCTCTAGCTAGCTCAACTGAGTTGATAGGAGTCCATCTTAGCTCAGCCCCATCTCATTCCAGCTCCACCTAGCTCATGGTAGTTGACCCGATGCTAGCTGAGCTACTACTTGTCAACTAATAGCTTAGCTAGCTCTTGAGTTCTCATCTGAGGCAGTTCCAACTCAACCTAGCTCCTACTAGGTTGAGTCTAGCTCAACTACCCAAGCTTCACTACTAGCATAAGAACTAGGTAGCTTAGCTAAGTAGTTGAGCCCCCCATGAAGCTCCCTCATCAGATCCATCTCCAGATACAGCAACCACCAGCTCCAGATTTACTTTCTCCACCTCCTCCTTTATGAAACCCTAGCTCCACCACCTTTACTCTACTAGCTAAACTAGCTTAGCTAAGCTCCCAACTAGCTCCACCTCCATGGTCGTCCACCTTTTCCCCCATAACCACAACTAACCCTAACCTAACCCATCCCCTTTTGGTGCCAACCCACACAAACTACCATCAATCACACCCCTTCATGTTGGCACCAAAAACACCACATGCATCCCTTCATTTTGGCGCCAACATGTGCCTAAATCCTAGCCCTACACATCACCACCTAAAGCCATCCTTACCACCCACCTAACCCCTTTTAGAAGCCCTCATTTGCTGCCAACCTTAACCCCCCTTAACTACCCTAAACTACACCTTAGTTGGCCCCAAAATACACCACCCACACCCCTCATTTTGACACCACCTATATCTACCCTTAATCCCATAACCACCACCACATGGAGCCATCCTAACCCTTCCTAAAACCCACGCCACTTAGCCCACCTAAACCATCCTATAGTTGGCGCCAAAACACCTAACCACAACCCCACATACCCCTTAAGTTGGCGCCAACTAACCCTAGCCATCCATCTCCTAACTACCACCCTATGATTTAATCCTAGCCCTACAACACACTGACCTATCCCTTAACCCTACCCTACATAGAGTTGGCACCAACTCTTCCACCTACCATAACCACCACCTCATATACCTCTCTACCTCCATGCCAACCTTCATCCACCATCCATCAACCAACTTCCACATCCTAGCCTTCCATCACACCACCTTTCCTTTAACCCTAGTTAACTACTCTTACCCCCTACCACTCTTATATTTACCCATATCCACCACCATTAACATCCACCATTGGTTTCTACCTATACTTCCACCTATAGAGAAGGCCAAGAGAAGAAGAAGAAGAAGATTAAGGGGACACTCTGTCCCCTTGGTGCCTTCCCCTCTTCACTTATTTCTTGAGCCCATGCCAGCCAAGGGAAGAAGCCAGGCATTGGAAGGAGACCTAGGGTACATGCCTACCCTAGGAGGAGGATTTGAGGGTGGTACACAACCACCCATGGAGGAGGAATTAAAGGTGGTCCACGCCACCTTTGGAGGAGCTTTTGAAGGTGGAATTCCATCCACCTTGGAGGAGATCAAGCATGCCCCCCCTTGGGCTTGCCAAGAGACCGCACCATTGGAGGAGCTTTGCAAGGAGAAGGAGAAGAAGGAGCTCTTTTTGACTGCGGGAGCAGCTGTAGTTGGAGCAAGAGCATCTCTTCTTCACCATTCATTGGATTAGTGTTTTGCATTCTCTTTATTTCTTTTTATTTGCTAGTAGTAGAAGCATTTTTCCACTAGGATTTTTTTTGTAAAACACTTTTTCCATTAATCAAAGTTGCCTTTCTCAATTAATCTTTGTTGCAATTCTTTTTACTTTTTCTTTAGCTCTTTACACTCTTTCTTTCTAATTACCTTAAGACTCCACATGCCTAGGGTGAGCTTAGAAAGAAATCTATTTTTGCCACTTAGATTTTAGTTATTAGGTGTTAGTCTTTTCCCTCCATCAAAATCGCATCGCCTTGTTAATTAAAAACCCTTAAAATTATATATTGAAAAACACCAAAAAGAAAGTTGATTTCTGACTTCAAGTGAGAGACATAATTTTGCAAAAAAATTACCTCTTTGGATGACCTTAGATACCTTACTATCTAGGTTTATAAATTTAAAAGCGAAAGCGGATTTACGCGTTACAACGACACTAAATTGCATAATAACAAACCGTGTATTTTCACTATCACTTTTTGGCACCATTGTTGAGGAGGCACGTCTTTGCTTTATCATCTTTCTATTGCTTAAAGTGGATCTCATGCCCTTGTCTCTCTTCTCTCTTGTGTGTGCAGGAACTACCGGAAGAAAGAGGGAATTTGGAAGCAAGAGCTCAAAGGTCCATTTCTTCCAACGATTTCAGGTTGGTTTCTCTTTCCTTGTCACATAAGCCATAAAAACTATCAAAACACATTAAACTTGGCTTTCAGGATCTAAAACAATTAAGTTAAGTGGTTTCATTTAAAATTCAATTGATTGCTTGTTTGCATCATTAAATACCACTCCACTTCAAGTGTTGGTGTTTTGATTTTCGGGTCCAGACTTCTATTTGGACTTCAAAAATCAATTCCCGACACCACAGGCCTTTAAAAATCTTGAAATTTCACCCAATGATTTCAAATCAAGTAGGAAACATCTGTTCCAAATTTTGGATTAATTGGATTTGTATTTATTTTTAAAAATTTGTGGACTGTAGAGAGGTCATCTCCTCTAATCTTCCTATTTTGCTACTATCCGGGAATTTTAGGAATTTTTATACTCATCCAATTTTTGTGAAATTTATCTTTCTGGAATCGTTGTGAAATTCTACACATTATATAAATTCATAAAAATTTTTTGAGGCCAATGGTGGTACTAAAAAGTCCAAAATACCCTCGGGTATCATTTCTAGACTTTGACACCAGTATAAAGAAAAATCTTTCAAAAATATCAAACAAATTCTTAAAATCACAAAAATATGTTTTTTGGAATCCTTGTTTGATTTTCCTTATAGCAGTGGTGTTGTTTGCATTGTTTGGACCACTACTTAAACTGAAAGCTTAAAAACAAACTCATTGATAGTTAAATTTCTGCTTAGAATTTAATTGATTAGGGTTTCTTTTCATTTTTAGAAACCAACAAATTACAGGAAACTTATCTTCACCAATACAACTTGATTTCCTTTTGTTTGTTGAATCTCAAACTTGTTTGAAACCTTAAAAAAAACCCTAAAACACATTAAACTAAATCAAATCCTAAAATATAGAAATACATCAAATTGTGTGACAACTTGAATTGCATTGGAATCACCTTCCAATTCCTGCACACACACAAAAAAAAATTGAAATAATAGGACAATACCCCAATCAACGCCCTCCACATTTCGTGTGCACTATAGTTGCCTAGACCTAATTAAAAATTGTAGCAATTTGACCCCTAAGGTTTCATCAACTTAGGCTTGCTATCTAGGTCTTAAGTTTTCTTTAGTTAATATCAATTCTATAATCTATATCTGGTGTCAAGCTGAGGGGCCGTGTCAAACGACCAGGCGTGGGTTTCACAAGCCTCTGGGGATTTTCCTGGGATATGCTTCGGCCCAACCCTCGCCTTATGCAACTTGGTCAGATTTGTTGATAGAACAGGTATCACTATTGATTTCTTATTTCCTAGGTAGATCAAGTCTTAGGTTAAATTTTTAGGGAGTCACATTTAAGTTAGGTTTAGAAATTTTGATTGATTGATTACACACTTTTCTCTCATCTCTCTCTCTTCTCCTCCCCTTCAATTCTTCCAAAAAAAAGAGTGCATGCACAGGCGAAGGTCCCAAAACCCACATCTTAAGGGACCATCTGATTTTGCCCCCCACACTAGAAAATCTTTGTTTTCTTCTTCTTCCTCTTCTAGCAATATGTAAAACCTGGGAAATCGACAAAAAAATTTTGATTCCACCTCTAACCCCTTAGCCGACGCACAAGCTGACTTCCCCATCCCTAACCTCCCTCATCTAGAGTAACCTGAAAATCCAGTAGGGCCAGGTGGGCCTCAAATCCAAACTCAAAATGCAAACCGCTTTGCCTCTATGGTCGACCATCTAGTTTGAATTCAACAAAATCAAGAAAATTTGGCTAGGACTGTGACGAACCTAGCCAACCAAGGGCAAGACCTGCCACCTCGTCAGCAACCTGTCATTCCTCTTAAGGATTTTTATGATCCTTCCAACTATGATGAAAGACTTGGGGTGGTCATACCACAAGAGGATTTTAAGATCAAACCAGCTGTTCTGAACCTAATTAAGCATTTCCATGGTCTTCCGAGAGAGGACCCTTTTTGTCATCTCGAGGAATTAACTGTCCTCGCTCAAACCACCTGTTCCCGCAATGTGCAGGAAGACATGTGGTTAATGAGACTTTTTCCTCTGTCTTTAAAAGATAAAACTTCACACTGGTTTAGAACAGTTGGGCACCCTATCACCACCTGGCCCCAATTAAAGATCGCTTTCTTTAAAAAAAAAAAATTTCGATCGGTCGAACTATCGCTTTAAGAAGATTCATAATGACCTTTCAACAAAAAAATGGTGAACCCCTCCATGAATCTTGGGAAAGAAGTTGTCCCCACCATGAAATTCCACAATGGCAGTGCAAATCTTCTATCATGGATTAGAAGATCAACTAAAGAGATTTGTGGATGTCTCATGTGGGGGCAATTTCCTTAATAAAGATGCCGAAAATGCCTACCTCCTTTTTGAAGAAATGAGTGAAAACTCATTTAATATGACTTCAATGGACACTTTCGGTAGAACTCAAAACCCAAGACATGGAGTCAATGAAATTGACTCTAAATCCACCTATGTTCCAGTCACTCAAGATGATCTATATATGATAGCTCAACAACTAGATCAGATGCAAATACACCAGAAAAAAATGGAAGAAAAGCTCACTCACAAACAAGCTCCACACCTTAACTCTCCACACCTTAATTCTCCACACTTTAACTCTCCACACACTAACACTCAACTTCTCCGAAGAGAAAATCTACACAACATTGATGCCACACTTGCTGGTCAGCAGTTTTCTGCTGATTTTACACAAGATTTGACTGGGAATTTTGATTATCTGAATCAAAATATTCTTGTTCCCACCATGGAAATATTTATGCTCTCCAGGAGCAATTTAGAAACCCCTCCAACACTTATAATCAGAACTGGAGGACCAACCCGAATCACTCCTAGAAAGCCTCGACCCCAATTCTGTTTCCCAAACAAAACCAATTTGGGAATTATGGGCAACCCGCATATCAACCTGGACCATCCTAGGAAGATATCAATACCCAGGTCATGAAGACTTTGAAAGATATGCAGAATCAAATGACAGAGGTAACCCACTTGATCACTAACTTGCAGCATCAAGTTAAGGTTACTCCTGATCATCGACCTGCTGGGAATTGACCTTCCTAACCCATACCCAACCCGAATAATCAATGAAATCAGTTCCAAGGTGGATATCCCAGTCAGCCCATTCACCCATCACCTCAGCATCCCTCAGGTTTCAATAACAATTAGGCTTCTCGTCCTCATCCTAGAAACAACCATACTACAAATGAAGCTACTTTGAGGAATGGGAAAACCACTCAAGATCCCCTGCCTATTACAGAAACCCATTTTAATAAAAAAATAGATCAACTCTTCTCCCTCTTCCTCTAACCCTGTTCAGGAACCTAATAATGCAAAACAGGACAACCCTGTACCCTTTCCACAAGCCCTTCACTCTTCACACTCCAAAAAAAAGAAATCTAAGCCCACTGACAAGGAATTAATGGATCTTTTTGGGCAAGTAGAGATTAATATCCCTCTCCTAGACGCCATAAAATATATTCCTACCTATGCAAAATTTTTGAAAGATTTGTGTACTCCCAAAAGGCAGCCTCGAAACCTAGGAAAGGTGATCCTTCCAGAGACAGTTAGCTCAGTTGTGCAAAGTAAACTACCTCTTAAGAAGAAAGATCTCGGTGCACCTCTGATTTAAGTTGTCATTAATGATACTTCTTTTGATCACGCTTTACTGGATCTCATGCCTCGATTAATCTTATCCTCGTAGTTGTTTTTGAGGAATTTAAGATTGGCGAATTAAAGTCTGTTGAGGTTACTCTTCAATTAGCAGACCAATCTACAATTAAACCAAGGGGAATTGTTAGGATGTTCTTGTTTGGGTCAAAAATTATCTATTTGCAATAGACTTTTTAGTCCTGGACATAAAGGTATCGGAAGCTTTAAAACTTGCCCCTATAATTCTTGGAAGACCATTCTTAGCCACTGTCGACTTTAATATTGATTGTGATTCTGGCAAGATGAAGATCATGTGTGGCGGTGAATCTGTTACCCTAGATATTTTCCAAGCATCTAGGCGATTCCAAGAACTTGATTTCTTTGATGACTCGGATTCAAAAATGGAAAATATAGTGAAGGAAACTTTGTAGATTTCACACTTGGGTTCCTGTTTTGCCATTAACACTGTTCCTGAACAATCCACTTCATCCCACCCTCCCACCTTAACCACACATTCTTCTACTAGCACTTCAGTTGACCCCTTCACTCTCACTTCACTACTAACTCCTAAAGCAGAAATTCTTTCGGAGCCGAGCCCACAACTAGAGTAAAAACCCTTGCCCGACTCCCTTAAATATGTTTTCCTGGGTACAAATCAGACCCTGCCCTTGATTATTAACTCTGGAATTACTGGGGCACAAGAAGAAAAACTTCTCTAGGTTTTAAGTAGATACCGAAAAGCTATTGGCTGGACCCATTCTGACCTTAAGGGTATTCATCCATCCTATTGCACTCATCGCATCTATCTTGAACAATTCTCGCCCCTCCCACCAACCACAAAGGTGCCTGAGCCCTACTATGCAGGAGGTGGTAAAAAAGGAGATTATAAAGTGGCTTGATGCTGATATCATCTACCTCATTTCTGACAGCTCCTAGGTTAGTCCCACTCAAGTTGTTCCCAAAAAGGCTGAACTAATAGTTTTCACCAATGAAAATGGGGAAAACATAGCCACTAGGACAGCTTCTTCTTGGTGTGTGTGCATTAATTATAGAAAATTAAACATCGCCACCAAGAAGGACCATTTTTCGCTCCCTTTTATTGATCAAATCTTGGAGTGGTTAGCCAGATGCGAATACTATTGTTTTCTTGATGGGTATTCCGACTATAATCAAGTAGCAGTCCATCTTGAAGACTAAGACAAAACTACATTCACCTACCCCTTCGGAACCTTTGCTTTTCGAAGAATGCACTTCGGTATCTGCAATGCACCAGCGACTTTTCAACGGTGTATGATTGTAGTATTTTTAGACCTGGTAGGTGAATGTCTTGAAGTCTTTATGGATGACTTCTCTATTTTTGGAGATTGTTTTGACCCTTGGCTTCAGAATCTTGAAAGAACCCTCCAAAAATGCATAGAATTTAATCTCATCCTCAGTTGGGAAAAAGGTCATTTCATGGTCCAGGAAGGTATTGTCCTGGGCCATGTTATTTCTAGAAAAGGAATTGTGATAGATAGAGCTAAAATTGATGCCATCTCTAAGCTCCCACCGCCCACTATTGTGAAACAGATTTGCTCCTTTTTAGGGCATGTGGGTTTCTACCGCTGTTTCATTAAAAATTTTTCCTAAATCTCCAAGCCCTTAAGTCAATTACTTACTAAAGACCAGCCATTCGATTTTAATGCCAAATGCTTAGAGAGTTTCTTCAGGTTGAAGAAGGATGTTACAGAGACCAATTTTACAGGGACCTAAATGGAATTGTCCCTTTGAACTTATGACTAATGCCTCAGATTTTGCTATGGGGGCCGTTCTAGGGCAAAGAATTGATAAGAAGCCCATTGTGATTTATTATTCTAGCAAAACCCTTGATGATGCACAACAGAATTACACGGTTACTGAAAAAGAACTTGCCATTGTATTTGCCCTAGAAAAATTTCGATCTTATCTTTTGGGGTCACATGTCACTGTATATACCAACCACTCAGCAGTCAAATATTTGCTGACCAAAAAAGATGCGAAACCCTGCCTTATTTGTTGGATCTTGCTTCTCCAAGAATTTGACCTAGAAATCAAGGATAAGGCAGGATCACAAAATGTAGTGGCCGACCATCTCTCTCGTCTTATGACGAATGACATGATGACCCCCCTGATCAATTCCCTGATGAAAGCATTTTAGCTGCCAACACCCTCCCTTGGTTTGCACCCATTGCAAACTATCTAGCAACAAAACAAATCCCCTCTGATTGGTCAAAAACCAAAAGGGATAAGTTCTTTGTTGACATTAAATACTATTTTTGGGAGGAGCCCAACCTTTTCCGCATGTGTGCTGATCACGTCATTAGACGATGTGTCCCTGATTCAGAAATCCATGATATTATCACACATTATCATTCAATGGCCTGTGGCAAACATTTTTTGGGAAAGAAAACTACAGCTAAAATACTTAATTCTAGTTTCTTTTGGCCCAGCTTGCACAAAGATGCTCATTCTTTGTTTGGTCTTGTGTGCATTGCCAGAGCATCGGCAACTTGACTTGAAAGGATATGATGCTCGTTAATCCAATTTTAGAGGTTGAAATTTTTGATGTATGGGGCATCGACTTCATGGGACCGTTCATCAACTCTAATGGATATTTGTATATACTAGTCGCAGTCGACTATGTATCCAAATGGATTGAAGCAATACCCACTGATAAGCCCATATTTATGGGCTAATAGTTAATTGCCTAGATATTAGATTAGTATTGACATATAAATAGCATACATTAGTATGTAAATGGAGTAGTTTATTAATTTTCTTTTATGAATATTTCATGTGGTAGTATTCATTTAAATAACCTACTTTAGTTTGCATCATTCTGCATTTCATGCATTGTATGGAGTCTTACATATGTAAATAACCCAATAATCATTTTATTTTTATTCTCTTTTTCTTCTCTACAGCAACGGCTTCCAAACAATGAAGGAGCACCTTAATGGCCGAAGAAAGTGGATCTTGCACATCGTCATCGTCGCTCCATCTCCACATTCCTGCAAACATAAAAGAAGGGCTCCTACATCGTAGCCCAGTAGGCCACCACCCCCAACCCACCACTGTGCGTGCGACGAGCACTCCATTCCACCACTACGGTCCTCCTACCATGTGCACAAGTCCACACCATCACAGGCAAGTGGGGTGACAGACCGTCGCGCCATCAATGGCTGTGCAGATTACCGTGAGCACCTCAACATGCACTACCACCATCACCAACACCAGTAACCACCACTACATTCACGCGCCAGCAGCCATTCATGCAAGTTAAGACATCTGGGAAGTTTCCCGAACGTCTGAAGTCCCAACTCAATGCCACTATTCATCTTCTTCCCCCTGTCTTCTCTTCTTCCTCTATTTTTCATCACCAAAAACAAACCCAACACCAACGACCATTAGCAGCCACCTTCAACACCACGCCATCTCCACATGCGCCATGTGCGGCCGTCCATGTGCACAAGCACCAGTAGCGTCACCCTCTTCTCCATGCATGACTGCAGCGCATACCAACCCCCTCGCTGCATCTTCGCCATGCCCACAGTAGCCGTACCCACCACCTTCTCACCTCGCTATCCTCGTTGACGCCCTCACCTCCACCGTACAACAACAGCCACCTCAACTGCGTGCCACTAGCACCTCACGCGATCCACCTTCGGCCTACGCACGCATCCAAGCATTCTACCATCACTGCATGCCCAGCAACAGCAACACCTCTGCCCATGTACTATAAAGCGCATCCTCTAACACCTGCAGCCACACTCCTCCAGCAACTCCCCCGCGCATGCCCGCATGGCTTGCACACCTCCTTGCCTTTGTACAGTCGTGCCCCCTCACCTTCAACAGCGCCGCACCTTCGAGCACAGAAGTAGCCGTGACAGCCGCCACCACTGCTTCTCTCCTCCGTCTGGCCACCTTAGGCCGTCTCGCACCGTGCTAGACCCACCTCTTCGAAGCTCTCCCTCTGGCGCTCCTTCTATGAGAAGTTCGCCATCGACCTTGGTCTCCTTCTCATGCACGACTGAGGAGAAGATCCTCCCCTATTTTGCTACAAGAACCGTTGCATTAGTTTTTACATTGCTTGCCAATGCCACTTCATTCATATGTAATTAAATCAATTAAATATTATGTGATTTTGATGAGAACACCCTCCATCTTTCACGAAAACACAGTATCAGCTTATTCATGTCTTGTTTTCTTAATTGAAAGGTGGTTTCCACTCGATTTCTTGACGAAATTAATAGTGAACATCAATTTTTGATCCTTACAAGTTTTAATAGCTGGTGCCTCCCTATGGATATGACCCACTCTTCTTAAGTGGTTAATTTTGATTGTTTTGATTAGCGATTTTCCACCACTTGCATACTACAACACGACATTTTATGTGTGAAACAACGAAAGAGAAAATCATCTTTTCAAATGGCACCATTGCCGAGGAGGCAACGAGACTGTTAAACTCTCATTCATTATTTATTGGTTCACACATTATTTTTGAGGCATATTTAACTTCGATCTTTTAGGTGCGAGGTATGCATATCTACTTGACAAGTTGTTGCACCAGCCTCAGCTACACTGAGGTGGACCTTGTTTCCACCGCTCAGAGGACACAGGGACCTCCATTTCTGAAGGTAGGAGCTCAACGTGCTGTGGTGGACCTTGTCTCCACCATCGAAGGAGGACAACTAGAGTGGTCATCTTCATCTTCATCTCTGTCGATTTTTTTTTTTCTTTAGTAGATAGAATTTAGGTTTTAGAACTTTACTTTCCTTTATTTTCTTGCACACACATTCAGCTTGAGACTCTTGTTCTGGGGTTCATTTTAGGGTCCCTAACTTTCTTTTAGGCCCATGTTGGGTAATTTTTCGGGAGTCTGTTCCCATTTCTTTAGACTTAGGTTTTTCTTCTCTTTCATGGATTGATTTATTTGTGCATAAGTAGGAAAAAAAAAATCAAAACACGAGCTACCTGCTAGAAGCTGCCTGCCCCTAGGACGAACCATTTAGGTGTGTATGAGCAGCCTCTAGATTTATTTTCTGCATTGCATGCATTCTCGCATCGCTGATTGCTGGAAGCAAGGTACGCATCCTCTTACTTTGCATCCATATCTTGATCTTGTATTTGCATTTGGACTAAATTCCTAGAGCACATAATTTGTCTTGAAATGATCTAAGTGGTCACATCAAATTTCTAAAAAGGACTAAATAAAGGAGGAATATAGTAAAAATCGAGTTGATTTGAGACATTGTGCTGCGGTTCAAACTCAAAATTTTACAGTGAATGCACACGTGCATCACTGCACACTAAAGCACGCATTTAGACACTCCTAGGTTTTTGAGCTTCTAGGAAAGAACTCTCCTACCATTGGATACCAAAGTGCTTGAAACTTAAGTTCAAAAGTTTTGTTACTCCAAGGAGGGGGATACCCTATCATGGATTTTTGAGGGTAGTTAAGAAGCACCGCGAATGCATAGCTTCAAAGGAAGGCTTAGGCCTACTTGCATCCCTTGATCTTTCGTCCTTAGAGTACTTTACCGATAACGAGAATACGCCGTTTGTTAATTAGGCAATTTAGTGTCGTTGCAATGCCTAAATCCGCTTTCACTTTTAAATTTATGACTTAGATAGGGGAGTATCTAGGGTCATCCAAGGAGGCGATGTTTTGCAAAAATCAATCTCTTGCTCGAAAATGCAACTCAACTTTCTTTTTGTTCTTTTTCGAATATATAATTTTTAGGGTTTTTGATTTAACAGAGCAATACAAAGTTGGTGATAGAAAAGACAAAACCTACTTTAGCAACTAGGTGGCAAAGTAACCTCTTCCCAAGCTCACCCTAGGCAAGTGAAGGCCTAGGATAATTGGGAAGAGGGTGTGAAAGTCCTAAAACAAAACCAAAGTAGATAATAAAATGCATTAGATTAGGAAAACAACTTTATAAAAGAATCAGACTTTTGTTCTACACTAGTAAAGGAAAGCTTATAACAACAATGAAAATATAAAATAAGTGAAACAAAAGTTCTGGTTGATGAAGATGGTGAAGAGGTGAAGCTCCTTGCTCCAAGCTTAGTGGCTCCTATGCTTGAAAAGGTCTCCTCCTTCTTCCTTGCTATGCTCCTCCAAGATGGTGTCCTCCAAGGTGGAAGCTACCACCTTCAATGATCTCCTTCAAGGGTAGGCATGCACCACCCTTTCTTCTCCTTGCCTGGTCGTCCTCTTGGTGGTGAAGATCCTCCTCCTTCTTGGCGTGGCATAAAGGGAAAGAATGGGGAGAAGAAGGCACCAAGGGGGCAGGTGATGTGCCCCCTTAATCTTCCTCTCTATCCCTTCTTCTTGGCCGTGGGTTTAGGTGGAAGTAAGGTGGAAATTATCTAATGGGAGGATGAAGAAAATGGTGGTAGGTGATGGGTTTTTATAGAGTGGGGTGGGGGTAGGGTTGGCGTGAATAGGTGGAGGGCTAGGATGGAGTTTGGTGGTGGTTATGGGTGGTTAATTTGATCCTAGGGCTAGGGTTAGTTGGCACCAACTAAGGGGGTGCCATGGGGGTAGTTATGGTGGTGGTGTCCCTTGAAGTTGTCACCAAAATAGGTCTTCTAGAAGGGGGTTAGGTGGCACCATGTAAGGAAGGGTTGGGATGTATTTGGTGGATGGATGGATGGCCATGATGGGGTCTTAAGTTGGCGCCAAAAGACAGCCTTCTGGAAGGGAGGTTTTGGCACCAACTTTAGGTGACTTTTGGAGGAGGTTGAGGGGTGAAGGGATGGCTAGGGTTGGCGCAAAAACAAGGGTGGACTAGGTAGAGCTTAGGTGGACTAGGTGGCTTAGTTAGTGGAACTAGTTAGGGTTAAGTTGTAGGTGGTGGATGGCTAAGGGAGCTAGAGTCTAGCTAAGCTAAGCTAGCTTAGCTAGTAATGGAGTAGAGGAGGAGGCAATGGGAGCTAGGGTTTGTGGAGAGGAGCTAGACAGAAGAAGTCTAGAGCTGAACTAGAGCTAGCAGCTACTGAAGAGGATGGCATGGAACTACTTTAGTTGGCTTAGCTTGCTAGTTCTTTGCTAGTTGCTAAGCCAAGCTAAAGTAAGATGGCTTCTACCACAAGGAGCTGAGGTGAGTTGGGTCTGGTGCTCCTGGGGAGGATCAAGTTGGTTGAGTCCCCAGGAGCTGGACTCGAGCTTCCGAAGCTGAAATGAAGTCATCTTCAGTAGGCTGGAGTTGAGTGGAGTTGGATGTAGCTGGACCTGAGCTAGGGTGAACTCCAATCAACTTAGCTGAGCTAGCTAGAGCTCCCTGTGAACTAATGGGAGTTGAGATGAGCTAGACTTAGCTAAGTTGAGTTGGATCTGAGCTGACCTGAGCTAGGGTGAGCTAAGATGAGCTCTCTTGAGCTGGCATTCAGCTGAGATGAGCTGAATGGAGCTAGGATGAGCTAACCCTAGTTCAGGTGAGTTGGATTCCAGCTTTGGTGAGCTGGATTAAGCTGAGTTCTAGTTGGTGAGAGCTTCTCCTTCTCCTTCACCAGTTGCCTTCCTAAGTGCTAGGGCTCTAAGGATCTGGCAATCTGTATATCCCTAACACTCACAAAAATACATTAAAAAGATAATAAAAAGTGCAATGCAGGCCTAACTTAATCGATGCCTAAATGTAGCCCAAAAACCCATTTGCGGAGCAAAATCTTAAGAGCTAAGTTTGTTTGAATGCATAAGAATGATGAAAAACTAGCGTTTATCATTTATCATTTGAACTTTAGGGAAGAGCACCTAAGTTCCAATTAGGTCTTTATTAAGGCATTTCGTAGGTCGACAATAGGCATGTAATTGATTGGGCAATTTGTATTGCCACCTACAACTGGACTAAAATCTCAAAGGCCTTAATTGATTAAAGACATAAAAGTCCTTTTGAATTGTATTTGTGGTGTATGCTTGGTAGGCAGTCTCTGAGGAGACAACTTGTGTTTAATTCAAAACCTAAAAGAATCCTTAGGAAAGCCAACCAAGCGAGAAGAGAGATGGTTGAGGAAGAGATAGTGGAGAATTAACGATCGTTGAGAGACTATTTTATCCCTACCAACCAACCTGGCCATACGCTGAGAAGACCTAGGGGGAACAATCCAAATGAAATCAAGAGTAGTACCATATCTCTGTTGCCCTCATTCTATGGTACTTCTAGGGAGGACCCCTATAAGCATTTGGAGGAATTCACTGAGATCTGTTCCATGGTGAGATTGCAGGGTGTTACTGATGACGCCCAAATGCGAACCCTCTTTCTTTTCTCCCTCAAGGATAAGGCGAAGTATTGGTATCACACTCTAGATGCTAGAGTGGACACTTGAGATGCCTTGAAGGGAGAGTTTTTGAAAAAATACTTCCCCATGAGCAAACCTAATCACTATAGGAGGGAAATCATAGGTTTTGCTCAACAAGATGGAGAACAATTTCATGATGCATGGGAGTGCTTCAAAGATTTGTTACTCTTATGTCCCCATCATCAACTGCCAAGATGGCAACTTGTAGAAATGTTCTACACTGGATTAAATGACAAGCATAGGCAAACAGTGGATGGTGCCTGTGCAAGAACCTTTCTTATAAAAACTGAAGATGAGGCTTGGAAGCTTTTTGAGACCTTGAGTGAGAATTCTATCCACCTAAATTCTACCTATTTGGATAGGAAACCCACTCTTATGCAACGAAAGATTGAGGCAAATGAGGCTAGGGATACCCAGAATTTAGCCTTCTAGATTCAATTGTTGAACCAAAATATGGAAAGGCTTATGATAAACCCTAACCAACTCACACTAAATGCCTCCACTCCCCAAGTTTTTGAATGTTCTACTTGCCAAGGCAATACGCACGCTACTGTGGATTGTCATTTAGCCTCCCAATTCCCTGACCTTGTACAGGCAGACCTGAATGCCACCCAAGGGTTTCGTCCCAGACCTCGTAATGACCCTTTTTCACATACTTATAACGAGGGATGGAGGAACCACCCCAATTTTTCATGGAGATAGGGGAATGTCTCCAATTTAGGGAATTACAAACCCCAACCCTTTCAGACTCAACAGTATAATCAACCTCCTATCCCCTCCTAATCGTCCAAGAATTCTGAGATGGATGAGCTTAAGGCCATGCTGAAGGCCATGCAAGAGAATCAAAGCATGATCATCCAATCTCATGAAAAGGCCATCAATGAGATGAAATCCCAATTTGGACACCTTATCGAGTCCATGAGAAAAAGGGAGACTGGGAAGCTTCCCAGTTCATTTGAGAAGAACCCTAAAGGGAAAGGGATTATTTTTAGGGAGCATGCCCAAGTGGTGACTATTCTGAGGAGTGGGAAAGAAATTTCTAGACCTGAAGCTCCTATAGTCCCACCTTCTGAAAACCCATCCACCCCGACTTTCGCCCCCACCGGAGAAGAGCCACCCAACTCTTCTCCACTTGAAATCACCTCACTAGAAGAGGTTGTCCCCGTTCCCCCACTTACTCAACATGAAAACCCTTCCACCCAGAGACCATGAGTGCCCTTTCCAAAGTGCTTATCTAAATCTGGGAAGACTTCTGCTAACTCATCTGGAGCCAAAGATAGGATGGAAAAAATCATGGAGACTTTCAAACAAGTGCAGATTAATCTGCCTTTGTTTAATGTTATCAGGTAGATTCAGTCCTATGCCTGCTTTCTAAAGGACCTGTGCACGAAAAAATGACAATCGAGGAAACAGGCCCAATCAAAGGTTGTCTTGCCTGATTCTGTTAGCTCAATTATACAACATGGGACACCCCCGAAACTTAGGGACCCAGGAGCCTCATACATTTCAGTGGTCGTTGATGACCTACATATAGATGAGGCTCTGCTTGATCTGGGTGCAGGGGTAAACATCTGTCCAAGCTATGTATATGAACAACTTGGTGGAGGCAATCTGAAACCTTCCCCCGTAATCCTCCAAGTTGCAGACAGATCTTTGAAGACACCACGGGGCCTACTGGAAGATGTACTTGTGAGAGTGGAGGATTTCTTCTTCCTAGTTGATTTTCTACTATTGGACACTGACCCTACCAACAAACCAACCAAGACCTCCATCATCTTGGGCCGCCCTTTTCTTGCGACTTCTAATGCTTCAATTAATTGTCACATTGGGGCATTAAGAATGGACTTTGGGAACAGGAAAATTCAGCTTAATGTGTTTGATGCTTATAAACAAGCTGGATTTGAGGATTGTTTCCAAGTTGAGGTGGTAGATGATCTGATTGAAGAGACAACTCCTGCAATTTTATGTGACGACCCCCTTCAGCATGTCATGCTCAATGAGCATTCCCATCTCTTAGAGGAATGTGAAGAGGATGTAGTAGAACTTGAGGAATTGCTTGGAGTTTCTACAGAGTCTCTCTCCCCATCATATCTATCTAAAGTAGATCTGCTACTTGAGATAGGGACTTCTATTATGCAACCCTCAACCATACAAGCCCCCGACCTTGAACTAAAACCCCTCCCAGAATCTCTCAAGTATGTATTCCTTGGGCCAAATGATACACTCCCTGTAATCATCTCATCTGCACTATTTGAGGTGTAAGAAGGAGCATTGCTAGAATGCTTATCAAGGCACAAGGAAGCCATCGCTTGGACAATTGCTGATATTAAGGGTATAGAATCTATGCTCTGCATGCATCACATTTATACTAATGATTCCATCAAACCATTTCGAGACATGCAAAGACATCTTAACCCTAACATGAGGGAGGTATTTAAAAAGGAGATTCTGAAGTGGTTGGATGCTGGGATCATATATCCCATTGTGGATAGCAAATGGGTTAGTCCAATGCATGTGGTGCCAAAGATGACAGGCTTTACTATAGAAACCAATGACCAGGGAGAACAAGTGGTGAGTAGGCCCTCAACTGGCTGGAGGGTCTGCATTGACTACCGCAAACTGAACATCGCTACCCAGAAGGATCGCTTTCCCGCCCTTTATTGATCAGATCCTCAAGAAATTGGCAGGGAACAAGTATTACTGCTTTTTAGATGGATATTCTGGGTATAACCAGGTTGTAGTCTTCCCTGATGATCAGGATAAGACAACTTTCACTAGTCTCTACGGCACTTTTGTGTTCAGGCGTATGCCATTTGGATTATGTAATGCACCGGCAACCCTCTAGCGGTGTATGATGTCCATTTTCTCGGACATGATTGACGAGTGCGTCAAGGTTTTTATGGATGACTTCTCCATTTATGGCTCATCTTTCGACTAGTGTCTCCTGCACCTTGAGAATGTGCTGAAGAGATGTAAGGAGACTAGTTTAGTTCTTAGCTGGGAGAAGAGTCATTTCATGCTACAGAAAGGCATTGTACTTGGGCATGTTGTGTTTGAGCGAGGCTTGGAAGTAGATAAGGCTAAGGGTGATTCTATTTCCAAACTTCCATTGCCCACGAATGTTAAACAGATTGGATCCTTTCTGGGCCATGCAGGCTTTTATAGGCAATTCATTAAGAATTTCAGCAAAATTTCTAGGCCACTTTGCGACTTATTGGCGAAGGAATTTTCTTTCGATTTTGATTCAAAGTGTGTTGACAAACTCTGAAGGAGGCCTTGATCACTATGCCTATTCTCCGGGCTCCAGATTGGACACTCCCATTCGAGCTGATGTGTGATGCTTCAAATTACACAATGGAAGTAGTCCTTGGACAAAGGGTTGAGGGAAGACCACATGTGCTGCACTATGCTAGCAAGACTTTAACTGAACCACAGCAAAACTACATCGCCACTGAGAAAGAATTCCTTGCTATAGTTTTTACTTTGGAGAAGTTTGTCTTATCTTCTTGGGTCTAAGGTGGTCATTTTTACTGATCATGTGGCAGTGAAACATCTCATTTCCAGAAAGGACTCGAAGCCATGTTTAATTAGGTGGATTCTACTCCTTCAAGATCTTGACTTGGAGATTCATGAAAAGGAGTGGAAAATGTAGTGGTTGACCACCTATCTCGCCTCCCACTTGATGACTCTCCATCTGGAGGCATCCGCGAGACATTTCCTAATGAAGCCCTTATGGCGATAACACCGACTTCACCTTGGCATGCTGATATCGTTAATTACTTGGTCACTGGAGAAACTCCTGGCTCTTGGGATGAGCAGAAATGGAAGAGATTCATTTCCCAAGCTAGATTCTTTCATTGGGAAGAGCCAGAATTATTTAGACTTGGACAAGACCAAGTATTGAGACATTGTGTGCCTGAAGAGGAGCAACAAAGTGTGTTGAGATTTTGCCATGAACTTCTTTGTGGAGGACACTTTGGTGCTAAGAAAATAGCTTTTAAGGTTCACCAGTCTGGTTTTTGGTGGCCTACTCTATTTAAGGATTCCCATAACTTTGTTAAGGCTTGCATCATTGTCAACGGACTAGAATGATTGGGAAGTGCAATGAGATGCCCCAACACCCTATCCAACCTGTGGAAATTTTTGATGTTTGGGGGATATATTTCATGGGTCCCTTCCCTTTGTCCCATGGGTTTGAGTATATCTTGGTGGCAGTGGATTATGTCTCCAAGTGGATAGAGGCCATTCCTAAGTGCACAAATGACTACTCTGTGGTCTTGAAATTTGTGAAGGCCAATATCATATCTCTCTTTGGCTGCCCCAAAATGATTATAAGTGATGGGGGACCTCATTTCCGAAATCACCACTTCAATCGATTACTCAGGAGTTTGGGAGTAACTCACAAGATTGCTACCCCTTGTCATCCTTAGACGAGTGGCCAAGTGAAAGTGTCAAACAAAGAGATTAAGAACATTTTGGAAAAGTCTGTTAGGCTAGATAGGAAGGATTGGTCCCAAAAGCACGACGATGCTTTATGGGCTTATCGAACAGCCTACAAAACCCCTTTGGGTATGTCTCCCTTCTGGATAGTGTACAGGAAAGCATGCCACTTACCCTTTGAACTTCAACATAGGGCACTTTGGGCTATCCGAAGTGCCAACATGGATTTAGAGCAAGTAGGTAAGGCACGTTTACTGGAGTTGACTGAGCTTGAGGAGTTGAGGAATGATGCTTATGACACCTCCCAAACTTATAAAGAGAGAACTAAGGTCTTGCATGATATGTATATCCTTAGAAAGACCTTTGAGCCCAACCAACAAGTCTGGCTTCTCAATTCCAGACTTTAGCTTTTTCCAAGGAAATTAAAATCACATTGGGATGGGAATTACATTATCACCAACGTGTTTCCGCATGGGGCTGTGGAGATCAAGAGCCCTTCCTCTTCAGCACCACCCTTTACCATCAATGGCCAACAATTAAAACCTTACATTACTTTGGATGGCCATCTGGTTGACGAGGTCACTCCCGCGAAGCCTTAGCTCCTTTCTTTCCTGCCTCAGGTAACATCTTCCCTTGGCCATTTTACATTCAATGAGGACATTGTTTAAACCAGGCATGGGGGGATAGGACTTGAGGCATCTGTTTATAGCATGTTTCATTCATAGTGCATTTTAAAAAAATATATACATTCATGCATTCATATTGCATTCATTTAAAAAAAAATATATTTTGCATTATTGAGCTTAACTGGCTAGGCCCTACATTCTTAGGCAGACTAGAACTTTAGGTTAGACTATGTTGACTCTAGGTGTTTGACTTTAGAAGCTAAGTTGAAGACCTTTAGGGTCCTTTGTGGACTTACAAACTTAAGTAGGAGTTAAGTTGCGGACCATTCCTCAAGAGGTTGAGGAAGAAAAGCTAAGGATTGAGTTCGAGGCTGGGTAGTACTTGATGTCTTTTCCTACCTTTTGGTTTATGGGTCCTCGTAACCTAAGCATCCACATTTCACACACACTTGATCTTGTGTAAATAATGATAACCTTAATTCCTTTCTTGGAGAAAAATTTGGTTCTCTTAGTTCTGACTTAGGAGAAGCTTGAAAACACAAGTTGATTGGAAGAGTTCCTGCCACAGGAGAGGTGGAGTATATACTCACCTTGAGGATGAGATGATAACATGTCACCTCCTCGGAGCTTGTCTCTTAGGATGTCCATCCTACTAGAAGCATGTAAGCACATTGTGCAATTCAGGTACCATGGGCAACCCTATCTCGAAGTGCCGATTGCCACAGGCCTGAATTCGCTTTAGAAATCCATGGGCAATACTATCTTGAAGTGTTGATTGCCAAGAGTTCTTAGGGTTGCTATGGGCAGTGCTATCTTGAAGCATCGAAAGCCAGGCACCCTTCAAGGTCCGGTGATGGGGATAATGAATCCGACATAGATTGTGTTGATAGCTGATCTAAGGTTAGACTTAGAGGAATCAAACAAAAAAATATATATGAGCGGAAAAAAAAAAATCCTCTTTCTAGGTTGGCATCATACTAACTTTAAATAAATCAGACCATTGCACATGCACGGATGCTTTAATCTCTGGGACCAATAGACCTTAGGATAGAGTTCGAAATTAAGGAAATCTATGCCCGCAACTCATCCTTAGCCGACTTAGTTTGTAACTTAACAACTACTTTGGAACCTTAGGTCTAAAGTCTGAACTTAACATGTTTCTAAAGGATGACCGATTGGGTTGGCTAGTCCACTTGAAGAGCTGGGTTATTGCTTGAATTTGCTAGAGACTAGCAAAAACTAGGCATGGGGGCATTTGATGAGCCCATATTTATGGGCTAATTAGTTACTTAAATACCTAGATATTAGATTAGTATTGACATATAAATAGCATACATTAGTATTTAAATGGAATAGTTTATTAATTTTCTTTTATGCATATTTCATGTGGTAGTATGCATTTAAATAGCCTACTTTAGTTTGCATCATTTTGCATTCCATGCATTATATGGAGTCTTACATATAAATAACCCAATAATCATTTTATTTTTATTCACTTTTTCTTCTCTGCAACAACGCCATCTGAACAATGGAGCACCTTAATGGCCAAAGAAAGTGGATCTTGCACGTCATTGTCATCGCTCCATCTTCTCCATGTTCCTGCAAACATAAAAGAAGGGCTCCTGTGTCATAGCCCAGCAGGCCACCACGCCCAACCCACCACTGTGCGTGCGACGAGCACTCCATTCCACCATTGTGGGCCTCCTACCATGTGCACAAGTCCACACCACTGCAAGCAGGTGGGGTGACAGACCGTTGCACCATCAGTGGCTGTGCAGATTACCGTGAGCACCTCAGCGTGCACCATCACCAACACCAGCAACCACCACCGCACTCATGTGCTAGCAGCCATTCACGCAAGTTAAGACGTTCGGGAAGTTTCCCGAACGTCTGAAGTCCTAACTCAACACCAATATTCATCTTCTACCCCCCGTCTTCTCTTCTTCCTCTGTTTTTCATCACCAAAAACAAACCCAACACCAACGACCATCAGCAGACACCTTCAACGCCACTCTATCTCCACGCGAGCAATGTGCAGCTGTCCACACGCAAAAGCATTAGCAGCATCACCCTCTTCTCCACGCACGACTACAGCGCGTACCACTACCCCTCACTCCGCCTCCACCATGCCTGCAACAACCGTACCCACCACCTCCGTGCCTCGCCATCCTTGCTGACGCCCTCGCCTCCACCACATAGTAGCAGCCACCTCAACCGCGTGCCACCAGCACCTTGCACGATCCACCTTCGGCCTACATGTGCATCCAAGCGTTCTACCATCTCCGCACGACTAGTAGCAACAGCACCTCCGCCCGTGCACTACAGAGCCCGTCCTCCAGCACCTATGGCCGCGCTACTCTAGTAGCTCCCGCGCATGCGCTTACACGGCCTACGTGCCTCCTCGCCTTCATACAGCCATGCCCCTCGCCTTCAGTAGCACCGCACCTCCGAGCACTGAAGCAGCAGCGACAGCTACTGCTGCCGCTTCTCTCCTCTGTTTGGCCACCTCAATCTATCTTACACTGTGCTAGACCCACCATTGTGAAGCTCTCCCTCCGGCGCTCCTCTAACGAGAAGCTCACCATCGGCCTTGGTCTCCTCACACACGACTGAGGAGAAGATCCTCCCCTGTTTTGCTACAAGAACCATTGCATTAGTTTTTACATTGCTTGCCATTGCCACTTCATTCATATATCATTAAATCAATTAAATATTATGTGATTTTGATGAGAATGCTCTCCATCTTTCACAAAAATACAATATCAGCTTATTCATGTCTTGTTTTCTTAATTGAAAGGCAGTTTTGACTCGATTTCTTGACAAAATTAATAGCGAACATCAGTTTTTGACCCTTGTAAGTTTGTAATAGCCAGTGCCTCCCTGTGGGTACGACCCGCTCTTCTCGAGTGCTTAATTTTTATTATTTTGATTAAAGGTTTTCCACCACTTGCATACTACAACACAACATTTTATGTGCGAAACAACGAAAGCGAAAATCGTCTTTTCACCCACCTGCACCAATGATCACCGTGTGGTTGTCAAATTCATTAAGAAAAATATTTTCGCAAGATTGGACATTCCAAAGGCTATTATCAGTGATGGAGGATCACACTTCACTCACTCACAATTCTGTCACCTTCTTTCTAAATATAGGGTTAATCATAAAATTTCTACACCTTATCACCCCCAAACAAATGGCCAAGTAGAAGTTTCTAATCGGGAAATCAAAAATATTTTACAAAAGACGGGTTAGGCCCGATCGTAAAGACTGGTCCACCAAGTTGGACGATGCTTTATGGGCCTACCATACTGATTTCAAAACTCCGCTCGGCATGTCCCCTTCTGCCCAATTTTTGGGAGGGCGTGCCTTCTCCCGGTATAACTTGAACATAGGGCTTTCTGGGTAATAAAGTAATTAAATATGGATTTATCTGACGCCAATATTCACATAAACTTACAATTAACTAAATTGGAAGAATTATGTAATTTTTCTTATGAAAATGCGTGGATTTATAAAGACCAAACAAAGAAATTTTATGATAAATACATTATTCGAAAACATTTTGACGTCAATCAACGTGTTTGGCTTTTTGATGCAATATTACGTATTTTTCCCGGCAAGTTAAAATCAAAATGGACCAGCCCCTTTATTGTCCTAAAAACATATCCTTATGGCATTGTTGATCTTTTTTATCCAAAAACTAACATGAGTTTTCAAGTCAACAGCCAACGTTTAAAGCCCTATTTGGATCATGCCCCGAATCTTCCTTCAAAATCTTTTGATTTAACCAACCCGACCACAGCTGATCACTGATGCACACTATGCCTGACTGAATGGCATAAAAGATAGCACTGGATGGGAGGTAACCCATCATTTTTCATGCTTTCTTTTTCTTTCTTTTCTCTAGGTTTTGACTATCCTAAATCCAACCGCCTTTCACTAAGGTGATCCCTCTTTCCCTCCTAATGCATGAGGACATTGCATATCTTAAGCATTAGGGGGTGTTTTTAAAATTTTGACGATTGATTTTAGGATTTTCAAAACCTAAAAGCATGCATTTTTTTCTTCTTTCTTTTGTCATTTTCTTATTTTTTGCATGCATACCCAAAAAAATAAAAATATTGAAAACATTTTGAGGAAAATTTTGAAATAGGGACTAAGGTTGAAAACTCACTTTTGGTACAATGGGATTTTATCTTTAACAAACTAGGGATAAGGATTCAAGGTCAATCTTTAGACTAGATCAGATATCCTTCTCCAAAATTTCACCTGAACTCATTATAGTTCAGGTGACTTAATCCTCTTTTGTAATATGGAAAGTACCTAGCTTAGTTTTTGATTCAAAAACTTGCATTTCATGCAAAACTTCCTGTGTCAAATTTCACACACAAGCCAACACCTAAAAGCAACTAAAAATTAGAAAAACTCCCTGGTTTGGCCTTAGTAAAAGTCTGAAGCAGATCATTGGTTTGAGTTCCCATCACCGAGAAGGAGGAAAATGCCTCCTTTGAAGATGCGATGTCAATATGTTACCGCCTCGACGCTGCTCCGTATCTATATTTCATATCTTTCGATGGAGCATTAAAGCGCATTTTTGTAGCTCTAGTGTCTTGGACGGTGCTCTACCTATAGTGTTGGAGAAAGAGCTTGAGTTTGCTTGGAGTGCCCCTTTACACTGCATTGTGTTTTGGGGTTGTGAGCTCCTGGGTGGTGTCATGGATAGTGCTATCTCGAAGTACTGGCGCCACAGACTCCTCAAGGATTGGTAATGGGAATGATGATCCCGGCACATCTATTGTAAGACTAAGCTAAAAATAAGCATAGGGGAGAAAGACAAAAAAGTTTAATCCAAAAACACACCCTTATAAATGTAGGCTTTTCACAAGCACCGACACAAGGTTTTAAAAGTCATTTCAAGTTGCGAATTAGATTCAAGAGCCAGAAAAATACTAAAAATAAAAATTTCAAGTCATCTGAATTAACAAGGGGTTAATTTATGAAATTTTGGAGGGTACATTGATCTCATTTTTGTCTAATTTTTAGATCTAAAAATAAATTCCAATGTTTATCTTTAACAAATTTCGTGCCTCCTTTGTTTAGACCAACCAAAGCCCCGTAATCTCTTTTTCCTCAAAAGTCAAAAAATTTAGAATTCCCTAAAATTCTATTTTATAAAAATTAAACTTTTGCTAAGAGATTAGCAAAAGATAAGAATGGGGGAGTGATAAATGCCAGTTTATCATCATTTTTATGCCTTAAAACAAACCTAGGACTTAGGATTTTGCTCCGCAAATGGGTTTTTGGGCGGCATTTAGGCATCAAATAGGTTAGGCACGCATTGCATTTTTTTATTGTGTTTTTAATGTATATCATAGAGTGTTAGAGATAAACAGATTGACAGATCCCTAAAACCCTAACAATCTCTTAAAGGCAACTGATGAAGAGGAAGCTCAATCAGGCTAGGACTCAGCTAATTCCAGCTCATCATGGCTAGATACCAACTCCCTTGGACTAGGATTAACTCCATTCAGCTCCATTCAACTCACCTTAGCTTAATGGTAGCTCAAGGCAGCTCATCTCAACTCAACCTAGCTCAAGCTAGCTCAGATCCAGCTCAACTTAGTTGACTCTAGCTCATCTCAACTCCCATCAGTTCACTGGG
This sequence comes from Thalassia testudinum, assembly GCA_037157565.1. Lineage (NCBI taxonomy): Eukaryota > Viridiplantae > Streptophyta > Magnoliopsida > Alismatales > Hydrocharitaceae > Thalassia > Thalassia testudinum. The sequence goes on along the minus strand of JAZHRO010000035.1, from coordinate 36,221,777 downwards.
AGCTCTAGCTAGCTCAACTGAGTTGACAGGAGTCCATCTTAGCTTAGCCCCAGCTCATTCCAGCTTCACACAGCTCATGGTAGTTGGACCCCAAGCTAGCTGAGCTACTACTTGTCAACTAGTAGCTTAGCTAGCTCTAGAGTTCTCATCTGAGGCAGTTCCAACTCAATCTACCTCCAGCTAGGTTGAGGCCAGCTCAACTTAGCTCAACTACCCAAGTTTGGCTACTAGCATAAGAACTAGGTAGCTTAGCTAAGTAGTTGAGACCCCCATGAAGATGCCTCATCAGATCCAGCTCTAGATACAACAACCACCAGCTCCAGATTTACTTTCTGCAGCTCCTCCTTCATGAAACCCTAGCTCCACCACCTCCACTCTGAAGTTTCCCTTCTTGGAGTGGTGAGATCAGCGTGACAAAAAAAATGCGGAATTGAAAATATAAACAATCTCACAAAAATCAATCGCACAATGTACACAGGTATTTTTAGGTGGAAACCCAAACCGGGTGAAAACCACCACCTAACCCTCTCGAGTTAGGATTTTCCGATCAACCAAGTTGATCAAAATCCACTAACCGAATCACTTTGAAACGAGGGTGATTCAACCTCAGTACAACCACGCTACAAGTACGAGGGTAGCGTTCCTCAACCCCTTCTCTCCATGAGAAGGATTTTGTCCCACGAAGGAGACGGGAATTCGCAAAGCGAATACCCAACCAAAATACAAAGATAAAATAAAACAACAGTCCTATAGAGCCAACAAAATTAAACCTAGCTTCTATAGGAAATAGGAAACTCCCCTTTGCAAGGAGTGCGTCGACGATGACGCGGTGCGTGTGCCACGCGATGGCGCTACGTCGCTCTCGTTATCTACGGCGGGAGAGCAGGTGCGCAATGGTTGAATGCTCTCAAGAAAATGGAGCTTGAGCTTGGAGAGCAAGAACTTCTTGGACACAAGAGTGTGAAAATGTGTAGCTAAGTGTATCCAAGTGTATTTCTAAGTGTCTCTTATGTTTCTCTTCTTATGTTTTTGTGTTACAAAGGTTCCCCTCTATTTATAGAGGCCTTAGGAAGGTTTTGGAAGGCTTGGAAAAGCTTCCATAGCCGTTGGGTGCAAAGCCCAAGAGAATCAGGTCAAAATCAGGACAATGATTGCATTTGACAGGGTTATCAGACGTCTAACTCTGCCATCAGACGTCTGGAAGGCCACTTTAAGACGTCTGATTCCAAGGTCAGACATCTGATTCTATGCGGGTTTCTCCCTGACTTGAATCAGATCTAAACAGGGTTTTTGTGCAAGTCCATCAGACGACATACAGGACGTCTGGCACTAAGTCTGGACGTCTGGAAACCTACTTTTACTGTGGGAATTGATTTCCAAACGTTGCAACGGCTAGAAAATCTCTGAGAAGAGATTTTGGGTCAGCCGAGGCAAAACGGTCATTTATCAGACGTCTGGTAAGTCCTATGGGCGTCTGATAAGGCTCTAACGGTCATAATCTTGAGTGTTTTCTAAGCCAGCCAACGGTCCACTAACTGGACGTCTGGCAAAGTCATCAGACGTCTCCTAAGACGTCTGGTCTAAGGTCTGGACGTCTAATTTCATCAGACAGAACTAACTATGTCTAGCCTAACAGTTATCAGACGTCTTAAAATTCTTTATCAGATGTCTGATTTTGGGATTAGACGTCTGGAAGTGCTGTTTGAACCCTATATTGGTTTTCTAAGTATTCTACAGAAAACCTAAGTATCCTAGGGTTGTGCAGGTGTTCCTAGGACTACTTTTAGGGTACTTTGAGGCTCTTTAACATAATGTTCTAAGGAATCAAAAAGAGCAAGAAAATAAATACAAGAGATACATGAAAGAATAAAAAAGAATCTATCCTATTCTTCTTGTCTTCCATCTCCAATCTTTCGCTCTACGCGAACCTCCTGTGTTTTCCGTCAAGCTCCTCCAATCCGTCCTGGATGCGAGCTTGAACTCCGTCTAAACACGTCCACATTTGCAATTGACCTGAAATCTAGGACTCAAATTGCAAATGTTAAATAACACGTGTTTTGTTATCATCAAAACAAATGATCGTGGTGCTCTAGCACCAACACACTCTACTAGCTAAGCTAGCTTAGCTAGCTTAGTTAAGCTCCCAACTAGCTCCACCTCCATGGCCGTCCACCTTTTCCCCCTTAACCACAACTAACCCTAACCTAACCCATCCCCTTTTGATGCCAACTCACACCAACTACCACCAATCACACCCCGTCATGTTGGCACCAAAAACACCACATGCATCCCTTCATTTTGGAGCCAACATGTGCCTAAATCCTAGCCCTACACACCACCACCTAAAGCCATCCCTACCATCCACCTAACCCCTTCTAGAAACCCTCCTTTGGTGCCAACCTTAACCCCTCTTAACTACCCTAACTACACCTTAGTTGGTGCCAAAATACACCACCCACACCCCCTCATTTTGGCGCCACCTATATCTACCCTTAATCCCATAACCACCACCACATGGAGCCATCCTAACCCTTCCTAAAACCCACGCCACTTAGCCCCCCTAAACCATCCTATAGTTGGTGCCAAAACACCTAACCACATCCCCACATACCCCTTATGTTGGCGCCAACTAACCCTAGCCATCCATCCCCTAACTACCACCCTATGATCTAATCCTAGCCCTACAACACACTCACCTATCCCTTAACCCTACCCTACATAGAGTTGGTACCAACTCTTCCACCTACCATAACCACCACCTCATACACCTCTCTACCTCCATGCCAACCTTCATCCACCATCCATCAACCAACTTCCACATCCTAGCCTTCCATCACACCACCCTTCCTTTAACCCTAGTTAACTACCCTTACCCCCTACCACTCCTATATTTACCCATATCCACCACCATTAACATCCACCTTTGGCTACATATTTTTCTACCTATACTTCCACCTATAGAGAAGGCCAAGAGAAGAAGAAGAAGAAGAAGATTAAGGGGACACTCTGTCCCCTTGGTGCCTTCCCCTCTTCACTTCTTTCTTGAGCCCACGCCAGCCAAGGGAAGAAGCCAGGCATTGGAAGGAGACCTAGGGTACACACCTACCCTAGGGGGAGGATTTGAGGGTGGTACGCAACCACCATTGGAGAAGGAATTAAAGGTGGTCCACGCCACCTTTGGAGGAGCTATTGAAGGTGGAATTCCATCCACCTTGGAGGAGATCAAGCACGCCCCCCCTTGGGCTTGCCAGGAGACCACACCATTGGAGGAGCTTTGCAAGGAGGAGTCCTTTTTTACTACGGGTGCAGCCGTAGTTGGAGCAAGAGCATCTCTTCTTCACCATTCAGAGGATTAATGTTTTGCATTCTCTTTATTTCTTTTTATTTGTTAGTAGTGGAAGCATTCCTCTACTAGTTTCTTTTTGTAAAACACTTTTTCTATTAATCAAAGATGCCTTTCTCAATTAATCTTTGTTGCAATTCTTTTTACTTTTTCTTTAGTTCTTTACACTCTTTCTTTCTAATTACCCTAGGCTTCCACGTGCCTAGGGTGAGCTTAGAAAGAAATCTATTTTTTCCATTTAGATTTTAGTTATTAATTGTTAGACATTTCCCGCCATTAAAATCACATCACCTTGTTAATTAAAAACCCTAAAAATTATATATTGAAAAACACCAAAAAGAAAGTTGATTTCTGACTTCAAGTGAGAGACATAATTTTGCAAACAAATTACCTCTTTGGATGGCCCTAGATACCTCACTATCTAGGTTTATAAATTTAAAAGCAAAAGTGGATTTACACGTTACAACGACGCTAAATTTCTTAATTAACAAACCACGTATTTTTGCTATCAATATGTTGATCCTTACCCTCCCTCAGATTACACTACATATGGGTCACTACCCCTTTATGAACAATCTGAAATGACCTATTATTAGGGAGGGTATCAAGAACCTCAATTTGTTGGCTCTCCTGGACTTAACCCAAACCTACCCAACCCTTAACCAAACCAATCGATTCAGGTGAACCAGGTCCAAGATAAGGTGTTGGCTAACTTAAGGAATACCATTCAATCTTTAGAAGCTCAACCAATACCTTGCACTAAAAAATTGGAGCCTTTGATTGAAATGATTAACAATCTTAACAAGTATTTGTTGGATTGGATCCAAGATGTTAAGGATAAGGACTTGGATGAGTTTTTTCTTGGGAAGTTGTCGAAATTGAGTATGAAATTCGTAGTTGCTCTAGTCCAATCTTGGGATGATTCCCAGGATGAATCCCTTTCAGGAGAGCCATTGTCAAAACCCGTTCAGGCACTTGTTGGGGGGGACACGTCTTACAATACTAGGGATGACCAGATTGTTCTAGAGTAACTAACTAAGGATGATTGATTACTTCACCCGAGGTCCCTAGGACAGGGCATGAAGAAAAGTATGTCTCCATGGACCAGGAAATGATAAATGGTTTTGAAACATATATAAATGCGGATCCAGAATTCTTTGATTCTGAAGGTGAAGAATCGTTGTGTGAAGTCTCACCTGAGTTTGAGGAGGATAATTTTAGTGAGACAATAAGGCTTGAGGAATTCAATGAATCATTTGATGGCCCTATAATTGAGGAAATTGATCCTTAATCACACCACATTGAGCATACCGACGATTTTGATTTTGAGATCACTAGGCCCAACTCAATTCTGATTCAGCCACAAATCTTGGACTTTCATATTTTATACAAGGATTATGACATTTGGGTAATTTTATACGAGTATATTTTATACTCACAGCCCCAGCTCCGATTACACACTAATCTCCGATTTTGGGTAATTTTTATCTAGAACCTTAGATACACTCGACCTTGGGGCATGGGTCTGCACCACAATCTCATCCACATCTGTGGACATCTTTTTGCGAGTCAAATAATCAATCTTATTTGGATCCTGGCCTGCACCTGTGAATTCTTGATTTCTTCTTTTGTATAGTGTGCCTAGCTGAAGGCACTAAATTCAACACATATACAGTCTATTTTCATCTCGGAGCTGACCGGGTAATCATGAAATTCAAGTTCTTTCTACTCTACTCTGCTCTTTCTCATGTCTTTTTAATACAATGAGGACATTGTATTAAATAGTCATGGGGGGGTGAATATTCATCTCTGAATCATCTTGTTATCTCCATAGATTCTTTTTATTTTCTATTTCTTTTTTTGAAAAAAAAATTGAATTAGGAAAAGAGAATTTAGGCATTAGAGTTTCTCAACCTTAAGAAATAATAAAATAGGACCTGAACACTTAGATTCTTCAAGCCTTTGGGCTTAATCAAATCGAGTGTCCACTAAAATGTGGACTTGTTCTCGAGTCATTGCCATTATAAATTTATTTCAAATTTATTAAATAAGTTGGGGTGATAAGTATATGACTTATCAACCCGCACTCTAATTTGAGAGGACTTTAAATCTAAGTGTCCACACACTCTTTGCACTTGATGATAACATCATCATGAGCCATAACTAGCTTTAATTAGTCATAATCAAGTGATAAGAGCTCCTACATAGTCGTGTGAGAGTCATAATTTCATTCAAATCCATTCTGAGAGAAAAATAATAAAACAGAGTTAATTCTGCAGTTTTAACATCATATCATGAAAGTAGAGTAACCACAGGGTTTGCCAGGGGTTAATCTAAGGTTTAGTGAGCATTAAAATCTAATGAGGGTCCACACAGACAGAAATGAGGTTTCACGCATTTCAACAACCAATTCAGCACCCAAAACCCTAATTTCAGACATGCTTAAATTATAGAGGTTTAGGTCTGGATAAAATTCATCTAAATCTCCTAAAATTCATAGAAGAATATTCCTTGAGGTTTGGTATCTGATGGGAACACTAACATAAGACATAAGTAGCTCAATTTGATCTTATAAAGTCAATAAAATCTCCTACATATCAGTCAGAAGGTCTCTAGAGCAGGGAGTGTTGTTTTGATAAGAAAATATGAAAACAAGGTTATTTCTACAATTTTACCATGTCATCACGAATACAAAATAACCACAGGTTATGCCAAGGGTTTATTAAAGGTCATTTGGTCATTAATGTCTAATAACTGGGTTCAGGTAGACAGAAATGGGTTTTCGCATATTTCAAGAATTAATGGAAATCTGAAATCCTAAAAACAGACCTGCTTAATTAACTGAGATTTTGGTCAAGATAAAATTCACATAAACCCTTTAAAATTCATAGAAAAATATTCTCTAGGGTTTGTTATCCTTGAATTGACCATTAGAACCTGTTTTTACCCAAAACAGAGTCACAGATAAACTATTACCCTAATTTAGGTTCTTTCATAAATTACCAAGTCAAATTAGGTCAAAAACAAAATACAACTTCACCATTGGATTCCTTAAGTCCAAATTAGGTTTGTATCAAAATTTGGAACTAATCAAAGATTGCCCTGACCTAGTTTGCAATTTAGTCCAAGTCTGACTCTTTTTATCCTAAATAAACCCTCAGCTTTTGAATTTATTACAAAAAACCCCTATCTTTGTCATCACTCTTTGCAAAAAGGTCCCTCGACTATTATCTGCTAGAAAAACTTTCCTTCTTGGTCAGAAGGTCCTACTCTTTGATTCCAAGCTAAAACTTTTCCTAGGCAAACTTAGATCTAAATGGATCAGACCATTCTTGGTAAGACAAATCTTTGGAAATGGAGCCATCGAAATCAGTCAACCCAGCATTGATTCTGAACCTTTCATCATGAATGGCCAGCGACTCAAGCTGTTCATTGAACTCATTGATACGAACTTGGCCGAGGTATCTTTTGATCTCCATTCTCCCTAAGCTTATCGCACCCGGCTGATGGCGTTAAACTCAGTACTTAATGAGAGGCAACCCATCATCTTTTGAAAAACCCATGTTCGGCGTGCATTTTGCATTTTGAAAGTTATTTAGTTGTAGTATAGCATGAAAACATGACAAATAAATTTATAAAACTTCATTGAGTACCGAGTCGTTCGCAGGGAGGCAATCTCGATTTTTAACGGAAGCTTTTCAGAAAACTAGTTCTAACAGGTATTTATATACGTATATATATATATATAAAGAGTAAATATCAAGCATTCAGAATATCAGAATTTTATTGCATTCATAAATAGTTTTCAAACTAGAAAGTACTATGCAAAAGTAGATAGATAGAAGGAGAGGGAGATAGAGAGAGAGATAGAAAGTGCAGAGAGACGATGCTGCTTGTAGGATGCTTGTGCGAGGTGCGATAGCACCTCAAATCCATAGCATCGGGACGAAGTTGTAGAGGGACGGAGAATTGCAGAGAAGATGATAGAAGGGATCTGAAGTTGATGGGAGAGAGAGAGATTCTAAGTTGATGCCTTCAATTGGGGGGTCCTGGGTCTTCTTTTATAGTTTTGATGGAGGGAAAAAAGGATATTTTGACCTTAAAACCATCCAACAACTCTTTTTTAATTAGATCCGTTGATCGAAAGATCAATGACTTTGATTTGGCCTCAAAATACCTTCATTTGGGCCTAAAATGCTCGGATTCAACCTGGTGGCGACATGTGGCAGCCGCTGCGTCGTTGATCTTTGATCGCCTGGCTCTGATTCCTCCTCACGAGTGTGCTTATCTTCTTCACCCACCACTCACCTTGAAAACTTACCTCAACGTCAGCCGTCCGATCATAAAAAGCACCGCTGCCTTATGTCAAAGCAACCGCATGAGATCAACCTGGTGGCGACATGTGGCAGCCGCTGCGTCGTCGATCTTTGATCGCCTAGCTCTAATTCCTCCTCACGAGCGTGCTTATCTTCTTCGCCCATCGCTTGCCTTGAAAACCTGCCTCAACGTCAGCCGTCCGATCATAACGAGCACCGCTGCCTTATGTCAAAGCAACCGCGTGAGATCACACGTACCCACTACGCACTCTGCTCGTGCAATTGCATCCACGCATGCCCGCTTCAATTTTACACAAAGCAAGGCTCGAACCTACCATCCCGCACTTGCACGCGCACGTGTGAGCCAATGTGCTATGCAAACCTTTTGTTATATATACTTGTTTGTTTCTATTTATGTTTATCCAGTCTGGGAGGGTGACGTGGCATGCTCATGACCGTTAGATGAAGATCCAATGGCCCACAGCGTGCAGTGCGGCCTTCCTAGATGGGGCGGTGGTGAGGGAGTGGCTGTGATGGTGCCACATGGAGCCATCATGGTCGTCCATCTTCTTTTCTTTGTATTTGGTGCTGTAGATCTCCGATCGAGTTGATTTTTGTGCCATTGGACTGCAATCATCGATCCAGATCCATCCGTGCGGTTGGATTCTTCATCTAAGGCTTGAATGTTTGTCTTTTGGCTCCATGATCTTCGTTCTTCTATGGACTACACACAATGCTCAGGTTGTCTAATTGGGACGATTTTGGAATCGTTGGACTCCCATCATCGTTCTGATCAGATCTGTTCGATCTGATCTGACATCCATGGCTTTGAATCCTCTGTGATTAAAATCATCTCTCTTTTAGGTCATAAAATGACGATATTATCTATATGACTAATAAACTAACTATTGTGCAAATTACGATGCCTATGAATGCATTATTCCTAAGTTATGCTAGAATCTAGCTTAATTCAGGTGATTTAGGCTGCATGATTACTGTGCAATCACACCCCCATGCCTAAATCTTGCTAGTCTCTAGCAAATGCATGACTAAATGCAAAGTGGTCCTACATGATAGATTTCTATCAAGAGTTTGACTAGAGATTTATGTCTTTTATTTTCATCCAATACTTTAGTAATCTAGATAATCATGAATGTGTTTTGTTGTAGTCTATGCAACGAATCTAAGTGAAAAGTCAATCCACATCTAAAGCTTGTACTTGACCCTTAGTAAAATTCTATTGGGATAGGCAAACTTCTCCCCTCGGGGTTATAAGGTAACCTATATATTCAGCCCTAGCTTTTGGGTTAGGTAGAACATTTTTTTGAGTCAAGTGGATTTATTTTTGGTGGCTCGCACTCATCTGGTGCTACATATAGACTAGTACTATAGAGCCTAGATTTCCATATTATTAAATAATTCAACTCAAAGAGAGGCGAGAAACTGTGCTCCTTTTAGTTCCTTTGTACTCGTTCTCTCTCTTTCTTTCTCTTCCTTTTTCTTTTTCTTTTTCTTTTCTTTCTTTTTGAGCTCATAATCTCACCAGATTTATCAGTATATTTGGTGGTCTCTCCTGGCACTAACGCTTTGATTAGTTTCTGATAACTCTACGACTAAGTCAGCAATCCTCAGCCCGTATTCAGGCGGCCAGAAATACAGAAAAGTAGGTCAAGGCTATATTTGGTGGATCGTGAGGGTGATGGGTGTTGTTGCCTCAATACACTTGAAATAAACTCTAAAAGCACTTATAAACACTTTTCTTTTCATTTCTTTTCTTTTTTGCTTTTTCTTTCTCTCTTTTCTGCTCTTTTTTTTGTATATGTATATTAATTTTTTTCTACATATATACCTCTTTGTTTTTTTTGCTTTCTCTTTTGCATCCAGACATCTACTAACGCAACACAGTAACACATACGACTTTTATTCACGAGGCATTATTCGGGATTATGGGTGTTCAAGAAGATATTGGGTGGCTTATTTGGTGGAAGTGCCTATTCTTGGCATCGGGAAAAGAATGAATAGGATAACATATTTCTGACCTTGATATCAAAACCCTCCTTCAGCCGAGGATTCCATAAAGGATCGTCATGACCATCCACCGCAATCTTAGTTTTATCACAACCTGCTCTCTGCGTATTTGCCTTATTTGGTGGCTCTCAAGAGATTCGCACTAAGAACTTGTATGCAGAAATCGAGAGCGAAAACTATGCCTAACTCTGAGTATCATTATCCCATTATCCAGAAGTTAAGATTCTTCATACTAGCCTTAGAGCACCAGTAGACTTTCTACTGTCATCTCACACGTGTTTGGTGGATTTGTTAAAAGATAGTTTGCTTGACTCCCTAATTACTGTCCAAGGGCTTAGGAGAAGAAGCACTGCTTCTTCTCGACAAACTAAAGATATTTATCGGTCTTCACAGAGGATCCATTGCCAATCCTACGTGTAAGTGTAAAATTATACTGGATTCTAAACTCAGGACTCAACTTAAGAATAAATCCCTAATAAAACCTTAATAAAAATTCTTTATGCCTAAATGCATTTTTTTTTCCAGACATAAAGATAAGACATGCAATGTCCACCCCCCCCCCCCCCCCCATGCCTATTCATTACAATGTCCTCATTAAAATATATGCATGAAAAGCAAAATATAATAAGCAAGAGGAGGGGATATCACCTGACTATGCTTGTTAATCCAGGTCAATATGGATGTAGAGAATGCAGAGCTACCTGTAATGAATACTGGGTTGCCTCCCAGCCAGTGCTAAGTTTAACATCATTTGCCGTACTTAAACCCAAAAATGAATGATTAGATTGATGGGTTGGGTCAGGATTAAAATAAAGATATGGTCATGCTCCACAAGGATCAGTGATATACAAATGCAAATTAGCTGATGGTGAATACCAAGCCCAAAGGATCAGAAAAATAAAGTAATGGGCGCAGCAAGATTGGGCCGCCCGATCAACAGCAGGCGGCCAAGATTTCGCCACGCGGCGCAACCACAGCTCTGGGTGCCCACACGCGGGCGCACGCCGGGCGATGACGGCCGCGCACACGCGTGCCCGAGGCGCGATCCCAGCGCAGCCGACGAGAGATCTCAGCTGTCCGATCTTCGATCGGACGACTCTCACGCAGCAGCCACGGATCGCACGAGAAGAAGAAATAAGGCGGGCAGCTAACCGACGGCTGGAGGGTTCACCAATGCTTTTGGGAGTGGTTTTAGCGACGCTCTGGACGTCGCTAAAGCCCCTTCTTCTTTTAGGAAGCCCTTAACCCTATTTAAACCCCCTCCAACCACTCATTCAAGGCATTCACTCCCCTTGCAACTACTCCACCCCTCTCTTAGCTAGCTTTAGGCCCTCTTGTAATCACCGGAGACGACGAGCCACCGACGGAGCCTCCTCCACCGCCATGGCCGCCTCGTCGCTCTCCACCCTCTCTCTCTCTCTCTTTTAAGCTTTTCATTACTTTTGTTTGAAGCATGTATTTAATGTTGTAAGCTATGAACTACAAGTGCATGATTAATGAAGTTATTTTCCATTTAATTGTCACTTTAATTTCCGTTTAAGTTGCATGATCAAATAAGGAACATTCTAACCCTAATCTCACTCTCTCTATCACTCTCTCGCTTTTCAAAACAGCATCTTTCTCAAGCAAAACTTCGCACTTTTCGTGACAACAAGTGATAAGCAAAAATCTGATTTTCACGCCTCCCTGAAACTGACACTCGGACTCACCTCCGTTTACTTATTTTAAAACCAACGTTGCAAGTGTGACTATAACAACACTTCTTAACACACTCACAACAGCACGTCAGTTTTTGGTACCATTGCCGAGGAGGCAATGGATTTGTTTTGTCACCTCCATTCCACATTCATTTTCACATCATCTAATGCCCTATTTTCCTTTTTACTTGATGGTTGCAGGAATTCGGCACGTGGACGGTGAAGCGACGCATCCCACGATGGTAGTAAGGAAGTAGGCGCTACGAGGACCGATAGTGAGTAATTCTTCTCTCATGATTGTTTGCTTGCATGAAAAAACTAAAAAAATTGAAAAAAAAATTGGCATGGTGTATGATTGCTTGACCCACATCCTTAACACATCACCCCACAAAAAAATGTACACTCTAACATTCTGAATAAATTCTTGGAGTGTTCTTTTCTTTTTCTTGAGTGGTGTCTGTGAAGCCACCGTGAGTTGACCTGGGCCGCACCACTCAACCCAAAAATCGACTCATCTAATAGAAGCTGCATGATCATTAGGATGAGTACATTAGGGTTTTAGAGCCTCTACAGAATAAAAGGAAATCTACTTTCACCTAATTGTGTGCAGAACTTGACGTGCCCACTGAAACTTGTCTGAAAACATTAAGACACGTCAACCCTAAAAAGCACTAAAGTAAGGATGAAACACTAAAAGACACCACATCTTAAAAATCCTTGCTTGAAAACCATGTTTTGATAGAAGCACACATTTTAAATTGGAAAATTAAGAGGCACCACCCCAATCAACGCCTCATCACATAACCCTAAGCACAAGCACTATCCTAGCCCTTTAAAACTAAGTAGACGTGCCCTAGGTAGGATTGAGTTAAGGCTCAAAAGGCAAGATTTTGTTCGCTGGGCATTTGATTTTCATTCCCTTGGTAGAATCTGGTGACTAGGCTATGTGGCAGTGTCAAACGACCGCGGTTGTGGGGTCTACGGAACCAGAGGCGCAAGCCAAAGGAAGAACCTTCCCTGCAATCCCCTCGTAATCAACCTAGCCAGATTAGCCTTAGGAAGGGGAGTCCAATGCTTACAGACTTAATCACCCTTGGTGAGATTTCTAGGTCTCCTAAGGAATACACGATAAGGACTAGGCTTGTTTGCTTGGTTGAGTACACAACTCTCTCTCATCTATTCTTCCCGCATCCCTCCATTTCTTCCAAACCATGGATTTCAATGCCTATCCATCTTACCCAAACTACCCCCAATAGGATTTGTATGCTAACCCAAGTAGACCATATCCACAGCCTACTTGGGCTAACCAACCACCAAGTTGGGGATATAACCTTGAATGTCCCTCTTAGCCCAGCTATGACCAAACCGCACCAACCTCTTATTAGAATACACCCAACATATCCACCCAAGGGTACAATTCAAATCGTAGGGCTCCATATCTCGATTCTCCTCACGACACCTCCTCATTTAAGTCCTACCTGCTCTACTATGATAGGACCTACACTTTAGGAGAACACCAAGAACCCTACCCTTCTCAGGATAATAACCAAGAAAGGTCATCTGAATTCAATAACCTTTCCTACTTGACCTTTGGATTAGAAGGAGTTCTAGACAAATGGAAATCAGAAAATGATCAGAAATCTAGGCAAGCCCAGGATCATCAACCTTTGATTTGGTCCCCTGATGAGGAATCTGACTGGGAGGAGAACTTAGAACCTCAACTATTCTGGAGTAGGACCAAATAGAGAATGGTTCCTCTTGAAGAACTGGACCCTGAACATGATAGAATAGAGGACCCACCCAAAAACCTAAACACCAGTATGGATTCTGATCTACAACATCAACCATACTCTCTTAACCTAGATTTCAAGGAGGAAATCCAAAGGACACCAAATGACACCATATCAATTCTTGATAACCTCCAGTTAGAACTACACAGACAGAATCAAGAATTGGTTAAAGGGCAACAGGCTATGTTGGATTTATTCCAACAATTGGGGGAAGAAGGCCAGAGAAAGCTGTTGCACACAACGCCATTCATGGAATTCATAAATCAAGGACCTACCATGATCAATTGGACTACACCCAGTCACCCTGATTTGGTTCAGTCCACCATTGATACCCCTCAGGTGTTGGACAACTCAGTGGATAAGGACAGTAAGGATTCCTCGGAACACAATTTGGGGAGCATTGAGGACAAACATCAGGAGAAAACTAAGAATGTAAGGGGAGATGCCTTGGAATCCGAATCTAATTGGCCCAAGAGAAGCAATCCGGTGGGAACAGCAGCCAACATCGGAGATGGGGAATGGAGTTACAATTTCAAAGAAATCGATTATGAATCGGTTGGAATCCCCATCACAAATTTGGAGGAGGGCCGAGAGAAATAATATGATCTAAAGGATGAAATTGACCCTACCTCTAATGCAACCCCAAACAGTGAATCTGATACAAAGGAGGTTAAAGAAAATATTCTTGAGATCGAGGGCTTGGAGGGAATGATCAATGAAACCATAGTTGCGGAAGAGATAGATTCATCTTTGGAGAGAGGCCTCATGCTTGATTGTAGGGCTCATTATGAAACTCTTGACTTTGTTACCTGCCCTATCGGAATAAAGATCCCGCAACCCGAATGCACTGGAATTGATACACTTTTGATAGATTACAATTTGATGGGGATACAGGTTGAGTATAAAACCTACACCTTTAGTGTCTGGCATGTCGTATTTGGGGTGCGTTCGTCCACATCAACTTGTTTGCATGCCCGCAGACTAAGAGAGGATCTGACACAGGCATGCATGATACAGAATTCCCGCCCCTTAGGAACGGGACTCCACCACAACCTTGTTCGCATCTGTGGACTTCTGATTTTAGGTCTGGTTGATTTTGTACATACCTCCTTGACCCAAGCCATTCCTGTTTATGCACCGCCCAGCTGGAGGCGTTAAACTCAGCACTTCCTAGGAGGCAACCCAGAGGATCCAGACTGATCCAGTATTTTACGTCACTCAAGTACTATCTTTTTGAACCCTTATGCATCCATGTACTTGCCAATGAGGACATTGTCCAACTTAAGCATGGGGGGGTGATAAATTACATAATCCTGAGCTCATTTAATCAGTCTGAATTAAATAAAAAAAAATTGAATTTAGGAAGAAAACTTAGGCATTAGAAACTTGTCAATAGTGGGAAATAATACAAAAAGAACTTAAACACTTAGACTTTTCAGGCCTTCAGGCTTAATCAGCCCTAGTGTCCGTTAAAATATGGATTTAGCTTTAAATCCTTGCAACCTTAAGCCATTCTAATCCACCTACTAAATAAGGTGATAAGTATATGACTTATCAACTCACCCTTTAACTCATAAAAACTTTGAGTCTAAGCATCTGCACACATTTTTGCACAAACTCACTTCTCAGAGATTTTGACAGAAATTGGGTAGCTAATGAACTCTCTAGGGTGGTATGGCTAGCAAGTTGTCTTGGGTAACAGCCCATTGGCAGGTTGTCCAGCACCCAGCCACAGACCATTTCTTCTTTATTGCCTCTAGGTACATTTGAGATCAGGGAAGCCACCTACAAAAAAAAAAAAAAAAATAAACCACACTTCACCGCACAAGTATGGCTGGCAAGTGATCGTGGGTAACAGCCCATTGGTCGGTTGTCTAGAGACTAGCTCAATAACTGCACAAAAAGACCAAAACACTTAAGGAAGAAGCGAGGAAGTAGTACAAGCCGGGGAGATATATACTGGAAAAATCCTTGTGTTAACCCTAATTAAAACAAACGTAGGGAGAAAGCTACCAATCGAACAAATACACCTTCAGGCAAAATTTATTTCCTTTTCCGATCCCCTAGAGGCGTAGAAACCCGAAGTCTATCTCAATTATCGTTAAGTGAGTCTATCACAACATTCACACCAAGATGCTTAGCACTTAGGGTTTTGACCGAGTTTTGGGTGGGTTGGGTAGCCGTAAAAAGTTACTAACCCACATTGAATTCCGAAAAAATTCTAAATATATATATATATATACATATACATATGTATAGTTATATACATTAAAGAAAGGATTCGGGCGATTCATATTTTGGCAGACACCCGGGCACTGCTTAGTCTTTGTAGATTAAGATCTTCATATATTTCCTCTTATTGACAAGTAACGAAGTGTCTAAGCAATTACTTCTAAAATTCTGAAAGGAAATAAAGGCTAGAATAAACCTTGCTAGGGACTAGCAAGGAGTAAGCATAAGAGTATGATAACACTGCACAAGGGGGTGATAATTATGTTGAATATGGCTCATCTTAAGAATAAAAGGCACAACATAAGTAGAATGGGAGCATTGCATGCATCATGTACCAAGATTGCTTATAAAATTGTATTAATGGCCATTTGTGTAAGCATTTATCAAAGCAGGCCTCAGATGAGTAATCGGACCACACGGATAGATTCAGAACGACGAACGGAATCCAACGGACTCAAGATCGGCAAAATCCGACATCCGGAGCTCCTACAATGGGCCCAAGAAGTTCTGACCGTTGATCTAGAGATCAACGGCCCATATTGCACCACGTTACCCCCCGCTCCACCGCACGCCGCCTCTTCATCAAGCCGAGATCAGATCTCGGCCGTCAATCTTCGATCAAACTGTCGAGACTTGCACGCCCGCCCGCCGTTGCCGCGACAAAGCGCGAGCTTGGCGCAACGGTTAGCGTGCACGCCCGCACGCACGCGACGCGGGTTCGAGCCGTGCGGAGCCTGAAATTGAAGACGAAGGTAGCGCGCGACGAAATTGGGCCACCCAATCAGCAGCGGGCAGCCGAGATTTCGCCATGTGGTGCAACCACAGCTCACGGGCACCCACGCGTGTGCGCACACCGGGCAATGACGCCCGCACACACGCACGCCCGAGGCGCGATCCCAGCACAGTCGAGGAGAGATCTCAGCAATCCGATCTTTGATCGGACGGCTCTCACGCAGCAGTCGCGGATCGCACGAGAAGAAGAAACAAGGCAGGCAGCTGACCGACGGCTGGAGGGCTTCACCGACGCTTTTGGGAGTGGTTTTAGCGATGCTATGGATGTCGCTAAAGCCCCTTCTTCTTTTAGGAAGCCCTTAACCCTATTTAAACTCCCTCCAACCACTCATTCAAGGCATTCGCTCCCCTTGCAACTACTACACCCCTCTCTTAGCTAGCTTTAGGCCCTCTTATAATCGCCGGAGACGATGAGCTGCCGACGGAGCCTCCTCCACCGCTGTGGCCGCCTCGTCGCTCTCCACCCTCTCTCTCTCTCTTTTAAGCTTTCCATTACTTTTGTTTGAAGCATGTATTTAATGTTGTAAGCTATGAACTACAAGTGCATGATTAATGAAGTTATTTTCCGTTCAATTGTCACTTTAATTTTCGTTTAAGTTGCATGATCAAACAAGGAACATTCTAACCCTAATCTCACTCTCTCTATCACTCTCTCGCTTTTCAAAATCGCATCTTTCGCAAGCAAAACTCCGCACTTTCCGTGGCAACAAGTGATAAGCAAAAACTTGATTTTCACGCCTCCCTGAGACCAACACTCGGACTCACCTTCGTTTACTTATTTTAAAAACGACGTTGCAAGTGCAACTATAACAACACTTCTTAAAACACACGCACAACAGCACGTCAAGTGGCTTACCACCAACTTGTGGCATACTCAGACCAGGTTTGTCTCCTTGTGCTTTCTGAATTCTATTGAGCTATTTTGTTAGATTATCTGTATTTCTTTTATTTACTTCTCTCATCCCCTAGACTACTTGGAGTAATTAGGTGATCTCAAGATCACTGCCATAGTTAGGGATTTGATCAGGCTAAGGATAATAATTTTCAGAGTTTCTAACCTCAGTCAAATCAGAATATCCATCATTTGAATACTTAGGGTAAAAATCATATCCTTGGTTGGTTGGTGTAGGGTTATCCCAATGAGAAGGTGAAGTTGTTTGGGTGGGATTGGGATAATTTGAATAGTGATTTCAAGGATAGGATTGGTATTCTAGATATTGGGATTCTGAGGCATATCCATGATCTGGGGAGAGATGAGTTTGGCTGAACCGATCAAGATAACTGGTCATGCCAGCCTGGTGCTGGTCCTATATGGAGAGTGTCTCTTTAGACTGTATAGATCCTTGATATCCAAAGATTCATGTGGGATTCGAGATAGGCCTAGCTACACCCAGGGAATATGAGGTATAGGCAATGGAATCAAGTCCTAGGTATTGAGGAGAGTTCTCCCAACCTAAAAAAGTTGATGTAATGGAAGGGTTGGGATAGGGAGAAAAGGAGGAATAGTGTGAGGCAAAGGAGTATGGGTTCATGGTTTCCTCCTCAATCAGTTCTTCCTCATGGAAATTGGATATTGGAGTGTATTCAAAAAAATTGGGTCTTCTCTTTAGTTTACTCTCTAAAGGTGGTACCAAATTAGGGTTCAGAGACCTTTTAGCATCAATGTACCAGAAGAAAGTTAATATATGAGAGAGAGAAGACAGATGAGAGAATACTCGACCCTTTCAATACAAGCAATCAAACTAGTCCTTAGAGTGCCAACCCTAAATAGACCTAATCCCGGTTCCCCAAAACACGACTAGGTTAGTTCAACCCTTGAATTATTTGGCTGGCTAGAAGGGTGGGACCCCTTAGGACACCCCGCACAGTGAGACACCACTAAAGGTTAACGCGGTTACCACACCGACCTTTCTTGTCACCAGTGGGTCCAAGTAGACAAGGCCTTGACCTTAGCTCAATCTAGTTTCAAGTCCCTAAGTCTATTAGTCTTGCCTAAGGCACGTCTACTCAATTTTAGGTTTGGGTTTGATGTGCTTTTGGAATATGATGGGCGTTAGGGGGGTGCTTGCCCTTAAAGTTGATTTTAGAGATGTGAAGTGCGTAGGCAAATGGTTCACAAGCAAATTTTTATGATGAAGTATCTTTTAAGATTCAAATGCTTGTGCTAGCGTGTTTTAGGGTTCACTTGATTAAATATTTTCAACCAAGGTTCTGATGAGGTACACAAAAGTTTTGCAAAAACAAATTTGTTTGATTGATTTCCTTTAAGTATGGAAATGCAGGTGTGCTCTATCCTTAGAGTGAAACCCTAAGCGTAGGTAGTTCTAGATGTTCTTTTAAGTCAAAAATCAAATGAGTGGTGTGACCCAAGCAATACAATCAATTGGTCTTCTTGCACCACTAACTATGCACTCAGAAAATATTTTTCAAGAACTTTTAATGCACGTTTCCTATTTTTTTCAGATTTAAACTGTACTAGGGGTTTTGCAGTCTATTTTGACCCCTAGTTTGTGATCAAAAATTTCATGCAATCAAACATGCAAGAAATATTTTTCTCATATTTTTATAAAATTCTTGACTTTCTCAAAAATTCAGTGCATCAAGTTTCACTTCAATCGAAGTTGTACAAAAATTCTTATGATATTTTGAACTCTGAAATATCAGGAACAATAATTGAATTGATAATAGATTAGTGCACAAAATTTTAAAATTTTTCTATAACTTTGGTTGCTGCAAAATTTGGATATGTTGTTCCTGACTTTAAAATCTACGTCTAGTAAAAATTTGAGAATTTTTTGATATACGAATCTTTGAAAATTGAATTTTTAAAATAAAACTTCAATTCAGCTCAAAAATCAAGAGAGAAATTTTTTTTTTTCAAACAAGTAAATTCTAACTAATCCTATGGTTCAAGCAAATCCCAAACTTTCTAAATCTAACTAATCTTACCTACGGATACTTACCTGAGATTCGAACCTGCACTTTCTCCGTTGCCGTGTTTGGTTCAGATTTCTTCATTTCCTACACACAAGAAATCAACGAAAAATGTAGCAAGTTAGAAATCTCAAATACACACTGAAAAGCTTCAAAAATTTCCATTGCCTCTCCGACAACGGCGCCAACTTGTTCGATGCGTAATTCATGTTTTGAAAGCTATTTAGTTGTAGTATAACGCAAAAACACGTCGACAAAAAAATTTATAAAACTCCGATGAGTACCAGGTCGTTCACAGGGAAACAATCTCAATTTTTAACGAAAGCTTTTCAGAAAACTAGTTCTAACAGGTATTTATATATGTATATATATATAAAGAGAAAATATCAAGCATTCAGAATATCAGAATTTTATTGCATTCATAAATAGTTTTCAAACTAGAAAGTACTATGCTAAAGCTGATAGATAGAAGGAGAGGGAGATAGAGAGAGAGAGATAGAAAGTGCAAAGAGTCGACGCCGCTTGTAGGATTCTTGTGCGAGGTGCGGCAGCACCTCAGATCCAGAGCGTCGGGGCGAAGTTGCACAGGGACGGAGAATTGCAGAGAAGATGGTAGAAGGGATCTGAAGTTGATGGGAGAGAGATTCTAGGTTGATCCCTTCAACTGGGGGGCCCCGGGTCTTCTTTTATAGTTTTGATGGAATGAAAAAAGGGTATTTTGGCCTTAAAATCATCCAACAACTCTTATTTGATCAAATTCGTTGATCAAAAGATCAACGGCTCTGATTTGGCCTCAAAATACCTTCAATTACGCCTAAAATGCTCAGATTCAACCTGGTGGCGACACGTGGCAGCCACTGCATCGTCGATCTTCAATCTCCTGGCTCTAATTCCTCCTCAAGCACGCGCTTATCTTCTTCGCCAATCGCTCGCCTTCAAAACCCGCCTTAATGTCAGCCGTCCAATTGTAACGAGCACAACTACCTTAGCGTCAAAGCAATTGTGTGAGATCACACGTACCCGCTAAGCACTCTGCTCATGCAATTGTACCCGCACGTGCCTGCTTCAATTTTACACAAAGCAAGGCTCGAACCCGCATCCCGCGCTTATACACGTGTGCGCGAGCCAACGTGCTATGCAAACCTTTTGTTATATATACTTGTTTGTTTGTATTTATGTTTATCCAGTCTGGGCTGGCGACGTGGCGTGCTTATGGCCGTTGGATGAAGATCCAATGGCCCATAGTGTGCGGTGCGACCTTCCTAGATGGGGTGGTGGTGTGGGAATGGCTGTGATGGTGCCATGTGGCGCCATTATGGCCGTCCATCTTCTTTTCTTTGTATCTGGTGCTGTAAACCATTGATCGAGTTGATTTTTGTGCCGTTGGACTACGATCATCGATCCGAATCCATCTGTGCAGTTGGATTCTTCATCTAAGGCTCGGATCTTTATCCTTTGTCTCCATGATCTCTGTTCTTCTATGGATTGCACACGATGCTCTAGTTGTCTGATCGAAACGATTTCAGAACCATTGGACTCCCATCGTCGTTCTGATCAGATCTGTCTAGTCTGATCTGACATCCATGGCTTTGAATCATCTGTGATTAAAATCATCTCTCTTTTAGGTCATAAAATGACGATATCATCTATATGACTAATAAATTAACTATTATACAAATTACAATGCCTATGAATGCATTATTCCTAAGTTATGCTAGAATCTAGCTTAATTCAGGTGATTTAGGTTGTATGATTACTGTGCAATTAACCCGAAACCCTTTTTGACACATCTCTTTGTTGAACTCATATTGCACTTTAGGGTTCGTCCATTAAAACAGTCGACTCCACCTCTGGTACTCGTACCAGAGCTTAAAATTATCCACAACAGTCATCTCGACCCATCCACCCACCCTTTGAACTTGTTCTAATGTATGATCTAAGTTGAACTCGAACCCACCTAATTTACAATGGGGACATTGCAAATTATAGGCATGGAGGGTATGAAAGTGCAAAACACCGTGAAAATCAATTCACAAAAAGGGTTTCATAAAAAAAAATTATATATTTCATAAAAAAAAAGAAGATTGAGGAAAAAGGAGACATTTTTGAGAAAAGGAGGGAAGAAAAATTGAAAAGAAAAGAAAGAAGAAAAAAGATAAAAAAAGAAATTGAGTCCCTTTAAAATAATATGAAACTTACCTAACTTCTACGTTGGATCGAATGATGAAATAAGACCCGGAAAGCTAAAACCTAAGGGATTAGTGGCAAATACCAACCTTGGGCCTCTTGGATCTAATTAGATTTAAACACCCACATACTTGTCTAGATCCGGATTAGTCCTCAAGAGGTTGGGGAAAATGCAAAGCTTATGTATTAGGTCTAAGGCTTAGGTAGTATTCGGCCTTGTTAACTGACCTCTGATTTACGAGACTCACTAACTTAGGCACCCTAAATCACACACAGTCTGGTTCAGTGCACTTTAAATAATGAAATCATGCCAAAAGGCATTTAATCTGTTCTGAAAATGGTCCTGAGGTCTAGATTAGGAGCAACTCGAAAGCACAAGTTGATTTGGACGAGTTCCCAGCATGGAAAGGCGAGAAATTCCCCTCGAAAATGCATAATAACATATAGTCTCCTCGGTGTTTGTCTCCTAGGGTATCTAAATATCTTACCGAGGGCATGTAAGCACCTTGTGCTAGTTCAGATGCCATGTGCGGTATTATCACAAAATGTTGAATGCTAGGGTCTGAATTTAGCTACAGAACGCCATGGGCAGGATTATCCTAAAATCTTGAAAGCCAGGGTTCTACAAGTTGCCATGGGCAGTGCTATCTCGAAGCATCAATTGTCAGGGACCTTGCGAGGATTGATGGTGGGGATAAGGAATCCGATACAAACCGTGTTCAGGGCCAATCCGAGGATGGATCTAAGGAAAAATATAATGCAAAGAAAAAGAGAAAGAAATCTCTCCATAAAAATCTCCTTCTATATCTCTCTCTTAGAAAATGCACTGGCAAACTGAACCCAAACTAACCATGTTTCAAGAACGAGTGCTTTAATCACTGGGTCCAACGAACCTTAGGTTAGTTCCTGTGGGCCTTAGAAACCTTCACGGCAGACTGAGGCGAAAGCTAGTCAAGTCTGGATCTAGGCTAGTACTTGAGTACCTCTAGGCCTATTGTTGGTATTAAGATCTGATTCCTAGAGATATGGCTTAGTAGGGCATCCTGACGGTTACATCCAACCTAGATAAATGGTTTGATTGATAGAATTTTGCTAAGGGACTAGCAAAAGCTAGGCATGGGGGTATGATGGGAACACCATCATAAGCCATAACTAGCTTAATTTGGTCTTATAAAGTCAATAAAAGCTTCTACATATCAGTTAGAAGATCTCTGGAGCAGGGAGTGTTGTTTTGAGAAGAAAAGATGAAAATAAGGTTATTTCTGCAATTTTACCATCTCATCACAAATAGAGAATAACCATGGGTTATGCCAGGGGTTTATTAAAGGTCATTTGGTCATTAATGTTTAATAAGTGGGTTCAGGCAGATAGAAACGGGTTTTCACGCATTTCAAGAATTAATGGACATCTGAAATCCTAAAAATAGACCCTCTTAATTAACTGAGGTTCTGATCAAGATAAAATTCACATAAACCCTCTAAAATTCATTAAAAAATATTCTCTATGGTTTGGCATCCTTGAATTGACCATCAGAACCCGTTTTGACCCAAAACAGAGTCACAGCAGACTATTACCCTAATTTGGATTTTTGCATAAATTACCCAATCAAACTAGGTCAAAACCAAAATCCAACTTCATCATTGGATTCCTTAAGTCCAAATTAGGTTTGTATCAAAATTTAGACCCAATCAAAGATTGCCTTGACCTAGTTTACAATTTAGTTCAAGTCTGACTCTTTTTATCCCAAATAGCCCCTCAACTTTTGAATTTATTACAAAAAGTGCCCTATCTTTGTCATCACTCTTTCCAAAAAGGTCCCTCTACCATGATCGATTAGGAATCCTACTCCGACGAGCTTCTTTTAGCAAGAACACAATGATTTCTTGATGAATCGTTCTCAAAATTGAAAGGAAGCTTCATCAGGTAATCTCCTTCCTATTGATTCATATCCAAATCTCCAATTCTTTCCCAATATCTCATGTGAACGCATGAGAGATGTGGGTGTCCTACTTCGGTGAACTTACCAAGCTTGAAAGCTTGGTTTCCAAGCTTCAAACCACCCTTTATGGCCTATTTAAAGACCCCTGAGGAAAAACCGTCCTCCTCACTCTCGTTTTTGGTTGGAATACCTCTCCTTCCTCCTCCTCTCCGGTCGAAAAGCTCCACGATGTCTGGAAACTCTCCCCAACCATTCTTGTCGTCTGCTCACAATACTAGTGGCAGACTCTCCTTCCTCTCTGTCTTCCTTGTCGCGCCATACCAGCGGGCACCCTAATTCCCCTCGTCATCGTCGATTCTCTCCCACCGGAGCTCTCTTCGTCTCCGGTGTCGGCCACAGCACACTCGACGTCACTTCTCCTCCCCATCATCCACTACCCACTCAGAGCATTTCTCTCTCTACTTCTCTTTCTCGCACTCACGACACACACTCGGCCACCGCTTCGCCCTCCATGTCTTCATCTCCCTCCACTCTGACCATTCCTCCGACGAAGCTCCCTGCTCACCAACAAGCCTATGACCTTCCCCTCATCCACACAAACAAAACCCATCAAGAAATTAAGGGGTTTGTTTTCCCTAATCACCTGCCGAACTCCACACTCAACGCACTGTCATCTTGAGGTCGTCTGACCTTTTCACTCACTCCTATGCACAACCAAGACCACCATCACAGTCGCCACCCTTAGGCGATTGTCCTGAACATATTTGTTGTGGCTGTGAGGCCATTCTCATGCTTGCAGGTCATCCATTGAAGCTCTGCCACCGACCCGACTGCGTTGATTATGCCTTTATCCCTCCAACCATATTCGCTCTAGATTTCAGCCCCAGTTCACGTGGAGTGGTCTCAGGATCCTTGTCAGGTCCTTGACTGGGGTCGCTAGCACTTGCAACTGCCTCAATTTGAGACATCTTCACTAGCTGCAACTCACAAGAAGAACTGGGACTTAATAGTCCCACATCGTGAACTGTCGAGTCTTCACAGCTGCATATATTGAATTTCTAAAGGGGGCTTATCGACGAAGATCACTGGGGGTTGGGTCCCTGATCACCTCTCTAAGCACCCTCACCCACTACCCCACACCGGCGGGTCTGGACCTCTGACCGTATATCCGATTACCTGGTTAGCTCTGGGTTTGAGAGAAAGAGAAGAAGGAAGGAAAGGGAAAGAGAGGGGGGGGGAGGGGGTTTTACTCTGCTTGCCACCTCTCGATACTTAGTGATTTCTGAGGGAGGCCTTTGCCTCTACTGGTGTTGGTGCTGAGCTTTGTGTTGCGCCTTCTCTTAAGCTTAAGGAGGCAAAAGAAGAAGAGAGAAAGGGAAGGAAGGGGAAGGCTGCCCACTTGGCACTGTAGTAGTTGGACGGTTAAGCCATCTAGTTCAGAGCTCCATCGTCTTATCTCTGAAGGGAGTGCACTATGCACTTATCCTATGTGGATTTAAGTTGATTGATACCGTTGGGATATTTCATATTATTGCAATTAGGATAATTGGTGATTCAAATCACCATTTTACCATAATCTTTTTGCTCTATCAACATTGGTTCTTATATACATATTATTTGAGTTTAGAAATTTCATCATATATTGCTATCCTATGATAGAATTGAAATTTTTTATATTTATTGCAACACTTCCTCCTCATGTTTGACCTCGGATTTCTTTCGAACTATAAATTATATTTGGTGACAAGCGATTTGGTCTATACTACAATGTATCAATCTTAAATACCGATTTCACATGTTAAACAGTATCCTTGATTTGACCATCTAAACCTAGTTTGACCTTGAATAGTCTCAGATAGATTTCTACCCTAATTTTGGTTTGTACGCAAATGTTCCAATCAAACTTTGTCAAAACTCAAATCCGACTTCACCATCAGATTTCCTTAATCCAAATTAGGTTTGTATCAAAATTTGGTCCCAATCAAAGCCCATCTTGGCCTAGTTTGCATTCTAGTCCCTTAAAACTTTATACTTCACATATAAGCCCTTAGCTTTTGAAATTCTTTGCATATATCCGCCTATCTTTGTCATCTTGTTCCCAACTGCCCCCAGCCGCCTGAATCCCACACAGATTCCTAAACCCAAAGACTACCGACTTCAAAGAGGGAAAGCACCTGATTTAGCAACCAAATCCCTCCAAATTTTGGACTTTGATATTTTATACGGGGATGATGACATTTGTAAGGTCCTAGAAATTATAATTATGGAGGATGGGAGTTGGGAATGAAAATTTGGGAAGCCAATTCCGGGGGAAGTAGATATTTGAGTCTAAGGGTTCCTAAAGACCTGAAACCACTAACTTTCTACCAGGACCCTTATGACATTTTTTGTTCTGAGGATGTGTAACCCAAGCACAAATTCACTGATTTTCCTTTTGATCTAGATTTTCAAATTGTCTGACTTTTTGGACATTGGTTGCATCCTTATAAATCGCAGGCCCGGCATTGCTTGCATACTGATCTCCGATTTTGGGTAATTGTTATCCAGAACCTTAGATACACTTGACCCTGGGGCATGGGTCTGCACCATAATCTCATCCACATCTGCGAACATCTCTTTGCAAGTTAAATAATAGATCTTCTCATTTGGATCCTAGCCTGCACCTATGAATTCTTGATTTCTTCTTTTGTATAGTGTGCCTAGCTGAAGGCACTAAATTCAACACATATACAATCTATTTTCATCTCAGAGCTGACCGGGTAATCACGAAATTCAGGTGCTTTCTACTCTACTCTGCTCTTTTTCATGTCTTTTTAATACAGTAAGGATATTGCATTCGATAGGCATGGGGGGTTGGATATTCATCTCTGAATCATCTTGTTAGCTCCATAGATGCTTTTTATTTTTTGTTTCTCTTTTTGAAAAAAAAAATTGAATTAGGAAAAGATAATTTGGGCATTAGAGTTTTTCAACCTTAAGAAATAATACAATAGGATCTGAACACTTAGATTCTTCAAGTCTTCGAGCTTAATCAACTCGAGTGTCCACCAAAATGTAGACTTGTTCTCAAGTCCTCGCCATTTGTAAATTTATTTCAAATTTATTAAATAAGTTGGGGTGATAAGTACACAAATTATTAACTCACCCTCTGATTTGAGGTGACTTTAAGTCTAAGCGTCTACACACTCTTCGCACTTGATGATAACATCATCATGAGCCATAACTTGCTTTAATTAGTCATAATCAAATGAAAAGAGCTCCTACATAGTCACTTGAGAGTCATAATTCTAATTTAATCCATTCTGAGAGAAAAATAATAAAATAGAGTTAATCCAGTAGTTTTAACCTCATATCATGAAATCAGAGTAACCACAGGGTTTACCAGAGCTTAATCTAATGTCTAATGAGCATTAAAATCTAACAAGAGGGTCCACACAGATAGAAACGGGGTTTCACGCATTTCGACAACCAATTCAGCACCCAAAACCCTAATTTCAGACCCGCTTAAATTACAGAGGTTTCGGTTCGGATAAAATTTATCTAAACCTCCTAAAATTCATAAAAAAATATTCCTTGAGGTTTGGTATCCTTGATTTGACCATCTAAACCTATTTTGACCTTGAACAGAGTCTCAGACAGATTTCTGTCCTAGTTTCAGTTTCTGCACAATTGTCCCAATCAAACTTGGTCAAAACTCACATCCGACTTACCATTGGATTCCTTGGGTCCAAATTAGGCTTGTATCAAAATTTGGGCAAAATCAGAATCCATCTTGACCTAGTTTGCACTCTAGTCCATTAAAACTCTACACTTCACATATAAGCATCTAGCTTTTGAAATTATTTGCATACAACTCCCTATCTTTGTCATCTTCTTCCCCAACTGCCCCCTGTCGCCTGTATCCCACATAGATTCCTAAACCCATAGACCGCCGACTTTAAAGTGGAAAAGCACCTAATTTAACAACCAAATCCCTCCAAATTTTTGACTTGAATATTTTATACAAGGACGATCACATTTGTAAGGTCCCGGAAATTATAATTTTGGAGGATAGGAGCTGGGAAATGAAAATTTAGGAAGCCAATTCCAGAGGAAGTAGATATTTGAGTCTAAGGGTTCCCATAGACCTGAAACCACCAACTTTCGACCAGGACCCTTATGACATTTTTGGTTCTGAGGATGTGCATCCCAGGCATAAATTCACTGATTATCTTTTTGATCTTGATTTTCCTATTGTCCGACTTTTTAGACTTAGGTTTCATCCTCACAAATCGCAAGCCTGACCCCACTTGCTTATTGATCTCTGATTTTGGGTAATTTTTATCTAGAACCTTAGATATACTCGACCCTGGGGCATGGGTCTACACCACAATCTCGTCCGCATCTGTGGACATCTCTTTGCAGGTCAAATAATCGATCTTCTTATTTGGATCCTGGCATGTAACTGTGAATTCCTAATTTCTTCTTTTGTATAATGTGCCTAGCTGAAGGCACTAAATTCAACACATATATAATCTATTTTCATCTCGGAGCTGACCGGGTAATCACGAAATTCAAGTGCTTTATACTTTACTCTTTTTCATGTATTTCTAATACAATGAGGACATTGCATTAGATAGACATGGGGGGATGGATAGTCATCTCTGAATCATCTTGTTTCCATGATTCTTTTTATTTTCTGTTTCTTTTTTTGAAAAAAAAATTGAATTAAGAAAAGAGAATTTGGGCATTAGAGTTTTTCAACCTTAAGAAATAATATACTAGGACCCGAACACTTATATTCTTCAGGACTTCGAGCTTAATCAGTGCGGGTGTCCACTAAAATGTGAACTTGTTCTCGAGTCGTCGCCATTTGTAAATTTATCTCAAATTTATTAAATAAGTTGGGGGTGATAAGTACAAGACTTATCAACCCCTCCTCTAATTTGAGGGGACTTTAAGTCTAAGCTTCTACACACTCTTTGCACTTGATGATAACATCATCATAAGCCATAACTAGCTTTAATTAGTCGTAATCAAGGGACAAGAGCTCCTACATAGTCTCCTGAGAGTCATAATTCCATTCAAATCCATTCTGAGAGAAAAATAACAAGACAGAGTTAATTCTACAGTTTTAACATCATATCATGAAAGCAGAGTAACCACGGATTTGCCAGGGGTTAATCTAAGGTCTAATGAGCATTAAAATCTAATAAGAGGGCCCACACGGACAAAAATGGGGATTTACGCATTTCGAGAACCAATTTAGCACCCAAAACCCTAATTTTAGACCCGCTTAAATTATAGAGGTTCTAGTCAAGATAAAATTCATCTAAACCTCCTAAAATACATAGAAAAATATTTTTTGAGGTTTGGCGTCCTTAATTTGACCATCTGAATCTATTTTAACCTTGAATAGAGTCTCAGATGGATTATTGCCCAAATTTGGGTTTCTACACAATTTTCCCAATCAAAATTGGTCAAAACTCACATCCAACTTCACCATCAGATTCCTTGGGTCCAAATTAGGTTCATATCAAAATTCGATCCCAATCAGAGTCCATCTTGACCTAGTTTGCATTCTAGTCCCTTAAAACTCTATTCTTCACATATAAGCCCCTAACTTTTTAAATTCCTTGCGTACAACCCCATATCTTCGTCATCTTCATCCCCAACTACCCCCTGCTGCCTGAATCCCACATAGATTCCCAAAGACCGTCAACTTCAAAGAGGGAAAGCACCTGATTTAGCAATCAAATCCCTTCAAATTTTGGACTTGGATATTTTATATGGGGATGATGACATTTGTAAGGTCCCAAAAATTATAATTATGGAGGATAAGAGTTGGGAAATGAAAATTTGGGAAGCCAATTCCGGGGGACCTAGATATTTTAGTCTAAGGGTTCCTATAGATCTGAAACCACCAACTTTCTAATAGGACCCTTATGACATCTTTGGTTCTAAGGATGTGCAACCCAAGCATAAATTCACTGATTATCTTTTTGATCTTGATTTTCCTATTGTCCGACCTTTTGGACATGGGTTGCATCTTCACAAATTGCAGGCTCGGCTCTGCTTGCTTACTGATCTCTGATTTTAGGTAATTTTTATCCATAACCTTAGATACACTCGATCTAGGGGCATGGGTCTGCACCACAATCTCATCCACATCTGTGGACATCTTTTTACAGGTCAAATAATCGCCTCCTTATTTGGATCCTAGGCTGCACCTGTGAATTTTTTATTTCTTCCTTTGTATAGTGTGCCTAGCTGAAGGCATTAAATTCAACACATATACAATCTATTTTCATCTCGGAGCTGACTGAGTAATCATGAAATTCAGGTGCTTTCTACTCTACTCTGCTCTTTTTCATGTCTTTTTAATACAACGAGGACATTGCATTAGATAGGCATGGGGGGTGGATATTCATCTCTGAATCATCTTGTTAGCTCCGTAGATTCTTTTTATTTTTTGTTCCTTTTTTTGAAAAAATAAATTGAACTAGGAAAAGAGAATTTGGTCATTAAAGTTTTTCAACCTTAAGAAATAATATAGGACCTGAACACTTAGATTCTTCAGGTCTTCAGACTTAATCAACTCGAGTGTCCACTAAACTTTGGACTTGTTCTCGAGTCCTCGCCATTTGTAAATTTATTTCAAATTTATTAAATAAATTGGGGTGATAAGTACACAACTTATCAACTCGCCCTCTAAGTTGAGGAGACTTTAAGTCGAAGCATCTACACACTCTTCGCACTTGATGATAACATCATCATGAGTCATAACTAGCTTTAATTAGTCATAATCAAGTGACAAGAGTACCTACATAGTCGCCTGAGAGTCATAATTCCATTCAGATCCATTCTGAGAGAAAAATAATAAAAGAGAGTTAATTCTGCAGTTTGAAAATCATATCATGAAAGCAGAGTAACCACGGGGTTTGCCATGGGTTAATCTAAGGTTTAATGAGTATTAAAATCTAATAAGAGGGTCCACAAAGACAGAAACGGGGTTTCATGCATTTTGACAACAAATTCAGCACCTAAAACCCTTATTTCAGATCCGCTTAAATTATAGAGATTTCGATCAGGATAAAATTTATCTAAACCTTCTAAAATTCATGAAAAAATATAACTTGAGGTTTGGTATCCTTGATTTGATCATCTGAACCTATTTTTACCTTAAAAAGAGTCTCAGACGGATTTCTGCCCTAATTTGGGTTTCTGAAAAAATGTTCCAATCAAACATGGTCAAAACCCAAATTCAACATCACCATCAAATTCCTTAGGTCCAAATTAGGTTTGAATCAAAATTTGGTCCCAATTAGTGTACATATTGACTTAGTTTACATTCTAGTCCCGTAAAACTCTATTCTTCACATATAAGCCCCTAGCTTTTGAAATTATTTGCCTATAGACCCCTATCTTTGTCATCTTCTTCCCCAACAGCCCCAGTCACCTGAATCCCACACAGATTCCTAAACCCAAAGACCACCGACTTTAAAGTGGGAAAGCACCTGATTTAGCAACCAAAGACCTCCAAAATTTGGACTTGGATATTTTATACAGGGATGATGACATTTATAAGGTCCCAGATATTATAATAATGGAGGATAGGGGTTGGGAAATGAAAATTTGGGAAGCCAATTTCAGGGGAAGTAGGTATTTGAGTCTAAGGGTTCCTATAGACCTAAAACCACCAACTTTCTCCCAGGACCCTTATGATATTTTTGGTTATGAGGATGTGCAACCTAAGCACAAATTCACTCATTATCTTTTTGATCTTGATTTTCCCATTGTCTGACTTTTTGGACTTGGGTTGCATCCTCACAAATTGCAGGCCTGTCCCTGCTTGCATACTGATCTCCAATTTTGGGTAATTTTTATCCATGAATTCTTGATTTCTTCTTTCTTTTAGTGTGCCTTGCTGAAGGCACTAAATTCAACACATATACAGTCTATTTTCATCTCGGAGCTAACTGGGTAATCACTAAATTCAGGTGCTTTCTATTATACTCTACTCTTTTCTTGTCATTTTAATACAATGAGGACATTGCATTAGATAGGAATGGAGGGGGGTGGATATTCATCTCTGAATCATCATGTTAGCTCCGTAGATTCTTTTTTTTCTGTTTCTTTTTTTGAAAAAAAAAAGTTGAATTAGGAAAAGAGAATTTGGGCATTAGAGTTTTTCAACCTTAAGATATAATACAGTAGGACCTGAACACTTAGATTCTTCAGGTCTTCAGGCTTAATCAGCTTGGGTGTCCACTAAAATGTGGACTTGTTCTCGAGCTCTCACCATTTGTAAATTTATTTCAAATTTGTTAAATAAGTTGGGGTGATACGTAGACGACTTATTAAACCCTCCTCTGATTTGAGGGAACTTTAAGTTTAAGAATCTACACACTCTTCACACTTGATGATAACATCATCATCAGCCATACCTAGCTTTAATTAGTCATAATCAAGTGACAAGAGCTCCTACATAGTCTTCTGAGAATCATAATTCCATTCAGATTCATTCTGAGAGAAAAATAATAAAATAAAGTTAATTCTACAGTTTTAACACCATATCATGAAAGCATAGTAACCACGGGGTTTGCTAAGACTTAATCTAATGTCTAATGGGCATTAAAATCTAATAAGAGGGCCTACACAAACATAAATGGGGTTTCACGCATTTCGAGAACCAATTCAGCACACAAAACCCTAATTTCAGACCCGCTTAAATTACAGAGGTTCTAGTTAGGATAAAATTCACCTACGCCTCCTAAAATTCATAGAAAAATATTCCTTGAGGTTTGGTATCCTTGATTTGACCATCTGAACCTATTTTGACCTTCAACAGTCTTAGACGGATTTCTACATTAATTTGGGTTTCTATGCAAATGTGCCAATCAAACTTGGTCAAAACTCACATTCGACTTCACCATCTAATTTCTTAGGTCCAAATTAGGTTTTTATCAAAATTTAGGCTTAATCAGAGTTCATCTTGACCTAGTTGCATTCTAGTCCCTTAAAACTCTATTCTTCACATATAAGCCCCTAACTTTTGAAATTCTTTGCGTACAGCCCCCTATCTTTGTCATCTTCTTCCCCAACTGCACCCTGTGGCCTAAATCCCACATAGATTCCTAAACCCAAAGGCTACTGGCTTCAAGGAGGGAAAGCACTTGATTTAGCAAGCAAATCCCTCCAAATTTTGGACTTGGATATTTTATTTGGGGATGATGACATTTGTAAGGTCTCGAAGATTATAATTTTGTAGGATTGGAGCTGAGAAATGAAAATTTGGGAAGCCAATTCTAGGGGAAGTATATATTTGACTCTAAGTGTTCCTATAGACCTGAAACCACCAACTTTCTACCAGAACCCTTATGACATTTTTTATTATGAGGATGTGCAACCCAAGTACAAATTCATTGATTATTTTTCTGATCTTAATTTTCCTATTGTCTGACTTTTTGGAGTTAGGTTGCATCCTTACAAATCACAGGCCCAGCCCTGCTTGCATATTGATCTCCGATTTTGGGTAATTTTTATCAAGACCCTAAGATACACTCGACCCTAGGGCATTGGTCTACACCACAATCTCGTCCACATTTGTGAACATCTCTTTGCGGGTTAAATAATCGATCTTATTTGGATCCTGGGCTGCACCAGTGAATTCTTGATTTCTTCTTTTGTATGGTGTTCCTAGCTAAAGGCACAAAATTCAACACATATACAGTCTGTTTTCATCTTGGAACTGACCGGGTAATCACGAAATTCAGGTGCTTTCTACTCTACTCTGCTCTTTTTCATGTCTTTTTTATACAATGACATTGCATGAGATAGGCATGAGGGTGGATATTCATCTCTAAATCATCTTGTTAGCTTCGTAAATTCTTTTTATTTTCTATTTCTTTTTTTGAAAAAAAAAAGAATTAGGAAAAGAGAATTTATGGATTAGAGTTTTTCAACCTTAAGAAATAATACAGTAGGACCTGAACACTTAGATTCTACAGGTCTTCGTGCTTAATCAGTTTTGGTGTCTACTAAAATGTGGACTTATTCTCGAGTCCTCGCCATTTGTAAATTATTTCAAATTTATTAAATAAGTTGGGGTGATAAGTACACGATTTATCAACCCCTCCTCTGATTTGAGGGAAGCTTAAGTATAAGAATCTAAACACTCTTCACACTTGATGATAACATCATCATGAGCCATAACTAGCTTTAATTAATCGTAATCAAGTGACAAGAGCTCAAACATAGTCTCCTGAGAGTCATAATTCCATTCAGATCTATTCTGAGAAAAATAATAAAACAGAGTTAATTCTACAGTTTTAACATCATATCATGAAAGCAGAGTAACCACAGGATTTGTCAGGGGTTAATCTAAGGTCAAATGAGCATTAAAATCTAATAAGAGGGCCCACACAGATAGAAACAAGGTTTCACGCATTTCGAGAACCAATTCAGCACCCAAAACCCTAATTTCAAACCTGCTTAAATTATAGAAGTTCTGGTTAGGATAAAATTCATCTAAACCTCCTAAAATTTATAGAAAAATATTAATTGAGGTTTGGTATCCTTGATTTGACCATCTGAACCTATTTTGACCTTCAACAGAGTCTTAGACAGATTTCTACCCTAATTTAGCTTTCTGTGCAAATTGCCCAGTAAAATCTAGTCAAAACTTAGATCTTACTTCACCATCAGATTTCTTGTGTTCAAATTAGGTTTGTATCAAAATTTGGGTCCAATCAAAGTCCATCTTGACCTAGTTTGCATTCTAGTCTCTTAAAACTCTACTCTTCACATATAAGCCCCTAACTTTTGAAATTCTTTGCGTACAGCCCCTTATCTTTGTCATCTTCTTCACCAACTGCCCCCTATTGCCTGAATCCCACACAGATCCTAAGCCCAAAGACCGTCGACTTCAAAGCAAGTTTAGCAAGCAAATCCCTCCAAATTTGGAGGGATTGGTCCTTGAAGAATTCCCTGTTGATTGCACCTCAAGTCTTGCCTAATTGGAGCCTGAAAAGCTCCACCAAGCTCTCGTTTCAGAAAGAGGAAACTCCTATGTTTCCTTGAGAAAATCTCGCTAAATTTAGGAATTTAGAGCACATTGGAGCTCTATAAAAGCTCTTGGAGCTTCAGGCGTTATTCTTTAGCTTGGTTTGGCCTCAACTCTTCACCAATTCTCTTTCTTCCACCACCTCCACCGCAGCTCCAGCGACCCTTCTTCCTCTGACTTCTTAGCCCACTACCACATACTATAACAGGCAGTGGGACCATCTTCCTCACCTTCCTCCGCTCCTCGCCAGCCACAGCAGGAGTGCCCACAACTTCTTCGTTGTCGCCGCTCCATCACCGGAGAGTTCTCCTTCCCCCGCGTCGGCCAACCACAGTCGGCATCTCTCTTCATCCCCTTCATTTATTAGTTGGTCAACTCCTTCTCCCTCTCTAGATTAAGTACATCTCCTTCCTCTTCTGTTTCAACCACCAACACGCCCTCACTCCCTCTGTCTTCCTCTGCTTCGGTCGAACTCCGGTGAGGCCATCCACAATCCAAAAGCCACCAAACTCCATGCTACCAGTTCCACAACCTCCGCCTCTCCTCCGCAAACAAAACCCCTCAAGAAATTGAGGGGATTGATCACTCTAAAGCTCCACCGAACACAACCTCCACCGCACCTCTTCCTCGACTTTGCCAAACCATAACATGCCGTCCCACGCCACACAACCACCGCCAACTCATTTGCCATCCTCTGGTGAAGCTCCTGGACCTTCTAATTAGGGCTTTTGAGCACATATTCATGATTTGCAGGTTCATTGTTTGCTCGCCGTCGCTGCCATCATCTTCGACCCCATCCTCCTTGCTCTGACCACCAACAACTGTCATTCCACACCTAGGTGTTGCAAATTCATATCAGGAGCAGATGCACACCAGCAATTGAAGGAACCAATGCCAGAGTTGCTCCAATTGGAGAAGTGACTCCAGCTTCACTCGTGCGAAGAAGATTGGGACGTTTAGTCCCACATCGTGAACAGACAAACCCGTGATGCAACATAAGTTGATTTTGTGTTTGTAGCTTTTTGCCCAGTACATCGGGGGTCAGGTCCACGCTCACGCACCTCTTACGCCTTCACACCTCGCTTGTGCACACGCACACGGGTCTGGCCAATCTTTAGGATCCGATAACCCGATACTATGCCCGGTTACCCCTGGTCTGAGAGAGAAGAAAGTGGAGAGATCTATGGGAGTAGGGGGGAGGGTTTTGCTTTGAGGAAGTTGGCCCTGTGCTGAAGAGAGAGAGGCTCTCACACTTAACCTCTGAGTTGCTTCTGTGTGCTGAAGAAGAAAGGCTCTTGAGAGAGACTTGTGCTTTGCTGAGGTTCTGTGCTCTTATTAAGGTGTTTGATACACTTGGGTGACATCTCATTTGGTTCTGGCTTCTGTTGGATTATTTAAGTACCTAAGTTAAAATGGACTATTGATTGAAGTTACTATTGGATAATTTGAGTAAATTGAATATGAGAAGCATGCTTAACTAGAGGGACCTAAATGGTGATCTAAATCACCACTTTTTAGGTTTTCTCTATTCTTTTTGTCTCATGATCTTTTGATTTACATTTGAATATCAATTTGACAAAGTTTCATTCATTGCATATCTGTAATTGTGCTCAATTTATTGTGCTTATTTATTCTGAATGAAGATTAATGAGTGAATTCCACATTTGCTCCATGTGAATGACCTCAGACTCCAATTAGAATCTGAGTTTTATAAATTTAAATGTTTTGTTGTGTGATTTAGGAGTGTACTACAAGGAACGCATATTAACTCCCCATTTCACCATGCAACATTTTGACACCATTGCCGGGGAGCAACGCATAATTCACCATTAGTCTTATCTTTCTTGATTGATTTGAGCACTAACTAACCCTATCTGGTTTGCTTGTAATTTTGCGAGGTACATCACGAAGAGATCTTCCGTGTAATCAACCACTCCTGGGGCAAGTAAGGTCTTTCTTCTTCCCTAAATCAACCTTCTAATCTTGGGAAAGAGGAAAGGAGACAAATGAATTAGGATTCATCTGCTTATTTTCTTAGTAACTATCATTCAAAGGCAACAGAATCTTGATTTGCGAACTTAATTTGATATTTGATTGAAGATGAGACGATTTGTTTAGAGATCCCTATCCTAATTTCCTATACCTACTAGGGATTTGCACTTAAAATTTAAACAACTTGGACTACTCACTTCCTTGTTTGAGTCCAAAGTGTTACATTTAAGATTAAATTGGATTTGAAATATAACCAATTAGGGTTTCTACATTAGGGTTTTGAAGTGTTAGTATACACTTTCCTTCATTAAAGGAAATTGATCTTCCCGCATTTGTGTGCTACCTAAGCCCTTGTTTGAAAAGATCTATTCAAGAAAACCCTAAAAATCAAAGTCTAAATTCACTTGAACCCTAAACCTTTGGACCTAATAACCTGAGAGTCAATTCAGGGTGAATGTTTAGGTATTAACTCAAATTTCATCCTCAATCCTTTAGGGCAAGTCAAGTGAAGTTTGCCTATTTTGTGGCCCAATCAACCTCCAAATTAGGTCACAATTTGAATCAACTTCTAATAAAGTGAAATCCAAGGTACAAGTTAGGACTAAAATGGGTAGACTTAAGGTCTCAATTCATACATTCTAGTCTACTTGGAACCACAGTGACAAGGAAGGTCAGGTAGGGGAAATCCTATAACACGTGGGGACACTCTATCGTATAGGGGTCTTCGCGAGGCTCTCCATTCCTGGCTACCCAAGTACTTCTCAGGTGTGTGGATTTCTGATTCAGAGGTATCCTCTGCCTCGAAACAGCCTTAGTCATCCAAAAATCTTTGGGTGCCTTGATTGGGTCCAATTCATATCCAGTCACTCTTCTATTCTTTAGAGCACATACACAGGAAAGGTCCCTAGGTTGTTAACTTAGAGGCCTATTCGGGCGAAATCGTCATTTGTTTAAGAAATGTGTCATAGTATAGGACAAAATCGTTCAAATCATTTAAAGTTATATGCTCATATTCAGAAAATAGAGTCTGAGGTCGTTCGCAGGGAGCAAAGATGTAATTTAAATTCACTAATCACAAGAAGTGTAAACAATTGAAAGCAATGATATTCAAAAATTATATTTCAATAAGATTAGAATAATAGTGTGAAAAGATCGGGTTAAAATGGTGATTTAAATCACCAAATTAACCCTTAAGTTTAAAGCTCACAAATATTCAAATAAATGCACAGTAACCACAATCAAATTCCGACATCACTTAAGTATCCAAAGTAATCAGCATAGGGCCCAGACGTCAGCCTTATGTTTCAGATGGTTTAAGAGGCACAAGGTCCTCTTCTTCACAAACAGTACCGGGGCTCCCCAGGGAGACGCACTGGGCCTCACGAAACCCTTCTCCAAAAGGTCCTGCAACTGGGACTTGAGCTCTCGCAGCTCAAGCGGTGCCATCCTGTATGGCGCGGTGGAGATGGGGCTGGTCCCTGGTACTAGCGAGATCTCAAACTCGATCTCACACTCGG
The DNA here is from genome assembly GCA_037157565.1 of Thalassia testudinum. NCBI lineage: Eukaryota > Viridiplantae > Streptophyta > Magnoliopsida > Alismatales > Hydrocharitaceae > Thalassia > Thalassia testudinum. Next base: position 36,183,966 of record JAZHRO010000035.1, on the reverse strand, counting down.
GCGGTAGTCCTGGTAACTCGTTTGGAAACACGTCAGGGTACTCTCTGACCACCGAGATACTCTGGAAGTCTGCCACAGGGCTGGGCTCTGCCACCACACAAGCTAGGAAGCCCTCACACCCCTGGCTCAAAAGTCTCGCCGCCTGAAGTGCCGAAATGCACCTAAAGCCTCCGTCCACTGCCTGTCCGTGAAACTCGAAAGAAGGCAACTCCGGCATGGAGAAGACAATCTTCCTCTCAAAACAGTCTACCAAGGCGTGGTAAGCGGACAGCCAGTCCATCCTCAGAATCACTCCAAAGTCCTCCATCTGTATCATAATCAGGTCAGCTGGCAGGCTATGTCCCCCGACGCTGACCTCGCAATCTGTGTACACCTCCTCAGCTACAAACAGCTGACCACTCGGGCCTCTGATTACGAATGGATTCTCTAACAATGTATAATCCTGGTCCAAACTAACTGCGAAACTGGCTGCGACAAACGAGTGCGTAGCATCGGAATCGAAAAGCATGTAAACGAGTCTACTGGAAACTGAAACCATACCTGCCACAACTGAGCCCGAAGCTCTGGCATCCCTGTGTGTCAGGGCATTGATACGCCCCTCAGCTCTAGGTGCGGACGAAGCAGCCACACTCTGCGTCGGACAGGTAGGTGCTGGCCAGTACCCTCCTCGTGACTGCTGTCCTCCTCCTCGCGCCTGGGAACCGCGGCCTCCTGCACGCCCTCCAGTGCTCTGTGGCTAGAAGTGACTGATGTGTACAATGGTTGTATGATGATGAATGATTATTGTTATGATCATGTCGTTGTAGTATAGGGTGTATAATATAACATTAAGAATGTCGTATAGTGGTGAGTATGGGTGAGTACCAGTCATTACAACCATTATTATCATTTGCTTATTTATTTAATTTTTACTGGTTTTGTTCCAGGTCGTTCACTGGGAGGCAATTTATTAAATTACATCGGTCACTCTTTGATCTCAAAATTATCCTCTAATTCCAAAAAGAAACTTTACATCTTATTAAAGAATGAATGAATGTGTGTTTTATTTACCTAATTACTAAGAAATGCTTGCAAAAATACTAACTATGAACAAGCATCAAACAATCTATTATTATACTCTAAACTATGTATTTACAACTTATCCTATTAGTACTAACATGATAGTATATAATACCTTAGGATGCAATGGTGTAGAGACTTAACTTATCAGTTTGTTATTTATAGTAACATATACAGCAGTTTCAGTGACAGATATAAGCATCGCTAAATCTCAGAAAACACTATATACAACCTAAAGAAGCAAACTGAGGTCTTTAGCGACGTTTATAGTGTCATTTTATTCTATTACTAATTATATGGGTTTATTTATACAAATGTAATGGGCTATAGCGACGTTTCTTCTTCTCTTTTGTTTCTGCGTTATGTTTCGGCCTTAACAGAGTTTTCAAGTGCTGCGGCGAAGGGGATTAAGCAACGGTCATTAGCTTTTATTATTTAGTTCAAAATTTGTAAAATTTGCGGGCGCGCTTTTCGAGGGATATGCTGCACCCAGAGGGCGGGACCTGACCTCTACTAGGCACGCCCTAATCATTGATTAGGTGGCTTAATTACGTTTTCATACTAAGCGCTGGGCTTCAGCCATGCGCCACACACACACACGCTCGGGCCCCCGGCGCACACACATCACATGTTCACAATATCATCGCATATCAGACGGTTCAGAGCGTGTTGGGTAATCGGGTAGAATGGCATGGCATTGTCTTTCGGGCGCCCGTGACGACTGCCTAAACATAAGCAGAAATTCACTTTATAGCGCTGTGCTTGATTTGCAGCGAACGATGTGGTGCTATTCCAGCGCCACATCGTGCGCTGGAAATCAGGCGCAGCTGCGTCTGTACGTGCTTTTGGCCCTCGATTTGGGGGCCATAAATTATTAAAAAAAATAAAATAAAATATGGTTAATAAAGTATTTACATAATACTACATAATTGATTAATTAATTTTGACTTTTAATTATGTTTACTATACAAATAAATTCGCTAAACTAGGCTGATTATACAGGTTGATTTAGGTGATTAAAGAGTTAATTACTTATAAAATAATTAGTAAATGGTCTAATTGACCTTATACAGATTTAATTTACATACTTAAGTATTTTATACATATTTTTATTGTATTTTTACGAATTTATTTCTGTTTTATTTAAGTTAAGCTAGCTATTCTGGGCTGTTTAATTAAAACTAAGCTAACAGTAAACTATAATAGGTATAATTATACTTTAACTAACTTAAATTACTTACTATATATATTAACCTAAGTCTATAGATTTATTTACTTAATTATAGCTCTAAATTATTAATTTAGCTAATTTATTCTATAATATAGCTACTAGCTAAGTAAATATATCTCTGTCTCTGTATATATATACATAATTAAGTAAATACATACATAATAGTTTAGTATTTATACATATATTTACATAGATTACAGATGTATATCGATTTATATACAAGTTCATGCAGTATTTACAGTATATCTATGTATGTATACTTACATAATCAGGCTGTATATTATAGTTATAATAGTATGGATATGTATATTTACAGTGTGAGAATTAAGTATATATAAGTAGGCTTTAGTAGGAAGTTAGGAAGAAGGGTTAATTAAGTTTTTATTTCATTTTAAACAGCAGCTAAGCTACTGTCAGAGAAGATGGGAAGGGAAGAGAATGTGCTGTTCAGGGTGTTTTGTTTAGCAGCAGCAGTGGCTTAAGCCACTGTCAAATGGGCTAACTGCTGCTACAGTTAGTCCATTTGAAGAGGGGGATGTATTCACAGATGAGAGGGGAATTGTAGAGAAGAGGAGAATTTAGAGATGGAGGGAAATGTAGCTACAAGTTGCAGCACATTACTGTATAACTGGGAATAAGAGAAAATTCAAAACAAACTAAAAATTTTGAGAGTTGAAATCCAAATCTGATAAGGGTTTAAATCTCACGAAAATCACATAAGAATTCAGTTCAAATACCCAACAAGGAAAAAGCCCTTATCAAAAGCATCATTTCTGATCAAAACAACAAATGGCATTGAGTTAGCTCTTCCTAATGCTATAGATAGCATGAAGGAGAACTTAACTCAATCAATTAAAACCAAAAAACATACAATCCCAGTTTCTTGCAACCTTAAGGAGTATGGAGAACTCCTTAGGTTAGGAAATCACCATACAAAAATAATCATCAAAACAGGTAGTGTATGGCAGTTCTGAAATGGCAAAACAGACTAAGAATGCATTAAAGGAATTTATAAAAGCTTGCGAATGCATTCAGATCAAGGTAGAAACAGATTCATGAAAGGCTCTTCTGAGTTGTTCTCTGTCACCAAAGAACTTCTCAGAGTCCTTGCTCACAAGGAAAACCAAAATCCCTTCAATTTGTCAGATCTGTCAAGGCAATCCAGAGAGCAAAATTCTTTAAAATCCATGTTAAAGTGAATCTGACAAACTGAGGCAATCAATCTAAAATAAAAGGGGCTTTTGTGAACACAAATGGGGTGAGTGAGAAGCCCCAAATGGTTCTTGTAACGCCAATTTCAGATCTGAGGCAGTACACCATCAGATCTGAAATTGGATCCGGATGTGTGGGTGAATGATGAAAAATTCGTCGTTAAAAGAAACATAAATCAGAATTCGATGGTGGAAAAACAAAACATGAAGAGGGAGATAAATTGAACAATGAACAGATGATTCTTCCCCTCTGATCTGGACTGATCAGAGGAGGTAAGGGAGGGGATCTAATGCTAATTCTACTCCTAAGACTAATCTAAACTACAGCTAACATTAAACACTAACAATTAAAGCTAAATCTATTCTAAACTACTGTAAACTACAACTAACACTAATTGTGCAGAATTAAAAACCTAAACTAAAAGGAAGAATGGGACCTATGGGTCCTTAGCCGACGGCTAAGGAGGAAGAAAGGAGGAGGGTGACTCCAGCGGAGGGAAGAGTCTGCTAGTGAGACTCCAGGGTCATCCTCAGGTGCTACGAGGTCCTTAGCAACGAGGAGGGTCGAGAGCAGGCGATGATTCCACAGCCGGTGGCTGTGAAATCAGCGGCTAGATGAGGAGGAGAGACTGGAGTGGACGAACTGATCGCTAAGAGATGTAGGAGGGAGCGATCCCTTGCACACGACACCACTGAGGTGCTTAAATAGCAGCTCAGTGATTGGAATCACCGCAAGGGTGAGGTTAATCAAAATTAAGCCAGCGGTGAGGATGAGATGGGTAGAGCGTGCGGCGAGTCAAGAGAGAGATCTGACCGTCAAATGAGATCTGGGAAGAGAGGTGAATGCACGCACCGAATCGCGTGAAGGTTCCATTTGATTCCAGCCGCAGATCGAGATCGAAAGTGCGATGGACGGTCGAGAATGGCTGTGTTCTTCGCATGCTACAGTGCGCGTGAAGAACACAGGCTTCTCTCTGAAATGAGGGAAAACTTGCAGGAAGACCCATGAACAAAGGGGTAGAAGAATAGCGTGCAGGTCCAAAAGTGAAAAGAACTATAACTGGAAGGGCCTTGCAGTGATACAGAAGGGTCCCTGCGACTTGCAAAAAGGTCCAAGAAGGAGTTTTGAAGGGTAGAAATGTAATGCATGAAGGACCTAATTGTAATCTATTTATTTCTATGCCTAAATGATGTCCAATTGCTTTCAAATTTTTACATGTGCTTAATTGAACATTTAAGACATTGATTTTACTTTTGATTTGTCTTTTCAAACTTGTTTATGTGTTCAATTGATGCATGGATCATCATTTGTTCTTTAGTTTTCAGAATATCTCATTTTTGTGACCTAATTAGGAGTTTTAACACACATTAAAAGTTTTAGGTCTTTTCTTTAATTCCCACACTTAACCCTTTCTATATGTTAATTTGATATTGTTTTGCTTAGTGTCTAGCTTAATTTCAGCCTTTTAGCCATGATGAGTAGCCACTCATCAGCGACTCCCCTATAGTTTTTATTATTTCGTCGTAGTATAGTATAGAGAAGTGGTTACCAGTTTAATATAATTTGTTACTTGGAAAAAGAGTTCCCGAAGTCGAACTCAAGGAGCAAGTTGTATTCTAGGAGTACAATGTTTCTTTGTTACAAAAATAAAAGAGAGAGAGGGAGAAATAAATCTTAGTCTTGTGGCTTCTCTTATCTCTCTTAGCTCATCTTCTTCTTTTCTTGGATCTTTTTCCTTGATCTTCTGCCTTCAGTCTTCTTATTTCTTCTCTTCTTCAGAGCTTCTCGTCTTCTTCTCTTCTTTCAGCTCTATCTTTCTTCAGCTTCTTTTTTCTTCTTTCTGCCTCAGCTGCAAAGCTTTTCTTCTTGCGGTCCCCTGCCTTGCTCAGCTGCACGGCTTCTTCGTTCTCCTTCTTTCTCTGCAGTCCTTCTTCTGTAGAGCGTCGTCTAATTTTCCAATCAGACGACTTAAATCACCGCTGCTACAGTGCTCCACCTTCTTCTTCCTTCGGCCTTCTCCATCTTGCTATCTATTCTTCTTCTGCTTCTTCTTCTTCTCTACACTGCACCCTGTTCTCTTCTTCTTCTCTGCCTCAGCCTGCACAGAGCAAAACCTACCCCTTTCCCTCTACCCGCACGTCTCTCTCTATCTCAAGACTTCGCTCGTAGGATAGTTCTCCCAGAGCCACCGGGTAATCGGGTCAGGCTTCGCACCCGGGACCAGGCGCACCTGCAGGTGGGTGATGCGCGAGGAGTGCTCGCAGACCGGGCGGGTGAATGGGCGCGGGACCTCACCCCGGTGCGTTCAGAGGCGATAAGGTAATTTCACAAAAACAATTTAAAGGGGTGCGCGGCTTCAGGATCTTCCGAGGTGGGACTAAATGTCCCACCCCAATTCGGCTCTTGCAGCTGAGAAAGCTACAGGCATTCGCGGCTGTTGCTAGGTCTTCTCTTCAGCTGAAGGCCTGGGCAGCTGCGTGGTCGCAATCCGCGTGTCCTGGAGCGCAGGCCTGGGCGGAAGCGCAGCTGCAGCTGCAGGTTGAAGCAGCTTCACCTGTTCGGCAATGGCAGCGAAGGACGGGTAACCTGTTCACTAAGATACGGCCTCTCGGCCTAGCCAGAAGGTGCAGGGAGCTTCGCCGGAGTGCGACGAAGCTCGTGCGGGTGGTGGCGAGGCGTGGTGTGGCGTGTAGGGGCTGCCCTAGGTCGGACTGTGGCCGGGGGAATGGGTTTGTTCGGGGGAGTGATGTGGAGGTGAGGAGTGGCAGTAAAAGGGTCGAAATGGTTCAGTGGGACAAGGCGGAGGTTTTGGGTTGGTCGGTGAGTCGTGTGGAGTGGCGGAATGATGGGAGCGACTCGTCGGAGGTGGGTCGGAGGCGTGGAAGATGATGGTGGTCGGGTCGGTCGAGGGTTTGATTGAGAAAATTAAAATAGGGAAAAGAAAGAGGGGAGGAAGAGAAGTAACTGTTACCTACTTGCAGGGACGAAGGGGGAGGAGCAGGGCGGCAGTCGTGTCGACTGTCGCCGGAGAAGAAGGTACCTAGTGGGGGCGGACGGCGGCGACGACGAGGCTGAAGCAGCGCGTGCGAGTATTGCACGACGTGGAGGAGAATCAGGAAGAAGTCTCTGCCATTGGTTTTGTGGCAGAGCGAAGAAGAAAGGAAAGGGAGCTCGCCGGAGCTCGCTGGGTGTCTGCCGAAGTGGGAAGAGAAGAAAGTTGTGGGTGGTTCTCCATCAGAATCGAGCTACTGAATGCGGCAGACGGTGGCGGCTTTTATAGAGGCGAAATCAGAGAGGAGGGCGGAGGGAGACGACGTGCCTCCCTCACCGGAGGATGGCCGGATCGCGACCCATACCTTCCACGCGTTCGCACGGAAGGTGTGGGCGATGGCAGAGATCGTGGAGGTGTCCCTGCGACAGCAGACGTCGCAGGGAACACCCCGTTGTCTTGGCAGGGGGTCGCCCTCACCCTGCGCGGCGCCATGCCTCGCCGGAGCATGGCACTGCTCAGGGTTTTGCAGGGAGGACCCAAATGCAAAAAATGATGAAGAATTAGGGGCCAAAATGTGAGGGTTTCAAAAGTTGAGGGTCAAAAAGTAATGGATGAGGACCAAAATGCAAAGTCGGTCAAGAAGGTCTCTTCTTAGGCTCAAGTTTTTATGCATGACTAAATGGGACCTAAGGATTCTAATGGTGAATTTTATTTCTAGGTCAGACCTTGTTTGACAGGCCAATTTACGTAAAAATCCAAACTAAATCATTAATTGGGCATGGTTTTCAATGTAGGTCAAAATGGGTTCCTAAGGCCAAATTGAAGGTTCTAAACCCTAGAGATTATTTTTATATGAATTTTAGAGGGTTTAGTAGATTTTTTCTTTGCCTCGAACCTCGTGAATTGAAGTGGGTTTGTTTTAGGGTTACAGATTGTCATTTAATTCCTTGGAGTTGTTGTAGCCCTTATCAGATCAGATCATCCCACTTTCCCTCTTATTAGGTTAGTTTGACCTATGTTTGGACCCTAAGTTACCCTGTTTGCAGATTGTGCTGGTAAAATTGCATTTTTACCCCATATGACTTATTTTCTTCGTAGACTCAGAATTCTCTGAGTTGAGCCTTTCCTTGAGTTATGTAGGAGCTTTTATCCTCTGTATTAGGTCAAAATGAGCTAGTTATGGCTCATGATGAGGTTCTCATCACTCTACGCGAGGAGTATCTGCTGACCTCCTGCCCTAGACGAGCAGTCCCTCCTGATGGGGCCCGGCTGGCCACACTGGTAATAGAGGGGAACCCGACTCCCACCCTCAGTGGGTCCCTGCTGTCGACTGGGCAGGGGTCCGGTGCTGGCGACTGGCCCCTGTCGAGGGCCCCCAAAGGCCACTGATGGCCCTGTAAAACGTGACGGCTCTCCTGCGGATGCCACGTGTCTCCTTTGAGTTCTCCTAACACGCCTAGTGTGACGGCGGAAATCTCGTTCCACCACCAACTCCCCTGTCGTACGCTCGGAAGGGGGAGGAAGGGGTGGCGAGATAGGTGGAAGCTGAAATTCTTCTCGAACCACCTCTCGAAACAATTGGACGAGGTTCGGAGACGGTATGCTCAGGAGAAGAGGAGGGGTAGTATGTACTCCAAGCCCGACACATTTGTCCCTCGGGCCCCAACCTCGGCCGCGCCCGCAGCCTACCCTCCTAGTTCCACGACGAGGCATCTCCTACAATGGAGACACGAAACAAAAGGAAACGCGTCAATACGGAACGATACCTAACGAAAACGTCTAAGAGTTCATGTCAAAAGATATGTTGTGGTGGCTACTCTAGTTATAGACATGTGAATTGGTTATTTTGCAGTCAGTTGATTCACTTCTCGGGACAACCTTGCTCTGATACCATCTTGTAACGACCCGATTCCTGAGTCCCTACGAGACACGAGAACCGGACCGACTCGACTAATCCCAAGACCTAGTCGTCCAACGAGGAAGTAACCAAAAGAGCAGCAAAATAAACCACATTCAGCATGAATATAACTAACAGTAAGGAAATACGGCAGTAAAGAAAGAAGCCACTACAGTATATACCACCACAACAGTAGAACAACATTCATAACATAATATGAACTGCGGGTAAAGAAAAGTACAGCGGAAACAAGAACTACTCACTACAGTGGAACCAAAAAAAAAATGGTACAAGAGAACAGTGGTAACTCTACTGGACCCTACTCGGCCCAGCGTCCTCTGCAGCCGCTGACCCTGGCTGCTCAACACCTGGTCCTGAAAAGTAACGAGTGTAACACGTCAGCAAAACGCTGAGTAGAGTGGCAGCTAAACTAAAGAAACAGTAAAGTGTACAGTAGCTGTTTTAATTTTCTTTCTTCCTTTATTTACGTCTTTCTATTGTCTCAAAATTTATCTATTTCTCAGATCCTTCACTTGATCTCGAATGTTCCTCGTGGGAACAATCTTGATTGCAGCCTTTTCCGAATAGTAGAAGTAGCACGTGGTGCTCTCCTGGCCGGGAGAGTCCCCCGTGGTGATCCAAATCTCAGTCAACCACCCCAAGGTCACGGACAGGCGTAACGGTGACTACGGCACGCGCGATAAACGTACAGGTAGCTAACCCGCACTGGCACGCGGTCAGTCGTTTCCGTTAACGGGTGCGCCCAAAGCACAGCACGGAACCAGTACAGGGCAGAGCCCTCTCAGTAACAGGGGTCCAACCCCTCCACAATAACCAAACAGGGGCCTTGCCCCTCCACAGTCCGCGCACCCTCGCCTGACTACCCTGGTTTGCCCAGTGGGCCTAACAAGTCGGTGTAGGAGGCTAGCAGAACCCCGGGGCCCGTGGGGTAGCTAGTACCTCCCTACACTAGTATCTCTCCTCGGTACTACGTACACGAGGGCCAGCAAGTCGGTACAAAGTGGCCAGTCCTAACCCCGGGTCCCTGGGGCGGTTGGCTCCGCTCTGCACTAAACAGGGGGACAGTCGCTCTCCTTGGTACTCCGTACTCAAGGGCCAGCTCACTTCCCCAATTCTATTCCATTCACCTTCCAAGAGTTCTACTCCTAATTCCTCGTAGGGTTCCATCTCTTTTAACTCAGTGCATTCAGGTTTCACCTTTCCAGTTTCACGTTCATACAATCCATGTTCTCAATCACGTTTATTTATTCATAGCAGGCAGCTGTTAATTCAATTCACAGGCAGCTATTATTTCCTTTCCACATTTTCCAAGACTGCAGTATTCATACATTCCACTGGTTTTCCCATCCTAGGATTCATGCCATATCCTAGGATCTATCATACAATCTAGCTTTCCAGCCCTAGGATTCATGCAACACCCTAGGATCTACCATTCAATCTATTTCTCATTCCTAGGATTCATGCAATGTCCTAGGTTCTATTTATGGTTCCATAATTTAACAGATTATACTAGTAAACTTAAAAGCCACTCTACCGGTTACAACAGGAGTACTGGGGGCGTGGTCGGGAATCCCACGTGCCTCCGCAAACCCCGAGACTGCAACGGAATGGGGTCCTATCACAAGGATCAATCACAAGGAGTTTCTCAAAATAGTATATAGCTACTATATATGGGTAGAGGATTTAATTCCGAAAAGAACGCAACTCGAAACACGGAAAACGGAACCCAAACGGGCCCTAAACGGGTCGAAAACGACGAAACAGTGCAAAATCAGACGTCTGGAACTTATTCCAGATGTCTTAAAAAGTGGATCAGGGGTTACCTTGCTCTGGGTGGTCTCTCTGATGTCCAGAAGCCTGTGGGGGCGTCTGGCTTAGTTCCCAGACGTCCTATGGTCACCCCGGACGTCTGGAAGTCGCTCCAGTCGTCTGGCACTGCAGCCAGACGTCTGATTCGTGTTGGGTGGCGAATCAGAACCTGCGCGTACCCATTTCCTCTCTCTCTTAGTACGGTCAGTCGAAGAAAAGGAAGGAAGACGGAAATAACTCACCTTTCAGACGTCTGTACAGTCCTCCAGACGTCATCCCCGTCGTCTGGCTGGAAGCCCAGATGTCTGATTCTGGAAAAATTTTTAGAATCAGAGCGCATCTCGCCCTTCGCCCACAACGCACGGCCGCGTCGCGCCTCGTCCACCTGCTGCTCGAGCTGCAGCAGGCCTCCCGCGTCACCCCACGTCTGTTGCTTCCCCCGTCGGCCGACCCTAGCAGCCCCGGCGAGCTCGCCCTCACGGCCGAGCGCCTCTTCCCACGCGTAGCACCTCCTCCCACGCTCACCACGGCTGTCGCTGCCGCCGCTCACTTGCACTCGCTCTCGCGCACCGGCTGGAAGGAGAAGAGGAAAGGGGGCGGAGGTGACGGGAGTGAGGGGGAGGGCGTGGCCTTTTAAGGCCACGCGAGGAGGAGAGAGAGAGCGGGACAGAGGGCACAGGAGGGAGAGGGAAAAAGAGAGAGAGAGAGACGAGCGCGCAGACGAAACACGCGTGCCGAAAATAACCGAATCCCAGACGTCTGGAAGGGGTTCCAGACGTCTGGGATACCTCCCAGACATCTTAAAAACGTCTGAAGCCACGCGTTCGTAACAGCGTGTAAGGCACAAGGACCTCACGAAGCCCAGGGACTCTAAGTCCTAAGAGGAGATGAGGTCTCAAGAGCAAAACCCTCCCCTCTCTCACAAATCTTCTTTCTCTCAAACCCAGGCTTAGAATCAGACTAGACCCGACAAGCGGGTAACCGGATCCACACCCAGACTCGTGTGGCGTGTGCACAAGCGAGGGCATGGACAAGCATGTGAGGCATGGCGTGTGAAGGGTGTAGGGTGGGGACTTGACCCCAATGTTCGAAGGTGAACAAGCAGAGTCACTTTTCCCTCTTATGCACTCCTGGAGCTCCTATCTTCTACGATGTGGGACTAATCCCATATGGTTTCTTCACACATAGTAGCAGGCAGTGAGACCTCGAATTGGAGGTGAAGGCCTGGCTGTAGGTTCCAATTGACTGCCTCGGAAGAGTCCTGGAGTTCATCCATGCGTCCTGGGGGTGGAGTCGTGAGTGATTGTGGTCGGAGAGCTGCACCCAAGGTTGGAGAAGTCGAGGGCAGCGACGGAGGTTCGGCTATCATCTAAAAAGAAGATGGCCTCTCGGCTGTGACAGAGATGCTCAGGGGGTTCGCCTGAGTGTGGCGAACGTGATGGTGGTGGTTTCGTGCAGTGAGGAGGTGTGTGCGTGCGTGGCAAAGTCGGTGAAGGTGAGTGAAGGTGGTGGAGTTCGGTGAGAGTCTAGAGTGCCCAATAGCCCTAATAGTGTTAGAGCTTTTGGGTGTGGGCATACAGAGGAGCTTCTGGATGTTGTGGCGAAGTGATTGGTGTAGTGGAGTGAGCGTAGGCCTTCTCCGGAGCTTGGCCTAAGCAGAGGGAGATGATGGTGGCGGCGATCGTGTTGGTGGTTAAATCTAAGAGCTAAGTGGTTGGAGAGGATCAGTGGAGTAAGGGGAAGAGATAGAGGGACTTAGGGAGAGAGATGGTAAGAGGAGGACTCCAGTTGTGATAGATCAGAGCCATGGAAGATGATGTTGATGATAATATGATAGCGATGAAGGAGAGGGAGAGAGCGATCGTGCATTGGTGGGTGACAATCGCGATGAAGAGGGGAAGGTAGTGGGTTGGCCAATTTGACCATTGGATGGATCAATGAAGAGGATGGAGGAGCTTGTTGAAGAAGATGAGGGTATTCCGACATGAAACTTCACTAAGAGGCTTGGAGTCGTGAGAGGGGTCTATTTAAAGACCTTAGAGAGGCGTCCAATCTTGGAAACAAGCTTCGCAAGCTCAAAAACTTTGGGATGAAAAGATCCTTAAATTTTCGAGCATTCGCATGAGAAATCTAGGGCGAATTAAGGTCCAATTCTTGGTCCAGATGGTAGAGGATCTCATGAGGAATCCCCCTTTTAAGTTTGGAAGGGTTTGGTTGAGAATCGAGCGAGAAATCCTTGCTCGAATCTCAATGAAGCTGCTGCGTTTGCACCAATGGGTGAAGGGACCATTTTGAAAAAAATGATGACAAAGTTAGGGATCTGATTGCAAATATTTGAAAAGTTAGGGGCTTAATTGAGAGAAACAAAGTTTAAATAGACTAAAATGCAAACTAGGTCAAGATGGACACTGATTGGGCTCAAATTTTGGTACAAACCTAATTTGGACTCAAGGAATCTGATGGTAAAGTTGAATTTTATTTTTTACCAAGTTTGATTGGAAAATTTACGTAAAAACCCACAGAATTCCATCTGAGACTCTATTTAAGGTCAAAATAGGTTCCAAAGGTCAAATCAAGAATACCAAACCTCATGGAATATGTTTTTATGAATTTTAGAAGGTTTAGATAAATTTTATCCTGACCAAAACCTCTGTAATTTAAGCAGGTCTGAAATTAGGATTTTGGGTGCTGTATTGGTTCTCGAAATATGCAAAACACCGTTTCTGTTTGCATGGAATCATTTATTAGTCTTTAATGCTCAATTGACCTTCATTTAACCCCTAAAAAATCCCTTGGTTATTCTATGTTCATGATATGCTATTAAAATTACAGAATTAACCCTAGTTTTCTATTGTCTTTTCAAAACAGCCTAAAGTGGAGTTATAACACTCAGATGATTATGTAGGAGCATTTATCTTTCAAACCTGACTAAAAGTGGCCTGTTAGGGCCTATGATGGTGTTACCATCATAACCCCATGCCTAGCTTTTGCTAGTCCCTTAGCAAAAATCTTATGGATCAAACTAGGTCTCTAGGTTGGATGTAACCATTAAGGTGCCTTACTAAGCTGCATCTCTAGAAATCAGATCAGAATATCAACAATAGTCCTAGAGGTGCTCAAGTATCAGCTAAGATCCAGACCTGATTAGCTTCAGCCTGAGCTTGCCGCGAAGGTTTCTAAGTCCCGCAAAAACTACCCAGAGGTTCATTGACCCCAACGGTTAAAGCACTTGTGCATGGATGTAACATGTCTAGGTTCAGCTTGCTAGTGCATTTTTATAAGAGAGAGATAGAGAAGGATTTTTCATTTGGAGAGTTTTCTCTCTTATCTTTTTATTTTTCCCTAAATCCAGCCTTGAATTGGCCCTAAACATGGTCTGTATCGGATTCCTTGTCCCCACCATCAATCCTCGAAGAGTCCTTGGCTTTCGCTACTTCAGGATAGCACCACCCATTGCAACCCCCAAAACCCTGGCTTTTGATACTTCGAGATAGTACTGCCCATGGTATTCTATAGCTAAATTCAGGCCCTAGCAATTGACATTTCGGGATAATCATGCCTATGGTACCTGAACTAGCACAAGGTGCTTACATGCCCTCGGTAGGATATTTAGATATCCTAGGAGACAAGCACTGAGGAGACGATATGTTATTATGCATCTTCGAGGGAAATTTCCCACCTCTCTGCACCAGGAACTCGTCCAATCAACTTGTGTTGTCGAGCCTTTCCTAAGCTAGATCTTTGAGATGACTTTTCATAACAGAACACTTCTGGCAGGTTTTTCTTTATTAAGCGCACTGAACCAGACTTGCATGATTTTGGATGCTTAGGTTACCAAGTCCCACCAACCAAAGGGCAAGCAAAAGGGTCGAATAATCCCTAAGCCTTGACCTATTACATCAGCCTCACACTTTCCTCAACCTCTTGAGGATTAATTCAGATCTTAATAAATACGTGAGTGTTTAAACCCTAAAATAAATCCAAGAGGCCTAAGGTCGGTACTTGTCACTAATCTCCTAAGTTTTAGCTTTCCAGGTCTTAATTCATCATCCGATCCAACCTAGAAGTTAGGTCAGTTGCATACTCAATTTTTAAGGGACTAATTCATTTTTATCTCTTTTTGTTTGCTCCTTTTTTTTTCTTTTCTTTTCTTCTCCTCTTTTCCTTCAATTCAATTCAAGTTGGCTTCTCCTTTCCTCTTTTTTTTTTTTGATATGAAACCCTTCCATGCATTGTTTTTCATAGTGTTTTGCACTTTAATACCCCCTATGCCTAAGATTTTCAATGCCCTCATTGTAAATTAGGTAGGTTCAAGTTCAATTCAAATTGTACATTAGAATAGGTGGCCAGTGAACGAGTCAAAATGACTGTTGTAGATGATTTTTAGCTCTGATTCAAGTATCAAAGGAGGAGTCAATTGTTCTAATGGATGAACCCTAAAGTGCAATATGAATTTAGTAAAGAGATATGTCAGAAAGGTTTTGGGTTTTTCAAAGACGACGAGTTGCCTCCCGTTAAGCGCTAAGTTTAACGCCATCAATTGGGTGCAATGAAGCTCAGGGAGAATGGAGATTAAAAAATACTACAGCCAAGTTTATGTCGGTGAGTTCGAAGAACGGTTTGAGTCTCTGACCGTTCACGGCAAAAGGTTCTGATTCATGGCTGAGTTCTTTGATTTTGACAGCTCCATTTCTAAATACTTATCTCACAAGGAATGGTCCAATCCATTTTGATCTGAGTTTCCCTGGGACGGTGATATGGTGGTGATACAGCGGCGATGAAGGAGAGGGAGAGAGCGGTCGTGCATTGGCAAGCGATGATCACAATGAAGAGGGGAAGGTAGTGGCCCGACCAATTTGACTATTGGCCGGCTCGATGAAGTGGACGGAGGAGCTTGCTGGAGATGAAGGTGCGGATGCCTGGAAGGGGAGAAGATAAGGGTATTCCAGCGTGAAACTTCGCTAAGAGGCTCCAAATCGTGAGAGGGGTCTATTTAAAGACCTTAGAGAGGCGTCCAAGCTTGGAAACAAGCTTTGCAAGCTCGAGAACTTAGGGATGAAAATATCCTTAAATTTTTTAGCATTTACATGAGAAATCTAGGGTCAATCAGGGTCCAATTCTTGGTCCAGATGGTAGAGGATCTCATGAGGAATCTTCCTTTCAAATTTGGAAGAGTTTGATTGAGAATCGAGTGAGAAATCCTCACTTGAATCTCAACGGAGCTAATGCGTTCGCACCAATGGTGGTAGGGACCATTTTGCAAGAAATGATGACAAAGTTAGGGACCTGATTACAAATATTTGAAAAGTTAGGGGCTTAATTGAGAGAAATAAAGTTTAAATGGACTATAATGCAAACTAAGTCAAGATCAACTTTTATTGGGCTCAAATTTTGGTACAAATCTAATTTGGATCCAAGGAATCTTAAAGAGAAGTTGGATTTCAGTTTTGACCAAGTTTTTTTGGGCAATTTACGCAAAAACGTAAATTAGGGCAGAATTCCGTTTGAGACTCTATTTGAGGTCAAATCATGGATACTAAACCTCATGAAATATTTTTCTATGAATTTTAGAAGGTTTAGATGAATTCTATTATGACCAGAACCTCTGTAATTTAAGCAGGTTTGAAATTAGGATTCTAGGTGTTGTATTGGTTCTTGAAATGAGCGAAACCCTATTTCTATCTGCATGGGCCCACTTATTAGTCTTTAATGCTCAATTAACCTTCATTTCATCCCTAACAAATCCCTTGGTTATTCTATATTCATGATATGCTGTTAAAATTACAGAATTAACTATAGTTTCCTATTCTCTTCTTAAAATAGCCTGAAGTGGAGTTATAACCCTCAGATGGTTATGTAGGAGCATTTATCTTTCAAACCTGCCTAAAAGTGGCCAATTAGGGCCTATGATGGTGTTCCCATCAAGGCCTCATTAGAGTTGATCTTCTTAGGGATTTCTAATCTAATTGATCGATCCAATCTGAACTTGAATTTGATTCTACATCTTGATCCACCACCTAATTTGAAAATGCAACCTTACAATTTAGGTAGAATTTGTAGGAAACTTGAATCCCAAATGAGCATAAAAGAAAAGATGATCGAGGCTGCTCTTAGACATCATGATGAGTATTACAAAACCTTTGATCTATCTAGGCACATTCATGTTAATGTTTCAAAAACAACAACCCCCATTATGAAACCACATTGAAATGATTTTGACCCAAATGACACATGGTTCAACCCGGGATGATCTCTTATTAGAAAATATTGAATTGAGGAAATTACATAGCAATGAGTATCTACAATGTTGGTCAAATCCCCTACTTTTAGAGAAACACCAAGATCTGATGGAGCAACATGGAAAATTACTGAATAGGGTGTATGAAGCCATTGATAAAAAATACCCAGATATCCCCTCAGAAACTGATGAGACACCGTGGAACAACATTGAGGATCAATATGATTTCCTAGAACTCGGGTTTGAGAATAAAGGTTGTTGTGGATCCCCAACTCAAATGGAATCAGATTCAAACTTCATACAGATTGACATGCCTGATCTTGATAAGGGTTGAAAGGATCCAATTGCAGGTGTTCCCGATTCTGAACTAGCTTTAGGAAACCACGAAGCTGTCCATCATGCATTTCTCAAACACCTATAGTAGGTTTGAGCCAGAACCTCTTGAGGATCCAATAGAACCTATTCCAGATTCTAGTGACCCAATTCCTACCTTTAACCTGAAATCTATATTTGAGCCTATTCGGGATGATCATGAGGCCCAATGTGGTGAGAATCAGATTTTAGATTTGGATTATGATTCTGGGCCCATATTTGATGATTACACCTCTCCAAACTCCTCAGAATTATAGATTGATTTTTTGAAAGTCAAATCGATTTATGATACAGAAACAAAGTTGGAAGAGTTGGATTTTGATTTGGGTCTATCCTAGGAGCCAAAAACCTGAGCCTATGCCTAATAAGGGCAACTCTTTGAGCTCAGAATTCGAGATTAGGTTAGATCCAAGTCAGGTTGTTGATTCTATGCATCATGATTCATTCTATGGTGGAAATTTCGATCTGGAATTAGGTTCAGAAACTAATCTTCACAAATTCTCTGATGATTTCAAATCCTACTCTGATTTCAGAGAACCTTTGTTTCCCGATGATTACGAGCCAGTTTACGACCTTAGCATCCATGATCCATTCTTTGATTCTGATGCTGAGACCAATGATTTGGACCTCAAAGAAGCCACACCTTATGATACACATACAAAGCCTTCCAAAATCCAATCCCAACTTCAACCCGCCACTGGAATCAACTTCTACTTCGATTCACCTCTCTCTGATCCGGTTGAATATGATTCTCCTCCATCTTTTGATTAGGTATCGAACATTGATTAGATTGTTAATCACTTCCTATCTTTTTCTGATCTCACCTGTAGGGTTCCTACATACTCTACAAATCCATTTTCTTTTGATGATCCCTACTCTGATTAGGCTGAGCCAATTCAGCTAAACCCTATATTTTCATTTCCATATCTTTTTGAGCCTTAAAGTATATGGTGGGCTCCATACCTATTGATTCACATTCATCAACCCACCAGACTGATTGGGTTTGGTTTTCATCATCAGCCTGTTGATCTAAACAAGCACCTGGTTGGACCAACCAGGCTACTTATCAAGGTGCTTGTTCTACAAAACTCTTCTGATTTGACCACCTGATGGGCCGAAAATTCATCAGGAAAAGGTTTGAGTTTCGAAACCTATTGTTGTAGGTCGATTCGCAAGAAAATCCATCGATCAGATAATATTTATAACCAAAACTTGAAAGGTGAGTCCCAGGTCAAACACGGGGAGGTGAACGTTTGGTTTGAAAAATTTACGTTTTTCCTTTTATTTGTTTTTGTCATTTTTATCTTTTATAATTTTTTTGGTGTTTTTATCAAGCAAGAGATAAGATCAACGAAAACATAATCTACTTGCAAAATATAAGAGAGAGAGAGAGACAATCATATATTTCTCATCAAATGTTTATTACACTATAAAAGCAGGTAAACTATACTACAAAAGTGAAAAGATAGAGATAGGTGAGAAGAATCCCCCTCGACGGTCGCTTGGAGGGTGGCTCGCTCTGACGGTGCCTCGAAGAAGGTGGTGAGGAGCGGGACAAGGGAGAATGATGGCGGAGGAAGGAGGATGGGGCAGGAGGTCGTTGCGGTGAGGATCTTCTTCTCGAAGGAGGTGAGAGGACGGTCGTGGGATGCTCCACAAATGGGGATAAGAGGCAGGAAAATATTTGATTCTACTCTAGAGGGGCATCCCAAGCTTAGGACAAGCTCTCTCTAGAGCCTTGAAGGTGGTGACGAGGAGAAAGGAAGAGATGGTGAAGAATGGAGGAGGTAGGTCCTTTTATAGTGGAAGGAAGAGGAAGAAATTTGTGTAGAAGGCTATAGCGACATTAAATGCATTGCTAAAGATCCACGTCAACCAATGCCCCAAACATTGCTAAAGTCTGCTGGCATCTGTTGGAGCGCCTCCACGCCATTCGATCATGATCTAAAGGCTCAGGTACACCCACTGATCGCGCCTTTTGAAGGCACATTGGATGGTGCGTGATGAGAGCCTCATCATGAACCATAACTAGCTCATTTTTGACCTGAGAAAGTAAACAAAAGCTCCTACAGAACCTAAAGGAAGACCTAAGTCAAGGGTTTACTATTCTGAAAAGGAAACATGAACTAAAGGGTAAAATTGTAATTTTACCATTGCAGTGCATCAACGAGATTTCTCAAGGGTTAAACATAGGTCAATTGGACTTCATAAGAGGAAAAGTGGGATGGTTCAGTCAGAAAATGATTATTGTGAGATTTAAAAATTAAATGACATTCTGTAATCCTAAAACAAACCTGCTTAATGCAACAAGGTTCCAATCTAGATAAAAATAAACTAAATCCTCTAAAATTCATTGAAAAATATCCCCTAGGGTTTAGAACCTTCAATTTGGCCTTTGGAACCTATTTTGACCTAGATTGGGGTCCTAGCTCAGTGCTTACCCTAATTTGGGTTTTTGTGCAAAATGTCCAGTCAAACGTGGTCAAACCTAAAATCAAACTTCAACATTAGATTTCTTAGGTCTAAATTAGGTTTGTACCAAGATTTGGCCTAAGGCAAGGTCATCTTGACCTATTTTGCAAAATGGTTCACCCAATTACATTCTGGCCCCTAACTTCTGAAAAACCCTTGCGTAGAGCCCCCTAGCTTCCTCGCCACCCTTGCATTCAGGTCCCTCTACCATTATAGCAGAGGAATCCCACTCCGACGAGGATTCGAGGCCGATATCTTCTCGAATCCTCAGAGATCTCCTCCCAGATTTGGAAGAGAGATCCTTTGAGGATTTCTCCACCGTTTGAACGAAATCTCCAGATCAAATTTACACCCAATCTATTTTGCGAACGCTCAGGAGATTTGGGTGTCCTAAGCACCTTCCTTCTCCAGCAAGGATTTTGCGCTAGAAGCTTGCCCTCCAAGCACAAGAAGCTAGGCCAACGGCTATAAAAGGAGCTCCGATCCTTTGCACATCTCCCAAGCTTGATTTGGCCGCCGATACCCTCTTAATTTCTTCCCTCATCTCTGGTCAAAACACCCGCAAGCTCCAGAGACCTCCCCTCCCTCCTCTCGTCGCCCTACCACCATACTAGTGGCAAGGTTCGCTTTGCCTCATTCCTCCATGTTGCGCCGCACCAGCGCACACCTCTCTGACCTCCTCGTCGTCGTCGTTATCTCCACCTCAGGGTCGTCTTCTCCGACAACAGCACATACGCGCCGTTCGTCTCCTCTGCCTCACCTTCGCTGTGATATGGGGAAGGTTTTCCTGTTGTTTGACAGGGCTGTGAGGCCGTATTCATGTTGACAGGTCTGACCTGAGGTGAAGAAGTGAAGCTTGCTCACAAGCTTGCATCAGGTGGCCCCGCTCCAGGAGACCAAGTCCCAGGTGTGTGGCTTTCCTCCGTGAACAGCATCAGCCATCTATCGAGGGCCAAAGCACTCCGCAGCTACAACAATTAGTAGACATCCCCTGCGGAAGCACGTGAAGAAGCAGGTGGGACTTTTAGTCCCACCTCAATAAGTTTCGAGCTGCCTGTGTGATATAAGTTGTTTTTGTGCTTTTAGCTAATTGCCTCTAGTACACAAGGGTGAGGTCCCTCGCCCTCACTCATGCCTCATCCGCGACCTGCCCCCGCGGACCTGGCACCCGACTCGATTACCTAAACCTAGCACTCCTCATGCATAACACCCACGCCGGTGCGCCTAGACCTGGGTGCACACCCGACCCGATTACCCAGCTTTGGGAGAGTGTACTGAAGAGAGAAATAGAGAGAGAGAGAGACGCAAGAAGGGTAGGTGGTAGGTTTTTCTGCGTAGTGTTGTGTAGGAAAGAAGTAGGAGCTAAGGAAGGAAGAGGCACAGCAAGAAAAGGAAAGGAAGAAGGTAGCGGCTGAAGGGCTTAGCAAGGAAGAAGGTAGCCACAGCAAGGAAGGAAAAAGGGGAAGAAGAAAAGAGACGCACTGTAGCAGAGGAGCAGTAGAGCAAGGGAAGAAAAAGAAGAAGGTAGCTGCAGAAGAAAAGAAGAAAGAAGACCTAGCCGCAGGAAGACAAAGAAGAGAAAGAAGAGAGAAAGCAAGGGCAGAAGAAAGAGAGAAGCAGGAGCGGCCAAGTAGAAGAAGAAGACAAGGAAAGACAAAGAAGAGCAGAAGAAGAAGCCAAAGAAAAAGGCAGAAGAAGCACAGCCGCAGAGCAAAGAGAAAGAGAAATAAGAGAGAAGATAAGACACAGAAGGCCAAAATCACAAACCAAAGCACTGTAGCAAGATTTTTTAACACGTCTGATAAAATATCAAATGTCCAATTCTTTTGAGCCTTATTTCTACATAACATTAATATTCAATTTTGGTTGAATTAGTTATTGTTTTTTATTAAGAGTTGTGATCTTAAGTTTTGAAATACCCAATTGCTCCCTGTGTTCGACCTCGAATACTTTGATTCTCAAGTTATAAATTCTTATTTGTTTTTGTGGTGATCTCATCTATATTATAACGTGACATCTTTTAAAACACGATCTAACTTTGTAAACATTTTGGCGCCATTGCCGGGGAGCTTCTGATCACAACTTCTGATTCAATACTAACTTAATTTCTCTCTTTTGTTGTGTTTGTCTCAGGGAAAGCCGAGAAAAGAAAAGCAGTCACACAACAACTACACCAAGGAACAGGTAACTTTCATTAGCCCTCTCTCTTAATCCCCTCAAAGTCTGAAAAGAAAAAAAAATAAAGGAAAATCAATCTAGGGCTATCTGCTTCCATATTTAGTAATTCATCAAAGTTGCCTGATTTTCATTTCAACACATTTTGAATTGCACATCCAATTAAGGTAACTAGGGCTAAAACCTTCTTGATTGAGCCCTAGATACCAATTTTTAAGGCAACTAAATTGGACCAACTAGAGCCAACCTAAGGATTGCAAAGCTAGGATTTTTAGAAACACATCTTCTCTTAAGCAAAGAAGCAAAAATTTCAAAAAGAGGTGTGCCTAAGCCTTCTTTGAAAAGATCTATACAAGAGAAACCCTCAGCAAATCAGGCTCTTAATCCATTTGAACCCTAAAAGAAAAAACCTAACAACTCTTAAAGAAACAAAGAGGTAAAGTTGATCCTTTAGGTCAACCAACCTTAAAATTAGGTCACTTATTGCATCAAAAGGCCTAAAGTTCAAATGGAACCCTAAGCACCTTGATCTTAATTGAAAAGGGTAGACTTAAGAGGTCAAGATCCCCATTCTGGTCTACCTGGAATCTCAGTGACAAGAGAGGTCGGGTGGAGGAAACCCTGTAACTCGTGGGGATGCTCTACCATGTAGGGGTCTTTGCGGGACTGTCCCTCTCTGGCTACCTAGGTACTTCTCAAGTGGAAGACCTTTTTGACTAAGGGGTATCATCCGCCCCGAACCTCTATAGTCACCCAACAATTTTTGGGTGTCTCGATTGGGTCTAGCACCGTCTAATCTCATCACATCCTTCAATGCATGTTTGGTAGGAGGTCCTTAAGACCATCCTTAAGACCTCCTTTAGAAATTCATTCTCGCTGAGGCCAAGCCTCGATGCCCTTATTTGTGCAGCAACCTCACCACATAGACCTTTTCTCTGATTTAGAACCAAGTTCTCCTTCTTCCATCATGGCACAACCCATTGAAGAAGAGAACAACCTTGAGCACCAACTTCAACGCCTAAATGATCTCTTCCAAAACTTTGTAAACCCACTGCAGTGTCCAATGATGCGAGATCACTAAAATCCCACTGCGGTGGCAATCGAGCCTCGAGTTCGAATCCTGGCTGGAGGTCCTGATTCTGAACTCAAGCCCAATATAATGCATGCCATACCAAAATTCCATGGGCTTAACTTCGAGGATCCATTCCAGCACATTAAATAGCTCAAGCATCTGGCCCAGACCTTCGGGTCAGATGCACAAAATCAAGATATTCTGCTCATAAAAATGTTTTCTTTCTCCCTCATGGACAAGGTTGCTCATTGGTATCAAACTCAGACTCGTCTAATCAACACATGGGAGGAACTTCAGTCTGAATTTTTGAAAAAGTTCTTTCCCATTGGTCGGATAAATGCCTTGCGCCACCAGATCACGCATTTCACTCAATAAACAGGAGAACCTCTTCATGAAGCATGGGACCGATTCTTAGATCTCATGCGAAAGTGCCCCCATCACAAAGTTCCTAAATGGGAACAAGTCCAGTCTTTTTACCAGGGACTCCGTGAAGACATTCGATTATTCGTCAATGCAATTTGCAGAGGAAACATCATGGGTCAACATGAGGACACGGTGTGGGAGATTCTCAAAAACATGTGCGAGAACTCCATCAATAATGACTCCATGGGCTTATTAGACCGGACGAATGCCCGCGCATCGACGAATCTTAGGGGAGCACATGAGACGCGGGATCTGTCCACATCCGTCGACTTGGAACTGATGGCCGGTCGGTTGGACAAGGTCTCTATCATAGAGAAGAAGGTGGACGAGCTGACTCGGCATCTGCAGCGAGCTACCTCTGCGTAGAACTCTTTTGCACGGCCACCTCTTGCAAGGGAACTGTGCAAAACATCTATCACCAATCTTCTTAGGGGATGGACCCGTATCCACCCCCGTATGACTCTCGGACCAGAGGGACCTCTGATCCACTCTATTCTAGTTGGGGGAACTCTGAACCCTCGTATTCTGACTTTCCCGAGGCTCCTTAGACCTACGAGGACTTCAATGCCATCCAGAATGATCCATTCTCCAATACCTACAACCCTGGATGGTGGAATCATCCTAACTTCCAGTGGACGGGAAATTCTCAGACTTAAAGACCACCTTATCAACCCCGTTCACAAGCTCCTTGTCCATATCAACTGCCTCAGCCTCAGCCCAATCCCACCTATCAATCTGGGCCAAACCAGGATCAAATGACTCTTATCCTTCAAGCACTGGCTAACATTGAAAAGACGAATGCGGCAATGCAAAAACAGCACAAGGACGAGATCATAGAGGTTCGCAATCAACTATCCCAGATGGCAAATTCCCGCCAACCTGGCACCCTCCCTTCGCAACCTCTGCCAAACCCAAATAACGTACCGACCCAGAGGCGTGTTATGAACCCAAATTCAGGCCATGCACATATGATTTATCACGCCCCTTTTGTTCCATCACCAGATGGGATGGAAGCCTCAACATCTTATGCTAGATTTCAGTAGTAGCCATCCCTCTTACCAAACCCAAACCAAAACCAAGCAGGATTGAACTCCGTAACAACTCAAAGTGGTAAAGCAACCCAAGACCCACATTATCCAAACCACTCTAAGCCTAGTAGTAGCCTAAGCCTTATGATAGTTATCCAGGATACCCCTGTCCCAGATCAAGAACCTGGACCTATTCTAGAGGAACCAACTAGGATTCCATTTCCTGAGGCCTTGACCAAAGGAAAAAGGATAACCAAACCCGTGGCTCCTGAGGAGGATCTGGTCAAGCTCTTTGAACAGGTCCAGATAAACATCCCCTTGATGGATGCAATCCACCACGTATCGGCTTATGTAAGATTCCTGAAAGACATGTGTACACCCAAGCGTAAGCCACGAACCAAAAGTGGGAATCCGATCGTCCTGTCAAAGCAAGCCGACTCTGTAATCTTGAGTAAACTCCCACCCAAGGCTAAAGACCCAGGAACTCCAATGATTTCATGTAAAATTGGTGAAACCCAATTTGATAGAGCCTTGCTAGACCTAGGTGCCTCCATAAATCTAATACCTACATTCCTCCTTGACCACCTTGAAAAGTCCGAACTTAAACCGACTGAGGTGGAGTTGTAGTTAGTCAATCGATCCATCAAGTCACCTAAAGGAATACTCGAGGATGTCATTGTTAGGGTGAGGGATTTCTACTTCCCGGTGGATTACATAGTTCTAGATATGGACGCATGAGAACCCAAGGGATACACCAATTATATTAAGGAGACCTTTTTTGGCCACTGCTAGGGCCAACATAAACTGTAAGGAGGGCCAAATAGAATTAAAATTTGGGAATCAAACTCTGAAGATTGACATCTTTAAGGCCCAACAAGGGATTAATTGTGAGGTTATAGAGCAAATATGTGATATCAAAGCTGTGGTTGATGAATTACATGTTGAGGACAACCTGATTATCCCCGATCAACCACTAGAAGATCAAAACCTGCAACTAGAGGAGCATGAACCTGATCTAGACACACCCATAACTCTGACCCTCATTCCTAATATAGACCCTGAACCGCCCGCTGCTACTGATAGTCCTGTCATGGAACTCAAGCCCCTTCCCAAGCATCTGAAGTACATTTTTTTGAGTTCCAATCAGATGTTTCCTGTGATTATCAACTCCTAACTCACACCTGACGAGGAATCTCGTCTGATTACTATTCTCCAGCAACATCGTAGAGCCATTGGATGGACTCTCGATGACTTGACTAGCATAAGCCCCTCGTATTGCACACATCGAATCTACACAGAAGAGGGCGCACGACCTTCACAGGAGATGCAGAGACGTTTAAACCCTAACCTGTAGGAGGTCATGAAAAAGGAGATCATCAAGTGGTTAGATGCAGGGATCATCTACCCGATCTCCGACAGTCGCTGGGTGAGTCCAATCCAGGTTGTGCCTAAGAAGGCCGGACTCACCACCATTACAACTGAAACCAGAGAGGTCATACCTACCTGAATAGCTAACTCGTGGAGAGTCTGCATTGATTACAGAAGACTCAATTCCTCCATGAAGAAGGACCATTTCCCACTACCGTTTATTGATCAAATCCTCGAGAAACTAGCGGGAAATAGGTTCTTCTGCTTTCTTGATGGGTACTCCGATTACAACCAGGTGGAAATCCATCCAGCGGACCAAGAAAAGACCACGTTCACTTGCCCCTTCGAGATGTACACATTTCAAATGATGCCTTTTGGTCTCTGCAATGCACCCATGACCTTTCAGCGGTGCATGCTTGCTATATTCTCAGATATGGTAGGTGATTATCTGGAAGTCTTCATGGATGACTTTTCAGTTTTTGGAGCATCATTTGACGATTGCCTCCAGCACTTGGTCCAAATACTCAGGCGGTGCATCAATGTGAATCTGGTTCTTTCCTGGGAAAAGATCCATTTCATGGTGCCTGAGGGAATCATCCTGGGACATCTAATCTCGGAGAAAGGCATCCAAGTTGATCGAGCCAAGGTTAACTTGATTTCCAAACTCCCTATGCCTAGCTCAATCAAGGACATCCGATCTTTTCTGGGACATGTCAGTTTTTACCGTCGATTTATCCCTGATTTTTCAAAAATCGCATGCCCCCTAACTACTCTTCTCTCCAAGGATGTGCCTTTTGAAATCTCCAAGGAATGCACTCAAGCATTTAAGATCCTTCGTGACTGAGTCACCCAAGCCCCGATCCTACAGTCCCCTGATTGGTCTCAACCCTTTGAGATCATGTGCGATGCATCTAACTTTGCTATAGGAGCGGTTTTGGGGCAGAAAATTGACAGGAAACCCGTGGTCATTTACTACGCTAGTAAAACACTAGATGAAGCTCAGCATAACTGCACAATTACTGAGAAATAGCTGCTGGTTGTAGTATTTGCCCTAGAAAAATTCAGATCATACCTCCTGGACTCCCATGTTATCATCTACTCGGATCACACAGTTGTGAGGCATCTCCTTGCAAAGAAGGATGCGAAACCTCAATTAATCTGATGGATCTTGCTGTTGCAAGAATTTAACCTCGAGATTCGCGACAAAGTGGGAAAACAAAACGTGGTAGCTAATCACTTGTCCCGCCTTCCTTCTGAGATCATTGACCCTTCCGGACCCATCACAGCACACTTTCCTGATGAGCACCTCATGACTATCGATACAGAGCTTCCATGGTTTGCAAACATAGTGAACTTCTTGGCATCACATCATATCCCATCCAATTGGCCGAAGGCCAAGAAGGATAAATTACATTCTGATGCCAAGTATTACCTGTAGGAAGGCCCGTATCTATTCTGCATTTGTGCTAATCAAATAATTCGACGATGTGTCGTGGAAGTAGAAATCAAAGACATACTCTCCTTCTGCCATGACTAGGCATGCAGTGGACATTTTTTAGGATACAAAATCGCATCAAAAGTCCTCCAGTGTGGCTTTTACTAGCCCATAATTTTCAAGGATGCATACGATCACTGTAAGGCATGTACCTATTGCCAGACTTTAGGGAACATGAGCCATCGAGACATTATGCCTTTACAGCCGATCTTGGTATGTGAGATTTTTGATATTTGGGGGATTGATTTTATGGGACCCTTCCCTATCTCTAATGGCTTCGAATACATCTTACTCACCGTTGACTACGTGTCCAAGTGGATAGAAGCCATTCTGACCCAAACCAATGATCACAAGGTTGTTATCAGATTCATTCATCAAAACATCTTCTCAAGGTTTAGGATTCCACGAGCAATAATTTCCGACGGAGGGACCCATTTCACAAATACTCAGTTCAGGTCACTGATGACCAAATACGGGGTGTCGCATCAAATCTCTACTCCTTACCACCCCCAAACTAATGGTCTAGCTGAGCTATCAAATCGAGAGATCAAGAAAATCCTCCAGGTTACTGTTCAACCTGACAGGAAGGATTGGTCATCCCGACTTCCAAAAATATTGTGGACCTATAGGACCGCCCACAAGACCCAATTAGGTATGTCTCCCTTCAGACTGGTGTACGGGAAGGCATGTCACCTCCCCGTCGAATTGGAGCATAAAGTCTATTGGGCAGTACATAATTGCAACTTAGATCTTTCTAAGGCTGGAACCCATAGAAGGCTTCAAATGAGCGAGATCGATGAATTACGCCACGACGCGTATGAGAACTCGTGAATTTACAAAGAACGGGTTAAAGCTTTTCATGACAAACACATTTCTAGAAAGATCTTTCATCCTAGTCAAAAGGTTCTACTCTTTGATGCTCGATTCAAATTATTCTCAGGAAAGCTACGATCTAAGTGGATCGGACCCTACCTAGTCCGACAAATCTTTGGAAATGGAGCCGTTGAGATTAGTCCACTCAGCCATGATTTCGAACCCTTTGTCATGAACGGTCAGAGACTCAAACCGTTCATTGACATGACCAATACAAATTTGGTTGAGTAATCCTTTATCCTCCATTCTCCTTGAGCTCATTGCACCCAGTCAATGGCGTAAAACTTAGCGCTCAACGAGAGGCAACCCGACATTCTTTGAAAAACCCAAAACCTTTTCTGACATTTATAAGCTGAATTCATATTGCACTTTAGGGCTCATACATTAGTACAGCCGACTCCACCTTAGGTACCCATACCCAAGTATAGAAATCATTCGCAACAGTCACCTCGACCCGTTCGCTCACCCAACACCTGTCCAAATGAATGAACTAAGCTGAATTCGAACCCACCTAATTTACAATGGGGACATTGCCAATCGTAGGCATGGGGGGGTATGAAAGTGCAAAATGTCAGGAGAACTCACATCAAGAAAAGGTTTCAACAAAAAAATCACATAACACAAAAACAAAAAAAAAATTGAAAAATCTTGAAAATGAACAAAAAAATTGAGGGGCGAGAGAAAATTTTTGGGCTATATAAAATATGAGGAAAAGAGCAAAATGCTAAAAAGGAGCACAAAATGAAAAAGAAAAAAGGATAGTCATTAGTAAAGGATTAAGGGATTAACTGAAGTTCTAGACCACAACAAGAAAAAAAGAGAAAAATAAGAAAAAAGTGCTAAAGAGACACAAAAGAGATTAGTAGGAACGCTGACTTTAGGCCTTTTGGGCTAGACTCGTAAGTTTAGAAAATTCAAGTACCCGCTAAAATCTGGATACTCCTCAAGAGGTTGGCGAAAATGCGAAGCTTAAGTATTAGGTCTAAGGCTTAGGGAGTATACAGCCTCGTTAACTAACCTTCGATTTGCGAGATTCGGTAACCTAAGCACCCCAATCCACACACAGTCTGGTTCAGTACGCATAACTATCAGAATCACGCAAAAAGCATTTTAATGTTTTGAAAAAGTTGCCTAGATTAGGAGCAGTCGATCAACACAAGTTGATTTGGAAGAGTTCCCGGCTCGGAGAGGCAGGACATTCCCCTCAAAGATGCATAACAACATATCGTCTCCTCGGTGCTTGTCTCTTAGGATATTTAAATATCCTACCAGGGGCATGTAAGCACTCTGCTGATTCAGATACCATGGGTGGCATTATCACGAAATGTCGATTGCCAGGGTCTGGATTCGGCCACAAAACGCCATAAGCGGGATTATCTTGAAATCTCGAAAGCCAGGGTTCTGGGGGTTTCCATGGACGGTGCTATCACGAAGCATCGATTGCCAGGGACCCTTGAGGATTGATGATGGGGGTGAGGAATCCAATACAAACCGGGTTGAGAAGCCAATCCGAAGCTAGAAATAAAAAGAAAAGAGAGAGAAAGCTCTCCAAATAAATAAATCCTCTGTCACACTCTTACAAAAACGCACTGCAAACTGAACCTAGGCCAAAAATGTCTCAAGCAAGGGTGCTTTAACCGCGGAGTCTAACGAACCCTAGGATAGTTTCTGTGGGCCTTAAAAACCTTTGCGGAGGACTGAGGCTAAAGCGGGTCAGGTCCAGATTTTGGTTGGTACTTGAGTACCTCTAGGTTTATTGTCGGCATTCTGACCTAAACACAAAAGAAAAAGAAAAGGCACTTGTCACAACTAGTAGAAGAAACTCAAGGTCTAGAACAGATGTTAAAACCTTAAAATTTTGCTAAGGGACTAGCAAAAGCTAGGCATGGGGGTATGATGAGAGCCTCATCATGAGCCCTAACTAGCTCATTTTTTACTTGAGAAAGTAAACAAAAGCTCCTACATAACCTAAAGGAAGACCTAAGTCAAGGGTTTAGTGTTCTGAAAAGGAAACATGAACTAAAGGGTAAAACTGTAATTTTACCATTGTAGTGCATCAACGGGATTTCTCAGGGGTTAAACATAGGTCAATTGGACTTAATAAGAGGAAAAGTGGGATGGTTCAGTTAGAAAAGGGTTATTGTAAAATTTAAGAATTAAATGAAATTTTCTAACCCTAAAACAAACCCTATTAATGCAACAAGGTTTCGGTCTAGATAAAAATCAACTAAACCATCTAAAATTCATGGAAAAATATCCCCTAGGGTTTAGAACATTCAATTTGGCCTTTGGAACCTATTTTGACCTAGATTAGGGTCTTAGCTCAGTATTTAACCTAATTTGTGTTTTTGTACAAAATATCCAGTCAAACATTGTCAAACCTAAAAT
Source organism: Thalassia testudinum (assembly GCA_037157565.1). Classification (NCBI taxonomy): domain Eukaryota; kingdom Viridiplantae; phylum Streptophyta; class Magnoliopsida; order Alismatales; family Hydrocharitaceae; genus Thalassia; species Thalassia testudinum. Next base: position 36,153,841 of record JAZHRO010000035.1, on the reverse strand, counting down.
CCAACTTCACCATTAGATTCCTTAGGTCCAAATTAGGTTTGTACCAAAATTTGGGCCTAAGGGAAGGTCATCTTGACCTATTTTGCAAAATGGTCCACCCAATTACATTCTCGCCCCTAACTTTTGAAAAACCCTTGCGTAGAGCCCCCTAATTTCCTCTCCACCCTTGCATTCAGGTCCCTCCACCATTACAACGGAGGAATCCCGCTCCAGCAAGGATTCTAGGCTGATATCTTCTCAAATCCTCAGAGATCTCCCAGATTTGGAAGGGAGATCCTCTGAGGATTTCTCCACAGTCTGAACAAAATCTCCAGATCAAGATTACGCCCAATCTCTCGTGCGAACGCTCAAGAGATTTAGGTGTCCTAAGCACCTTCCTCTTGATGTAAACACATTTACATTACTTAAAATGTCTATTTATGCATGTTCTTAAGCATAGGATTGCAATTCATGATATAAATATTGCATAACATGCATCATCTTGCATTTAGAATAGTTTGAATAAAATGGACGTTAATTGTCTCCTTTTATGTGCTTGGACAGGGAAAACATTTTATCAGGGCCTCGGATCGAAGATCCAACCGTATGGATGTGATCAGAGCGACGATTGGAGTTCAACAACTCCAAGATCGCCCTAATCAGACATCCGTAGCATCAGAGAGTAACCGGGGAATCCTAAAAGATCAAGGGCCAGGATGGTGTAAATCCGCACTTCAAATGACAAATTCGACCGCTCGGATGAATTCGGATCGACGATCGCAGCCCAACGGCGCAAAAATCGAGTCAATCCGACATCCGTGGCACCATCTACAACATCCAGAAGATGGACGGCCAAGATGGCGCCACGTCGCGCCATCTCGACTGCCCAAATGGCCACATACATTCTCTGAAGACCCTGCACCCGCTCCCTCTCCGCCGTTGGATCTCGATCCAATGGCTGTGGGCGGCCACGCCTAAAAGCGCCTGCTCGACCATCCGTGCCTCGTAGCGCAGCGGTCGGCGTGCTTGCGCAAGCTGCAGCCGCAGGTTCGAACCGCAGTGAAGGGGAGAAAGGCGCGGGCGTGCAGGCGATGGCGGGCGTTGGATCGTCATCGGATGGCCGTCTGCGCTCAATTGAGATCACACGCTATTGCACACGCGGCATCGCATGCGCCGGGCAGGTGCACAGCAGTGGGTGAAGATGAATCTTAAGCCGTCTGATCTCTCGATCGGACGACTGAGAATTAAAGAACGTGCGTGAACGTTGAAGAAGAGCGCAGCTGAGGAGGCGCGCGTGGGCGCGGGTGCTACGCCCACGTTGGGGCTTTAGTGACGGATTTATCCGTCACTAAAGACCCCTCATTTATTATTTTAAAGATGTAATGACCATTTTGCCCCCACTCCTTGAAACTATAAAAGGAGACCCCCTCCATACGAAATTCTCATCCCTTCCTCCTTCTCTCTACCTCTCCAAAGCTCAAGAGAAGCTTGTCCCACTCCCAGGATGCTTCTCGCGAGATAAAGTCCAAATTTTCGTCCCCCTTCGGAAGTGGATCCCACGACGACGACGGCGTGCTGCTCCATTCCCATTCTTCTGCTTCATCCTCCTTCGTCCTGCTTCATCCTCCTTCGTCCAAGCGTCGTTCCGTCCGACTCGTCCTCCAAGCGACCATCGAGGAGGATTTCTCTCTCCCTAATCTTTTACTACTTTCTAGTATAGATTTACTGTTTTCTAGAGTAGTTCTGTTCGTCCGCCAAGCGATCGTCAAGGAGGACATTTCTCCCTCCATTCTTTTAATGCTTTCTAGAGTAAATTTATCGCTTTCTAGTGCAATTGTTTTATGCTTTCTAGTTGTAATGAACAATCTTCTTATTAATAAATTCTTTGTTTATTCTACATCTCATTTTGATTTCTATGTATAATATTCTCTCTCTTTTACCCTCTCTGTCTCTCTTCTATTTATTGTAAATAATTAGATAGTTTTAAATTGAATTACTTCATGACAGACAAAAAAAAAGTGTAGTTTTTAAATCAAACGTCCGCCTCCCTGTGTTCGACCTTGAATTTTCATTTCGGTATAAATTTTATTTGTTGAACACGAATTCTTCGCTTTCAAGCTACAACGACAGGTTTTCCAAAACCAAACACGTTAGCGTAATGATTCGTTACGTTCAACATTTTGGCGTCGTTGCCAGGGAGGCAATGATCTTTGATTTCTCTTCACGTTTTGTAACTTACAAATCATTTACCTCACTTTTCTCCTTTCTTATTGTAATTGCAGGTACTCTTTCGAGACAGGCAAAAGTGGTAGATTGAAGTAAAGTGCTGTGGAAGGTTCTATAAGTTATCCCCCACCTCCCACCCATTAGATTTCATTCCCCAACATAATAATTCAAACATCAATCAACCTAGGTGTTTTTATAAATTCTAAGGTTAGATTGTTTGTTGTTTAACAACCATACTCACCCCAACCCCCACATTAAAAAAAAATTAAAAAAATCTCACAGAGGTACACAACCTCATCTGATTTTCTAACTCAACCGGTAAATCGATCTTAGGAGCCGATACACACATCCAAACACATAATTGAGTAGAAATCAGATTAGGTAATCATTTGTGTGCCTAATTAAGTGGTGCATCAGGCCAATTGTTTGAGTTGATTGGGCCGCACCACTTCAAATAAAATCAACTCATCAAGTAGCTGCCACTTAGGTTCAACTCTTAGGGATTTACCAGGCACTCCACATTCTTTTTAAGCTTTAAAGGAAAACATCTTCACCTGTGCTTGCAAAACCTGGTGTGCCAACGAAACCTGTTTGAAAACACCTAAAGTTGAATCCTAAAAGCTACAAAGCAAGATTTGAACCCTAAAATTCACCGCATCAAAAACAATCTTGCTTGAAAACCATTAGTTGTGCACGCACACACAAATCAATCAATCATTAAGGGCACAACCCATTTAAAGGGCCCATCACATTCCAAAGCACATTCAAACATAGTCCTAAATAAAACAAAGTAGACGTTGGCCTTAAGGATTGGACTCGCTCTTCAGAACCTAAAACGAGATTATTTTCAATTAGTCTGTTTCTACTATTCAATTTGATGTCTAGCTAGGGGAGCAGAATCAAATGATTGCGGCTGGGGGGTACACTAGGAACCAGAGGCGCAAGCCGAAGGAAGAACCTTCTCCCCAATCCCTCCTAACTGGTTGGATTGAACAGACAGAAGTAGATCAAATAGTTCCTTTATCTCAAGATGGGTTTTGGGAGTCTGTAGGTCTTTAGGCTAACCCATTTAAGGACAGGTTTGATTGTTTGTATTGCAGGGCGCCTTTCTTCCTCCCGTGTATCATGAATCCTTCCACATATTACACGCATTCTCGCTCTTTCCCTCCTGTTGTGAATTATCCTCAACATGACGATTATCCTGACTCGTATTGTAATCAACCATCAGTTAGTTGGGATAATTCGGATTAGGGATACAATTCCGGACCCCCGTGTTTAGGGTCTAACCCTGAACACTTTGATTCTGATTTCTATCCTTCTCAGAGCTACATCGATTATAGATCGTCTTCCTTTCATTAACAACCTAATACGATCTACAATCAAGAAGGATACACCGATCCTTACCCATCCTCTGATTTCACTGCCTTTAGGTCATCACCATCTTTTGAACAATCTGAAATGACCTATTATCAAGAAGGGTATAATGAATCTCAATTCGTTAATTCCTCAGCATTGATGTCAAACCCGCCCAACCCTGAGCCAACTCATTTGGTTCAGGTTAATCAAGTTCAAGATAAGGTTCTGGCTAACTTGAGGAATATCATTCAATCTTTAGAAGTTCAGCCAACACCTTGCATTGAGAGATTGGAGCCCCTGATTGAAATGATTGATGATTTAAATAAGTCTTTGTTGGATTGGCTCCAGGATGTTAAGGATAAGAACCCAGGTGAGTTTCTACTTGGGAAATTAGCGAAATTGAGGATGAGATTCGTGGTTGCTTTGATTCAATCTTGGGATGATTCCCAGGATGAACCTTCTTCAAGAAAGCCAATGACAGAACCCGCTCAGGCACCTGTTTGGGGGGACACGTATTACGAGGCTGACCAGATTGAATTAAAGCAACCAATTAAGGAAGATTTGATTTCTTCACCTGAGATCCTTGAGCCGGGGTACAAGGAAACGTATGTCTCCTTGGAACAGAAAGTGACAAATGATTTTGGGACATACATTGATACGGATCCTGATTTCTTTGATGGTGAAGATTCAAGTTGCGAAGTCTCACGCGAGTTTTCTGAACACGATTTCTGTGAGATGATTGGGCCTGAGGAATCTGATAGATCATTTGATAGCCCAATAACTGAGGAAACTAATCTTATTAGGGCACATATTACGGATCCAGAATCGCATTTTCTGGAGGAATCAATTCAATGCCCTGATTATCAGTTACACCCCGTTGAGCTTATCGATAATTTGGTTTCTGAGATAATTAGACCCAAGTCAATTCTGATTCTGCCACATCATTTAGACTTGGAGATTTCAGACGAGGTGATTAACATGCAAGAGGTCTCAGAATTTAACATTCGGAATGAGGAGGATAGGAGGTGGGAAGTTCTGATTTGGGAAGTTAACTTTGGAGGAAATGGAAGATTGAGTCGAAGGGTTCCTTTTAAGCTGAAACTATCAAATCAGAACCCTTACGACATTTGTTTCGAGGATGTCAAACTCAAGCACACATTCAACGATTATCCTTTTGAGCTTCAATTCTCTGTAACCCGACTTTTTGGTCTTGGGTTGCATCCTCATAAATCGCAGGCCCAAACCCGTTTACATTCTGATTTTCGATTTTGGGTAATTTTTATCCAGAACCTAAGATATTATCGATTATGGGGAATGGGTTTGCACCACAATTTGGTCCACATCTGTGGACCTCTGTTGGTAGGTTAGAAGATTCTTCTGTTTATTCTAATTCTGACCTGCACTTGTGAATTCTTCATTTCTTTTCTTTGTATAGTGTGCCTAGCTGAAGGCACTAAACTCAGCACATATATAGTTTTTCTTAGTTTTCATCTCGGAGCGGACCTGACATTCACGCAATTCAGGTGCTTTCTACGCTTTTCCATTTTGTTTTATGTCTTTTTAATACAATGAGGACATTGCATTAGATAGGCATGGGGGGGTGGATATTTATCTCTGAATTCATTCGTCAACTCCGTAGATTTGTTTTATTTTCTTAAAAAAAAAATCAGAATTAGGAAAGAGAATTTGGGTTTAAGAAAATTTTCAATCTTAGGAAATACTACATTATGATTTGAACACAAAGACCCTTCAGGTCTTTGGACTTAATTAGCCCGTGTATCCACTAAAATGTGGATCTGTTTTTCGAGTTCTCACCAACCTAAATTTTATTTTAATTGAAGTAAATAAGTTTGGGTGATAAGTACACGACTTATCAACCCGCCCTCTGATTTGAGGGAATTTTGAGTTTCTAGCATCTACACACTATCTTGTCACTGACTCATTGTTCGACGATTCTGACGGAAATTGGGTAGCTAATGAACCTTCTAGGGTGATATAGTTGGCAAGTTATCGTGGGTAACAGCCCATAGGTAGGTTGTCCAGAGCCCAGTTACTGGACCTTTCTCTTTTTCCTAGCCTAAGGTAAATCTTAGACCAGGGAAGCCACCTACTTAAAAAAAAAAGAAAAGAAAAAAAAAATCAAAAAGAAAAGAAGAAAGAAAAAAAGAAATAAGACACACTTCGCCACACAAGTATGGCTGGCAAGTTGTCGGTGGTAACAGCTCATCGACCGGTTGTCCAGAACCTAACTCAGTAAATGCACTAAAGAAATTTCCAAAACACTTAGGAAGAAGTGGAGAAGTAGAATAAACCGGGGAGATATACACTGGATTCACCCTTGTGTTAACCCCGTAAAAAATAAAAGTATGGAGAAAGCTACTGGTTGTAAAGATACACCTTTAGGCAGAATTCTTTTTGAGGTCACCTAGAGGCGTAGAAATTCGAAATCCGTTTTAATTACCGATTAATGAGTCTATGACAATCACAATAAGATGCTTAAAGCTTGGGATTCTCATCAAATCTTGGGTGAGTTGAATGGCCGTAGAAAGCCACTCTTAAACCCTAAAATTTGAAAATCCAAAAAAATTAGAAAAGAGTAAAAAGAGAAAAAGAAATTTTTCTTTGAATAAGGCGAGGCTTGAGGCGGTCTGCATTTTGGCTGCTACCCAGCACTGTTGTGTCTTTGAAAGTTCAGTTCCTAAGTAGACAATTTCTTAATGATTGAAAATAACTCAGGTCCAAATAATCCAACCTAATTCTTTTATAAATAGCATATAGTTTTTGCTAGGGACTAGCAAAAGATAGGCAAGGGGTATGATGTAAACACATTTACACTACTTAAAATGTCTATTTATGCATGTTCTTAAGCATAGGATTGCATTTCATGATATAAATATTGCATAACATGCATCATCTTGCATTTAGAATAGTTTGAATAAAATGGAGGTTAATTATCTCCTTTTATGTGCTTGGACAGGGCAAACATTTTGTCAGGGCCTCGGATCGAAGATCCAACTGTATGGATGTGATCAGGGCGACGATTGGAGTTCAACGACTCTAAGATCGCCCTAATCAGACATCCATAGCATCAGATAGTAACCGAGGAACCCTAGAAGATCAAGGGTCAGGATGGTGTAAATTCACACTTCAAATGACAAATCTGACTGCACGGATGAATTTGGATCGACGATCGCAGTCCAACGACGCAAAAATCGAGTCAATCCGACATCCGTGGCACCATCTACAACATCCAGAAGATGGACGGCCAAGATGGCGCCATGTGGCACCATCTTGGCAACCCAAACGGCCACATACATTCTCTGAAGACCCCGCACCCGCTCCCTCTCCGCTGTTGGATCTCGATCCAACGGCTGTGGGCGGCCACGCCTAAAAGGCAGCGGTCGGGTGCGCAGCGGTCGAGTGCGCTTGCGCGAGCTGCAGCCGCGGGTTCGAACCGCAGCAAAGGCGAGAAAGGCACTAGCGTGCGAGCGATGGCGGGCGTTGGATCGTCATCAGACGGCTGTCTGCGCTCAATTGAGATCACGCACTATTGCACGCGCGGTGTCACTCGGCATCACACGCGTCGGGCGGGTGCGCAGCAGCGGGCGAAGATGAATCTTAAGCCATCCGATCTCGCGATCGGAGACTGAGAATTAAAGAACGTGCGCGGACGTTGAAGAAGAGCGCAGCTGAGGAGGCGCGCGTGGGCGCGGGTGCTATGCCCACGTTGGGGCTTTAGTGACGGATTTATCCGTCACTAAAGACCCCTCATTTATTATTTTAAAGATGTAATGACCATTTTGCCCCCACTCCTTGCAACTATAAAAGGAGACCCCATCCATATGAAATTATCATCCCTTCCTTCTTCTCTCTACCTCTCCAAAGCTCAAGAGAAGCTTGTCCCACTCCTGGGATGCTTCTCGCGAGATAAAGTCCAAATTTTCGTCCCCCTTCGGAAGTGGATCCCGCGACGACAACGGCGTGCTGCTCCGTTCCCGTTCTTCTGCTTCGTCCTCCTTCGTCCAGGCGTCGTCCCGTCCAGCTCTTCCTTCAAGCGGCCGTCGAGGAGGATTTCTCTCTCCCTATTCTTTTACTGCTTTCTAGTATAAATTTACTACTTTCTAGAGTAGTTCTGTTCGTCCTCCAAGCGATCGTCGAGGAGGACATTTCTCCCTCCCTTCTTTTAATGCTTTCTAGAGTAAATTTATCGCTTTCTAGTGCAATTGTTTTATGCTTTCTAGTTGTAATGAATAATCTTTTTAATGATAAATTCTTTATTTATTCTACATCTCATTTTGATTTCCATGTGTAATATTCTCTCTCTTTTACCCTCTCTCTCTCTTCTATTTATTGTAAATAATTAGATAGTTTAAATTGAATTACTTCGTGACAAACAAAAAGAAACGTGTAGTTTTTAAATCAAACGTCTGCCTCCCTGTGTTCGACCCGGAATTTTCATTTCGGTATAAATTTTATTTGTTGAACATGAATTCTTCGCTTTCAAGCTACAACAACAGGTTTTCCAAAACCAAACACGTTAGCGTAGTGATTCGTTACATTCAACACTTCTCCGATGAGGATTTTGCATTGGAAGGCTTGCCCTCCAAGCATAAGAAGCTCGGCCAGCGGCTATAAAAGGACCCGCAGTCCTTTACGCATCTCCCAAGCTTGATTTGGCCGCCGATACCCTCTTAATTTCCTCCCTCCTCATCTCCGATCAAAAAGCCTGCAAGCTCCGGAGACCTCCCCTCCCTCCTCTCGTCGCCCTGCCACCATACCAGTGGCATGGTTCTCTTTGCCTCGTTCCTCCGCGTTGCGCCGCACCAACGCACGCCTCTCTGGCCTCCTCCTCGTTGTCGTTATCTCCACCTCAGGGCCGTCTTCTCCGACAATGGCACATACACACTGTTCGTCTCCTCTGCCTAACCTTCGCTGTGATACGGCGAAGGTTTTCCTGTTGTTTGATAAGGCTGTGAGGCTGTATTTGTGTTGACAGGTCTGACCCCTCATCGCCATTGGAGAAGAAGTGAAGCTTACTCGCGAGCTTGCATTAGGTGGCCCCGCTCCAGGAGACCAAGTCCCAGGTGCATGGCTTTCCTCCTCGAACTGCATCAGCCATCTATCGAGGGCCAAAGCACTCCGTAGCTGCAACAATTAGGAGACATCCCCTGCGGAAACATGCGAAGAAGCGAGTGGGACTTTTAGTCCCACCTCAGTAAGTTTCGAGCTACATGTGTGATATAAGTTATTTTTGTGCTTTCAACTAATCACCTCCAGTACACAGGGGTGAGGTCCCTCTCCCTCACTCACGCCTCGTCCGCGACCTGCCCCCGCGGACCTGGCACCCGACCCGATTACCTAAACCTAGCACTCCTCGCACATCACACCCACATAGGTGCACCTGGACTCAGGCACGCACCTGACCCGATTACCCGGCTCTGGGAGAGTGTACCGAAGAGAGAAATAGAGAGAGAGAGATGCAGGAAGGGTAGGGGGTAGGCTTTGCTATGTAGTGTTGTGTAGGAAAGAAGTAGGAGCTAAGGAAGGAAGAGGCGCAGCAAGAAAAGGAAAGGAGGAAGGTAGCGGCTAAAGGACTTAGCAAGGAAGAACGTAGCCACAGCAAGGAAGGAAAGAGGGGAAGAAGAAAAGAGACGCACTGTAGCAGAGGAGCAGCAGAGCAAGGGAAGAAAAAGAAGGTAGCTGTAGAAGAAAAGAAGAAATAAGAAAGAAGACCTAGCCGCAGGAAGAGAAAGAAGAGAGAAAGCAAGGGCAGAAGAAAGTAGCTGGTGAAGAAGACAAGCAGGGACTTAGCCGTAGAAGCGAGGAAGAAGGCAACGACAGAAGAAAGAGAGAAGTAGGAGCGGCCAAGTAGAAGAAGAAGAAGACAAGGAAAGACAAAGAAGAGCAGAAGAAGAAGAAGCCAAAGAACAAGGCAGAAGAAGCACAGCCACAGAGCAAAGAAAAAGAGAAAGAAGAGAGAAAGAGAAGACACAGAAGGCCAAAATCACAAATCAAAGCACTGTAGCAAGATTTTTTAAGACGTCTAATATTCGTCTAATAAAATATCAGACATCCAATTCTTTTGAGCATTATTTCTACATAACATTACTCTTCAATTTTGGTTGAATTAGTTATTGCTTTTTATTGAGAGTTGTGTTCTTAAGTTTTGAAATACCCAATTGCTCCCTGTGTTCGACCTCGAATACTTTGATTCTCAAGTTATAAATTCTTATTTGTTTTCATGGCGGTCTCATCTATATTACAACGTGACATCTCTTAAAACACAATCTAGCCGTGTAAATAGTGCATACCACTGTCATTGAAGAGAGGCGCGAGCACCTCTGGATCAGCATCAGACGACTGACAACTCTGGTAGACATCTTAAGTTTGCACCAGCGTATGATCGCGCATGTGATTTCATGTGATCACATACATGTGCGTATCTAGCCCACTGGATTACGTCGCATGGAAGCTTCATGGTCACTCGATGGAGATCCGATGGTCAAATTTCAATTACTACGGTGAGGAAGCTTCAGTGGGATTTGACCCCGCGCCATCTGATTTACGGAGAGCACTTAACCAATGAGCTAAGCCATCCTTTGTGTCGCAAAGAGGAGTGCGGTGCGGAGGCTTCTTAGCTGTTGGATCAAGATCCAACGACTGGGAACGGATGAAGCGGATGAAGAAGAAGCGTTGGGTGGACTGTTAGTCGGTGTTGGGCAGCCTAGATGGCACCACGTGGTGCAATCTGGGTTGTCCATCTTCTTTCTGTTGCAGAGAGTGCCACAGTGCTCGGATCGAGATGATTTTCGCGTTGTCGGTCTGCGATCATCACTCCAGATCCATTCGTATAGTCAGATTTTTCATCTGAAGCCTGTAAGGATGTCACATTTCCCCCTGACCATTGATCTTCCTCAGACTTCATATGATGCTACAGGATTTTGATCAAGATGATTTCAGAGGCTTTAGACTCTGATCATTGTCCTGATCAGATCTGTATGGTCAGATCATCAATCCGAGGCCCTGAAGTAAATCTCCTTCTGTCTTGGCCATAAAAAGGATGTAATTAGCCTAAAATATACACAAGTACTCTAAATGCAAAATGATGCATGCTATGCAATATTTATAATTCGAAATGTAAATCTAAGCCTAGGAACATGCATGAATAGGCATTTTAACATAAATAGATGTGTCTACATCATACCCCCATGCCTATCTTTTGCTAGTACCTAGCAAAATTAAGTCCTGAAATGATAGATACAAGGAGATTATTATGAGTGCTGATCTTAGGCCTCTTGAGCTTATTTTAGGGCTTAACATTCACGTATTCATTAAGATCTGGATTAGTCCTTGAGAGGTTGAGGAAAATGAGATGCTAATGTAGTAGGTCTAAGGCTTAGGGATTATTCGGCCCCATTGCTTGCCCTTTGGTTTGTGAGACTTGGTAACCTAAGCACCCAAAAATCACACACTAAGTTTTGTTCAGTGTGCTTAATAAAGAAAATCATGCCAAAAGTGTTCTATTTTGAAAAGCCATCTCGAAGATCTAGCTTAGGAGCGGCTCAACATAAGTTGATTGGATGAGTTGCTGGCACGGAGAGGTGGGAAATTCCCATCGAAGATGCATAATAACATATCATCTCCTCGATGCTTGTCCCCTAGGATATCCAAATATCCTACCGGGGGCATGTAAGCACCATGTGCTAGTTCAGGTGTCATGGGCGGGATTATCCCAAAATGTCAATTGCCAGGGCCTGAATTTAGCTACAGAGTGCCATGGGAGCCACTATCTCGAAGTGTTGAAAGCCAAGGTTCTAGGAGTTGCCATTGGCGATGCTATCTTGAAGCATTGAAAGTCAAGGATCCTTCGAGGATTGATGGTGGGGACAAGGAATTCGATACAGATCGTGTTTAGGTCCAATTCGAGGCTGGATTTAAGGAAAAATAATAAGAAAAGAGAGAAAACTCTCCAAATGAAAAAAATCCTTCTCTATCTCTCTCTTATAAAAAATGCACTGGCAAATTGAACCTAGACATGCTACATTCTATGCACGGGTGCTTTAACCGCTGGGGTCAACGAACCTCTAGTTAGTTTTTGCATGCCTTAGAAACCTTTGTGGCAAACTCAGGCTGAAGCTGGTCAGGTCTGGATCTTGATTGATACTTGAGTACCTCTAACCTATTATTAGCATTCTAACCTAATTTCTAGAAAGTGGAACAAATCAAGCATTTGAACAACAATGCATGGTCTAGAGATCTAGTTCTTTCCAAAAGAGTTTGCTAAGGGACTAGTAAAAGTTAGGAATGGGGGTATGATGATAACATCATCATGAGCCATAACTAGCTTTAATTAGTCGTAATCAAGTGACAAAGGCTCTTACATAGTCGCTTGAGAGTCATAATTCTATTTAGATCCGTTCTGAGAGAAAAATAATAAAATAGAGTTAATTATGTAGTTTTAACATCATATCATGAAAGCAGAGTAACCACAGGGTTTTTTGGTGGTTAATCTAAGGTTTAATGACCATTAAAATCTAATAAGACGGTCCACACAGACAGAAATGGGGTTTCACGCATTTTGAGAACCAATTCAACACCCCAAACCCCAATTTCAGACCTACTTAAATTACAGAGGTTTCGGTCAGGATAAAATTCATCTAAACCTCCTAAAAGGGATAGAAAAATATTCCTTGTAGTTTGGTATTCATAATTTGACCATTTGAACCTATTTTAACTTTAAATAGTGTCTCAGATGGATTTCTGCCCTAATTTAGATTTCTGTATAAATTTTCCAATGAAACTTGGTCAAAACTCAAATCTGACTTACCATCAAGTTTTTTGTGTCCAAATTAGGTTTGTATCAAAATTTGAGTCCAATCAGAGTCTATCTTGACCTAGTTTGCATTCTAGTCCCTTAAAACTCTACTCTTCACATATAAGCCCCTAGCTTTTGAAATTCTTTGCGTATAGCCCCCTATCTTTGTCATCTTCTTTCCCAACTACCCCCTATCGCTTAAATCCCACACAGATTCCTAAACCCAAAGACCATCAACTTCAAAGAGGGAAAGCACTTGCATTTTACAATCAAATCCCTCCAAATTTAGAGGGATTGGTCCTTGAAGGATTCCCTGTTGATTTCACCTCAAGTCTTGCCTGATTGGAGCCTAAAAGGATCCACCAAGCTCTTATTTTAGAAAGAGGAAACTCCTCTATTTCCTAGAGAAAGTCTCACCCAATTTAGGAATTTAGAGCAAATTGGTGCTCTATAAAAGCTCCTGGAGCCTCAGGCCTTGTTCTTTAGCTTGGTTTGGCCTCAACTCATCACCAATTCTTTTTCTCTGGCCACCTCCACTGTAGCTCTGGTGACCCTTCTTCCTTTGACTTCTTCTCCCATTGCCACATACTATAGGTAGCAGGACTGTGTTCCTCACCTTCCAACACTCCTCGCCAGCCACAAAAAGAGTGCCCACAACCTCTTCTTCGTCGACGCTCCATCACCAGAGAGTTCTTCCCCGGCACTGGCCAACCACAGTCGACATCCCTCTTCATCCCATTCGTCCATTAGTTAGGTCAACTCCTCCCTCTCCCTCTCTAGAATAAGTACATCTCCTTCCTCTTCTATTTCAACCACCAACATGCCCTCACACCTTCCGTCTTCCTCTGCTTCGGCCAAACTCCGGTGAAGTCGTCTGCACTCCATAAGCCACCAAACTCCATGCTACCAGTTTGACAACCTCCGCCTCACCTCCGCGAACAAAACCTCTCAAGAAATTGAGGGGATTGATCACTCCAACGCTCCATCGAACATGACCTCTATCGTGAAATTGCACTAAAGGGGGGGTGAATAGTGAATTTAAAATATAATTGCAAGATGAAATACAATCACAAAAAAGTAGCACAAGACTTTTTTGGTGGAAACCCAAATCGGGTGAAAACCACCACCTTAGCTAATCCCTTGACTTAGGATTTACGATCAGAAGGTGATCAATCCGCTAACCACACTACTTCAACGAGGGTAGTGTACCTCAATTACAAATCCTACCTCCGATCCATAAATGGAAGTTTCTCCCTTCAAAGTGAAGAGATGAGGATCCAACAAGTCAGATACCCAACTACAACAATCAAGTAAAATGAAATGTAAAGTACACCCTACAGAGCACCCCAAAATATGAGTAATTTTACTTATCTACTAAGGGTGAAGGAAACTCCCTGAAGATGACAATATGTAGCACAATGGGAGTGTTAGTTTGCCCCAAATAGAGTGATTGCTTAGCATAAGGGAAAACAAAGCAATGAGCAAGTAAGCAAGTGATAATCTAAGTGAATTATATCTCAAGAGGGTGTGTCTTGCCTAAGAGGGGTTATAGTGTATTTATAGGCAAGTTTAGAACCTTTAAGAAGGCTTAAGAGATGGCTCCTAGCCGTTGGAGAAAAGTCCCAAGAAATTGGGATGAAATCCAAATCAAATCAGGGTAATTATGATTCTAATAGTAGGATCAGACGTCTTGTCAGACGTCTGACTATAATTATAGTCGTCTGATTTTATGAGTCAAGCTTACTGTTTTCATTGGATTGAAACAGGGTTCTAGGTGGACGTCTGATATGCTATTATAAGATGTTTGGTGATAAAATTGAACGTCTAATTATAGGCAAGTTTATTCCTATTTTGATCAGATTCAAACAGGGTTCTAGATTTTAAGGATCAGACATCAGTGTGGATGTCTACCCAGTGTCCTAGATGTCTGAAAAGTGATTAATAACTTGCTTAGGTAATGAAAAAAGTGAGATTTGGTTTCTGACAAGCCTTCATAAAGTGAAAGGTTAAACCTCCATTATTAGATGTCTGGAGACATGTCCAGACGTCTAAAAGTGTATCTAACCGTTAGTCTTGCAGAGTAATGAAGGAAATAACAAGCTGAGTCTAACGGTTGGTTTAAAGACATTTGAGGTTTGTATTGGATGTCTAGATAAGCCTATGGATGTCTGATTAGAGGTTGCATCGACTGGAGGGTAAATGGTCAGAGAATGCTATAAGTAATTAGACGTCTAAAACTATGATTAGATGTCTTAAAGTTGACTATCAGACGTCTGACAGGTGTATTGGACGTCTAACATGTGTTTTGAGTTAGGTTTTTGTTCCTAATTTTTCCTAAGTGTAGAGAGCCTATGTAAGCTAAGAGTATGTTATCTTTTGGGGATTCTTTACAATATTTCTAGACTTAAAAAAGAAAAATTACAACCCTTTGAATGCGTATATAAAAAAGCCTAAGACCTATAACATGATGCATCTTCATGCTCCTAATGATCTATCTTGGAAAATCCACGAGACCTGCAATTATATCATGACATAAAAATATGCTATTTCTATGTTTTATTTCTTTTTCTTTATTTTTGTAAAATCATCAAAATATTATTTATGAATGGTTGTACTAACAATCTTCCCATTTTTTATGATTTTCAAAATATATCTTTAGGATCTTATTTTCTCCCCCTGAATGTTATACTTAGTGATCTATGTTAAACTTGATCAAGTTTTTAGTTTATTTTCATGATCCTAAGTTCTTCTCCCCCTTTTTGATTGTCATCAAGAAGGGTTCCTAAAGGAGTTGAACTACAACTATCATACATTAAGTAAACATGTTTTTGCTAGACATATGTTCAAGTAGAACAAAGATCATGAGGACAATATGAATATAGAAAAACTGCATGCTAAATATATAATCAAAGTGTTTTGACAAAGCATAAAAGAAAAATAAACTAGGGAAAATGTATGTGTCCTAAGCATGAACTAGCTATTGTTCCCAAAGAAAATATAAGTATGGGGTCAAAGCCCCTTAATACATGTCAACATGGAAAGAAAGAAAGAAATAAAGGAAAATACATCAGCTGCAACTAAAAGTAGTCTAGTCTTCTTGATCGTGGCTGCAGCAGCAGTGAGCAGGTCCTTGTCCCATCTGCAGATTGCGAACGTCGGTGCAAAGTTCGTTGATCTCTTGGTGCATGTCACCCATGAAAGTGTACATTTCTCGTTGCATCAAAAGAGAGATGCTTGCAAAGATGGAATCCATGGCAGGGTTCCAGGTCTCATCAAAGCTCAATCTAGGAGCTTCTATCTGAAGAGGATGCTTAGCATCTAAATCTAGAAAAGGTGGGAGTGGTTCCTCATCGGCTAGCTCTTCTTCTAGCTCGAGATGCTCCTTAAGAATGTGCATCTTGGCAGCTGTGGCCAGGTTGTGGAGCTCAATCTTTTTATCCATCGCTTGATCATCTAGGGGAATCCTATGGCTTGCAAATATCTTGGATAGTATGGATCCAAAAGGTAGAGAAGCCCCATGGTTCTCATTCATGACACAAACAATGAGGCGGCAAAAGTTGAAGGGTATGTGATGCATGGCAGCAAAAAGAAGTGCTTTGTGTTGGTGCAAGATATAATCAAAACCACTCGATTTATTAAGAAGGTCCCAACCAAAAATGTGAGAAAGTAATCAGAGAAGGGGTTTGAGATTCTTGCATGGTAGAGTACTAAGATTTTCTTCATATTTATCAGGTAGTATTAATTCTTGGTTAATGACTTCTGAGTCATATTGCCTCAGAATGTCATTAAAATCGTTTCCCTCATTAGGGATGTCAAGAAGAGTGTAAATAGAATTAGAGGTAATATGAATTGCATGACCAAACAGACAGATATGTAACTCAAGTTCATTGTTGCTGTAGTCTTCAACGATGTTAGCATAGAAAAGGCAGACCATGTTAGGGAACACACCAACAGTTCCAATGCCAAAGTGGAACTGTCGGTCAAAATAGTGGAAGAGATGAAGGGTTTCAAAATGTTCCCAAAGGTTTAGATGTGCAAAATCGTTCCATACAACAAAGCAAGGACTCTTGACTTTGGCATTTGAGACGCGACAAAATCGCTTTCTAGCGATGTCGCTACGTAATTAGTCAGCCAAATAAGTGGAAGAGGAAGTGGAATAGCCTTCAGCTTGCTTCCTATGGGAAGGCATTGTGGGTAGGTTGGGTGGGTTGGTTTTGGAAGGTGGGGTTGGTTTTTTTTGATATAGGACACCTACAAAACAAAGGCCAAACCATTCAACCAATTTGCATAAAACATATCCATTCCATTGGGCAATCTATTTGCCACAGCACACAACATCACAAAAAAACATTGTGTTGCAGTACGCCTTGGGCAAAACAACCTACCATAATCATGTGGAAATATACCTATGAACCCAAGCCACTTAGATGACAACTTGAGTCATTTGAGGTAATACCCTTGCCATTACAACCAAGATACAAACATATATTGATAGTTCCACACCTTTGAAAAAAACATCCCACGCCTCAGGTCTTGATCCTAGGGTTTGAGCTCGTAGGGCAAAAGAGACCAGGTTCAAGATTGAAACCACATGAGGTGTGGTATATTGAACAAGTTGGGCATTTAAAAAACCAAGATCAATGCCTCACAAAATCGTGGGAGGAGAAGAGGTAATGATGTTATACCCACAGTGGAGCTCCCCCTAACACGAGGAGGAGAAGGACATGCACGGAGGTGTGCTGTTAGGTCGTCGGTCGATGGGGAGGTTGCGCGGACATCTGGCGGCGAGAGCAGCAGCAACAGTAGCCATGGTCGATGAAGAGTTTGAAGAGATGGAGCTTTTGTTTTTTAGGTCGAGTGGGACCTTGGAGGTGCAGGTCATATACCCCAAGGGGTTGAGCAAGTCTCCCCCTAAAGTTGGAGAGAATTACATCCCAAAATCCCCCAGAAATCAGATGCAAAAGGACAGTTTTCGCTCAAATCAGACGTTTGGTGATGTTGTCGACGTCGAGATTAACCATTTGGGCTTTAACCCTTTTTATCTGTTCGTCTGATTCTTGGATCAGATGAACTACAAGATGTCTAATTAAATATTTAGATGCCTGATTTCTGCAGACAGACTTCCCTGGAAAATGATTCAAGCTGCAGGTTATCTGATTTCTGTATTAGACGATAGATTGGATGTCTAAAAATAAAATTAGAGACCTAATCTCTGAAATTAGTACTCCCTGAATATCAACCAAAGCTACAGGTTGTCGTCTGATTTTGTAACCAGACGACTTATATGACGTCTGAATCAATATTCAAATGTCTAATACCTGAATCCAGAGCCTCCTAACTTCTGACCCTTATGCTAAATAGACGTTTGTCAAAAGATATTCGACGACATGAAGGATGTTTGTGGATGTTCACAGGCATCTGGAAAACCATTTTTCAATACATTGTAAATGGAATATGACTTAATAAAATCGACGTCTGTATAATATATTTAGACGTCGAATTTTAAGTATAAGATGTCTAGTGCTTTTATCAGATGTTTGATATTGCACAGAATGTGCATTTTGATTTTTGAACTATGTCTGAATGTTTTCTGACTTGATCAAATCAAAACACATTCAATGTTCATGACAAACAAAATTTCACTAAGTCAATAATTTCTTTAAATATCACTTAGCTTACATATGCTTAGTTTCCAACGTATGAAATTAAAATGATCATAATTCAAAGGTTTAGTGAAAGTATCAGCCAATTGCAATTCAGTACAAATAAATTCAACATCGATTTCTCTCTTAAGTACATTATCCCTCAAAAAATGATGTCGAATATCAATATGCTTTGTACAAGAGTGATGTACGGGATGTTTAGCGAGGTTGATAGCACTAGTATTATCACATAATATTTTTATCTTATTAAATATCACATTAAAATCTTTTAAAGTATTTTTCATCCATAACACTTGGGAACATGCTAGAGCAACGACTATATACTCAGCCTCCGTGGTTGATAGGGCTACACTAGATTGTTTCTTTGAAAACCAAGAGACTAGTAGTTTGCCCATGATTGGCGCGTCCCACTGGTACTCTTCCTATCAGTGCGGCTACCTATGTACTCCGCATCGCTATTTGTGACTAAGTTGAATTGTGGACTTCTAGGGTAAAATAAACCATATTCAGATGTGTCAACTAGGTATCTAAATATTTGTTTAACTGCATTTAAGTGTGATGATTTGGGTTTAATTGAAACCTAGCACATAAGCAAGTACTAAATAAAATGTCAGGTCTACTAGAGGTTAAATACAACAAGGAGTCAATCATGCTACGATAGAGTTTTTGATCTATGGGCGTACCTGATTCATCCAAGTCTAGGGAGGTTGTGACACTCATAGGAGTGTTCTTCCCTTTACTTTTCTCCATCTCAAATCTTTTCAACATCTCCTTTGTGTATTTTGATTGACACACAAAGGTCTCGAATTCGAGTTGAGTGATTTGTAAACCCAAGAAAAACTTGAGTTCACCCATCAAACTCATTTCGAATTCTTCTTGCACAATCTTGGAGAACTTTCTACACAGATTCATTAGTAGCACCGAAGAGAATATCATCTACATATAATAAAATGTCTCTTCCTTTTCTTTTAATGAATAATGTAGAATCAACTCTCCTATAGGGAAGTTTGCATTCAACAAATAGTCTTTGAGTCTCTCATACAAAGCTCTAAGAGCTTGCTTTTGACCATATAATGCCTTGTTTAATTTATAAACAAAGTTAGGCTTATCATGAGACTCAAAATCAGGATGTTGTTTTACAAAAACCTCCTCCTTAATGATTCTGTTAAGAAAAGCACTCTTAATGTCCATTTGAAAGAGTTTAAAGCTAAGGAAGGCTGCATACGCAAGAAGTGTGCGAATTGATTCGAGCCGAGTTATGGGAGCATAGGTCTTGTCAAAATCAATTCCTTCTTCTTAGTTGTACCCCTATGCTACCAAACCAGCCTTGCTTCAAATGACTACACCAGATTCATTCAACTTGTTCTGGAATATCCATTTGGTTCCTATTACCGTCTTCCCTTCAGGCTTAGGTACTAGATCCCAAACTTCATTCCTTTGGAATTGGTTGAGTTCCTCTTTCATGGCCATCATCCAAGGTTCTTCGGAGCATGCTTCCTCGACTCTCTTTGGTTCAACTTGAGATATAAAGGTGGAGTGATCGAAAGAGCAACTAAAACGAGATCGGGTTTTAATGCCATTGAAAACACTTCCAATGACTTGACTTTTGGGATGATCCCTTTGATATATCCAATCTTTTGGAAGATTTTGCATATTGGAATTTGGGATGTCAGACACATCAATAGGAGAATCATCTTCCTCTTCCATATTGATCGATTAATAGAGAAAGAGTAAGGTGATTCATCGAAGGAAAAATGAAGGGTTTCCTCCACTATTAATGTGGTCTTGTTAAAAACCCGATATGCTTTACTACGTAAAGAATAACTAATGAACATGGCTCCTTCACCTTTGGCATTGAATTTATTTAAATTAGAACATGTATCCAAAACAAAGCATAGGCATCCAAAAACTTTAAAATAACTAATCTTGGGTATTTTCCTATAATATATTTCAAAGCAAGTTTTTTGCAACCTGGATCGAATTAAGATGCGATTTAACACGTAACAAGCCATGTTAACTGCCTCAGCCCAAAAGAACTTCGGTAACCTGGTGTCTATGAGCAATGTTCGAGCACACTCTTGAAGAGTGCAGTTCTTTCTCTCAACTACCCCATTTTGTTGAGGTGTTCGGGGGAAAGAGAACTCATGAGCAATACCATGCTATTGACAAAAATCATTAAACAAGGAGTTTTCAAACTTGCCACCATGATCACTACGAATTCGAGTGATTTGGTAGCCTTTTTCAATTTGAACCTTATTACAAAAAATAGAAAAGATGGAAAACACTCCATCTTTGGATCTCAAGAAGGAGACCAATGAAAATCTTGAAAAATCATCTACAATTACAAAGCAATATTTGCATCCACTAAGACTCTCATATTTTGTTGGTCCAAACAAATCTAGGTGAAGTAATTCTATTGGTCTTAACGCGGATATAGCTTCTTTGGTTTCAAAGCTAGATTTCATCACACATAAAGTCATCTAGAAATTTTCTTTCAGGAAGACCTCAAACTAGGTCATGTTTGGCTAGCTTTTGAAGTAGTCTCATATGAACATGTCCTAGTCTTCTGTGCCATACATTCAATTCATTTTTAGCTACAAGACATTCATAAGTGCTATCTTTATCAAATTCTACAATATAAATATCTTTAAACCTAGTTCCCTTAAAAAGGGTTTCATTTGTTGATGCATGCATAATTTCAAATATTTTTAAAGTGAAAACTACCTTATATTCCCTATCACAAATTTGACTAACACTTAATAAGTTGTGTTTTAGTCCTTTTACTAAAGAAACATTTGAGATAGAAGAAGAGGGTTACCTATTTTACCAAGACCAATAATATGACCCTTGTGGTTGTTACCAAATGTAACCATTCCTCCATCTGAAGGTTGGAGGTCCAAAAATAGGTGCTTGTCTCCCATCATGTGTTTGGAACACCCAAAGTCCATCACCCATCAACCTCCTTGATGGCGGTGGTCTCCTTGTCTTCTTTTTTGTAGGTCCCTTTATTCCTACAAAAGACCTCCTTTGGTGGCTTGGTGTTTCTTTAGGTCTTTCTAATTTTAGTTTCCTATCCTTCATTTTGTGTATCCAGTTTTTGACATTATAATGTCCTTTGAAACCTATAAAACAAAGTGAAAGATATCTTTTCAGTATCCATTGTAATGTGGATCCGTATTTGTTAGTGGTTCTCTTTGGAGGAGGATCCTTTTTCGGTTCATTTTGACTAGTTCATCATAGTCCAAATTTACTTGAGGAAGGTTTTTGATGGGTAATAAGCTTGTCCAAGTTATCCTTTCCTTTTGTAAATTTGGCCAAGTCCTCAAGCAACTGATTTGATTTTTCTTTGAGGTAATTTATCTCTATTTTCATTATGTCTAGTTTATCTTCTAGTCCTCTAATTTCTAATCTAAGTAGGCCATTCTCATCCTTTTTAAAAGAGTTTGATTTTTCAAGAACATGAATCTTGTCAAGAAGTTCTTCTCTATCTTGGAATTTTTGTTCACTCATGACTGTATATAAATCCTTTGTTAATGATTCTTTTTCAATCATTAGATTTCCTATTTGCATATTTAAAGTTGTGATTTCTTTAGTGGGGATTAAGTTCTTTTCTTTAAGGTCATTTATTAATTCCTTATACTTTTCCACTTTTAGTGCTTTACTTTTAACCTTTGTTTCTTTTAGATCTACATATAATAAATCAAATGCTTCTTGCAATTCATCTAAGGAATATGAGTTTACCTCAGGTTCCTCGAACTCAGATCTAGATGTGTCGTTGGTTTCCATGAGTCCCAAGCATGTTGTTTCTTCATTTGTTTCCTCTTCTTCTTCTTCGGAGGTGGAGTCATCCCAAGTTGCTTGGAATGCTTCTTTCTTGAAAGTCTTGGGCTTTGAGAACTTCTTGTAGTTGGAAAGCTTCTTGCCCTTCTTTTCATCATCCCTTTTGAGAAAGGGGCACTCCTTCCTTATGTGACCTCTCTTCTTGCAATTGTAGCAAACTAAAGGTTCTTCTTCCATTTTCTTTCCCTTGATCTCTTTTCTATTTCTGAGAAACTTTTTAAATTTTTTAGCTAATAAAACAAATTCTTCATCATCGGTACTTACCTCATCGTCTGATGTTGCCTTGAAAGCTAAGGTCTTCTTCTTTGGCTCTTGTGTGATCGACTTCTTTTGGTCTATCTTTGTCTCATAAGCCATTAGATTCCCAAGTAGATTCCCCATGTCTAGATCCTCTACTTGGTTGGCTTCTTCTGTCGCCGTAACCTTTTGCTCCCATTCGGGTCCAAGGGAACAAAGGAGCTTGGCTTGAAGCTCCCCTTTAGGAATGTCTTCCCTAGAGACTTGAGGTTATTCACGATTAACATGAATCGAGTGTACATGTCCCCAAGTCTCTCATTTTCCTTCATAGTGAAGGCTTCGAATTCCTATGATAAAACATTAATCTTAGAGGATTTAACTCAAGAGGTACCTTCGTGAGTTACCTTTAAGGTTCTCCATATTTCATGGGTGGTTGTGCATTAGCTAATGCAGTTGAACTCCTCCGAGCTAAATGCACAGTAGAGTGAGTTCATCACCTTTGCATTCGTCCCAAGGTGATGCATCTGTTCCACCGTGTATCCTGTCTCTAGTTTGTTAGGAATGTTGTATGAGGATTTGCATTTCTCCCAGATGGAGAAATTGTTGGCTTGAAGCCACATCTTCATTTTCAGCTTCTAATACATGTAGTTGATTCCTTCGAAGAGAGGTGGTTAGGTAGTGGATTGCCCTTACGATCTGCCAATGGATACTACTCTTCCCTCCATAAGATCTTGCATGGATGTTACTCCAAAAAGCGGAAACCTACTCTGATACCAAATGAAATTGCACTAGAGGGGGGGTGAATAGTGAATTTAAAAACTAATTGCAAGATGAAATACAATCACAAAAAAGAGGCAAAAGATTTTTTAGGTGGAAACCTAAATCGGGTGAAAATCACCACCTAAGCCAATCCCTTGACTTAGGATTTACGATCAAAAAGTGATCAATCCACTAACCACACTACTTCAACGAGGCTAGTGTACCTCAATTACAAATTCCACCTCTAATCCCTAAATGAAGGTTTCTCCCTTCAAAGTGAAGAGATAGGGATCTGACATGACAGATACCCAACTATAACAAGTAAAATGAAATGTAAAATACAACCTATAGAGCACCCCAAAATATGAATAATTTTACATATCTACTAAGGGTGAAGGAAAATCCCTGAAGATGACAATATGTAGCACATGGGAGTGTTGGTGTGCCCCAAACAGAGTAATTGCACAGCATAAGGGCAAAGGAAGCAATGACCAAGTGAGCAAATGATAATCTAAGTGAATTATATCTCAAGAGGGCGCATCTTGCCTAAGAGGGGTTATAGTGTATTTATAGGCAAGTTTAAAACCTTCAAGAAGGCTTAGGAGAGAGCTCCTAGCCGTTGGAGACAAGTCCCAAGAGATTGGGATGAAATCCAACTCAAATCAGGATAATTATGATTCTGACAGAACGATCAGACATCTGATTTGTGGGTCCAACGTTGTTATGACCCGATTCCCGAATCCCTACGAGACACGAGAATCGGACCGACTCGACTGATCCCAAGACCCAGTCGTCCAACGAGAAAGTAACCAAAAGAGCAGTAAAATAAACCACATTCATCATGTATATAACTAGCAGTAACCAAATACAGCAATAAAGAAGAGAAATACTACAGTATACACCACCAGAACAGTAAAGAAATAAACATGTACATAAACATGATGCTTACAAGAAAAGAGTACAGTGGTAACAGAAAATACTCACTATAACAGAAGGAAAAGTACAGTGGGTACTACACAAGTAAAACTACTAGGCTCTTCTAGGCCCAGCACCCTCTGCAGCTGCCGACTCTAGCTGCTCAACACCTGGTCCTGAAAAGGTGGCAAAGGTGACACGTCAGCGAAACGCTGAGTAGAGTGGCAACCAAAAGCTAAGAAAATAGTAAGGTGGACAGTAGCTGTTATATTCTTAATCTCTTCCTTTATTTTTCCATTTATTTATTATTGAATTATTTCTCAGATCTTTCTCTTGATCTTGAATGTTCCTCGTGGAAACGATCTTGATTGCAGTCTTTTCCGAAAAGTAGAAGTAAAATGTGGTGCTCTCCTGGCCGGAAGAGTCCCCCGTGGTGGTCCTACCCTCAGTCAACCACCCCAAGGTCGCTGACAGACGTAACGGTGACTACGGCACGCGTGATAAATGCACGGGTAGCTACCCCGCACTGGCACGCGGTCAGTCGTTTCCATTAACGGGTGCACCCAAAGCACAGCACGGAACCAGTATAGGGCAGAGCCCTCTCAGTAACAGGGGTCCAGCCCCTCCACAGTCCACGCACCCTCACCTGACTACCCTGGTTTGCCCAGTGGGCCTAACAAGTCAGTGTAGGAGGGCTAGCAGAACCCCGGGGCCCGTGGGGTAGCTAGTGCTCTTCCTACACTAGTAGCTCTCCTCGGTACTGTGTACACGAGGGCCAAAAGTCGGTACAAAGTGGCCAGACCTAACCCTGGGTCCCTGGGGAGACTAGCGCCACTCTGCACTAAACAGGGGGACAGTCGCTCTCCTTGGTACTCCGTACTTAAGGGCCAGCTCACTTCCCCAATTCTATTCCATTCACTTCCTAGGAGTTCTACCCCTAATTCCCCGCAGGGTTCATGCTCTTTTAACTCAGCCAATTTAGGTTTCATCATTTCAGCTTTATATTCATATAACCCATGCTCTCAACAATAATTATCCATTCATAAATAGGCAACTGTTAACCAATTACAGGAAGTTATCGTTTCCCTTCTACTTTTTCGAGACTGCAATGTATATACATTCAATCTAGTTTTCCAGTCCTAGGATTCATGCAATACCCTAGGATCTATCATTCAATCTAGTTTTTCAGTCCTACGATTCATGCAATACCCTAGACTCTATTAATTATTTCACAAGTGCATAATTTTTTATAAATAATTAAAAGGGCCACTCTACCCGCAAAATCGAGAGTACTGGGGGTGTGATCGGCAAGCCCGTGCTCCTCTGCAATCCCCAGAATCGCAACGGAACGGGGTCCAAACACAAAGATCAATTACAAGGAGCTACTCAGAACAATATACAATTACTGTAAACAAGTAGAGGAACTAAATTTGAGAAGAAAGAAACTTGAAACATGGAAAACGGACTCCGAACGGACCCTAAACAGGTCAAAAATGACAAGTTTGTCCAAAATCAGACGTCTGGAACATCTTCCAGGCATCTTAAATGATAGCTCAGGTCATACCTTGATCCTACGTGGTCCTTCAGACATCCAGAAGCCCACTGAACCGTCTGGACTTAGTTTCCAGATGTCCGAATGTCACTCCGGACATCTGGAGACCCTCTCCGTTGTCTGCTGTGCCCAGGCGTCCGATCTGTGTGGGATGGCATGCCCTTGCGCCCTCCCGAATGAGTCCTGCACACATACGCGGCCATCCTCAACATGAAGCGATGCAAAAACCTTCGACGGAACAGCTGCATGGCCGTACACATGAAAGGAGAAGGAAGATAAAAATATCGTACCTTTCAGACGTCTGGACCTTCCTCCAGACGTCTCATTCGTCGTCTGGACGTATGTCCCAGACGTCTGATTCTGGGAAATTTTCCCAGAAATCAGGACCTCCTCGCCCTCCGCCCGCAGCGCATGGCCATGCCTCGCCGCGCTCGCCTACTGCCTGAGCTGTCGCAGCTCCTCCCTAGCACCACACGCTTGCTACGCACCTGCCGATCGGCTCTAGCTGCTCCGGCGAGCTCGCAACAGCCCTCCTCCCCACACACTCGCAGCAGCCGCTGCTGTCGCCCTCGCCTGCTCACTCTCTCGCTGACAGGAAGAAGAAGGCGGTGGAGTGAGGGTGAGGGAGAGAGAGGGGTGTATTTGAAGGTAGCCGCGGGGAGAGAGAGAGAAAAAGGGCTGCGTCTGCAGGGAGGGAGGAAAGAGAAGAAAGAGGACGGCGGTTCAGTCTACGTGCGCATGCGCGCAGACGCGAATTCGTACGTCGAAAAAATTAAATTCCAGACGTCTAGGAAGGCTTCCAGACATCTGACCAGACGTCTGGACCACTTCCCAGACGTCTTAAACGACGTTTGATGCCCCGGGTTATAACACACCCCAACCTCTTCCTCAACTCTGCCAGACCATAACACGCCGTCCTTTGCCACGCAACCACCGCCAACACATTTGCCATCCTCTGATGAAGCTCCTGGACCTTCTCTAATTAGGGCTTTTGAGCCCGTATTCATAATTTGCAGGTTCGCCGTTTGCTCGTCATTGCCGCCATCGTCTCCGAGCCCATCCGCCTTGCTCCAACCACCAACGGCTGTCATTCAATGCCCAGGTGTTGTGGATTCATCTCAAGAGCTGATCTGCACCAGCAATTGAAGGAACCAGTGCTAGCAGTTACTCCAGTTGGAGAAGCGACTCCAGCTGCACTTGCGCGAAGAAGATGGGAACATTTAGTCCCACATTGTGAATGGACAAACCCATGATGCAACATAAGTTTATTTTGTGTTTGTAGTTGTTCTCCTAGTACATTGAGGGTTGGGTCCCCGCTCACGCACCTCTTAGCACCTTCACGCCTCGCCCATGCACATGCACGTGAGTCTGGCCAATCTTTAGGATCTGATAACCCGATACTATGCCCGATTACCCCTGGTTTGAGTGAGAAGAAAGAGCAGAGATCTGTGGGAGGAAGGGGGAGGGTTTTACTCTGAGGAAGTTGGCCCCGTGCTGAAGAGCGAGAGGCCTCACACTTAACCTGAGTTGCCTCTGTGTGTTGAAGAAGAGAGGCTCTCGAGAGAGCCTTGTGCTCTACTGAGGTTCTTTGCTCCTATTAAGGCATCTGATACACATGAGCGACGTCTGATTTGGTTCTGGTTACTGTTACATTATTTAAGTACCTAAGTTAGAGTGGATTGTTGATTGAAGTTACTGTTGGATAATTTGAGTAAATTGAATATGAGATGCATGCTTAACTAGAGGGATCTAAATGGTGATCTAAATCACTACTTTTTAGGTTTTCTCTATTCCTTTTGTCTCATGATCTTTTGATTTATATTTGAATATCAATTTGACAAAGTTTCATTCATTGCATATCTGTTATTGTACTCAATTTATTGTGCTTATTTATTCTGAATGAAGATTAATGCGTGAATTCCACATTTACTCCCTGCGAACGACCTCAAACTCCAATTAGAATTTGAGTTTTATAAATTTAAATGTTTTGTTTTGTGATTTAGGAGTATACTACAACAAACACATATTAAATCTCCCCATTTCGCCACGCAACAACACTGGCACACTAGTTAACAGCCAAACCACCAAAACACTTTTTAATGGAAATTGGGTAGCTACACAACACACTTTTTGGTGGTTTTAATGGAAATTGGGTAGCTAACAAACCTTCTAGGGTGGTATGGCTGGCAAGTTGTCGGTGGTAACAGCTCATTGGTTGGTTGTCTAGAGCCTAGCTACATGACCATTCTCTTTTTGCTGCCTTTAGGTAAATCTTAGATCAGGGAAGCCACCTACTTAAAGGAAAAAAAAAGAAAAATATCCAAAAAGAAAAGAAAAAGAAATAAGCCACACTTCACTGCATGCGTATGGCTAGCAAGTTGTCGGTGGTAACAGCTCATCAGCTAATTGTCCAGAACCTAGCTCACAAAAATGCACGTTTAATTCTAAACACTTAGGAAGAAATGGGGAAATAGAATAAGCCAGGGAGATATACACTAGGTTCGCCCTTGTGTTGACCCCATAAAAATAAAAAAAATAGGGAGAAAACTACTGGTCAGATAGATACACCTTTAAGTAGAATTTCTTTTCAAGGTCACCTTGGGGCATAGAAGCCCGAATTCTATTCTGATTGCTTATCAGTGAGTCTATCACTTCACACAAAAAAGATGCTTAGTATTTACAGTTCTTTTCGAGTCTTAGGTGGGTTGGGTAGCCGTAGAAAGATGCTCTAAAACTCTGAACTCAAAAATCCAAAAAATTAGAAAAGAAGAAAAAGAAAAAATGCTTTTGCAAGGACTTGAGTGGTTTGCATTTTGGCAAACACTAAAGCGCTGTTGTGTCTCTATAGTTCAGGTCTTAGTAAAAACTTCCTAGTGTTGAAAAATAACTTTTGCCCAAGAAATCTGATCCTAATTCTTTTATAAATAGCATGTGATTTTGCTAGGGACTAATAAAAGATAGGCATGGGGGTGTGATATAGGCACATCTATGTCACATAAACTATCTATTTATGAATGTTCTTAGGTGTATAATTGCATCATGCATTATAAATATTGCATAGCATGCATTATCATGCATTTAGGTTAGATTGTATAAATTTTAGGTTAATTCTCCCTTTTTGTGGTCAGGGAACAGGGTAATATTTATTGGGGGCTCAGATTGAAGATATAACTGTACGGATCTGATCAGGGCGACGATTGGAGTTCAACAACTCCGAGATCGTCCTAATCGGACCTTCATAATATCAGATACAGTATGAGAAAGATCAAAGGTCAAGAGGCCAAGTGATGCAAATCCATACCTCAAACGACAAATCCAACCACATAGATGGGTTCGGGTCGACGATCGTAACCCAACGGCATGAAAATCGATCCAATCCGACATCCGTGGCACCATCTACAAGTTAGAGAAGATGGGTAGCCAGGATGGTGCCACGTGGCGCCATCCCAGCCTCCTAACGCTGGCCAAGCCTCCCACTCCAACTCTGAAGGTGCTATTAAGATGCGATCTAAGCTGTTGGATTGAGATCCAATGGCTGAGGGTGCATGAACGTTAATTCAAAGACGTAACTTAAAGTAAGAGGTAGCGCATTGGTCGAGGTCCCCTTCGCAAAGGCAAAGGCACACATTTGAGATGCCGAGTGCCTCAAACCGAGCGTGCACGCGGGTGCAGGTGAAATTCTCCCATGCGATGGTGATCGAGCAGTCGAGGGAGCATGACATGGCACCATCTCAAGCGCTGGATGGAAGAGCGTGCTACACCTGCATGATCACGTGCGAACACACTCCTAATCTGATGTGGGTGCGCGTTGTGCTGAAGATGAAGAGGCTTGAGCGCATTTAAGCCAGCTGATCTCTTGATCAGATGGCTGAGAATGCATGCGATAAGGTATTTCAGCAACTGAAGGCAGAGGGGCGAGCATGTATGTGTCAATGATGTGGGTCTTCAGCAGTTGAAGGCAGAGAGTTTCAGTTAAATTATTTGTTTGATGGATTTTTATGTAACTACAATGATAGGGTTTTCGAACTCAAAATTCTTAGCGTAGAAATCCCGTTCAACATTAATAAATGGCTCAAGGGTTTGGAAATCTTGAAGAAATCCTTAATGAATCGATGGTAGAACTCCACGTGCCAAAAAAATGAGCAAATCTGTTTTACATTGTTGGGTGGAGGAAGTCTACAAATGGCATCAATTTTATCTCTGTGTACTTGATGAGGTGTGGCTCATCATAGCTAAAATGCCAAAGTTAAGCTAGAAACTAAGTTAAACACTATCAAATTAACACAAGAAAAGGGTTAAATGTGGGAAGTAAGGAGAATGATCTAAAATATCAATTCTGTGTTAAAAATGCATAATTAGGTCAATTATGAGAGATTCTACACTTAAGTATATAAATGGATGATTTCAAAGTCAATTGAACATCAATTTGAGCACAAATGAACAAATAAATGGTTGGATTATCTTCTAATATGTTCAATTAATATGCCATAAAAATCTCATTGCATTTTGAGCTCATTATGACCTTGGATTTAGTATTTTTCATTTAGGTCCTTTATACATATTCATCTATTCACATTTTATTCACTTAAAAGCTACTGAGGACCTTTTTGTAAGTCATAGGGACCATTCTGCATGAATTACTTGTCACTTATGGGTTCTTTTACAAATTATTTATTGGTTCACTTTTTGGGACTTTTGTTCAATTAGCCCAATACACCTGGAGCTCAATCTCCTCTGTTCCTGTTCTTCCATGATGGACACAAGGCCTCCTGGCCTTCCATTCTTCTTCCATTAAATCAACGACTAATCTGTAGCCAACCTGCAATCGCCGGTGAGACTAGCACCGCACCTAGACCTAGATCACATATAACGATTAGCATTCATCTCAGACTCGCGCATGCCCTCTTGAACCCATCTTGACCATTCACTGTCAATGGCCCTGACCTTTGATTCCTGGTGCTCCTAAGCCCCTTAGTGCCTATTTAAAGAGCTATACACTAACCTAAGTTAGTCGTCGTCCCTTCCAGTTCCTATTCTCCTTCTTCCATGGCTTGTGACAAAAGCCCACTCCTCTTCCTCAATTCCTTTATGTCGATAAGGATTGCGTAACTCCTGAGGACATCCTGAGCTCCTTCTCCTTTAAGCTTTCATCACTGGAAGTTCCATTCCTCTCTTCGCCGCCACCGTTACCAGCCGTTGTTCTCCTTGAGGTCCCTTTCATCCCAGTAGCATAGATTTTTTTTCTTCTTTAGTGTAAAGTAGTTTAGATCATTAGTTTAGATTAGAATTAGCATTTAATTGTGTTGATTAGATTTAGAGTAGTGTAGATTAGCAGTCACTGTCCTTCACTATTGATTCACCCTCTCTGATCAATTTCAATTAGAGAGGAAGATTCACACTCCAATAATTTGTTGATCTCCCCCTTCGCTTCATGATCATCTTCTCTCAATTTCTCGCTGATTTAATCGTAATTCAGCTCCTTAACCATTGCCACCTTAAGGACTGAAGCTATCAAGCTCTCAAACCTTATGGTGTTCTAACTCCACTCGGAGGGCCTCTCATACATACCATGAATTCACAAAGGCCCTCCTATGATCCGAAATTTGTTCAATTTAATCGATTGATCATGATTTGGTTCTATTGCTTGATCAATGGATTCACAAAGCAATTTGGTTTTAATCTGATCAAATGGAGTTAATTGAGATTTTAATCAAGTAATTAGATCAATTGCAAAGGGTTTGAGATAATTGGATTCAATTTTTATTGCTTAGTGGTCTCACGCCTAATTTCAGCATGGGTTACTATTTTGTGTCTCGTCTGGGTAGAGTGGCCAAGAAACTCAATGCACTGGGTAGAGGCTTGATGTGCATACATCTGATTAACCTAAAATGTCTATTAATCCATGTTCTTAGTGTCACATTAGCATTATACATTGTAAATAGTGCATAACATGCATAATCATGCATTTAGGTCAAGTTATATAAATTGTATAGTAATTGTCTCCTTTTTATGGCTAGGGACAGGGCAACTTGTTAATCGGGGCCTTGGATCGAAGATCCAACTGTACGGATATGATCAGAGTGATGATTGGAGTTCAACTACTCCAAGATTGCCCTGATCGGACATCCGTAGCATCAAATAGAGATCGAGGAACCCTAGAGATCAAGGGCCAAGATGGTATTAATATGCAGCTCAGATGACAAATCCAACCGCACTGATGGGTTTAGATTGACGATCGTAGCCTAACGGTGTAAAAATCGATCCAATCCGACACCCGTGGCACCATCTACAACACTCAGAAGATCAACGGCCAAGATGGCACCACATGGCACCATCCCAGCTACCCAATCGGCCCCAAGGACCCCCCTCCAGTTCTCTTCTTCACCCGCTCGACAAATCTCCACCATTGGATGCCCATCTAACGACCACAGATCGCGCACACACAAATCATGCGCTCGCCTCAAACAAAAGCTCAGCGTAGCGGTCGAGCGCCCCTTCGCGAGCGAAGGGCGCACGTTCAAGTCGCGCTGCGCTTCAAATTCAGAGGGGGCTTGGGTGCGGGAGCGATTGGGCCGTCAGATGGAGATTGGGTGGCTGAGGGGAGGTGTGGTGCGCGAGGAGTCGTTGATCGCATACGTGCACGATGACGTGCATCTGCACGCCTCATCGCACGTGGGCACACGGTAGAGGCACTGAAGAGGAGCGGGCACACTTTTTAAGTCATCTGATCTCTTGATCAGACGGCTGGGAGACATTGACTGTGTGTAGGTGCATTAAGAGCGCGAAGGCGAGGGGGGCGCGCAGCGCGCGGACGTCGACCACATTCAAGCCTTTAGTGAGAAGGTCCTGAATTAATGTTTTTAATGTTGTAATGACCAAAATGTCCCTACTCCTTGCAACTATAAAAGGAGACCCCTACCCTATGAATTTCTCATCCCTTCCTTCTCCTCTCTCCCTCTCCAAAGCTTAAGAGAAACTTGTCCCACACCCGGGATGCTCCTCAAGAGCTAAAACCAAGTTTTTCCCCCGTTTCGAAAGCGGATCCAGCGACGACGATGATGTGCTGCTTCATTCCCATTCCTCCTGCTTCTTCCTCCTTCCCACTCCGTTCCCCATCTTCCAGGTGTTGTCCTGTCCAGCTCGTCCTCCAAGCGATCGTCGAGGAGGATAACTTCTCTCTCCCTTCTTTCTCCGCTTTCTAGAGTAGAATTTTCCTGCTTTCTAGTTGTAACAATTTCCCGCTTTCTAGTGTAATCATTTCTCACTTTCTTAGTTGTCAAAACATTATTCAATACCAAGTGATTTTTCTCTCTCTCTCTCATTGTCTATAACGATTTCATTGTGATTATTTTGCCTTTCAAACAAAAATACAAAAAAATGATATTTGTGGATTTTGAGATCGACGTAGCCTCCCTGTGTTCCACTCGAAACTTCTTTGTGGATTTTTCGGTATAAATTTTATCTGTTGAACGGATTTCTTCACGACTCTAACTACGACGGGTTTTCGAATCTAATTGCGAATGCGTAGTTTTTCGCATTCAACATTTTGGCGCCGTTGCCGAGGAGGCAACGATTATTCGATCTTCTTTTCGCATTTCACGCACTTTACTATTTTCTAACTTGCTTCATCTCGTGTCTATTGTTTTGCAGATACCTCTATTAGGGTATCATCAAGCAGTAGACCGGAGTAACGTGCAATTGAAGACAACTGTAAGTGCTCCCCATTCTTCCCCATCCATAGATTTCATTTCATCACATTAATTCAAACTCCAATTAACCTAGGTGTTTGCATAAATCCTAGGATTAGTTTGGTTGCTTGGATTTCCACCCACATTCATTTCACCCTCGCATATAAAAAAATCAAAAAGATATTTTTGTGGGGTAATTCAACATACACACAACATACACCCACATTCAAGGCACTTAACCTAATTGATTTTCTTCTACTCAACCGGACTCTGATTTGTGGAACCGGTACACATAAATCAACATATAAAAGAGTAGAAATCAGTCTAGGTTAATCATTTTTGTGTGCCTAACTCAGTGGTGCAATTATGGCCAATTGTTTGAGTTGTTTGGGCCACACCACTTAACTTAAAATCAACTCACCAAGTAGCTTCCTCTAAGGGTTTTCAATTTAGGTTCATACCAGCCACTCCACTTTATTTTTGATTTCAAAAGGAAAGTGATCTTCATCCGTGCTTGAAAACCTGGTTTGCCTCAAACTTGATTGAATTAAACCTAATTCTAAACCCTAAAATCTACTTAAGCAAGATTTGAAGCCTAAAATCTACTCATCACAAATAATCTTGTTTGAAAACCCTGGTTGTGCAAGCACTCACACATACTCAATTGATCATTAAGGGCACAACCCATTTTAAGGGCCCACCACATTCCATAAGCACTACAATCCCAGGCCTAAATAAAATCAAGTAGACGTTGGCCTTCTTCGGGATCTAGTCTGAGATTGTTTATGATTAACCTGCTTGTAGTGATTAATATGATGTCTAGCTAGGGGAGTAGCGTCAAACAACCGTAGCTGGGGGGTACACTAGGAACCGAAGGGTCAAGCTGAAGGAAGAACCTTCTCCCCAATCCCTCCTTCTAACTGGTTGGATTGAGTAGACACAAGTAGAGTAAATCATTTATAATCTTAAGGCAGGTTCTTAGAGTCTGTAGATCCTTAGGCTACCCTACTTATGGACAGGCTTGTTTTGTTGAGCTACAAGGTTCTTATCCCCAGTCCTTCCGACCTTTTCCTAGTTTATGCTGGGAAGAAGGTCATTGAATCCCCGATTGGAAGGTCCACTAGAGTATTCTAGGAGGCGTAGATTGGATTTTGGCCAAATTGAACCCATGGCTGATCAACAACCTCCTCTGCCTCAAGATCCACAGGAGGTATTTCAAAGGCAGCTGGAACAAATATAAAGAATGCAAGAATGGTTCCAGAGAATGCAGGGCGCACAGCCCTTGAAGGATTTTTACGATCCTTCAAATTACGAGGAACGTCCTAGTGTCCAAATTCCTACTAGAGACGTAGAAATCAAGCCCCAGGTGTTAAGCCTGATCAAACATTTCCATGGGCTTGGCTCTGAAGACCCGTTTCAGCACTTAGAGGACATGAACACTTTGGTCCAGACCACAAGGCACGAAACGTGAATGAGGAGCAGATGATCATGAGGCTCTTCCCCCACTCTCTTAGAGATAAAGCTGCTCATTGGTACAGGACTATAGGAAGACCAATTACAACTTGGAATGAGTTGAAATCGGCCTTCCTGAAGAAATTCTTCCCTGTCGGACGTACCAATGCTTTGAGATGGGCAATTACTACCTTTACCCAGTGGCTGAGGGAGCAGTTTCATGTTGATTGGGAGTGATTCCATGACTTATTGCGGAGGTGTCCACACCACGAGGTGTCGAAATGGCAACTTGTGCAAATCTTCTACCACGGGTTGACTGAGCAACTCAAAAATCATGTGGACGCTTCTTGTGGAGGCAATTTCCTCAATAAAGACGCAGATAGCATGCACGATTTGTTTGAGGAGATGAGCGAGAATTCAATCAATCATGCCTCCATGGATACTTTTAACCAGTCCTAGCAGCCCAGATCGAATGTTAATGAAGTCCACAACTCTCATTCATTCGATATGGAATTGATTTGTAATAAACTTGATAAGGTGGACTTGGTTTCTAAGAGAATGGAGGAGTGGATGGCTAGAAACTCAATGAACAACTCTCGATCCACTCAGTCCTAGAATTCGGGATTCCATTCATCGCGAGCTCCTTCTGGATGGGAGATCATGAATCAACTTGATGCGGCTCAACCTGCAAGCCATCATTATTCGGAACCCCACAGGTTCCAAACTGGGGCCTTTGATCCCAGTTTCTCTGATCCATCCCTTTCTTTCTCTCCATCCTCACCCTATGAGGGTGTCTATGCTATATAGGAGAATGTTAGGTCCAACCCTTACTCCAATGCTTATAATCCGAGTTGGAGGAACCACCCTAACTTCTCCTGGAAAAACCCAGGGCAGCAGACCCAATTTGTCAGGGTCATGTTTACACTCAGCTACCTCCGAATCAGGTCAATCAGCCAGCTTGGAATGCCCGTCAACCCGTAGGGTAGGTTGATTTGAACCGACAAATTATAGAGATGCAAGGATCTATGCTCCAGCTCATGCAGCAAATGAAAACCTCGCTAGAGAACTTGCAAAATGGGTTCATTGCTAATTCTCATCAACCTGGATCTTTACCATCTCAACCCGTACCCAACCCACGTAATATCCAGAATCTGGGCAATCAAGCCCATGGGTACGGGAATCAGAGGTACCCATACGCACATGCTCAGGTGGTTGAGCAGGGTCCTTCATCTTCTTCTTCCTCAAATCAATGGTTCTTGGCTAATGAAGCCCCTCCAATCTTTCCTAACCCTCCCCAAGACCCAAACCCGTATGCAGCTACTAATTATGTTACCTTGAGGAGTGGTAAACAAACTCAGGATCCACATCGACACTATTCTGATTTACTGAATCTTGAAGAGCCTGAGGAGAGAAAGGAGAACTCTAGAGAAGAAATCAAGGCTCAGGAACTTGATTCCGAAGATCTTACTCATGTTCCTTTTCCTGAGACCTTGATTAGATCAAGGAAGAAGTCTATTGATAGTAATGAGGAGCTTCTAAATATTTTCAAGAATGTTGAGATCAATATCCCGCTCCTCGACGCTATCAAGCATATACTGGCTTACGCGAAATTTTTAAAGGATTTATGTACACAGAAGCGTAAGTTGAGAGAATCTGTTCCAAGGAAGGTGGTACTCTCCGAGTAGGCTAGTTCTGTTATCCTGCATCACCTCCCTTAGAAA
Organism: Thalassia testudinum; assembly: GCA_037157565.1. NCBI lineage: Eukaryota > Viridiplantae > Streptophyta > Magnoliopsida > Alismatales > Hydrocharitaceae > Thalassia > Thalassia testudinum. The sequence continues at coordinate 36,117,638 of JAZHRO010000035.1, read as the reverse complement.
AAGAGAGATCTAGGTGCTCCTTTGATTTCTTGAGTCATCGGAGATTACACTTTTGATAGAGCACTGTTGGATCTGGGTGCATCCATTAACCTAATTCCAACTTCTCCTTATGAGAAATTTGGATTAGGTGAACTTCGGCCGACTTTAGTAACACTACAGTTAGTGGACCGTTCAGTCACAAATCCGCGAGGCATTATTGAAGATGTTATTGTTAAGGTTAAGGATGTATTTGAAAATTTGAGGAACACGCCCATCATTCTAGGGCGTTCGTTCCTGGCTACCACCAAGGCTAACATTAACTGTGAAAGCAGTAGCATGGAAATCGCCTTTAGGGATCAAAAAATGAAATTGGATATTTTTAAGGCGATTAATAAATTTAAGGATTGTGAATTTATTGAGGAACTTGGAGACGATAATGTGAATATTGAAACTTGTATGATGGTTTCTGCATTTGAAAGTTCCTCCTTTGATGATGATTTGGACCCACAACCCTTTATGGCAAACCCGCCATCTTTTGAAGAGGTTATTGATTTTTTTCACTCTCAACCTCTTCCTATTGATGAGTCTTCATCAGCATCTTCCTTACCTTCAATCATCAACTCACCCCACCTTGAACTGAAACAATTGCCTGAGAATTTGAAATATCAATTTTTAGGACCACATAAGACGCTCCCTATGATTATCAATGCTAAATTAATAAAGGAGTAGGAGATTAAACTGATTAAGGTCCTAAAGGAACAAAAGGAGGCAATTGGTTGGACCATTCATAACCTTAGGAGGATCGAGCCATCTTACTACAATCATAGAATATTTTTGGAAGATGGATCCTGCCCTTCTCACCAGATTAGGAGATTAAACCCGAATATGCGAGAAGTGGTCAAGAAGGAGATTATCAAGTGGCTCGATGCAGGAATCATTTATCTGAACTCTGATAGTCCTTGGGTAAGTCCCGTGCAGATTGTTCCCAAGAAAGTCGGGATTACCGTTGTGACTAACGAGAAAGGAGAATCTATCGCAACTCGTTCAGCTTCCTCTTGGAGAGTTTGTATTGATTACAGGAAGCTGAACACAGCCACGAAAAAGGATCATTTCCTTTTCCTTTTATTGATCAAATCCTTGAAAGACTAGCCGGGCAGAAGTACTTTTGTTTTCTTGATGGCTACTTGGGATACAACCAATTCCCTATCCATCTCGAGGATCAGGAAAAAATGACTTTGACCTGTCCCTACAAACCTTTGCTTTCCGTAGGATGCCATTCGGCTTATGTAATGCACCTGCAACTTTTCAAAGGTGTATGCTGGCCATATTCTCTGACATAGTGGGAGAGTTTATGGAAATCTTCATGGATAATTTCTCTATTTTTGGAGAATCGTTTGACTCTTGTCTAGCTAATCTTGAAATAATTCTTAAATGATGCATCAAAACAAGACTGGTGCTTAGCTGGGAAAAGAGTCATTTTATGACACAAGAAGGCATTGTCTTGGGTCATGTCATCTCTGAACGGGGAATCGAAGTGGAAAAAGCTAAGGTTGATGCTGTCACTAAACTTCCTCCTCCCACATCTGTCAAACAAATTCGATCATTTCTTAGTCATGTGGATTCTATAGGAGATTCATTAAGGACTTTTCGAAGGTTGCTCGTCCTTTGAGCAATCTTCTCGCCAAAGAAATGCCGTTTGAAGTCGATGAATCATGCTGTAAGGCATTTGATTTTCTTAAAATGGCAGCTACTTGTGCTCCGGTGTTGCAACCACCGGTTTGGACAGCCCCTTTTGAGATCATGACCGACTCTCCTAATTACACGGTCAGGGCTATTTTGGGTCAGAAAGTTGACAGGAAGCCCTCTGTCATCTATTATGCTAGTAAAACTCTGGGCAAGGCTCAAAGGAACTATATTGTTACTGAAGAGGAATTACTAGCTATAGTGTTTGCTTTGGAGAAATTTAGGGCTTATCTCTTAGGGTCTCATGTCATCATATATACTGACCACTCAACCTTGAGACATCTCTTGGCCAAAAAGGATGCCAAATCTTGGCTTATTCGTTGGATTCTTCTACTTCAAGAATTTGATCTTGAAATCAAGAATAAATCCAGGGCATAGAATGTGGTGGCAGACCATTTGTCGAGACTTCTGAGTGATTCTTCTCATCCAGAAATTTCGATTGCTAATACTTTTCTGAACGAGACCATCCTTACAGTTTTAGGTGTCTAAATCCCATGGTTTGCTGACATCGTTAATTATTTGGCCATTGGTCAAATCCCCCAGGATTGGACCAAGCAACAATGGGATAAACTCAAATCTGAGGCCAAATATTACTTCTGAGAGGACCCTGAACTGTACCGCATCAGCTCTGATCAGATTATTCGCCAATGCGTTCCGGAGAACGAATTCAAGAGTGTACTCGAGTTCTGCCATGCATCTGCGTGTGGTGGACACTTCTCCGGGAAAAAGACGGCTACAAAAATTTTGCAATCTAGATTCTATTGGCCGTCTTTATTCAAGGATGCCCAGGAATTCTCGAGGTCGTGTTCCCAATGCCAAGCAATTGGGAGAATAACCAAGAGAGACATGATGCCCCTAAACCCAATTCCTCCCGTCGAAATCTTCGACGTTTGGGGCATCAATTTCGTGGGACCCTTCCTCCATTCATTTGAACATCAATACATTCTCATCGCTATTGATTATGTGTCCAAGTGGATCGAGGATATTCCCACCCGAACTAATGACCACAAGGTGGTCATCGATTTTGTCAAGAAGAATATCTTCAACCGGTTCGGGATTCTGAGGGCCATCATCAACGATGGTGGCACTCATTTCACTAATGCCCAGTTTCGTAATTTGCTGGCAAAATACAAGGTTAATCACAGAATCTCCACACCTTACCATCCCCAGATGAATGGACAGGCCGAGATCTCCAATCAGGAGATTAAGAATATTCTGCAGAAAATGATTAGGCCTGATCACAAAGACTGGATTCAAAAGCTTAAGGACTCTCTTTGGGCCTACCGTACGGTGTATAAAACGCCCATCGGCATGTCTCCATTTCGTCTGGTGTATGGAAAGGCATGCCATTTACCCGTAGAAATTGAACATAAGGCATTATGGGCAATCAAGCAATGCAATCTAGATTTGAGTTTAGCCAAAAAGACTAGGAAACTCCAACTATATGAGTTGGAGGAGCTTAGAAATGATGCGTACGAGAATGCCAAGATCTACAAGGCTCGGACCAAAGCTCTTCATGACCAATTGATTTCCCGCAAGAGCTTTGAGCTGAACTAGAAAGTCTGGCTATTCGATTCTCGACTTAAGCTCTTTCCCAGCAAACTTAAGTCGAAATGGAATGACCTGCTCATTATCGATCAGATACTTCCAAACAGAGCGGTTCAGATCTCTGACCCGAAGATGGGTAATTCTTTCAAAGTCAACGATCAATGTCTGAAGCCTGTTATTGATCGTACTATTCCAGAACCCATCTCAAACATAGTTGCTCTAGCTATGTTGTGACTTCTTTGGCTGGACTACGCCTAGCTAACTGCATTAAACTCAGCAGTTGTACAGTCTGACTCAGAGCTGACCTGAGCTTCATATTTAGGTGATATCTTCTGCATTCTACCCTTCCATTCATGTCTTTTATTCTCAATGCGGACATTGTAGCAGCTAGGCATGGGGGGGTGAATTCTGAATCATGTTAACTCTATGGAATTCTTGTAAATTCTACTTATTTTCTTATATATACATAAAAAAAAATTGAATTAGGAAGGAATACTTGGACATTAGGAACTTTCAACCTTAGGAAATATTACAGTAAGATCTGAACACTAAGACCCTTCAAGTCTTTGGGCTTAATCAGCCTGGGTATCCACTAAAATGTGGATTTGTTTATCAAGTCCTCGCCATCCTAAATTCTATTTTAATTTGATTAAATAAGTTTGGGTGATAAGTACACAACTTATCAACTCACCGTCTGATTTGAGGGAACTTTAAGTCTAAGCATCTACACCCTATTCGTCACTGACTCGTTGTTTGGTGGTCTTAACGGAAATTGGGTAGCTAATATGAACCTTCTAGGGTGATATGGCTAGTAAGTTATCGTGGGTAACAACCCATAGGTAGGTTTTCCAGAGCCCAGTCACTGGATCACTCTCTTCTTACTGCCTTTAGGTAAATCTTAGACCAGGGAAGCCACCTACTTAAAAAAAAGAAAAGAAAAAAGTTCAAAAAGAAAAGAAAAAGAAAAAGAAAAGGAGAAAAGAAAGAAAAAGGAACAAAAAGAAATAAGCCACACTTCGTCGCACGAGTATGGCTGGCAAGTTGTCAGCGGTAACAGCTCATCGATCGGTTGTCCAGAACCTAGCTCAAGAAATGCACATAAAAATTCCTAAAACACTTAGGAAGAAGCAAAGAAGTAGAATAAGCCGGGGAGATATACATTGGATTCACCCTTGTGTTGTGTTAAGACTCGAGATATCAAATGCCTTTTAAGACATCTGGGAGTTGGTCCAGACGCCTGGTCAGACGTCTGGATGCCTTCCTAGACATCTGGAAATAAATTTTTGCGTGCGTACGATCGCGAGTCTGCACGCATGCGCGTGCAGACTGAAACCTGCCGACGTGCAAACGCTTTTTATCCCCCCCCCCACACACCTTCAAAAACCCCTCTCCCTCGTTCACCACCCCACCGTCTTCCCCTTCCCCCAGTGCGAGTGTGAGAGCAGGTAGCAGCTGCTGCCGGGTGCGGTGCGGAGAGGAAGAGGTGCAGCGAGAGGGAAGAAGAGGGAGAGCGCGCGAGGAAGAGAGAGCAAGCCCACCGGAGCAGCTCGAGACCGGCCGGTGTGCACGCGGAGGGGCGACGTGCGGGGGAGATCTCCCCTGGTGCTGCTGCAATTCGAGCAGCGAGCGAGCGGCTACGTGGCGAGCTCACGCGCAGCGGGAAGAAGGCGAGGATGTTCTGATTCTGGGAATTTTTCCTAGAATCAGACGTATAGACCTACGTCCAGACGATGCAGGCAACGTCTAGAGGGAGCTCTAGACGACTGGGAGGTACGAAATTTCTCCTCTTCCTCCTTTTTGCAGATACGGCCATGCAGGTCGATCCGCCGAAGTGCTTAGACGTGTCATGATGAGGAGGCTTTCATCGCACGTGCAAGTTTCATTTCGAGAAGGCGTGAGGACACGCCCTCCCACGCAGATCAGGCATCCGGGCACAGCACCAAACGGCAAAGAGCGTCTCCAGACGTCCGGGCACATCACCAGACGGTGAAGAGCATCTCTAGACGTCGGGAGAGGTGGTCGGACGTCTGGAACTGGGTCCAGACGATTCAGTAGGATCCCTGGACGTCTGAGGAGCAGCGCGGAGTGAGGTATGACCTGGACCACTTTTTAAGACGTCTAGAAGGTGTTCCAGACGTTTGATTTGAGTTAGAATTGTCGTTTTTGACCCGTTTAGGGTCCATTTGAGGTATGATTTCCGCGTTTAAGATTCCGTTCTTCTCAGAATTAGTTCCTCTACTTGTTTGAAATACTTGTATCCTATTCTGAGTGGTTCCTTGTGACTGCTCTTTGTGTTAGGACCTCATTCTATTGCGGATTTAGGGGTTGCAGAGGTACGTGGACCTACCGATCATGCCCCCATTACTCCCGGTTTTGCGAGTAGAGTGGCTCCCCTTAGTTATTTACAAACATTAATGCAACTCTGAAATGAATGATAGATCCTAGGGTATGGCATGAATCCTAGGACCTGAAAATTAGTTTGAATGATAGATCCTAAGGTATGGCATGAATCCTAGGACTTGAAAACTAGATTGAATGATAGATCCTAGGGTATGGCGTGAATCCTAGGAACAGAAACCCTGAAACGAATGTCTTGAATACCTGAATTGCAGTCTTGGATAAGTAGATAGAATAATGATAATTGCCTGTAATTGGATAACAGCTGCCTGTGAAGTGTAGAATACTATTGCTAGTAACTGCTACACGTAATTCCTGTTATTGGAAACTAAATTTAAGCTGCTTGTGTATAAATAGATATTAAATGTTGGAAACACGGGTTATATGCGAATGAAACTGAAATGATGAAACCTAGTATGGCTTGGCCTGAGAAATATGAGTATGAACCCTACAGAGAATTAGGAGTAGAGCTCCTGGAAGATAAATAGAATGGAATTGGGGAAGTGAGCTGGCCCTTGAGTACGGAGTACCAAGGAGAGCGACTGTCCCCCTGTTTAGTGCAGAGCGAAGCTAGCCGTCCCAGGGACCCGGGGTCAGGTCTGACCACTTTGTACCGACTTTTGGCCCTCGCGTACACAGTACCGGGGAGAGCTACTAGTGTAGGGAGAGCGCTAGCCACCCCACGGGCCCCGGGGTTCTGCTAGCCGTCCTACACCGACTTGTTAGGCCCACTGGGCAAACCAGGGTAGTCAGGCGAGGGTGCGCGGACTGTGGAGGGGCAAGACCCCTGTTTGGTTACTGTAGAGGGGCTGGACCCCTGTTACTGAGAGGGCTCTACCCTATACTGGTTCCGTGCTATGCTTTAGGTGCACCCATTAACGGAAACGACTGACCGCGTGCCAGTGCAGGGTAGCTACTCATGCGTTTATCACGCGTGCCGTAGTCACCGTTACGTCTGTTAGTGACCTTGGGGTGGTTGACTAAGGGTAGAACCACCACGGGGGACTCTCCCGGCCAGGAGAGCACCACGTGCTACTTCTACTTTTCAGAAAAAACTGCAATCAAGATCATTCCCACGAGGAACATTCAAGATCAAGAGAAAGATCTGAGAAATAATTCAAGAAAGAGTAAATAGAGAAATAAAGAAAGAAATTAAAAACAACAACTACTTATCTGCCTTTACTATTTTCTTAGCTAGTTGGTTGCCACCCTACTAAGTGTTTCGCTGACGTGTCATATTCGTCACCTTTTTCAGGACCAGGTGTTGAGCAGTCAGAGCCTGCGGCTGCGAAGGGTGCTGGGCCTAGTAGAGCCCAGTAGTTGTACTTTGTTGTACCATTTTTCTGTAGTAGTGAGTATTTATGTTACACCTTGTACTCTTTTATTGTAAACTTCATATTTCTGTACCTATTTTTAAATTCTCTACTGTTGTGGTGGTATGTACTGTAGTAGTTCTTTTCTTTACTGCTGTACTTTTGTTACTATTAGTTACTTGCATGGTGAATGTGGTTTATTTTACTGCTTTTTGGTTACTTTTTCATTGGACGACTATGTCTTGGGATCAGTCGAGTCGGTCCGATTCTCATGTCCTGTAGGGATTCGGGAACCGGGTCGTAACAAGATGGTATCAGAGCAAGGTCGTCCCGAGAAGTGAACCAACTGGCTGGAAAATAACCAATTCACGTGCCTGTAACTAGAGTAGCCACCACAACGTACCTTTTGACATCTATTTTGAGACTTCTTCGTTGAATATCGATTCGTATTAACGTCTTTTCTATTCCGTGTTCGCGTCTCCTTACAGGAGATGCCTCGACGAGGAGGTAGCGAGGCGGGCCGCGAATGCGGCTGAGGACGAGGTCAGAGGGGTGGGCGTGTTAAGGCCGACGCCTTAGTGGACCATCCACTGCTTCCGGGCATTCAGGTCCAAGACCTCACCCAGCTGATACGGGACATCATGCGAGAGGAGCTTCACCTGCCGCCACGAGCACCTCTCCCTGGGGCTACGGAGGGGGAGTCCTCTGTAGGACCACGAGACAGACACGGCACTGGACGCGGCGGAGAGGGTGGGCCTCCACCACCCCCCCTTCCTCTGGCACTTCCGAGCACGAGGCTTCTTTACCTGGAGGCGACCAGCATCTCCACTTCAGCGCCACTTTGAGCTTTTCGGACAGTTCTAGAAGCTGAAGCCCCCCTCCTTCAAGGGGGATGAGGACCCGACCGAGGTAGAGGACTGGCTCGAGCATATCGAGAAGGTTTTTGACACCCTTCGCCCCCCTGTGGAGTGCCACGTGGCCTTTGCCACGTACCAGCTGGAGAGCGCGGCACACAGGTGGTGGAGAGCGATTAGGGGTCAGGAGAGGGACGAGCTGACTTGGGACCAGTTCATCACCCTTTTCTACGAGGAGTACTTCCCCCAGACATGGCAAGACCAGAGGAGGCGGGAGTTCCACACTCTCCGCCAGGGGACGATGACCGTGAGCGCGTACCATACGCGTTTCCTAGAGCTATCTCGTTTCGCAGCGACAGCCGTGGCTACTGAGGAGGATCGCCTTTGGAGGTTCACCGAGGGTATCCGGCCTATGATTCGGGGGTATGTCAAACCCCTGAAGCTGCCTACGTTCTCGAGGGTAGTGGAGGTAGCTATGACGTACGAAGAGACCAACCCGTCCGCATGCGACACTAACAGCGAGAGGAAGCGGCCCTATCAGCCAGACTTCTTACAAGGCTGACGAGAGAGGAGGCACGTGGCGCCTGCAGGAGAGCCGTCACACTTTGCGGGGCCATCAGTGGCCTTTGGGGGCCCCCGACAGGGGCCAACTGCTAGCACCGGACCCCCGCCCAGCCGTCAGTAGGGACCCACTAAGGGCGGGAGTCGAGTCCCCCTTTGCTACCAGTGTGGCCAGCCGGGCCACATCAGGAGGGACTACCAGTCTAGGGCCGGAGGTCAGCAGATGCTTCCCGTATCGAGCACTGGAGGGCGAGCAAGAGGCCGTGGTTTCCAGGCACGAGGAGGAGGACAGCAGTCGTGGGGAGGATACAGGCTAGCGGCTACCCGTACGACACAGAGTGTGGCTACTTCGTCCGCACTTAGGGCTGAGGGGCGTATCAACACCCTGACACACAGGGATGCCAGAGCTTCAGGATCACTGGTGGCAGGTATGGTTGCAGTTTCCAGCAGACTTGTTTACACGCTTTTCAATTCTGACGCTACGCACTCGTTTGTCGCTGCTAGTTTTGCGATTAGTTTGGGGCAGGACTATATGTTGTTAGAGGATCCGTTCGTGATCAGAGGTCCGAGTGGTCAACTGTTTGTAGCTAAGGAGGTGTACATAGGTTGTGAGGTCAGTGTTGGGGGACACAGCCTTCCCACTGACCTGATTATGATACAGATGGAAGACTTTGGCATAATTCTGGGTATGGACTGGTTGTCCGCTTACCATGCCTTGGTGGACTGCTTTGAGAGGAAGATCGTCTTCTCCATACCAGAGTTGCCTTCTTTCGAGTTCCACGGGTAGCCAGTGGACGGAGGCTTCAGGTGCATTTCTGCACTTCGGACGGTGAGACTTTTGAGCTAGGGGTGTGAGGGCTTCCTAGCTCGTGTGGTAGCAGAGCCTAGCCCTGTAGCAGACTTCCAGAGTATCCTGGTGGTCAGAGAGTACCCCGACGTGTTCCCAGACAAGTTGTCAGGACTATCGCCCGAGCGTGAAATCGAGTTTGAGATCTCACTGGTACCGAGGACCAGCCCCATCTCTACAGCACCACACAGGATGGCACCACTTGAGCTGCGAGAGCTCAAGTCTCAGTTGCAGGACCTTCTGGAGAAGGGCTTTGAGGCCCAGTGCATCTCCATGGGGAGCCTCAGTATTGTTCGTAAAGAAGAAGGATGGTACCCTACGCCTTTGTGTGGACTACCGATAGCTGAATAGGGTTACCATCAAGAACAGGTATCCGCTGCCAAGGATTGATGACTTGTTTGACCAGCTGCGAGGTGCCACGGTATTCTCCAAGATAGACTTGAGGTCTTGATACCACCAGTTGAGGATCAAGGAGGCAGACGTCTCCAAGACAACTTTCCGCACTCGGTACGGACACTACAAGTTTCTGGTCATGCTGTTTGGGCTGACCAATGCCCCCGCTACCTTCATGGATTTGATGAACCGGGTGTTTAGACCGTACTTGGACCAGTTCGTGGTGGTATTTATTGATGATGTGCTCATCTATTCTCGAGATCAAACACAACACGGACAGCGCTTGCAGATGGTTTTGGACACACTGAGACGATGTAGGATGTACGCCAAATATAGCAAGTGCGAGTTCTAGTTGAGAGAGGTGACCTTCTTGGGTCATGTGATCTCCGGGGATGGCTTGGCTGTGGACCCAGCCAAGGTTGAGGCAGTGCTCAGGTGGGTGAGACCGCGTACGGTTACTGAGATCCGTAGTTTCATGGGACTGGCTGGCTACTACCGACGGTTTATTAGGGGCTTCTCATAGATTGCACGTCCTATGACACAGCTGACCCGGAAGGACGTGCCCTTTACTTGGATAGACGCTTGTGAGGCGTGTTTTCAGGAGCTGAAGGAGAGGCTGACTTCGGCTCCCGTGCTCACCATCCCAGACAGTAGTGGCGGGTTCGTTGTGTACATGGATGCCTCTTTGCAGGGGTTAAGGGGTGTGCTCATGCAGAGGGGTCACGTTGTCGCTTACGCTTCGCGACAACCGAAGCCCCATGAGCATAGCTACCCTACCCACGACCTGGAGTTGGCAGCTGTCGTCTTCGCGCTGAAGACTTGGAGGCACCACTTGTACAGTGAGACCTTTGAGATTTTCACAGATCATAAGAGCCTCAGATACTTGTTTGATCAAAAGGAGCTCAACATGAGACAGAGACGTTGGTTGGAGCTCCTGAAGGATTATGACTACAGCATTTCCTACCACCCGGGAAAGGCCAACGTGGAGGCTGATACCTTGAGCCAGAAGGCGCTCACCCACTTGGCCAGTTTACAGGCGTAGAGTTGGAGCCTCATGGAGGAGATGGGCAGTTGGAGGCCCCTAGAATTAATGAGGCACTGTGGGGCAGTGACGGTGACATGACAGACGAGGCCAAAGCTGATAGACCACATCATCACTGGACAGATGGCCGACCCGTACTTACAGTCATTGCATGACAAAGTGCTGTCAGGAGACCCTGGGGACTTCTCTTTTACAGATCAGGTACTGCACATGAGGGGACATTTGTGCGTTCCCAGGGATGAGGAGCTGTTGAGAGAGCTCCTAACTGAGGCACACGGTTCCAGGTTCACCATACATCCCGAAAACACAAAAATGTACCATGATTTCAGATGCGACTTTTGGTGGAGGGGAATGAAGCGAGATGTAGGTGAATTCGTACAGCAGTGTTTAGTGTGCCAGCAGGTGAAGGCCAAGCATCCGAAGCCTGCGGAGCCGTTGCAGCCACTTCCAGTGCCAGAGTGGAAGTGGGAGAGCATCACCATGGACTTGGTGGTGGGCTTGCCCATTGCCTAATGAGGACACGACGTAGTCTGGGTGATCGTTGACAGATTGACGAAGATGGCACGTTTCTTGCCGATCTGAGTCACCTTTGGACCAGCACAGTTGGCAGAGAGGTATATCTGCAACGTGGTGCATCTACACAGAGTTCCGTGGGAGATCGTATCCGACCGGGATACCCATCTTACGTCTCAGTTTTGGGCTGAGTTTCAACAGGCCCTGGGGACGCGGTTGAGGTTTAGTACAGCATACCACCCCCAGACGGACGGACAGTCTGAGTGCACGATACAGACACTTGAGGACCTTTTGCATGCTTATGTACTGGACTGGAGGGGCTCTTGGGAGGAGCACTTGCCCCTGGCGGAGTTTGCGTATAATAACAGTTATCACTCGAGCATCGGCATGGCACCCTACGAGGCTCTGTACAGACAGAGGTGTACGGCACCCTTGAGTCGGGTTGAGGTGGGGACCAAGTGGGAGGTTGGCCCCAGGCTGATCCGGCAGAGTCAGGAGGTGATCGAGCAGATTCACAAGCGACTCCGCACTGTCAAGAGCAGACAGAAGAGCTATGCAGATCGGAAACACAGAGAGGTGCAGTTTGAGGTTGGGGACCACGTCTTCCTTCGTGTTTCGCCCATGAAGGGCCTGCAGCGGATTGGGGTGAGAGGGAAGCTCGTGCCGAGGTTCGTGGGACCCTTTGAGGTCCTGGAGCGGGTTGGACCCGTTGCTTACAAGCTTGCCCTTCCTCCCTAGCTTTCCGGTGTGCACGACGTGTTCCACGTGTCCAACCTTAGAAAGTACGTCGCCAATCCCAGTCACGTCTTGAGCCACGAGAGCGTCGAGGTGGGTGACGACCTGACCTACCCCGAGCGGCCAGTGCAGATTCTCGACAGAGTCGTTCGAAGTCTGAGACGGAAGTAAGTACCCCTGGTGAAGGTCTTGTGGAGGAGCCAGCGGTACAAGGAGGCTACCTAGGAGCTTGAGGCGGCGATGCAGGAGCGGTACCTGGAACTCTTTGAGGGTACGTCTTTTCGGACCGACTTCGGTCCTCTTTGAGTTTGTTATGCGTACATTGTTCTTTTTCTGCACTCTAGTTAGCGTAAGTTTCGGGGACGCAACTTCCTTTGAGTTTGTTATGTTGTTAAGACCCGAGACATCAAACGCCTTTTAAGACGTCTGGGAGTTGGTCCAGACATTTGGTCAAACGTTTGGATGCCTTCCCAGATGTCTGGAAATAAATTTTTGCGTGCGTACGATCGCGAGTCTGCGTGCGTGCGCACGCAGACTGAAACCTGCCGACCTGTAGACCCTTTTTGTCCCCCCCACCTTCAAATACCCCTCTCCCTTGTTCACCACCCCACCGTCTTCCCCTTCCTCCAGTGCGAGCGTGATAGTGGGAGTGAAAGCAGGCAGTAGCTGCTGCTGGGTGTGGTGCGGAGAGGAAGAGGTGCAGTGAGAGGGAAGAAGAGGGAGAGCGCATGAGGAAGAGAGAGCGAGCCCACCGGAGCAGCTCAAGATCGGTCGGCGTGCGCACGGAGGGGCGTCGTGAGGGGGAGATCTCCCCTGGTGCTGCTATAGTTCAAGCAGCGGGCGAGCGCCTACATGGCGAGCTCGCAGGCAGCGGGAAGAAGGCGCGGAGGTTCTGATTCTGGGAATTTTTCCCAGAATCAGACGTCTGGACCTACGTCCAGACGACTGAGAGGTACGAAATTTCTCCTCTTCCTCCTTTTTGTAGATACGGCCATGTAGGCTGATCCGCCGAAATACTGAGATGTGTCGTGATGAGGAGGCTTTTGTCACGTGTGTAGGTTTCATCTCGGGAAGGCACGAGGACATGCCCTCCCATGCAGATCAGACGTCTAGGCACAGCACCAGATGGCGGAGAGCGTCTCCAGACGTCCGGAGAGGTGGTCGGACATTTGGAACTGGGTCCAAACGATTCAGCGGGATCCCTGGACATCTGAGGAACAACGCGGAGTGAGGTATGACCTAGACCACTTTTTAAGACGTCTGGAAGGTGTTCCAGATGTCTGATTTGAGTCAGAATTATCATTTTTGACCCGTTTAGGGTCCGTTCAAGGTTCGATTTCCGCGTTTAAGATTCCGTTCTTCTCAGAATTAGTTCCTCTACTTGTTTGAAATACTTGTATCCTATTCTGAGTGGTTCCTTGTGATTGCTCTTTGTGTTAGGACCTCGTTCTGTTGCAGCTTTGGGGGTTGCGGAGGCACGTGGACCTACCGATATGCCCCCATTACTCCCGATTTTGCGGGTAGAGTTGCTCCCCTTAGTTATTTACAAACATTAATGCAACTCTGAAATGAATGATAGATCCTAGGGTGTGGCATGAATCCTAGGACCTGAAATCTAGTTTGAATGATAGATCCTAGGGTATGGCATGAATCCTAGGACTTGAAAACTAGATTGAATGATAGATCCTAGGGTATGGCATGAATCCTAGGAATAGAAAGCCTGAAACGAATGTCTTGAATACCTGAATTGCAATCTTGGATAAGTAAATAGAATAATGATAATTGCCTGTAATTGAATAACAGCTGCCTGTGAAATGTAGAATACTATTGCTAGTAACTGCTACACGTAATTCCTGTTATTTGAAACTAAATTTGAGCTGCTTGTATATAAATGGATATTAAATGTTGGAAACACGAGCTATATGCGAATGAAACTGAAATGATGAAACCTAGTATGGCTTGGCCTGAGAAATGAGTATAAACCCTACAAGGAATTAGGAGTAGAGCTCCTGGAAGATAAATAGAATGGAATTGGGGAAGTGAGCTGGCCCTTGAGTATGGAGTACTAAGGAGAGCGACTGTCCCCATGTTTAGTGTAGAGCGAAGCTAGCCACCCCAGGGACCTGGGGTTAGGTCTAGCCACTTTGTACCGACTTTTGGCCCTCGCATACACAGTACTAGGGAGAGCTACTAGTGTAGGGAGAGCGCTAGCCACCCCACGGAACCCGGGGTTTTGCTAGCCGTCCTACACTGACTTGTTAGGGCCACTGGGCAAACCAGGGTAGTCAGGCGAGGGTGCACGGACTGTGGAGGGGCAAGACCCCTGTTTGTTACTGTGGAGGGGCTAGACCCCTATTACTGAAAGTGCTCTACCCTATACTGGTTCCGTGCTGTGCTTTAGGCGCACCCGTTAACGGAAACGACTGACCGCGTGTTAGTGTGGGGTAGCTACCCGTGCGTTTATCACGCGTGCCGTAGTCACCGTTACACCTGTCAGTGACCTTGGGGTGGTTGACTGAGGGTAGAACCACCACGGGGGACTCTCCCGGCCAGGAGAGCACCACGTGCTACTTCTACTTTTCAGAAAAAACTGCAATCAAGATTGTTCCCATGAGGAACAGTCAAGATCAAAAGAAAGATCTGAGAAATAATTCAAGAAAGAGTAAATAGAGAAATAAAGAAAGAAATTAAAAACAACATCTACTTGTCCACCTTTACTATTTTCTTAGCTAGTTGGTTGCCACCCTACTCAGCATTTCGCTGACATGTCATATTCGTCACCTTTTTCAGGACTAGGTGTTGAGCAGTTAGAGCTTGCGGCTGCGGAGGGTGCTGGGCCTAGTAGAGCCTAGTAGTTGTTCTTTGTTATACCATTTTTCTATAGTATTGAGTATTTCTGTTACACCTTGTACTCTTTTATTGTAAACTTCATATTTCTGTACCTGTTTTTAAATTCTCTACTGTTGTGGTGGTATGTACTGTAGTAGTTCTTTTCTTTACTACTGTACTTTTGTTACTGTTAGTTACTTGCATGGTGAATGTGGTTTATTTTACTGCTTTTTGGTTACTTTCTCGTTGGACGACTGGGTCTTGGGATCAGTCGAGTCGGTCTGATTCTCGTGTCCTGTAGGGATTCGGGAACAGGGTCGTAACATGTTGACCCCAAAAAAAATAAAAGTAGGGAGAAAGCTACCGGTTACACTTTTAGGCAGATTTCTTTCTAAGGTCACCTAGGGGCATAGAAACCCGAAGTCCGTTCTAATTGCCGATCAACGAGTCTATCACATTCACAAAAAGATGCTTAGAACTTAGGGTTCTCATCAAATCTTGGGTGGGTTGAGTGGCCGTAGAAAGCTACTCTCTAACCCTAAACTCAAAAATCCAAAAAAATTAGAAAAGAAGAAAAAGAGAAAAGGAGATCTTTCTTTCAATAAGGCGAGGGCTTGAGGCGGTCTACATTTTGGCAGACACTCGGGCACTATTGTGTCTTTGAAAGTTTAGGTCCTAAGTAAAAATTTCTTAATGTTGGAAATGATTTATGCCTGAGTAATCCAAACTAATTCTTTTATAAATAGCATGTAGTTTTTGCTAGGGACTAGCAAAAGATAGGCATGAGGGTGTGATGTGCATACATCTGATTAACCTAAAATGTCTATTAATGCATGTTCTTAGTGTCACATTAGCATTATACATTATAAATAGTACATAACATGCATAATTATGCATTTAGGTCAAGTTGTATAAATTGTATAGTAATTGTCCCCTTTTTATAGCCAGGGACAGGGCAACTTGTTAATCGGGGCCTCGGATCAAAGATACAACCATACAGATCTGATCAGGGTGATGATTGGTGTTCAACGACTCCAAGATCACCCTAATCGAACATCCGTAGCATCAGATAGAGACTAAGGAACCCTAGAGATAAGGGCCAAGATGATGTTAATTTGCAGCTCAGACAATAAATCCAATCACACTGATGGGTTCAGATCGACGATCACAGCCTAACGATGTGAAAATCGATCCAATCTAACACCCGTGGCACCGTCTACAACACTCAGAAGATCAACGACCAAGATGGTGCCATGTGGCGCCATCCTAGTCGCCCAACTGGCCCCAATGACCTGCCTCCACTTCTCTTCTTCACCCGCTCGACGAATCTCCACCGTTGGATGCCCATCCAATGGCCGCAGATCGTGCATGCACAAATCATGCACTCGCCTCAAACGAAAGCTCAACACAGCAGTCGAGCGCCCCTTCGCGAGCAAAGGGCGTGCATTCGAGCCGCACTGCGCTTCAAATTTACAGGGGGCACAGGCGCAGGCACAATTGGGCCGTCAGATGGAGATTGAGCGGCCGAGTAGAGGAGGCGTGGTGCTTGGGGAGTCGTTGATCGCCTACGTGAGCGATGACGTGCGTCTGCACACCTCATCACATGTGGGGGCACGGTAGAGGCATTGAAGAGGAGTGGGCGCACGTTTTTTAAGCCATCTGATCTCTTGATTGGATGGCTAGGAGCCTTTGATCGTGCACGAGTGTGTTAAAAGTGCCAAGGCGAGGGGGCGCATGTGGCATGTGCATGTCGGCCACGTTCAGGCCTTTAGTGACGGATAAATCCGTCACTAAAGGTCCTGAATTAATGTTTTTAATGTTGTAATGACCAAAATGCCCCCACTCCTTGCAACTATAAAAGGAGACCCCTACCCTACGAATTTCTCATCCCTTCCTTCTCCTCTCTCCCTCTCCAAAGCTTAAGAGAAGCTTGTCCCACACCCGGGATGCTCCTCAAGAGTTAAAACCAAGTTTTCGCCCCTGTTCCAGAAGCGGATCCCACGACGACGATGACATGCTGCTTCATTTCCATTCCTCCTACTTTGTCCTCCTTCATGCTTCGTTCCCCGTCTTCCAGGCGTTGTCCCGTCTGGCTCGTCCTCCAAGCGATCGTCGAGGAGGATAACTTCTCTCTCCCTTCTTTTTTCGCTTTCTAGAGTAGAATTTTCCTGCTTTCTAGTTGTAACAATTTCCCGCTTTCTTAGTTGTAAAAACATTATTCAATACCAAATGATTGCTCTCTCTCTCTCTCTCTTATTGTCTATAACAATTTCATTGTGATTATTTCGCCTTTCAAACAAAAATACAAAAAAATTATAATTGCGGATTTTGAGATCGACGTAGCCTCCCTGTGTTCGACCCGGAACTTCTTTACAGATTTTTCAGTATAAATTATCTGTTGAACGAATTTCTTCGTGACTCGAACTACAATGACGGGTTTTCGAATCCAATTACGAACGCGTAGTTTTCCACATTCAACAAGGCTATTGCAAGAGCATTGCCCAATCATCCTAAACACCGATCAATGGTGTGCAAGATGATTAGGTGTTATTGATGTTCTACTACCTTACAATGTTAATTAGTTGTCGTTAAGTTATAGTATATGGAGTAAGGTAATCGTCACATTTTATCAATTTTTAATGGTTAAGTCCATGTTCGCTGGGAGGTTAAATTACGCATATTAATCATTATCTATTTTAAGTTACTCTTTATTCTTAATTACTTAAGTTAAGTAACTACTATATATAACTTATGTTTATGTAATACATGTCGAGAATAATTATTAATTACTATAAACTTAGATTACTTAAATATACTACATAATTACTTACTAAATATATACTAAAGTCATATAAATACTAAATACTTAGCTTAATAGTTACTACATAACTTAATTAGATTAATACTTAGTTAATTACTATGTTAATTGCTACTTATCTTACTTTTTAAGTTATACTACTTAGGTTATTTAATACTACTATTACTTAGCTAATATAACTTATATTCCTCTATAACATTGATTACTACACTAACAAATTACTTAATTAGACTAACTACTTAATTAATGGCTTAATTACCTATTAATTACTATAATATGTTAAAAGCATGGATAATTTCATGAAAATGTACAAAGAATAACAAGCAATAATACCATAAGCCAAAAGGAAATGATTTTCATTGAATTATAAAAGGAATTTACAACAAAAATGTTGTTTTAGAACAATTGTTAATCTCAACATTTATTTAACACTTAAGCATTTTCTGATTTCAAACTAAGCTCAATGCCTCTTTAATAACCTTCATAGCCTCAGCCTTCACAAGCCTTCACAAGCACAGCTCAGCACTTAGCACAACATCAAATAACACTAAGTGTTCTTAACACTTAGCTTTTTCAACGCAACATAAGCTCAACACTTAGCCTTTATATCAAAAGGAGGAGATCGCACTCGCAACATTCACAGGATCAATGGCTCAAGTGAGTTGGATCAACTACTACTAGCCATGTGGCACAATCTCCACCTTACGCCTGGCATTCGAAGGCCTCTCTGCAAAGCCGCACTGCAGCGCGCACACACACACATGCTATGGTCATTTGTGTGCCCTGCGCTGTCGACTGATCAGCAAGCGTGCATCTTTCTATTTACATAGCCTTTATATGGGACTATCATGTCCATTTCTTTTGCACTCGCTTCAGCCTAGTGCCATCTTCATCATCCAATTCCGCGCAGCTCTGTGGTCCAAATTAAGTCAACAATGGCTTGTTTGAAAGCCTTATGTGCCTACTTTTGTGCGACTATTAATTAAATCAAAAGATCATAATTGACCTACTAGATCAGAGCTTGAACATAATCTAAAGCCATGGGCATTCTGCTGCAGTTAGCAAAAGTAAAATCCTTAATAAACTTATGTAACCCAATTATAACTTTCAATCAAAGGCTATAATAACTAATGCAAAGTATTCCGCAGGCAGTGGAGTAAATCTTAAGGATTTGGGAAGCATAAGGAATCTCCAAAAGCTTGAGAACCTTGATCGCTGGCTTAGAGCAGCTAATTTTAGATCTAAACAACAAAATAGATAGAATTTAATCTCTAGAAACAATCTGAATCAGTTCGAATTATCAAAATGGATAAATTTGGGTAGAAATTGGCTTCAAATCTTGCAAAATGGTACTGAACTCAACTGAGGCTCAGTTTAAACCCAAACTATGAAGGTGAATGAAAACACTGTAAAACTCATTAAATCACACTCTAGTTAGTTCTAAAGGATTCATAGTAACCATAGGAACTCAACTCCATCCTAAAAACTAAGTTTTAAAGTCTGAAACACTATGAACAAGCCTAGTTGACCAAAATGGCTTGAGAGTTGACTTTCTGAATTAGTGAAGTTAAGATCAAAGAAATTATCCAGATCAACTAATTCCAACCCAAGGAATCCAAATCACACCTTAAAATCGAGTTTTAAACACTATAGGTAGGGTTTCAGACTGTTCCACCTATGATCAAAATGTGCTGAGTTCGGCAAAACAAATTAGACAATATATGACCTATCTCAAGACATATCTGAACTCTATGAACTCTGTTGAAGCTTTTAGACCTATCACTAAGGTTTGGAATGATCTAAAAAGTTCTCTTCAGCATTGCCGAAGCTAAGGAAGATAAAGGTTGACTATGTGATAAAATCAATAAAACTCAAGTCTAGCATGTGGATTCAGTTCCTCAGATCATAGTTAGATGATCTGGAGCTCTATAAGAAGTTTGGAAGGCTCCATTAAACTCGTTAAGAAGTAGCTCAAAACACTCCTGATGATCTTAGGATCATAATGAGTTCAGCAATTACCTTAGTTGATCATTGATTAATTGAATTGAACTAGAAATCTTCAAGAAACTCAACTTGAGTTCGAAAGAACTCAAAAGTGACTGTCCAGCCTAATTGAGTGAGGCATTTAGTTCTATAGATGATTGCGAAGGTGATAGGCATTCTAATTAGATGACGAACTCTCCTGATCCTGCCATTGACAGTAGAGGTCAGGAGGTGAGGTGATTTTAGGTGTTTCTTATATAATAGGTGTTTACTTTAATTAATAGAGGAAATGGGGTCCTTATTGTGTAAGGAAGAGTTGCAGGATCCCTACTACATGTGAGTTAAGCTCTAAGCTTCCAGCATTAACAGCAGAAGCTCAGGTGCAGGTGTAGTGGATTTAGGCGATATAGATGATAATTTAAGAAATTGAGGTGATAGAATTGATCGTGGAAGTGATGTGAAGGTGAATGACGTGAAATAAAGCAAAGTAGAGTCCATTAAAGCTTGAAATGGCTTCGCTGGAGGTGGAGAAGAAGAACTAAAGCACATCCAACCACACTAGCTAACTAAGCTAACTAAGTACCTAAATCTAATCTAGACTAAACTATGATACTAAGGCTACTGTTACCTCGAAGAAGGGGGTAGAAAGATCTTCGTCGAGGCTCGCCGAAGAGAAGAAACTAGAGGGTAGGAGATAGAATCTCCAACATTGACGTATGTGGAGTAGAAGTGGCGGACATCGAGACCTCATCGGAAGATGCAATGGAAGAAGAGGAAGAAGAAGCGGTCGCCTCGCTCAGAGAAGATCGGAGGAATCGGGTAGAGGTCATCGGAGAGAGAGTGAATATCCTAGGAACAATCTTAGTTGGGGGAGTGTTTTACCCGGCGAGCCCTAGCTGTTCCCCTCCACTCTCTCTTTTGTGCCCTTTCCGCCTCCTTTTCATTTCTCCTCTTCCCCCTTCCTCTCCCTGGTTGCTCCTCCCCTTTCAATTTTGGTGGGTGCCTTCTCCTTTTCCCCTCTTCGAAGGGGAGCTGAGAAGCCCTCTCCTATGGCAAACCCTTCAGTTCTGCGAGGGGGAGACTCGACGTGGGGTCATCGTCGTTTTCTTTTTTTCTTGTGCTTCGCTTATTTCGTTGTGGTTTCTCGCTTCTAAGCTACTCTGTCTCCCTTTATTGTGGAGGGTGTTTTCTTTGTCTTGGGTTTTTGCCTTTCTTTTAGGTGTTTTGGGGTGCTTTTCTCCTTTTGCTTATTCTACTGTGGTTTGTGTTTGTTTGGCTTTGTTTGTTTTGGGTTCGTATGGTTCTGGTGTGCAATGGCTTTCGATTCTTCGCGGTTGGATTCATCTTCGAGGGTTAGATCGGAGGGCCACTCTGAACCCAAACCCTCTTTTTCATCTGTGCTTGTGCGTGCTAAGCCCAGTTGGTAGACGATGTTGGTAGATGTCGTCCTCTGCACCCACTTTTCTGCTTCCGAGGTGACTGATCTTGCCTACAACCTTTCTTTCACTACTGTTACTCGATCTTGGGGTTCGAAACCCCCGATTCAAGTTTTGAAGGACTTTCTTGCTTCGAAGGTTGAGTTGTCTTCTGCCTACTCTCTCATTCGATCAATGCTCATCATTGGTTGATATCGTGTGGGTCTTATGTGGATTTCTGTAAGCTTTTCTCTCTGGAATTGGTGGTTTTAGGTAAGATCCGTATGCAGTTTATTCGATGGTCCCCTTCTTTCCATACGGATTCCTTCATTTCTATTATTGTTGTTTGGGTGGGGTTTCTGGGCCTAAACCTTCATCTGGTTCATCCCAACACTTTACTTTCTATTGCTTATCATCTAAGCACTCCAATCTGCGTTGATCCTCATACGATGCAAGGATTCAGACCCGGTTACTCTCATGTTTGCGTTGAGTTGGATTTGTTGGGATCTTTTGCTAATTTTGTCCTTATCCAGAATGGTGATGTGAAGGTTAAACAAAAGGTGGTTTATGAGAAGATTCCACTGTGTTGCTCTAAGTGTTTTAAGTTTGGACACTCTGCTTTGTCGTGTGCTTCTTTTCCCCCCCATTCAGATCTAAAGGAAAAGCAAAACTCCTATTCCTCATCTACTCAATCTCCGGTGGCTTCTCCTACTAAGGATCGGTCAGGAGAGGAGTTGCGGGAACACAGAGACATGCACTCTCAATGTGTTATTGATAATCCTCCCCTTGTGTAGGATTTGGGTGGGGATGATTCTTGTAACCCGAACTGTAATATTCCTTCCTCTTCTTCAGGGGGGGTTTTGGTTCTTTTATTTCGGTGTGCGGGAGGAGGATAAGGCGGATCCCGGGCCATCGTCGCCACCACATGCTTATTTGGGGAGTATCTGGGAAGGGTGGATCTGATCCTACACCTCCCACTTGGGTATCTTCTTCACACCTTGTGTATGATACCCCTGATAGTCATTGTTTTTCTTCGAAGACAATGCCTAATGCTATCCATTTTTCGTTTTTAGATCCGATTGAGAAAATTTGTTTTAAGACAAGGTTTCTATTTAAAGGACCGCAAGGTGATTTTTCATGTTATTTGTCGTTTTGGTTTGATGAGGTCAGTATCTGTGGCATGCTTCAATCCAAGTCTTTCTATAACTTTTGCTCTCGAGTGCAATCGAACTTAACTCGATTTCTGTAGAAGGTTTAAATGTTCAGCAAGATGCTTTACCCAGTGTTGCAGAGTCCCTCTTAACTATGGGGCATTCCCCCTATATTCACTATCAAATGGATTTTATGGCTGCTGATAACATTGATGGATGTGCATATGATAAAAAGGAATCTAACATTCCCTAGGCTATTTATCTTCCTTTTCTTTCAACTCCTTTTGATCTTGATTCTCCCTATGTCTTGGAGATCTAGGATGAGGAGGATAAGGTAAGCTATGATGGGAATGGTGAGGGTTATCGAGATGATTTTGGCTCTCTTGAGGATTCGGATTTATGGGTTTCTTGCTTTAAATCTATTTTGGATCTGGCATATGATGAGTGGCTACTCATCATGGCTAAAAGGCCGAAATTAAGCTAGACACTAAGCAAAATAATATCAAATTAACATATAAAAAGGGTTAAGTGTGGGAATTAAAGAAAAGACCTAAAACTTTTAATGTGTGTTAAAACCTCCTAATTAGGTCACAAAAATGAGATATTCTAAAAGTTAAAGAACAAATGATGATCCATGCATCAATTGAACACATAAACAAGTTTGAAAAGCCAAATCAGAAGTAAAATCAATGTCTTAAATGTTCAATTAAGCACATGTAAAAATTTGAAAGCAATTGGACATCATTTAGGCTTAGAAATAAATAGATTACAATTAGGTCCTTCATGCATTACATTTCTACCCTTCAAAACTCCTTCTTGGACCTTTTTGCAAGCCGTAGGGACCCTTCTGTATGACTGCAAGGCCCTTCCAGTTATAGTTCTTTTCACTTTTGGACCTGCACGCTTTCCCTCATTTCAGAGAGAAGCCGGTGTTCTTCACGCGCACTGTAGCACGCGAAGAATACAGCCATTCTCGACCGTCCATCGCACTTTTGATCTCGATCTGCGGCTGGAATCAAATGGAACCTTTGCGCGATTCGGTGAGTGCGTTCACCTCTCTTCCCAGATCTCATCTGACGGTCAGATCTGTCTCTTGACTCACCGCGCGCTCTACCCATCTCATCCTCACCGCCGGCTTAATTTTGATTAACCTCACCCTTGCGGTGATTCCAATCACTGAGCTGCTACTTAAGCACCTCAGTGGTGTCGTGCGCAAGGGATCGCTCCCTCCTACATCTCTTAGCGATCAGTTCATCCACTCTAGTCTCTCCTCCTCATCTAGACCCTGATTTCACAGCCACCAGCTGTGGAATCATCGCCTGCTCTCGACCCTCCTCGTCGCTAAGGACCTCGTAGCACCTGAGGACGACCCTGGAGTCTCACTAGCAGACTCTTCCCTCTGTTGGAGTCACCCTCCTCCTTTCTTCCTCCTTAGCCGCCGGCTAAGGACCCGTAGGTCCCATTCTTCCTTTTAGTTTAGGTTTTTAATTCTGCACAAGTAGTGTTAGATTTAGTTTGCAGTAGTTTAGAATAGATTTAGTTTTAATTGTTAGTGTTTAATGTTAGCTGTAGTTATATTAGTCTTAGGAGTAGAATTAGTATTAAATCCCCTCCCTCACCTCCTCTGATCAGTCCAGATCAGAGGGGAAGAATCATCTATTCATTATTCAATTTATCTCCCTCTTCATGTTTTGTTTTTCCATCATCCAAATTCTGATTCTTGTTTTTCCTTTTAACGATGAATTTTTCATCAATCACCCACACATCCTGACCCAATTTCAGATCTGATGGTGTACTGCCTCATATCTGAAAGTGGCATCACAAGCACCATTTGGGGCTTCTCACTCACTCCATTTGTTTCACAAAAGCCCCTCTGTTTTAAATGGATTGCCTCAGTTTGTCAGAGCACTTTTGATTTGGATTTTAAAGGATTTTTACTCTCTGAAATGTTTTGACATATCTGACAAATTGAAGGGATTTTTGGTTTTCATTGTGGGCAAGGACTCTGAGAAGCTCTCTGGTGACAGAGAGCCAATCAGAAGAGCCTTTCATGATTCTGTTTATACTTTGTTTTGAATGCATTCGCCAGCTTCCATTAAATTTCCTTAATGCATTCTTAGTCTCTTTTTGCTATTTCAGAATTGCCATACACTATTTGTGTTGATGATCATTTCTGTATGGTGATTCTCTAACCTAAGGAGTTTTCCATACTCCTTAAGGTTGCAAGAAACTGGGATTGTATGTTGTTGGTTTTAATTGATTGAGCTAAGTCTTCCTTCATGCTGTCTATGGCATTAGGAAGACTAACTCAATGCCATTTGAGTTTTGATCTGAAAGGATGCTTCTGATAAGGTTTTTCCTAATGAGTATTTGAGCTGAATTTACATGAGATTTTCGTGAGACTTAAACCCCTATCAGATTTGGATTTCAACTCTTTAATGTTTAGTTTATTTTGAATTTTATCTTACTCCTAATTACACAGCAACATGCTGCATCTAGCAGCTACATTTCCCTCCATCTCTAAATTCTCCTCTTCTCTACAATTCCCCTCTCATCTGTGAATACATCCCTCTCTTCAAGTGGACTAACTGCAGCAGCAGTTAGCCCATTTGATAGTGGCTTAAGCCACTACTGATGCTAAACAAAACACCCTGAACAGCACATTCTCTTCTCTTCCCATCTTCTCTGACAGTAGCTTAGCTGCTGTTTAAAATGAAATAAAAACTTAATTAACCCTTCTTCCTAACTTCCTACTAAAGCCTACTTATATATACTTAATTCTCACACTGTAAATATACATATCCATACTACTATAACTATAATATACAGCCTGATTATGTAAGTATACATACATAGATATACTGTAAATACTGCATGAACTTGTATATAAATCGATATACATCTGTAATCTATGTAAATATATGTATATATACTAAACTATTATGTATGTATCTACTTAATAATGTATATATATATAAACAGATCCCTATTTACATATTTACTAGCTAAATTATAGAGTAACTTAGCTAAATTAATAATTTAGAGCTATAATTAAATTAAATAAATCTATAAACTTAGGATAATATTTATAGTAAGTAATTTAAGCTAATTAAAGTGTATTTATACCTAGTATAGCTTACTGATTAGCTTAGTTTTAATTTAACAACCCAGAATAGCTATTTTAACCTAAATAAAACATAAATAAATTCGTAAAAATACAATAAAAATATGTAGTAAATACTTACGTATGTAAATTAAAACTGTTTAAGGTCAATTAGACCATTTACTAATTATTTTATAAGTAATTAACTATTTAATCACCTAAATCAACCTGTATAATCAACCTAGTTTAGCGAATTTATTTGTATAGTAAACATATTTAAAATTCAAAATTAATTAATCAGTTATGTAGTATTATGTAAATATTTTATTTACCATATTTTATTTTATTTTTTTTAATAATTTATGGCCCCCAAATCGAGGGCCAAAAGCACGTACAGACGCAGCTGCGCCTGATTTCCAGCGCACGATGTGGCGCTGGAATAGCACCACATCGTGTGCTGCAAGTCAAGCGCAGCCACATATAAGTTAATTATGCTATAGGTTCACCAGTAGTCACGGCGCCGGGCGCCCGAAACAGCATCCTATTCCATTCGATCTGATTACCCGTTAACCATGTATCGTCTGATTTGCGATGAATGTGTGATGTCTGTGTGGGGGCCGGGGGCCCGAGAGTGCGAGCATGTGGCGTTGGGCTGAGAGGCCTTGCGCTGATACGAAAACGTAATTAAGCCACCCAATCTGAGATTAAGGCACGCTTAGTAGAGGTCTGGTCCCACCGTGAGGGTGCTGTGTATCCCTCGGAAAGCGCGCCCGCAAACTCAGGACGTTTTAAACTAATGACATTAGCCTAACCCCCTCCCCACCGCAGCCTCTGAAGTATCTTAAGACAGAAGAGTTAACACAGAAGAAAAGAATAGACGAGTTAAGTTAACACAAAGAGAAGAAAAAGAGAGAACACAAGAGATAACAAGAACAGAGACTTACTGTACATATAGTAGTAGAATAAGTAATATACATACGTATAAGTAAATCCATATAATTACTAACAGAATAAAATAACACTATAAACGTCGCTAAAGACCTCAGTTTGCTTCTTTAGGTTGTATATAGTGTTTTCTGAGATTTAGCGACGCTTATATCTGTCACTGAAACTTCTGTATATGTTACTATAAATAACAAACTGACAAGTTAAGTCTCTACACCATTGCATTCTAATGTATTATGTACTATTATGTTAGTACTAATAGGATAACTTGTAAATACATAGTTTAGAGTATAATAATTAATTGTTTGATGCTTGTTCATAGTTAGTATTTTTGCAAGTATTTCTTAGTAATTAGGTAAATAAAACACACATTCATTCATTCTTTAATAAGATGTAAAGTTTCTTTTTGGAATTATAGGATAATTTTGAGATCAAAGAGTGACCGAATTAAATTCAATAAATTACCTCCCAGTGAACGACCTGGAACAAAATCAGTAAAAATTAGATAAATAAGCAAATGATAATAATGGTTGTAATGACTGGTACTCACCCATACTCACCACTATACGACATTCTTAATGTTATATTATACACCCTATACTACAACGACATGATCATAACAATAATCATTCATTGTCATACAACCATTGTGTTATATACACATTGTACACAACATCATCAATATGAGGCACACTCTAATCATAAGATTAGAGGAGCCTGTGGGGGTCGATTCGAAATAGGTTCTAGCACGGTCATCGGAAGTCGATCTAGGTCCCATTCTTTATCTTTATCTTGGTGAAGTGTCTTTTTTGGAACTATCGTGGCATTGTTAATGACCCGACCCTGATTTATTTGAAGGCTTTGATTCGTGATCACCATCTTGATATTATTTTCCTTCTTGAGCCCTTTACACATCCCTCCTTGATTGATAGAATTAAAGATGATATTGCTTTTGATTCCTCCCTGTTGGATCCTTGTGCTCCTAATATTTGGTGCCTTTGGAAAGGCTCTTTCTCTGTTTCTTTGGTCTAGGCAATCCCTGAGGCCTTAACGGTCTCCTAGCATTCTGACTCTGTCAAGCTGATTATTTCTGTCGTTTATGCTTCGTATGAGGCTTCCACCCATTCTGATTTGTGGAGCCATCTCCTTTTTATCTCCCCTTCTCCCTGCCCTTGGGTAATTGGAGGGGATTTTAACTCAATTCTCTACTCTTCTGAAAAATCTGCTGGACTCCCTTTCTGGGAATCCAATGTTGTGCCTTTTCGTAATGTTATCAATGACTTGGCACTTATTGACCTTCCTCTGGTTGGTTGTCCTTTCTCTTGGTGTAACAGGAGGAGCGGTACTGCTAGAATCTATCAAAAACTTGATCGAGTGTTGATAAATGCTGAGGGTTTAAATCTTGGACCCTCAGGCACTTATCTCTCCCGCAGAAACTCTGATCATTCCCTGATGATGCGCTCTTTCCAAACCTCTCAAACTTTGCATCCTAGACCTTTCTATTTTCAAAATATGTGGCTACACAATGTGTGTTTCAAATATTTTGTTGCTATGATGTGGAATCAGCCTCTCCTCCTTCCATTGCAACCCATGGTTCTGTTCCTGATCTCCCTAATCTTGAAATTGACCGATTATCTAAACTCTGTATCAAGCTCGTTATTCTGAAAAGGGCCCTTAAGAATTGGAACAGGATGACTTTTTGTGACATTAATTTGCTGGTGGGTAATTTGGAGAGCCGTTTTGATGAACTAGATAACAAATTATCATCTTCTTCGGATGATGATAACGTCGCTGAGCTCACTAATGTTCGTATTCAATTAGATGATGCTCTTCTTAAATATAATGATTTCTTACTTTAGAAGGAGAAAACTGAATGGCTGGTCAATGGGGATAATAACACTAAATTTTTCCATGCTATCATTAAGAAACATTTTGCTAAAAAACAATATAACTCCCTGATGGATGCCATTGGGCTTGTTGCTTGGTTAGTTGCTGCCTCTAAGGCAAATGATTTCTATCAAAATCTTCTCTCATCTAGTGGACCTAAAAATCTGAATCAATTTCTTCAATTTATTCCTCCGTTGATTTCTGTGGAAGAATTTGATTTTCTTACTTCTATTCCCTCTGGAGAAGAGATCCATCGTACTTTGAAGGATATGCCCCTTAACAAGATGCCTGGTCCCGATGGTTTTAATGCCGAGTTTTTCATCAGGACTTGGGATATTGTGAAGAAGGATGTCATTGAGGCTATATCTTCTTTCTTTATATTGGATAGAACTCCTAGAGCTTTCAACAATACATTCATTTCCCTAATCCTAAAAAAATAGAATACTCATGATCTCTCTGACTTTAGACCCATTAGTCTTTGTAATGTTATTTATAAGATCTCTTCGAGGATTTTGGCTAATTGTTTAGCTACTATCCTTCCTAAAATTATCTCCCTAGAGCAAGTTGCCTTCATTAAGGGTCAGTCTATTTTTGATCATATTGCCACTACTTTTGAGCAAACTCAAAAAATTGATCGTAAGGTCTTTGGTTCTAATGTTATCTTCCAATTGGATCTTGAAAGGCATATGATAGGGTGGAGTGGGATGCTTTGTACCTTATTCTTCTTAACTTTGGCTTCTCCCCCAATTTTGTCGATATTATCAAAAGGTGTGTGCAACATGACAGGTCTTCTATCCTTGTTGATGGGATCTCCACCACCTTTTTTGGGGTCACTCGTGGCCTCTGTCAAGGGGATCCCCTCTCTCTGTTATTTGACATTTGTATGGAACCCTTTATTTGGGGGCTCAAGGAGTTAGTCTTTCCAAAGAAAATTTTCCCCTTCTTTGTCAAGCGGGGGCTTCATCCTCCCATAGCACTTCTTTATGCTGACGATATCATTATTTTCGTTAATGGTAACCTTAGATCAATCTTTGGGTTGGCTCAATTTATTAATGAGTTTGAAGTATCTTTTGGCCAAAAAGTGAGTCATTCAAAGAGCTTTTGTTATATTGGGAAGTCCCTCCCGGCTAGTAAACTCACTCCCATTCTTTGTACTTATGGTTACCAACTTGGGACGTTCCCGTTCAATTACCTTGGTTGTCCAATTTTCCCAGGCAAAGCCAAGATGGCCTACTTTGATGGTATTATTGATAAAATTTATTCCAAACTTTTTGGTTGGAAAGCTAATCTCTTATCCTTTTCATCCAGATTGCTTTTGATCAAACACGTCTTGTCCTCTATTCCTATACATGCTCTCTCCGTGTTGGATGTCCCTAAGACTGTTATTAGGAAAATCCAGTCATCTTTTGTTAAGTTTTTTTGGGCTTCTTCTGATTCTGATCGTTGTAGTTACTGGATTGGGTGGGACAAATATCTAAACCCACGGACAAGGGAGGGCTAGGTATTCGCGATCTTTTCTTATTTATCAAAGCGCTTCGTATGAAGAGAGTTTGGAATATCCTTCTTGGTAATTCTCTCTATGGTGAACTTGTGAAAGGCCTTTACCCTTTGGATTCCTCTGCTCCTTGCCTTACTACAATTCATGCCCTCAGAAAGGCTTTTTTGGAGATGAAACCCCTTATTAGATGGGAATTGCATGAAGGGAAGATCGATTTTTGGCTTGATGCCTGGATTGGGGACTGATGGTTACTCTCCTCCAACCATCCCTGTTAAGGAAATGCTTCCTCTCATTGGGGATTCCAACTTGATTAATATTCTTCCTCTCTCTATTAGATCTCATGTTCTGGAAATATCCTTAGATAATTTTCGCAATAAGCCCATTTGGAGCATCGAAACTTTGGGCGAATTCTCTGTGGCTTTTGCGTATGATCTTTAATTTAGAAATATTCCAAATAATCCTACTATCATGAATATTTGGAAACTTAATCTTCCAATGAGAATCACTCTTTTGGCCTGGAGGGTTCAGAGTAGAAAGATTCCCACTGATGATAATATTGCTAAGCTAGGTATTTATCTTCACTCCAAATGTTGGTGTTGCCCTCAAGATCCTACCATTGAAACATTCGATCATCTCTTCTCCCATAGCAATTTGGTTCGTGTTATCTCTGACTCGATTTTCTTGGAAAGCAATGTCCCCTCTTGTGATCCCTCTCAATTTCATGATATAATTAGTCAAAATCGTCGAGTCATTAGGAAGAAGAGGCTTCATGCTCTCATCTGTTTCATTTGGTACTCCATCTGGTATTTTAGGAATAAAATTAAAAATGATGGGATCCATTTTGGGAAAATTATCTTTTTGTTGAGGCACAAGTGGGAGGATTTTTATATGGGCATTTGGCTTAAGAATCATCAGCTGACCGTCTGTATTGTTAGTTGTGTCCGTCTGGAACCGAGCCTCAAGGCCAATTTTGCAGCTATTCAAGATAGCTCCTTCACTTCTTCAGCTTGGGTTATTGGGGACTCTGGTGCAAACTTTATCAAGGGGGCGGTGGTTAAGGTGCCTAGCATTAACCGTGAAATTCTCAACATTCGGACTATCCTTCATGCTTTCCGGACTGCTGTTGCTGAGCACCTCCAAATTGAGATGGACTCAACTCTCTTGTACTATTGGTGGAAAGGAAAATTTTCTATACCTTGGACGGTCAAGAAAGATTTTGAATCTTTGTCCTCTCTACATGGGAAGATTCAAAGTCTCCTTTTTATTCATCCTTCAGCTAACTTGCTTGCATACAGATTGGCTTTTGCTGCTATAGGAGATTGGGAAGTTTTCAATGGATCCAATGAGCTTGATTGTCGATCTCAAGGTCTTCTTTGCCTTGACAAAATTCAGATGCCTTATGTCACTATTCGCAATTAGAGCAGCTACTTGGTTTTTTGGAGGTTTTTTTGTTTATTTTTGCATATTTTGTACTAGGCTACGAGTTGTGATCCACTTTTTCTTGTATCAAGCATATTTTGGTCTAGTCCCCCCACCTCTTTTTGATAGCCTCCAAGGAGTGGGGGATGAATAATATTGACTCCCGAAAAAAAAGAAAAAACAATGTTGGTTGAGGGAGAGGAAGGGAGTTGCTAATGGAGATAGAGGTATGGAAGACTATTTATAGGCAGTGGCGGAGGTCTAGGGAGATGTACTTGGTCGGAATGGTGTCCAGATGCACTGGAAAGTTCATTATCATCTCCAATGATGGCGAGCTTTCTAGGTGTCATTCGAGGCATGTGCACAAGATCTAAACCATTGGATTTGTAGAGTTTGTTGCGAGGATATTTGATGTGTATGGAAAAAACGTCAGCCCTTCGATGCTACCGACATCGGAGAAGAAACTCAACATTGGATGCCAGTTCTCGATTCCAGTGAGAAGAAATAAAGAAGGAAATATATAGGGACTTGATTGAAAATATGAAGGATGTGCTTCTATAAAAAGGACTCGATTGTCATGAATCATAGGAACTAAAATGCAAAAAGTAACTTTTAAAGCTTATTTTAAATTATTTATTTTTCAACTTTTTATATATTATTATAAATTTAGTAAATAATATATTTATGACAATAAATTACATTTGCTCCTTTTACCTATATTTATTTAAATGATTAACTTAATTACGTTAATTAACAACTTAGGTTATAAATTAATAAAATACTTTATATATAGCTAAGTGGCTATGTTTGAGTCCTAATTATTAAATAAACATTAATTGATCGTTAATTTAGTGATTCTAACATATTTGTAAGGTCTTTGTTGTTTTATCTTAATTGTATAATTAACCCCATATTAATGCTATTCATTATTAATTAGCTAAGGAAACTAGCTAATTAGGGTAAATTAGGAACCATGATGAGTTCCTCATCAAACATATCACCTTGGTGACCACAGATCAAATGCTCACCTAGGGGAAATAGCTTGACCCTTTCAAAACTATTTTTATCTGCTAACGACAAATCAAGAGGTGTTTAAGAGATGCTAATTGAGGTCTAGAAATGATTTACAAGTGATTTGAAAGCCTGTTTGAAGCCTAGCTTTCACACTATCAATAACGTAAAGTGGGAATCAAATAGGGTTTTTGGAAGTTCTTTGATGATTCATCTTATTTGATTAGAGTTCTAGATCTTTAAAGGAGTATTTGCGATGATTTAGTATGGACGTTTAGTAATTTGAATCAGATATGGCATTTTTGGTCTCAAAGTCCAAGTTATAGTATGATCTGGAGATCTAATGCTACAATTAAGTTTTTGATGATTGAAACGTGATTCTAAGAGGATTTTCAAGGATTATGCAACATATACAAATGATTTGAGTGAAGTTTTGAGCTTTTAAAGTAATTCTGAGATGTTTTGAATAGAGGAGTAGAACTATTCTGAATAAGAGTTTGAATGGGTTTTCATCATGGAATTTAAATGGGTTTTGCATAATGTAGTGCTAGTAATAAATTCTCTGGCATAGATATAGTATGGATATACATCTCAGATGCTTGATCAAGTTTTGGGAGTACATATATCAGTCCTCAGTTGGGTCTAAATTTGTGTCTGATAGTAGCAGCAGCAATGGAGAATGGTGCCAAGTCTGGTTGATGGATGATTATGAGTAGTTCAAAGGATTTCTAATCTAAATTGGAAGTTGAAAGAGTTTCTAATAGGGCTTAATGCGTAACAAGCATTCTTGTATTGTGATTAACTTGAATTTGAAATAGAAGGCTTGTAAATTCAAATTTGAATTCTCTATCAGAAAATGAAGGGATTGAAAACTATCCAAAGGGCGTATTTGATGTAATTCCAATGTTTAAATTATAATTTAAGTTTGTATTTGACTTTTACTGATGTTTGGATGTTTATACTATTCCATTCTTTAATTCCAACATTTTTGGTGTAATTCTAAGGCATAGAATTAATTTCTGACATTTACCTAACTTTTTCCAACATTTTTACTGAAAAAATTTGTCAAAAATACAAAATAATGTAAATAAATAAAAGAAAAGTGTATTAAGTAAGTTTTTAGTGTATTTTAGGTGTTAAAGTTCTTAGGTTTAGGTGTTGAATCCATTTGTATATAGAACATACATGCAGAAGTTCTTGAGTTCTTAGGTTCAGAAACAAAGAAAACCAAAACAAAAACCCATAAAAATTCTTCTTGTCTTGTTCCTTAACTTCCTCTCCTCTTCCTTTCTTTAAAACACAAAAGCAAAATAAAAGTAAGAAGTGCAAAAATCCTAAAAATCACCTATGTAGTGTAAATACATGTATATATTCATAAGTTAATAATATATAGTAAGGTATATGTAAATAAAGTATGTATGTAATATATATATATATATTATTTATATGTAAATAAGTTATAATGAGTATTTATATTAAGTTATATGGTATAGTATTATTTATATGTATATATGTACAACTATACATGTACATTAGCATATTTATCTAGATAAGTTAATATACGAATTGCAGTATGTATTATGTAAAATAACCTATTTTTGTTATATATATTTAGTTATGTATTGTATATATATATTAAAATAAGTTAATAATGTACATTATTACGTTAACCAAGTTTAAATGAGTAATTTAATTAAATAATAAATTAATCTATATTGTATTCTAATAATTTATATTTTAACTTAATTTAATTATATTTGTAATCTTATTTATAATGTATAATACCATGTACTTAGTCTAATTTATATGTAAACTATATAACTATGTAAATAAAATAGGTAAATATACAAATAAATCTAATTAAATTATCTAAAAATCTTAATTAATCATGCAAATATATAATTTAATTCAATTAAGTCTCAATTGAGTAATTAATTCACTAATTTATACTATATATAAGTAATTATAGTAATTTATAATTTATACAAACCCTAATTTAAAAATATATTTATATATTTAATTAACTTACAATAATTATACTAATAAGTATCCCTATATATTAGCTACACAACCATATAATCTATTTGTAATTTACATTATTAATTAATAGCTAATTAAGGCTCTAATTATTGAGATAAATCATGTACTATTCATGCATTTGCGCTAATTTTAATTGTGGCAAAATAGCGCCACATCGTGCACTGTAGAGCTATTTTGGTGATACTTAAGTAACGACACCCGTAAGCTTCTCAACCAATATGGGGGTCGGCTTCCCTTATAACCCTTAATCAAGCATATGAGAGAGAGAGAGAACTGTGGGCTTGTCCTGGGCCTTGTTTGGGCCTAAATAATGTGGCTTTGCCTCCCTTATAGGGGCCAACCTAGTAGTGGTACTGATCTGGCCCATTGAGCCATTGATCCTAAGAAAAGTTGGCTCATTCTTTTTAGGTCACGTGTAAGCTGAGAGTTAAAATAAAACTAAGTATGTGTGTTGTGTGTTTTGTTGAGTGTGGGATATGTTTATATATATATATATATATATATATATATATATATATAAAAGTAAGTAGTGTTATATAGTTAAGTTAGTATATATATAATTAGCATGACTTACATATATTGTATATGTATATTAATGGTTGGAGCGTGTTTCGCATGTTAGAAATCGAGGTTACAAGTAACCCATTGTCGTAGTTGCAAAACACGTTGATCAAATAAAATTTATATTGAAACTCCAAGAAAGTCCCGGGTCGAACACAGGGAGGCAATGTTTACTTTAGTTGAAAACTGCGCTTCAATTTATTTCTTTTTGGGGTTTTAGGGTTTTGTTATTTTTTTGTGTTTTTGAAATAAAAGACAAGCAATCACAAGATAGAGATGGAATCAAATGTGATGTATTGCATTGATGTCTATTACAATCAACTATGAAAGCATAAAAAGAGAGGGGGCTGAGAGGAAATCTCCCGAATCAGCTGTTCGACGAGATGACAGCGCCTGGCAGAAGCTCGGACAAAGGAGGTGAGGAGCGAGACGACGGAGGTGAGATGCAGGAGGACATCGTGTTGAGGAAAGCTTCAGCGTAGCACCAGAATAGAGGTGAGAAGATGGATATGATCTGCTACCGGAATGGAGGTGGGAGGACTGCTCCAAGGTGACCTATGAATGGGGATGGGAAGTTGGAGGAACATTTGGTGGGGCAGAGGTTCGCTACACTAATAGGTGCCTTGGGAGCTTGAGAATAAGCTCTAATGGAGCATTGGTAGGCTTGCTAGAGCTTGGGAGTAGGTAGGAGTAGAGTAGGTAGAGATGGCTTGGAAGGGAGGAGGTGTAGGTCCTTTTATAGTGAAGGAGAAGAGGTAAAAATAGGTATGGGACCATTAGTGATATCCAGGCTGTCGCTAAAAGCGTCGCTGTAGGCAGCTCATGCCCGCTCATGCCCATAGCTAGCTTTGCTAGAGCACGAATAATTAGCAATGGCTGTAAGCGTCGCTGTAAGTCCAGTTCATGCATCGCTGTAGGTCCAGCTCATGCATAGCTGGCACTGCACTCCCCTACCTTTGTTGCTTGCGTGCGCCCACGCGTTGGCGCTACGCTGTGTGCATGCGCACGTGCGGTGGCACGTGCATGCGCTAGACGGCCTGAGTTGTGCCACGTGGCGCAGTCTAGCTCATCCATCTTCTTATTGTAGGGGCTGCTACAGAGATCTGATTGAGTCAATTTTCATGCTGTTAGGCTGCGATCGTCCACCCGAATCCATCCGCGTGGTAGGATTTGTCATTTGAAGCTCCGAATTATGTCTCCTAGTCCCTTGACCGTTAATCTTCCTTGGACTGCATATGGTGTTACGGTACTCCGATTGAGGCGATTTCAAAGGCGTTGGACTCCGATCGTTGTCTTGATCAGATCCATACAGTCGGATCATCAATCCGAGGCTCTGAAATAAATATCCTTCTCTCCTAACCACAAAAAGGACGTAATTAACCTAAATTATATACAACTACTCTAAATACAAAATGATCCATGCTATGCAATATTTATAACATGAAATGCAACTCTAAGCCTAAGAACATGCATGAATAGGCATTTTACCCTTAATAAATGTATTTATATCATACCCCCATGCCTATCTTTTGCTAATCCCTAGCAAAATTAACTATATGCTATGTATAAAAGTAGAATTAAGGTTAGATCGCTTAGGCTTAAGTCATTTATTAACAATAAAAAATTTCAACTAAGGTCCTAAACTACGAAAACTCAACAGTACCTAGGTGCCTGCCAGAATGCAGACCACCCAAGTCCTCGCCTTATTTGAAAAGGAAAGATGCATTTTTTTATTTTTCTTCTTTTCTAATTTCTTTTGTACTTTTGGAGTTTAAGAGTTTTGGGATAACTTTTTACGGCTACTCGACCTGTCTAAGATTCGAAAAGGATTCTAAGTGCTAAGCATCTTGGGAAAATAGTGAAAGAATCACTAGGTGGTCGTTAAAACGGACTTCGGGTTTCTACGACCCTAGGTGACCTTGCCTAGAGGTTTATCTTTCGAACGGTAGCTTTCTCCCTACTTCTTTTATTTATGGGGTCAACACAAGGGCGAACCCAGTGTATATCTCCCTGGTTTATTCTACTTCCCCACTTCTTCCCTAGTTGTTTTGGGAATTATTGTGAAATTTTTTGTGAGTTGAGTTCTAGACAACCGGTTGAGCTGTTACCACCGATAACTTGCCAGCCATACTCGTGCGGAGAAGTGTGGTTTTATTTCTTTTTTTATTTTCTCCTTTTTCTATTTTTTTCTGTATTTTCTTTTTTTTTTTAAGTAGGTGGCTTTCCTGATCTAAGATTTACCTAAAGGCAGTATAATGAAAATGGTCTTGTAACTAGGCTCTGGACAACCGGCCGATGAGTTGTTACCACCGACAACTTGCCAGCCATACCACCCTAGATAGTTCATTAGCTACCCAATTTCTAGAGAAACAGCTGAAAAGTGAGTCAGTGCAAAAAATGTGTGTAGATGCTTAGGCTTAAAGTCCCCCCAAATCAGAGCGTGGGTTGATAAGTTGCATACTTATCATTCCAATTTATTAGCCAAATTAAAAATGAATTTGAATTGGCGAGGACTCGAGACTAAGTCTACATTCGAGTGGACACCCAGGCTAATTAAACCCGAAGACCTGAAGAGTCTAAATGTTTAGGTTCTCTCGTATCATTTCCTAAAGTTAATAACTTCCAAATGCCTAAGTTCTTGTAACGACCCGGCTCCCGAGTCCCTACGAGACACGAGAACCGGACCGACTCGACTAATCCCAAGACCCAGTCGTCCAACGAGGAAGTAACCAAAAGACAGTAAAATAAACCACATTCAACATGAATATAACTAACAGTAAGAAAGTACAGCAGTAAGGAAAGAAACTACTACAGTAGGCACCACCACAACAGTAAAACAACATTTATCATATAACAAAAACTGCAGGTAAAGAAGGTACAGCAGAAACAAAACTACTCACTAGAACAGAAACAAAAAAAGGGTACAAAGTTGTGGTAACTCTACTGGACCCTACTCGGCCCAGCGTCCTCTGCAGCCGCCGACCCTGGCTGCTCAACACCTGGTCCTGAAAAAGGTAACGAGTGTAACACGTCAGCAAAACACTGAGTAGAGTGGCAAACTAACTAAAGGCAACAGTAGAGTGTACAGTAGCTATTATGTTCTATTACTTCCTTTATTTACATCTTTCAATTTTTCTCACTATTTCATTTATTTCTCAGATCCTTTACTTGATCTCGAATGTCCTCGTGGGACGATCTTGATTGCAGTCTTTTCCAAAAGTAGAAGTAGCACGTGGTGCTCTCCTGGCCGGGAGAGTCCCCCGTGGTGATCCTACCCTCAGTCAACCACCCCAAGGTCACTGACAGACGTAACGGTGACTACGGCACGCGCGATAAACGCACAGGTAGCTAGCCCACACTGGCACGCGGTCAGTCGTTTCCGTTAACGGGTGCGCCCAAAGCACAGCACAGAACCAGGGCAGAGCCCTCTCAGTAACAGGGGTCCAACCCCTCCACAGTAACCAAACCGGGGCCTTGACCCTCCACAGTCCGCGCACCCTCGCCTGACTACCCTGGTTTGCCCTAGTGGGCCTAACAAGTCGGTGAAGGAGGCTAGCAGAACCCCGGGGCCCGTGGGGTAGCTAGTACTCTCCTAACACTACTAGCTCTCCTCGGTACTACGTACACGAGGGACAGCAAGTCGGTACAGAGCGGCCAATCCTAACCCCGGGTCCCTGGGGCGGCTGGCCCCACTCTGCACTAAACAGGTACAGGTACTTCCCTTGGTACTGCGTACCCAAGAGACAGTACAAACTACATCTCAGTTCCATTCCTTTTTCTTTCCAGGAGTTCCACTCCTAACTCCCCGTAGGGTTCCAGCTCTTTATTTCAGAACATCATATGTTTCACTTTCCAGATTCACGTTCTCAAATTCCATGATCTCAAACATGTTTCTTTATTCATAACAGGCAGCTGTTAATTAAATTTACAGGCAGCTTTATAAATTCCTTTCCATTTTTCCAAGACTGCAGTAATATACATTCCACTAGTTTTTCCATCCTAGGATTCATGCCATATCCTAGGATCTATCATACAATCTAGTTTTCCGGCCCTAGGATTCATGCAACACCTAGGAGCTATCATTCCATATATTTCTCATTCCTAGGATTCATGCAAGCCCTAGGTTCTAGTTATGGTTCCATACTTTAACAGATTTTATTAATACTTAAAACCACTCTACCAGGTACAACGGGAGTAATGGGGGCGTGATCGGGAATCCCGCGTGCCTCCGCGACTCTCAAGACTGCAACCGAACGAGGTCCTATCACAAGGATCAAACACAAGGAGTGTCTCAAAATAGTGTATAGCTACTGTAGGCGGGTAGAGGAATTAATTCTGAAACGAACGCAACTCGAATCGCGGAAAACGGAGCCCAAACGGGCCCTAAACGGGTCGAGAAAGACGATACTGTGCAAAATCAGACGTCTGGAACTCCCTCCAGACGTCTTAAACAGTGGATCAGAGAATTACCTGCTCAGCGTGGTTTCCCAGACGTCCAGAAGTCTGCAGGGACGTCTTTCCTAGATCCCAGACGTCCGATGGTCACTTCGGACGTCTGGAGGTCACTCCCGCCGTCTGGTACAACTTCCAGACGTCTGATTCGCAAAGGATGACGAATCAGAAAAACCTGCGCACAGCCAACCCCCCTCCCTCAGTACGGTCAGTCGACAAAAAGGAAGAAGAAAGCGGAAACTCACCTTTCAGACGTCTGTATGATCTCACAGACGTCGACCTTGCCGTCTGGATATCAATCCAGACGTCTGATTCTGGAAATTTTTCCAGAATCAGAGCCCTGCTCGGCCTCCGCTCGCGACTTCGCCCACGTCGCACCTCGCGCGTACGCTGCTCCGCCCGCAGCAGGTCCCTCTCCGCGACGCCCTGCGCCCCCTGCGCCCTCCGCTGGCCGGCCAAGCCGCTCCTGGCGAGCTCGCCCTCACGGCAGAGCCCCGCCCTCGCACGCCGCAGCTCCTCCACGCTCACTGCGGCTGCCGCTGCCGCTGCGCCCTCGCGTCCGCTCGCTCTCGCGCACAGGCAGGAGAAGAAGGAGGAAGATGGTGGAGACGGGAGGGGAGGCGCGCCCCCCCCTTTTAACGCCGCGCGGAGAGGAGAGAGAAGGCGGTCGCAGCCGCCTGCAGCCGCAGAGAAAGAGGGCAGAACGCAGGTCTGCGCGCACAGGCGCGCAGACGAATATCCCGTGCGAGCATAACTGTTCGCCAGACGTCTGTAAACTATCCCGGACGTCTGGTCAGACGTCTGGATGTGATCCCAGACGTCTCGACAGACGTCTGGGCCACCTCCCAGACGTCTTAAAAGGCATCTGGGGCACG
The DNA here is from genome assembly GCA_037157565.1 of Thalassia testudinum. NCBI lineage: Eukaryota > Viridiplantae > Streptophyta > Magnoliopsida > Alismatales > Hydrocharitaceae > Thalassia > Thalassia testudinum. The sequence continues at coordinate 36,077,726 of JAZHRO010000035.1, read as the reverse complement.
CGCTCGTTACAATATAACAAACTCAAAGGAAGTTTCATCCCCGAAACTTGCGCCAACTAGGGTGCGGGAAAAAGATGTCCAAATAACCATAACAAACTCAAAGAGGACCGAAGCCGATCCGAAAAGACGTACCCGCGAAAAGCTCCGGGTACCGCTCCCGCATTGCCGCCTCAGGCTCCCAGGTAGCCTCCTCGTACCGCTGGCTCCTCCACAAAACCCTTACCAGGGGTACTTGCTTTCGTCTCAACCTGCGGACGGCTCGGTCTAGGATCTGCACTGGCAGCTCGGGGTAGGTCAGGTCGTCGCTCACCTCGACGCTCTCGTGACTCAGTACGTGGCTGGGATCGGCTACGTACTTCCTGAGGTTGGACACGTGGAACACGTCGTGCACACCAGAAAGCTGCGGGGGAAGGGCAAGTCTGTAAGCAACGGGTCCAACCCGCTCCAGGACCTCAAAGAGCCCCACGAACCTCGGCGCGAGCTTCCCTCTCACCCCAAACCGCTGTAAGCCCTTCATGGGCGAAACACGAAGAAAGACGTGGTCCCCAACCTCGAACTGCACCTCTCTGCGTCTGCGATCTGCGTAGCTCTTCTATCTGCTCCTGACAGTGCGGAGTCGTCTGTGGATCTGCTCAACTACCTCCTGACTCTGCCGGATCAACCTGGGGCAAACCTCCCACTTGGTCCCCACCTCAACCCAACTCAAGGGTGCCGTGCATTTCCGTCCGTACAGAGCCTCGTAGGGAGCCATGCCGATGCTCGAGTGATAACTGTTGTTGTATGCAAACTCTGCCAGGGGCAGGTGCTCCTCCCAAGAGCCCATCCAGTCTAGTACACAGGCACGCAAAAGATCCTCAAGTGTCTGTATCGTGCGTTCCGACTGTCCGTCCGTCTGGGGGTGGTAAGCCGTGCTAAACCTCAACCTCGTCCCCAAAGCCTGCTGAAACTCAGCCCAAAACTGGGACGTAAAGCGGGTATCCCGGTCGGATACGATCTCCCGCGGAACTCCGTGTAGTCGCACCACATCACGGATATACCTCTCTGCCAACTGTGCTGGTCCCAAAGTGACTCGGATCGGTAAGAATCGTGCCGTCTTCATCAATCTATCCACTATTACCCAGACTGCGTCGTGTCCTCGCTGGGTAACAAGTAAGCCCACCACCAAGTCCATGGTGATGCTCTCCCACTTCCACTCTGGCACTGGAAGCAGCTGAAGCGGCCCTGCAGGCCTCTGATGCTCAGCTTTCACCTGCTGGCACACTAAGCACTGCTGCACGAACTCACCCACATCCCGCTTCATCCCTCTCCACCAGAACTCGCGTCTCAAGTCATGGTACATTTTCATGTTTCCGGGATGTATGGTGAATCTGGAACCGTGTGCCTCAGTCAGGAGCTCTCTCAACAGCTCCTCGTCTCTGGGGACGCACAGCCGTCCCCTCAAGCGTAACACCTGGTCTGTGAAAGAGAAGTCCCCTGGGTCCCCTGACAGTACTCTGTCGCGCAAAGACTGCAAGTACGGATCGGCCATCTGTCCCGTGAAGATGCGGTCTATCAACTCTGGTCTGGTCTGCCGTGTCACCGTCACTGCCCCACAGTACCCTCGTAACTCTAGAGGTCGCCAACTACCCACCTCCTCCAAAAGGCTCCAACTCTGTAACTGTAGACTGGCCAAGCGTGCGGGCGCCTTACGGCTCAAGGCGTCAGCCACCACATTGGCCTTTCCCGGGTGGTAGGAGATGCTGCAGTCGTAGTCCTTCAGGAGCTCCAACCAACGTCTCTGTCTCATGTTGAGCTCCTTCTGGTCAAAAAGATATCTGAGGCTCTTGTGATCTGTAAAAATCTCGAAGGTCTCACCGTACAAGTAGTGCCTCCATGTCTTCAGCGTGAAGACAATAGCTGCCAACTCTAGATCGTGGGTAGGATAGGTATGCTCATGGGGCTTCAGTTGCCGCGAGGCGTAAGCGACCACGTGACCCCTCTGCATGAGCACACCTCCTAACCCCTGCAAGGAAGCGTCCGTGTACACAACGAACCCGCCACTATTGTCAGGGATGGTGAGCACGGGAGCCGAGGTCAACCTCTCCTTCAGCTCCAGAAAACACGCCTCACAGGCGTCTGTCCAAGCGAAAGGCACATCCTTCCGAGTCAACTGTGTCATAGGACGTGCAATCTGCGAAAACCCTCTGATGAACCGTCTGTAGTAACCTGCCAGTCCCAGGAAACTGCGAATCTCAGTGACTGAACGCGGTCTCTCCCACCTGAGCACTGCCTCGACCTTGGCGGGATCCACCGCCAGGCCGTCTCCAGAGATCACATGACCCAAAAAGGTCACCTCCCTCAACCAGAACTCTCACTTGCTGTATTTGGCGTACAGCCTGCGTCGTCTCAGAGTGTCCAGAACCATCCGCAAATGCTATCCGTGCTGCGTCCGATCTCTAGAATAGATGAGTACATCATCTATGAAAACCACCACAAACTGGTCCAAGTACGGTCTGAACACCCGGTTCATCAGGTCCATGAAAGCAGCGGGGGCATTGGTCAGCCCAACGGCATGACCAAAAACTCGTAGTGTCCGTAGCGGGTGCGGAAAGCTGTCTTGGAGACGTCGGTCTCCCTGATCCTCAACTGGTGGTATCCAGACCTCAAGTCGATCTTGGAAAACACCGTGGCACCCCGCAACTGGTCAAACAAATCGTCAATCCTCGGCAGCGGATATCTGTTCTTGATGGTGACCCTATTCAGCTGTCGGTAGTCCACACAAAGGCGTAGGGTCCCATCCTTCTTCTTCACAAACAGTACCGGGGCTCCCCAGGGAGACGCACTGGGCCTCACGAAACCTTTCTCCAAAAGGTCCTGCAACTGAGACTTGAGCTCTCGCAGCTCAAGCGGTGCCATCCTGTATGGCGCGGTGGAGATGGGGCTGGTCCCTGGTACTAGTGAGATCTCAAACTCGATCTCACGCTCGGGCGGTAGTCCTGGTAACTCGTCTGGAAACACGTCGGGGTACTCTCTGACCACCGGGATGCTCTGGAAGTCTGCCACGGGGCTGTGCTCTGCCACCACACAAGCTAAGAAGCCCTCACACCCCTGGCTCAAAAGTCTCACCGCCCGAAGTGCCGAAATGTACCTGAAACCTCCGTCCACTGGCTGCCCGTGAAACTCGAAGGAAGGCAACTCCGGAATGGAGAAGACAATCTTCCTCTCAAAGCAGTATACCAAGGCGTGGTAAGCGGACAGCCAATCCATCCCCAGGATCACCCCAAAGTCCTCCATCTGTATCATAATTAGGTCAGCTGGCAGGCTGTGTCCCCCGATGCTGACCCCGCAACCCGTGTACACCTCCTCAGCTACAAACAGCTGACCATTCGGACCTCTGATTACGAACGGGTTCTCTAACAATGTATAATCCTGGTCCAAACTAACTGCGAAACTGTCTGCGACAAACGAGTGCGTAGCGTCGGAATCGAAAAGCGTGTAAACGAGTCTGCCAGAAACTGAAACCATACCTGCTACCACGGATCCCGAAGCTCTGGCGTCCCTGTGTGTTAGGGCGTTGATACGCCCCTCAGCTCTAGGTGCGGACGAAGCAGCCACACTCTGCGTCGGACGGGTAGGTGCTGGCCGGTACCCTCCTCACGACTGCGGTCCTCCTCCTCGCGCCTGGAAACCGCGGCCTCCTGCTCGCCCTCCAGTGCTCTGCGCGGGAAGTATCTGCTGACCTCCTGCCCTAGATGGGCAGTCCCTCCTGACGTGGCCTGGCTGGCCACACTGGTAGCAGAGGGGAACCCGACTCCCGCCCTCAGTGAGTCCCTGCTGTCGACTCGGCGGGGGTCCGGTGCTGGCGACTGGCCCCTGTCGAGGGCCCCCAAAGGCCACTGATGGCCCTGCACAACGTGACGGCTCTCCTGCGGACGCCACGTGTCTCCGTTCTCGCCGGCCCTGTGAGAAGTCTGGCTGAAAGGGCCTCTTCCGCCCGCCGTCGGTCTCTCGCGCGGACGGGTTGGTCTCCTTGTAAGTCATGGCTGCCTCTACCACCCTCGAAAACGTCGACAGCTTCAGGGGTTTGACATACCCCCGGATCGCAGGCCGGAGCCCCTCGGTGAACCTCCAAAGGCACTCCTCCTCAGTGGCTACCGCTGTCGCTGCAAAGCGGGACAGCTCCAAGAAATGCGTGCGGTACGCGCTCACGGTCATCGTCCCTTGGCGGAGAGTGTGGAACTCCCGCCTCCTCTGGTCCTGCCACGTCTGGGGAAAGTACTGCTCGCAGAAGAGGGTGACGAACTGGTCCCACGTCGGCTCGTCCCTCTCCTGTCCCCGGACCGCCCTCCACCACCGGTGTGCCGCACTGTCCAGCTGGTACGTGGCAAAGGCCACGCGGCACTCCACCGGGGGACGAAGGGTGTCGAAGATCTTCTCCAGCTGCTCAAGCCAGTCCTCTGCCTCGGTCGGGTCCTCATCCCCCTTGAAGGAGGGGGGCTTCAGCTTCCGGAACTGTCCGAAAAGCTCGAAGTGGTGCTGTAGGGGAGGTGCTGGTGCACCTCCAGGCGAAGGTGCCTCGTGTACAGAAGTGTCGGAGGAAGGTGGGGGCGGCAGGGGCCCATCCCCTCCCTCGTGTCCAGCGCCGCGTCCGTCGCGTGGTCCCACAAAGGACTCCCCCTCTGCAACCCCAGGAGGAGGTGCTCGGGGCGGTGGGTGGAGCTCCTCTCGTACAATATCCCGTATCAGTCTGGCGAGGTCCTGGGCCTGGATGCCAGGGAGTGGTGGCTGGTCCACCGAGACGTCAACGACAGCACGTCCACCTCGCCGACCTCGCCCTCGGCCGCGCCTGCGGCCAGTCTCGCCAGTCCCACGACGAGGCATCTCCTGCAAGGAGACACGAAACAAAACGGAAACGTCAAAACAGACGGTACCTAACAACACTTCTAAGAGCTCATATCAAGAGATATGTTGTGGTGGCTACTCTAGCTATAAACATGTGAATTGGTTATTTTCCAGTCAGTTGATTCACTTCTCGGGACGACCTTGCTCTGATACCATCTTGTAACGACCCGGCTCCCGAGTCCCTACGAGACACGAGAACCGGACCGACTCGACTAATCCCAAGACCCAGTCGTCCAACGAGGAAGTAACCAAAAGATAGTAAAATAAACCACATTCATCATGAATATAACTAACAGTAAGAAAGTACAGCAGTAAGGAAAGAAACTACTATAGTAGGCACCACCACAACAGTAAAACAACATTTATCATATAACAAAAACTGCAGGTAAAGAAGGTACAGCGGAAACAAAACTACTCACTAGAACAGAAACAAAAAAAGGGTACAAAGCTGTGGTAACTCTACTGGACCCTACTCGGCCCAGCGTCCTCTGCAGCCGCCGACCCTGGCTGCTCAACACCTGGTCCTGAAAAAGGTAACGAGTGTAACACGTCAGCAAAACGCTGAGTAGAGTGGCAAACTAACTAAAGGCAACAGTAGAGTGTACAGTAGCTATTATGTTCTATTACTTCCTTTATTTACATCTTTCAATTTTTCTCACTATTTCATTTATTTCTCAGATCCTTTACTTGATCTCGAATGTCCTCGTGGGACGATCTTGATTGCAGTCTTTTCCAAAAGTAGAAGTAGCACGTGGTGCTCTCCTGGCCGGGAGAGTCCCCCGTGGTGATCCTACCCTCAGTCAACCACCCCAAGGTCACTGACAGACGTAACGGTGACTACGGCACGCGCGATAAACGCACAGGTAGCTAGCTCGCACTGGCACGCGGTCAGTCGTTTCCGTTAACGGGTGCGCCCAAAGCACAGCACGGAACCAGGGCAGAGCCCTCTCAGTAACAGGGGTCCAACCCCTCCACAATAACCAAACCGGGGCCTTGCCCCTCCACAGTCCGCGCACCCTCGCTTGACTACCCTGGTTTGCCCTAGTGGGCCTAACAAGTCGGTGAAGGAGGCTAGCAGAACCCCGGGGCCCGTGGGGTAGCTAGTACTCTCCTAACACTACTAGCTCTCCTCGGTACTACGTACACGAGGGCCAGCAAGTCGGTACAGAGCGGCCAATCCTAACCCCGGGTCCCTGGGGCGGCTGGCCCCACTCTGCACTAAACAGGTACAGGTACTTCCCTTGGTACTGCGTACCCAAGAGACAGTACAAACTACATCTCAGTTCCATTCCTTTTTCTTTCCAGGAGTTCCACTCCTAACTCCCCGTAGGGTTCCAGCTCTTTATTTCAGAACATCATATGTTTCACTTTCCAGATTCACGTTCTCAAATTCCATGATCTCAAACATGTTTCTTTATTCATAACAGGCAGCTGTTAATTAAATTTACAGGAAGCTTTATAAATTCCTTTCCATTTTTCCAAGACTGCAGTAATATACATTCCACTAGTTTTTCCATCCTAGGATTCATGCCATATCCTACGATCTATCATACAATCTAGTTTTCCGGCCCTAGGATTCATGCAACACCTAGGAGCTATCATTCCATATATTTCTCATTCCTAGGATTCATGCAAGCCCTAGGTTCTAGTTATGGTTCCATACTTTAACAGATTTTATTAATACTTAAAACCACTCTACCAGGTACAACGGGAGTAATGGGGGCGTGATCGGGAATCCCGCGCGCCTCCGCGACTCTCAAGACTGCAACCGAACGAGGTCCTATCACAAGGATCAAACACAAGGAGTGTCTCAAAACAGTGTATAGCTACTGTAGGCGGGTAGAGGAATTAATTCTGAAACGAACGCAACTCGAATTGCGGAAAACGGAGCCCAAACGGGCCCTAAACGGTCGAGAAAGACGATATTGTGCAAAATCAGACGTCTGGAACTCCTCCAGACGTCTTAAACGGTGGATCAGAGAATTACCTGCTCAGCGTGGTTTCCCAGACGTCCAGAAGTCTGCAGGGACGTCTTTCCTAGATCCCAGACGTCCGATGGTCACTTCGGACGTCTGGAGGTCACTCCCGCCGTCTGGTACAACTTCCAGACGTCTGATTCGCAAAGGATGACGAATCAGAAAAACCTGCGCACAGCCAACCCCCCTCCCTCAGTACGGTCAGTCGACAAAAAGGAAGAAGAAAGCGGAAACTCACCTTTCAGACGTCTGTATGATCTCACAGACGTCGACCTTGCCGTCTGGATATCAATCCAGACGTCTAATTCTGGAAATTTTTCCAGAATCAGAGCCCTGCTCGGCCTCCGCTCGCGACGCCGCCCGCGTCGCACCTCGCGCGTACGCTGCTCCGCCCGCAGCAGGTCCCTCTCCGCGACGCCCTGCGCCCCCTGCGCCCTCCGCCGGCCTGCCAAGCCGCTCCTGGCGAGCTCGCCCTCACGGCAGAGCCCCGCCCTCGCACGCCGCAGCTCCTCCGCGCTCACTGCGGCTGCCGCTGCCGCTGCGCCCTCGCGTCCGCTCGCTCTCACGCACAGGCAGGAGAAGAAGGAGGAAGATGGTGGAGACGGGAGGGGAGGCGCGCCCCCCCTTTTAACGCCGCGCGGAGAGGAGAGAGAAGGCGGTCGCAGCCGCCTGCAGCCGCAGAGAAAGAGGGCAGAACGCAGGTCTGCACGCACAGGCGCGCAGACGAATATCCCGTGCGAGCATAACTGTTCGCCAGACGTCTGTAAACTATCCCGGACGTCTGGTCAGACGTCTGGATGTGATCCCAGACGTCTCGACAGACGTCTGGGCCACCTCCCAGACGTCTTAAAAGGCGTCTGGGGCACGCGCTCGTTACAGTTCTCTTTTCCTAATTTCTTTCTTTTTTAATCTTTTTTTTCAAATTTTTAATTTTTTTTAATTTTATAAGAAACTAAAAGAAATTATATGGAGTTAACATAATGATTTCAGGAATTGATTATCCACCGCCCATGCCAAAATGATGCAATGTCCTTATTATGAAAATAAAGACATGAAAAGGGCGGAGTAAACAGAATATCACCTGAGTGTCGTGAAAATCCGGTCAGCTCCGCAGAGAGGAGTGTATACACACACGCTAAGTTTAATGCCTTCAGCTAGGCATAACATATATACAAAGAAGAAATTGAGAATTCACAAGTGCGGATCAGAATCAAAATAAAAATATTGATCCTCAAACCCGCCAACAGAATACGTCCACAGACATGGACCAGATTATGGTGCAGACCCATGCCCCAGGGTCGAGTGGTTCTCAGGTTCTGGTTGAAAATCACCCAGAACCGAAGGTTGTGTTTGCGGGGCCGGGCCTGCGGTTTAGTGGTGTGCAACCTAAGACCAAAGTGTCGGATAACGGGTAAAGATGGTTCAATAGGTGCGGTTGTCCACTTAACATCTAGCTCAGGAAAATAATCAGTTATTCCAAGCTTGGGTCGTACGTGAAAGATGTCATAAGGGTCCGTATAGAAGATAGGTGGTTTTAGGTTAATAGGTACCCTTAGATCCAAAATCAAAGTTCCCTCAGAATTAGCCTCCCAAATTTTTATTTCAACAATTCTATCCTCCAACATCAAGAACTCAGGCTTCAAGATCTCTAGCATATCATTCACCCCATATGATTCTCCCAAGTCCAGAAATTATGGCTGAATAAAGATTGACTTGGGCACAATGATCTCAGAAGTCAGCTTTCAGGGTGCAGATGAGGAATGGGGTCATTGATTGAATCAAGTAAATGAAGATTCGAATCCTCCAAGTTAGCCCCAATCGAATCAAAATCTTTAATGACTGGGCTATCAAATGGTTCGTCATGCTCCTCGAGCCTATTTGTCTCACTAAAATCATCTTCCTTGAACTCCAGTGAGACTTCACTAAGAGATTCCTTACCCTCAGAATTAAAGAATCCATGATCCTCATTTATATATGTCTCAAAATCATATGTCATTTCATGGTCCATGGAGACATATTTTTCGTCATTCTCTGGCTCTAGGATCTCAGGTGAGAAACTCGATTTATCCTCAAAGGGTTGCTCTAGCCCAACCTAGTCATCTCCAATCTCAGAATATGTATCCCCCCCGACAGGCGCTTGAGCGGGTTCAGACATTGGCTCTCCTGAAGGGGGTTCATCTTGAGAATCATCCCAAGATTTGACTAGGGCAACCACAAATTTCATCCTCAACCATGACAACTTCCCAAGAAGAAACTCACCCAAGTCCCTATCCCTAACATTTTGGAGCAAATCCAATAAAGAGCTATTTAGCTCGTCAATCACTTTTATCATAGGCTCCAATGCTTCAGTGCATGGTGTTGGCTGAGCTTCTAACAATTGTATAGTGTTCCTCAAATTAGCCAACACCCTATCCTAGATCTGGTCCACCTAAACCGACTGGTTTGATTCAGGTTTGGGTGGGTTTGGGTTAAATCTAGGGGAGTCAAGATATCAAGGTTCTTAGGTCCCTCCCTGATAGTAGGTTCTTCTAGGTTCTTTAAAGGTTGGTGGCAACCTATATTCAGTATAATTCTGGGGAGGGTAAGTGTTATAATTAGCATATCCTTCATGGTTGTAGATCTGGTTAGGTTGATCATCAAAGGATGGAGATCTGTAATCATTGTAGCTCTAGGAAAGATAGTAATCATAGTCTTGTTGTCCAAGGTTAGAACCTGGACACAGAGGTTCGGATTCATATCCCCAATCAAAGTCATCCCGGCTAGTGGATGGGTAATTACAAGTCAAGTTAGGATAGTAATCATCTTGGGGATAAGTGGTGGTAGGAGGATAGGATGTGAAATATGTGTAAGATGTGGAAGGGTACATGGTAGAAAAGGAGGGAAAATGGAGAAGAGAAAAGGTGCCCTGCAATACAATCAACCAAACCTATCCTTATGTGGGTAGCCTATAGACCTACAGACTCCCAAGACCCGTCTTGAGATTATAAACGATTTGGTCTGCTTTATCTGGTCAATCCAACCAGTTAGAAGGAGGGACTGGGGAGAAGGTTCTTCCTTTGGCTTACACCTTTGGTTCCTAATGTACCCCCCATGCACGGTTGTTTGATGCTACTCCCCTAACTAGACATCAGATGGACCAGCAAAAGCAAATTGATTGAAAAAAATCTCAGTCTAAGCCCTGAAGAGTGAATCAATCCTTAAGGCTAACGTCTACTCAATTTTATTTAGGCTTGGGATGATCGTGCTCTTGGAATGTGATGGGCCCTTAAGATGTATTGTGCCCTTAATGATCAGTTAAAATGTATGTGTGTGCACAACCAGGGTTCTCAAACAAGGTTATTTGATGATGTGTCTTTTAGGATTTAACCTTGTTTAGTAGCTTTTAGGATTTAATTCTTAGGTTGGTTCAATCAAGGTTTAGTAGAACACTTCAAGTTTTGAAAGCACGGGTGATGATATGTTCCTTTAAAAAAAAAAAATAATGTGGAGTGCCTAGTTCAGCCCTAAGAATCAACCCTAAGTGGCAAGCTACTTGATAGATCAGTTTTAGATTGAGTGTTGCAGCCCAAACAACTCAATCAATTGGCCTATTGCACCACTTAGTTAAGGCACACAAGAATGTTTAACCTATTAAGATTTCTACTCACTTATGTGTATTGAGTTGAAGTGTACCGGGTCCATAGGTTAGATCCCAGTTAAGTGGTAGAATCAAAGTGATTGTGCACCTTATGATAAGAAATTGTGGGTGTTAAGTGTATAGCTTTCAGTTAAATCCCACAAGAGAAGAATATATTTTTTATTTTTTTTATATATGCGGGTGGGTGAGGTGAGTGGAGTGACAATCAAACAACCAAAATCTACCCTAGGGTTTATGCAAAACACCTAAGTTGATTTGGGTTTGAGTTATTAGGTTATGGAATGAAAACAAAGGTGGGGGTGGTGTGGGGGACACTTACAAAACACTCTACCCGCACTTTACTCCAATCTACCGCACTTGGATCTCCATGCTATGGTACCTGCAAGACAATAGATCAGAGATAAGAGAGGTTAGTGTTATGTAAATGCAAAGAAGCTCAGAAAATAATAAAGTAAATTTCGTTGCGTCCCTGGCAACGGCGCCAAAATGGTCAGGGCGTGTTTCGCGTGTCAGAAATCGGGGTTACAAGTAACCCGTTGTCGTAGTTACAAAACACATCGATCAGATAAAATTTATATCAAAACTCGAAGGGAGTCCCAGGTTGAACATAGGGAGGTGACATTTACTTTAGTTGAAAACCACGCTTCGATTTGTTTCCTTTTGGGGTTTTAGGGTTTTGTTATTTTTTTGTGTTTTTGAAATAAAAGACAAGCAATCACAAGATAGAGATGGAATCAAATATGATGTATTGCATTGATGTCTATTACAATCAACTATGAAAGCATAAAAAGAGAGGGGGGTGAGAGGAAATCCCCGAATCGGCTGTTCGACAAGACGACAGCACCTGGCGGAAGCTTAGATGAAGGAGGTGAGGAGCGTAACGACAGAGGTGAGATGCAAGAGGATGTCGTGTTGAGGAAAGCTTTAGCGTGGCACTGGAATGGAGGTGAGAAGACGGATATGATCTGCTACCGGGATGGAGGTGGGAGGTTGGAGGAATATTTGGTGGGGCAGAGGTTCGCTACACTAATAGGCGCCTTGGGAGCTTGAGAACAAGCTCTAATGGAGTGTTGGTAGGCTTGCTAGAGCTTGGGAGTAGGTGGGAGTAGAATAGGTAAAGATGTCTTGGAAGGGAGGGGGTGTAGGTCCTTTTATAGTGGAGGAGAAGAGGCAAAAATAGGTATGGGACCATTAGTGACATCTAGGCCGTCGCTAGAAGCGTCGCTGTCGGCAGCTCATGCCCATTCATGCCCATAGTTGGCTTTGCTGGCGCACAAAGAATTAGCAATGGCTGTAATTGTCGCTGTAAGTCCAGCTCATGCGTCGCTGTAGGTCTAGCTCACGCATAGCTAGTGCTGCGCTCCCCTACCTTTGCGGCGCTACGTTGTGCTGCACTATGCACATGCGCGCTTGCGTGCATGCGCGTGCGGTGGCGTGTGCGTGCGTTGGGCGGCCTGGGCTGCGCCATGTGGCGCACTCTAGGCTGTCCATCTTCTTATTGTAGGGGCTGCTACAGAGGTCAGATTGAGTCGATTTTCGCACCATTAGGCTACGATCGTCGACTCGAATCCATCTGCGTGGTTAGATTTGTCATTTGAAGCTCCGAATTATGTCTTCTAGTCCCTTAGCCATTGATCTTCCTCGGACTGCATATGGTGCTACGAGACTCTGATCGAGGCGATTTCAAAGGCGTTGGACTCCGATCGTTGTCTTGATCAGATCCGTACGGTCGGATCATCAATCCGAGGCTTCGAAATAAATATCCTTCTCTCCTAACCACAAAAATGACGTAATTAACCTAAATTATATACAACTACTCTAAATGTAGAATGATGCATGCTATGCAATATTTATAACATGAAATGCAACTCTAAGCCTAGGAACATGCATGAATAAGCATTTTACCCTCAATAAATGTGTTTATATCAATTATTAATACAAATTAGTTATTTAACTTAGTATTGATATATATATAACTTAAGTATTGTAAATTATATGTATATTATATGAACATGTATTTAGCTGTTAGTATATTAGGTTAAGTATTAATACACATAGTATATGGGCATGATTGATATTAAGTATAACATAGTATTGTATATGTATTTATGTATTGTATGTATGTTTAATATGAGTGTTAGTGCTGAGTTATATATATGTGTGTGTGTGTATTATATGTGTTAAGTAAATTAAGTATAGTTGTAATTTAGTACTATTTTTGTCTTGCTTTTGTTTATAAATTTTAAGGCAAGATTTGGTTCATAGATTGTTTTTCCCTTTTTATTCATTTGTATATAGCTTAGCTTGTAATCTAGTTGGTATGGAGTTATTTTTGTGCCTTGCTTGTACATAATTTTAAGGCATCACTTAGGATATAAATTCAATAGAATTCATGTCGTAAATAACTAACTCAAATTAATTGATTCTTTGATTCTTTTGCTTCTAACTCATTTTGTTGTAAATAAAACTTGACTCTTTTAGAATAAAAGATGATTTTGGATAATAGAGAGTGATGTATATTAATAACTGCCTCATAGTGATAACCTGGAATAAAACTAGTAAAAAAATTATATTTAAATAAAATGACATACGTTTAAATTGCAACTCTATACTACTATAGTGATTAGTTATTCCTAATTAATTAGCGATCCAGATGGCACATCATTTTTTGAGCTCATTGCCGGGGATGCAATTGTAGTTTTCCTACTAAAAGGGGGTGACGTAATAAATTACGGAATAGAATATAAACAATCTCACAAAAAATTCAATCACACAATGTACACAATTATTTTTAGGTGGAAATCCAAACTGGGTGAAAACCACCACCTAACCCTCTCGAGTTAGGATTTTCCGATCAGCCAAGTTGATCAAATCTACTAAACGAATCACTTAAACGAGAGTGATTCAACCTCAATTACAACCACGCTACTTTATACGAGGGTAGCGTACCTCAAACCCCTTCTCTTCACGAGAAGAATTTTGTCTCACGAAGGAGACGGGAATTCGCAAAGCGAATACCCAACCAAAGTAACAAAGATAAATAACAACAATCCTATAGAGCCAACAAAGATTTAAACCTAGATTCTATAGGAATTAGGAAACTCCCCTTTGATGGAAGTGCGTCGAATCGATGACTCGGGTGAGTGAGCCACGCGACTGTGCAATGGTGCTCTCGTGAACTACGACAAGAGAGCGGGTGCGCAAAAGATTGATGCTCTCTAGATGAAGAATTTGAGATTGGAGAGCAAGAGCTTTTCTTGGACACAAAGGAGTGAAAATGCTTGTTCTTGGTGTGTCTAGGTGTATGTTGCGTGGCAAAGTCTCCCCTCTGTTTATAGAGGCCTTAGGAAGGCTTTGGAAGGCTTTGGAAAGTTTCCATAGCCGTTGGGTGCAAAGCCTGAGAGAATCAGGCTGAAATCAGGAACAATCATTGCACTGACAGGATTATCAGACGTCTGATCCTGGCATCGGACGTCTGGAAAACCAGTTTAAGACGTCTAGGAACAAAGTCCGACGCCTGATTTTAGGCGAGTTTCCTTCCTGACTTGAATCAAATCTAAACAGGGTTCTAGTGCAAGTCCATCAGACGACATACAGGATGTCTGGCACTATGTCTGGATGTCTGGAAACCTACTTTTTCTGCGAGAATGGATTTTCAAGAGATTTCAACGGCTATAGGATCTCTGAAAAGAGATTTTGGGTCAGTCGAGGCAAAACGGTCATTTATCAGACGTCTGGAAACACTTACGGAGGTCTGATAAGGCTCTAACGGTAATATTCTTCAGTGTTTGTTAAGTTAGCCAATGGTCCACTAATTGGACATCTGGCAAAATCATTAGACGTCTTTTAAGATGTCTAGACTAAGGTCTGGACGTCTAATTTCATCAGACAGAACTAAATAAGTCCAGCCTAAATGTTATCGGACGTCTGAGTCAACAGTCAGACGTCTTAAAACTCATTATCAGACTGAGTCAACAGTTAGACGTCTTAAAACTCATTATCAGACGTCTGATTTTCGGATTAGACGTCTGAAAAGGCTGTTTGAATCCTATATTGGTTTTCTAAGTTCTCTACAGAAAACCTAAGTATCCTAGAGTTGTGCAGGTATTCCTAGGACTACTGTTAGGGTACTTTGAGGCTCTTTAACATGATGTTCTAAGGAACAAAAAGATCAAGGAAATAAAGACAAAAGTACATGAAAGAAATAAACAGAATTCTATCCTATTCTTCTTGTCATTCCATCTTTAATTTATCGCTCCTCGCGAATCTCCTCTATTCTCCATCAAGCTCCTCCAATCCGTCCTGGATGTGAGCTCGAACTCTGTCTAATTATGTCTCCATTTGCAATTGACCTGAAATCTAAGACTCCAAGTGCAAATGTTAAATGACACGTATTTTGTTATCATCAAAACAAACGATCGTGGTGCTCTAGCACCAACAGCAACTATATGCCAAAATTTTTCCTTTATTCTTTTTTTGTATTTATTTTTTATTTCTTTATATATATTCATTCTTTTATTCATATTCTTTTTGTATATACATTCTTTGATTCTTTATATTCTTTGATTTATTTTGTATACAATTGTCTTACTAATCATTATTTGTTTTTGCAGCACTTAAGGAGGAGTTGGAGGAGTGTCTGGTGATTCTGCTTCCCAGTGATCACTGCTACTTCGACTTGACTTCCTGGTAGAGATCTTCTTTTGGAGCTATTTTTACTTGCTTTCCTAGATTAATATATATAGACATTAGGATTTAGGTTTAGGTTTCATTTCTTAAGTTTATTTGTATAGGCATAATTTGTGAGAGCTTGTTCTCACACACCTACTTGTAATAACTTGGACTATGCACACTTATTCTTTCTCTTTTATTTTCGCTTTGGTTTTCCCGCTTTATTTTTTGCTTGATTTTGTTTGTTGCATTAAGAAAAGCCAAAAATATCTACAAAATCAAAAATACCAAAAAGATATCATCACTACTTGTCTAGCAACAACATGATTTAGGCATTCCATCTTAAGAATCACATTCTTCCTGCTAGATTTATTTACTTGTCAATCTGCATAAACTGTAGAGTGCTGGAGCCAGGAATCATTTCTACACTTCCTTAGCTCCTTCCATCCTTGCATCTAATTAAGTAATCGAGACCATATCTTATTTTGAATTGCTTAACAAGTGAGATCTCTACTTTCTGCACAATTCACTCTTACAAAGATAAATCCAAATCAATAAGAGTGACTTAATAAGCTAATTAAAACCTCGTGTGAAGTTTTTATCTAATATCTGTTGATTGCTTATCATGTACACACTACGTAATCACATAAGGTTCACAATACATAGATTTCTATCTCATTTTTTTTAGCACCCACAAGGATTTGGATTCATACACCGATCTTATCCAAGACCTGGGTAGATTTAGAGGTCAGCACTTCGTAGGTTTGATCTTAGGATGAGTACAATTGCATTGAAAAATCTATTTACACAATCTATTTTCTCGTAGAAAACCCTTAGGAGAAAGTCCATAGCTCGCTTGTATTGCTTTGGTCTTAACATGGATTGGGACTTTTGATTTTATTGGATTGATTTTTGATACTACTGTTTGGTGATTAAACTGTTTCAAAAAGCATTTTTCAAAAATCAAACTTATGGACAGTAGGAGGTCCCAAAACCCTTCACTTGTACCTCCCTTGGGTGCTAATGCCCAAGTTTCTTCTACGATGCCTTCCACATTGAACCCTTTAGCTCCTAAGGCTCAAACTCCACTTCACCATTCCATTCATCCCAAGGATGAACATTGATATTTCCATAATTATTTATGTTAATTAATTCCTAACTAATGTTAGTATGAGGATAATTTAGGTTAGATTAGTCATTTTAGAGCATTGTGTAAATAGTGCATAATTTTGGGTTCTTAGGCAATTTTTTTGTTAGCTATATCTGGTACCTTGATGTGTCTGTTTATATGTGTACAGGTGATAGGTATAAGTCTGATTAAAGCTTGACAGGGAGGAGAAACCAGATTGAGCTAAATTGTATAGAGAGGTCGAGCTACTTTCCTGCTCACACCCTAACCCAATTAAACATTAACCCCAACAACAATAACAATCTGCAGCTACACTGATGGTTAATAACCGTCAGTATAGGTCAAAGTAACCGTCATTTTAAATCTAAAGAGTATAGGTCAAAGTAACCGTCGTAAATCTAAAGAGCTATTCCAACAATTTTTTGAGCTGTTCTCTTAAGAGTTGTCGCTCTAGGCTATAGTGACAGTAAAAATCGTCAGTGTTGTACTTAGAGCCACAGCGATAGTCATATTATCAAAGTTGCCAATTTGTGATAACAACAATAGTGACGATTTTATCGGTCGGTGTAGGAAAAAAAATGTTGGTAAAACATCTCACTATAAGGAATAATTCCAATTTTCTCTTTGACATAATACCAACATGACTATTTGTCACTAGAGTCGTCAGTTTAAATATAAAGATCTTTACTATTAACTCCTATTCAATTTTATAATCCTGCAATATTTTAATAGATTTAAGATTTAACCTTATCATTAACAACAATGTTTACGTTCATTCAAGTTGAATTATTCATAAAAGCATACATTCACATCCAATGGAACAAATTTTCCTTATGATTCTAAAAGGAAATTATCTATCTACAAACATTATAAGTGGCATGAGCCACAATTATCCAGTAATGTTGCTTTATACACTTTTAAACTATAAACAACATTTCAACCTAAGGCTAAAAGGTACATGGAACTCCTATCCAAGAAGTTCATCATAATGTAAGCCCACTTAAGGTCTTCCTCCAATTGCTCACTGGTTGTTAGGTACTTCAAATATGAGATCTTGAGTAGCTCACAAAGGTTCTCGATCAACTTGAGATGGTGCATAACTACAAATCATTAAACATGATGTTATAGCTCTTGAAAAAAAATGATGATGTTACAATTGGTCTATACATAAATGAAACCAACAATAACCTATTATTAAGATAAAAAAAGAGAGGTTCTACAGGAATATCCTAAAGTAGTTGGGAGTTATGATATATCTTAAACTAGATATTTTTACCCTTAGTAAAAAAGGAACATTTTCCAAGAGAACATTTAAAGTTTCCAAGTTTAGGCATGGTTACATTTCTAAAGAGCCTTGTAGAAATGAGCTAAAGTATCGAAGTAAGTCTTCTTCATGAACTTAAGAGATAAAATTTGGCAATCTTTCCAAGGATGTGTGCGAATGAAATGTAAGAGATAAAGAATTTTATTCTATTATTGAAATAATTTTGCCACCAAGAATTAAGAGGATAAAATGGTATAATAAAATAAGGGCAAATGTTAGGCAATCTAATGAAGTAAATTGGTGCACACACGTTTATTTATTCCATCAGCTTCTAAAACAATTGAGTCCCCATTAACATACAGTAAAACCCAATCAATTAAACATGATAGTTATACAATAGCTGAATGCTCCAGTTGGTTACAAAGTCCTATAATGAACTTGGCTTGTCTTCTTAGGTGGCTTGCAGAATACTTATAGTGTTCATCAAGTGGCGAGTTGTCCAAACTGCCTAAGAAAGAGCCTTGAAAGCTTTTAAAATAGTGTTTCCTACTAAGGGTCATCTTTACATTTTCCATTTGATTTTCAGTCCCAATGCAATACTTTTCTATGATATTACTACCCATAAAATTTAGAGACAGATATTTTAAGCTTGAGGATACTTGCCTCTTGGCTCCCATTGGTATTACTACATGAATCAAATTTCATAAATTTTGCAAAAAGTAATGACCATTGGAAGCGTTAGCATTCGAGTTTAAAACTATGAACTTCGTAATCCAAATTCGATGTCAATTTTGAGACAACTAATAGAAAGATTTTTCGCTATAGTTATTCTACATGCATTCCTTGAAAGTATTGCAAAAATGCGAGGAAGATATACATTATAGGTTGTGTTGACAATATCTGGAAAATAAAAAATGCAAGGAGTAGGTACTACATAGTATGCTTACTAGTAGCAAGGTTAAGGTTGATAACTACATGAGAGAAAACCCTCTTTCACTTCCTAAGTTATTTAGAGCAATCCTAGTATTGGGATTCTATGAAGTAACAAACCATATTATTATCATGTAATACATGTTTCATATGCCATATCAATGAAGAAACGATATACCTGTGGTTATCTCATCCTTCCCTATTTTTAAAAAACAAAACACATCAAATAAGTCATTTGCTAATGTTCTATGGTCGTAAATAACTTACTGCTAGTAGAAACAAAATACCAACATTCCATGTTGGCAATACCAACTTCAACTTCCATCTTCACGTCATCCTTTAGCTCCTAAATACCATTTATTAATGTAGGGCCTTGCAAGTGCTTTGCTTGAGTGGAAGTTGCTTCTATCAACAATAATGTATTAAAAAAACTCACACTATTTCATTCATAAGGTGAACAAAAGCATCCAAGAAAGTGTGGTAATACTAAAGGTAATAAAATTGACCTGGTTCCAAGGCACCTTGTGCCATAGTTTAAGCTAAATCATTTGGTGATGATGTAGAGGCTGATGCATCCATACCAACTTGCTCATTCACATTCGATGTTTGTTTCCTTATTAATCACCTTGTACTTACCCTTTCCCCATTGTTTCTAAAAAGAACAAAAAAAGATATACTTATGATCTAATATTGTTCCACTATATAAGAAACATTAAGAAAGGACGAGTGAGTGAAATTACATCAAAGGCATGAGAATTTTGTTTGCGACATTGATTTTTGAAAGCTTCTACAATGTACAAGATTTGAATTTCTTAGAAATAGAAAGTGTAGTGGAAGGTAAACATTCCATCATTTCTTTCCATAGTGCCCCATAAGTATCTTTGATTACGAAACATTCTTGACGACTAGATATAAGAGGAACTTGAAAATTTCTTTAAAATTCTGACAATCCAATACATACACACAAAAAAGGAACTTTCACTAATATATTTGTCATAACATATCAAAAGTTGAGCCACAGTTGTTATCTCAAAGGAAGTGTGGAAATGATAAATGACAACATAGTTTTACATACAAGTTGCATCTAAAAGAGAAACCCATCTAAAAGGGGTCAAAAAAAAATATTCATGATCCATCATTTGCTCCTATGTTGAAATACCTGAAAGATGTCTTCACTGAATGAAGACAGTGTGAATCATTATAAGTGGGGTGCTTGAGAGGTGGCTTCAAATGAGAGGCTCATATCTCCATTCTTATCTAATTCATATCTTAAACTTAAAGGAAAAAAATCCACATGATGATGTTAAAGTAGAGAATAATGATATTAATTTAGTAATAATTATTATTACATCCAAAAGATGGTGATGGAACTAGAGACATAATGCCAAACCCATTGAGGCATTTCGTCAAAAAGTTGGAAGGCATAAAAAGAAAACTCACCCTTTGAGTGGCATTTCACTAAACAATTGGAAACAAACATAAAACCCATTGCAATTATTATATCACGAGTATGAGATCTCATAGTATGAAAAGTTTCAGCTGTGAGGAGAGAGAGCACCCTCTGAACCTACAGCGGCCAATCCACGATCACCTTCGCCACTTAGACCTTCCTTCACCTCTGTGGTGGTCGATCATCGATCTTTTGAAGTCCTTCTCTTTGAAGAGCTTTCCGTACTGGTTCTCATGCCTACAAGGGTGGATGGCCACCTTTGTGCTTCATTTTCTTCTTCCAAATTTTTTGAATTCGCTAAAAGTTTGGCTTCTTCGGTGGTTATTTGTGAGATGGGCCTTAAACCATCTTTTCATGTGGTTAGAGATTTTCTTGTTGGTAAGACCCGTCTTTCCGATTTCTCGTTGACTGCTCTGTACATGAGACACTAGTGTGTGAGATGCTCTTGTTATCTTGATTTTTGCAGGCTTTTATCTCTTGGTTCTGCTATTTTAAACAATTCCCGTCTCTAGTTCATTCGTTGGATGCCCTCTTTTCATACTGATGCTTTTGCCACTTCGACGCCGATCTGGTTGCATTCCCGGGGCTCAACTTGCATCTTATTCATCCTAAGTGTTGTTTTCGCTTGCATATCAACTAGGTAACCTAGTTTATGTGGATCAAAAGATGGTGCAAGGTTTGAGACCGAGATATCCCTATGTTTGTGTGGAGGTGAATCTTCTTGCTGATTGCCCTGCATTTGTTCGTATTTCCAATGGTGGTGGTGTTATTCGGCAGAAGGTGGTTTTGAGTGTGTGCCTTTATGTTGTTCTTTCTGCTTGAAGCTTGGTCATAGCTTGTGTTCTTGCTCTGTTGCTTCCTCTTCAGGTCCCGCTGGTTCTCCGGGTACTTCCCAACCTTTGGATGATGCTCAGCCATGTTACGACGTCCTAAAGAAAGGTGACACGCCACCGACTCATTCGAATGCTGCTTCCTCCGTGCAGGATGAGATCCTCTCTCCTCCACCAAAGGACCCTGGGGAAGTTACCATTCCAGGTTGTATAATTCCTCCTTCTCCAGGGGGGACTAGCATTCTAGGTGGTCCTTCGGTGGTGAAAAAGAAGAAGCACCGCGTGCGTCTGAGTACTAGGAGGAAATCGAAACCTCTTCACATCGACGACCTAGGGAAGGAGCTTTTGATGACTTGTTCATCTAGGCCCCTTGATCCCTAGCAGGTACACTCGCTTTCTTCTATTGTTGGTTCTTCTCGTGAGTTGCCTGCTCCTGATGATGATATGATTGCTGATACTTTAAAAGGTTTTAGGATTGATTCTGCGCTTAAATCCAAAGATTCTTATCAAGTTTCTGAATTTGATACTAAAACTCTGGACGATTCTAAGATGCTGGTTATGCATAGTCTTAACAAATCCAATGAGTTTTACATTGATTATGATAACTGTCGCATTGTGTCTTCACCTAACTTAGATGTGATGCCTAATACGATCTGTGATTTAGCCCTTATCTCTCAGAATAGTTTTGTTAAATCTGGGTTGTTATCTAATCTTGAGAAAAGGAATGCTAACCACGTGTTGCTTGTTAATAATCAAATTAATACCTCAGTTAATGTGAAGAAATTCTCCAACGAGGATGGCAATTTATCTTGGGGCATTTACCTACCCATTCCTACTCTGGCCCCTACTAATCCTAACCTTCCTTTGATTAAGGAAATTGATTCTACTGAGGAGTATCTTTTAGTGAGCAATAATGATCCATTTATAGCCTCTAGATCTGAGTTGATTCTTCAGGGCTCCCTTGACGATCTTTCTATCAATCTTCCCCTTTCTCAAGGGGATGCATATGTGGCACACTCTACTGAAAGGTCTAGAGGAGCCCGTGGAGGTGGCCCCTTGAGGTGAAATGGTAGGATGACTTGTAATCCTAGTAAATCACTTTCCAAGATTCATTCCCGATGAAAGGTCTCTTTTGGAATTATAGAGGGGCGCACAACTTGCCAACTTCCAATCACATTAAATTCCTGATTCATGAGTATAACTTTGACATTATCTTCCTTTTCAAACCTTTCAAGGACATTTCTTTGGCTACTATTGGCTTCCACCAAATGCACATTACTGTTGAAGCCCCCAATATTTGGTGTTTTTCTAAGAATTATGTGAATACCTCCTTACACCATGTCATGCCCCAATCTGTTACTGTTAAATGTGTGTTTCAAAATTCCACTTACTTCATTTCTGGGGTTTACGCATCCTGCTATGCTAATTCTTGGTTGGCTCTTTGGACCCACGTTTCTGATTTTAACCCTGTCATCACTGACCCTTCGATCATTGGTGGTGATTTTAATTGTATCTTACAGTCCTCAGAGAAGAGTGGTGGTTTACCTTTCCAAATGTCCCAAGCTTTTGACTTTCATCTTTGGAAGGATTCCCTTGGTCTCTTGGAACTTCCGATGGAAGGTAATCAGTTCTCTTGGTGTAATGGGAGACGTGGAAGTGCGAGGATATACCAAAAGTTGGATCGGATATTTGTTTCTTTGTCTTACATGTCTCTCTTGCCTGAGGCTTCTTATCTTTCCAGATGTAACTCGGACCACGCACCCATGCTTTTCTCCTTATGCACTACTAAGCCTTTTAGACCCCATCCTTTCCGATTCCAGAATATGTGGTTTAAAGACCCTTCTTTTAGGGACGTGGGCAGTCGGGTTTGGGATCAACCTTATACTAATCCTACTTACAATCCCATTGATATACTCTACTTCAAACTTGCCAGTCTTAAAAGAGCTCTGTAGTCTTGGAATATATGGTTTTTTGGCAACATCCACAAGATTGTCAAGGACTTGGAGAATCGCCATGATGAGTTGGAGGCTAAACTGACATCCCAATGGGATGATCAAACCTCTTCTGGGCTCGCGAAAATTCGTATCCATTTAGAAGATGCTCTTGCTAAATCTATGACTTGCTCAAAAAGCTAAAATCAGTTGGTTGCAACCTAGGGAAGGGAATAATTCGTTCTATTTTACTACCATTAAGAACAGATTTGCTAAGTGTAATCATAATTCCCTCTCTTCGTCCATTGGTAACAATTCTTGGGATGTGGCGGCTTCCAAATCGGTTAATTACTTTCAAAACCTCCTCTCTTCTGCTGGGATTGGTGACATAAATAGATTTCTGAATGTCATTCCTCCCATTATCTCTCCTAAGGACTCCTCTTTTTTGATGAATATCCCTACTAAAAATGAGATCTTGGATATCATAAATTCGATGCCATCTAATAGCTCCCCTGGTCCTGATGTTTTCAATGCTAAGTATGTTTGTAATTGCTTGGATATTGTTAGGATTGATGTGGTGAATGCCATATCTCACTTCTACTCTACTTAATCTGCTCCTAGATCTTTCAATTCTACTCTTATCTCCCTTATCCCTAAGAAACACAACACTGAGGAGCTTTTTTGATTTTCGTCCTATCAGTCATTGTAATGTGACCTTTAAGATTGCCTTTGGGATCATTGTGAAATGCATGGTTGATGGTAACACCACCATTACCCATAACTAACTTGAATTATTTGAAATCAAGAGATAAATGCTCTTGAATAATTTCCTAAGGACAGTAATTCCACGCAAATCCATTTTGAGGAGACAACAACAAATCAAGGTTAATTCTACAATTTTAACATCAAGTTATAAATGCAGAGTAACCATGAGGTCACCCAGGGGTTAGTTAAAGGTCAAATGAGCATTAAAGACCAAATAGTGAGTCAACACAGACAGAAATGGGGTTTCACGCATTTCGAGAACTACAACAGCACACAAAACCCTAATTTCAGATGCTCTTGAATTGATGAGGTTTTAGTCAGGATAAAATTCATTTGTATCTCATAAAATTCATAGTAAAATATTTTGAGAGGTTTGGTACCCTTGGTTTGACCATCTGAACTCATTTTGACCTTGAATAGAGTCTTAGACAGAATTTTGCCTTAATTTGGACTTTTGTGCAAATTATCCACTAAAAAATTGTCAAAACTAAAACCCAAGTTCACCACTAGATGCCTTGGGTCTAAATTAGGTTAATTCCAAAATTTGAGCCCAATCAGAGTTTATCTTGACGTAGTTTGCATTTCAGTCGCTTAAATCTCTATTTTTCTCAATTAGACATGTAGCTTTCGAAATTCCTTGCAAAAAGGCCCCTAGTTTCTCGTCTTCTTCACGTTTTAGTTCCTGCCGCCATTGTTAGGTCAATCGACTTATGGAAGAGCTTTGACTTGTTGAAAACAACATCAAACCTACATAAAATCCCACCAAATTTGGTGGGATTAATGTTCACACTCTGGGGAATTGTTTGAACACAATTTAAGTTGCGAATCTTGAGTAAGAGACCCTAAGTGAATCTGAAAAAATGTGGGAATCCCTTGTTCCCAAATCTGACTCCAGGTGCAACTACAAATTAGAGCTCATTCTTGAGCTCTATAAGAACTCCCCTAGCTTCCACTGTGCTCCTTAGCAAGGTTTAAGGCCAGAAAAGCTTCTTCTCCTCCTTCCTAGGCTTGCTTCGACCAAGCTCCGGCAAGCTTCTCGATTTCTCTTCGTCGCCCTCTGCCACGTACAATAGGCAGAGGGAGCCTCTTCCCCAACCTCGTCTGCTTTTTTCCGTACCAAGTATGAGCTCCCAGTTCTCTTCTTCCTCGCCATTCTCATCACCAGAGCCTTCATCCCCTCCGGCGCCAGCCAATCAAAGCTGGCGCAGATCTCCTTCCCCATCATCCACAATTAGGTCTATCTTCTTCCCTTCCCTCTCTAGCTTAGGATTAGTCCCTTCAAACCCCAATTCAATTGCCATAACACCTTCTCCCCCTCCGTCTTCTCCACCTCTGACGACACCACCGGTGAAGCCATTACGTTGCCACAGACCACCAAAATGTCCCTTCGTCACTCCCATAAGCATCGTCTCATCACCCTCATCAAAACCCCTCATGAAATTTCGTCGTCCACCCACTCGACTCGACCAAACAGACCCATCTGCGCAAGCCATCTCCAACTTCGACAGACCAACACACGCACGCACACACCAATCATCACCGTCACTGCACTACTTGCACTATGACGAGTCTTTTGAACATTCTAATTGGGGCAATCAGCTTGCACTTCTCTTTGTAGGTCTTTGCCGGTTCGACTCCACTGCTGCCATCTTCTCCGATAGCATTCACCCCCTGCCAGCCACCATTCCACTTTTGACCACTTGCAATCAATGCAGAATCATCTGGAGATCTCACTTGCAGTAGCAATTGAAGGAAGCAACGTAGCTGTAGCCTGGAATCAAAGGAGACACTAACGTAGCTTCGTGTGGAGCAGGGATGTGTGAATAGTTCCACCTCGGAGACTTTAGAGTCCGCAACTGCGTATAATATGCATTGAGCGCATAGCTCGGTTGCCCAGCATATGGGGGGTCGGGTCCCCTATGCACATGACCCATGCACACCTCACTCACCTCTCACGCCAGCAGGTCTGGTCCCCTATGCTCACACCCCGATTACCCAATTAATGCTCGGTTCTAGAATAGAGGAGAAATTCTAAGGAGGGTGGGGGGGTTTTGCACTGTTCTACCTCGGGAAACATGCCCATATGCTCTATACTTAGTCGTTTCTGAGGGTGGTGCTCTGAAGGCTTGTGCTAAGGCTTACTTCTGAGTTGTTAAAGCCTTATGCCTTGTTATGAGCTTTGAACGGTTAAGTCATCTGCCCCTTGTGGCCGACGTCTGATATAGTACTGTTACGAACGTGCGGCTTCAGACGTCTTTTAAGACGTCTGGGAGGTGGCCTAGACGTCGGACCAGACATCTGGAACCCCTCCCAGACGTCTGGGATTCGGTTACGACGGCTCGCGTGGTAGCGTCTACGCGCCTGCGCGCGCAGACCTGTGGGTGCCCTTTTTCCCTCTCCTCCGCAGGCGCTGCCCCCCTGTTCCGCTCTCTCTCTCCTCCCCGCGAGGCTTTAAAAAGCCTCGCCCTCTCCCTCACTCTCACCACCTCCGCTTCTCCTTCCAGTGAGTGCGAGCGCGAGCGAGCGACGGCGGTGGCAGCCGCGGCGGGTACGGGAGGAGGCGCTGCGGGAGAAGAGGAGGCGCTCGGCCGGAGGGCGAGCTTGCCGGGGCTGCTAGAGCCGGCTGGCGGGGGGAGCAGCAGGCGTCCGGGGTGACGCGGGAGGCCTGCTGCAACTCGAGTAGCAGGCGGACGAGTCGCGGCACGGTCTCGGGTCGCGAGCGGAGGGCGAGTCGCGCCCTGATTCTGGAATTTTCTCCAGAATCAGACGTTTGGGCTTCCAACCAGACGGCGGGGAGGACATCTGGAGGACTGTCCAGACGTCTGAAAGGTGAGTTATTTTCGTACCTTCTTCCTTTCCTACGACCGTTCGTACTGAGAGAGAGAAATGGGTACGCGCAGGGTCTGAGATTCGCATCAAACGCGAATCAGACGTCTGGCTGCAGTGCCAGACGACGGGAGCGACTTCCAGACGTCCGGGGTGACCATCGGACGTCTGGGAACTAGGCCAGATGCCCCCGCAGGCTTCTGGACGTCTGAGAGACCACGCAGCGCAAAGGTAACCTCTGATCCACTTTTTAAGACGTCTGGAAGAGGTTCCAGACGTCTGATTTTGCACTGTTTCGTCGTTTTTGACCCGTTTAGGGCCCGTTCGGAGTTCGTTTTCCACGTTTCGAGTTGCGTGCTTCTCAAAATTTAATCCTCTACCCGTCTACAGTAGTTATATACTGTTTTGAGAAACTCCTTGTGTTTGATCCTTGTGATAGGACCCCATTTCGTTGCAGTCTCAGGGGTTGCGGAGGTACGCGGGATTCCCGACCACGCCCCCAGTACTCCTGTTGTAACCGGTAGAGTGGCTTTTAAGTTTATTGGTATAATCTGTTAAATTATGGAACCATAAATAACACCTAGGACATTGCATGAATCTTAGGAATGAGAAACTAGAATGAATGGTAGATCCTAGGGTGTTGCATGAATCCTAGAGCTGGAAACCTAGATTATATGATAGATCCTAGGGTATGGCATGAATCCTAGGATAGGAAGAACTAGTGGAATACATGAATACTGCAGTCTTGGAAAATGTGGAAAGGAAATAATAGCTGCCTGTGAATTGAATTAACAGCTGCCTGCTATGAATAAATAAACGTGATTGAGAACATGGATTGTAAGAACGTGAAACTAGAAAATGAAACCTAGATGTTCTGAGTTAAAAGAGCTGGAACCCGACGGGGAATTAGGAGTGGAACTCCTGGAAAGAGAAAGGAATGGAACTGAGAAAGAAAGACGTGGTAGTGTGTTGTCTCTTGGGTACGTAGTACCAAGGGAAGTACCTGTACCTGTTTAGTGCAGAGCGGAGCCAGCCGCCCCAGGGACCCGGGGTTAGGACTGGCCACTTTGTATCGACTTGCTGGCCCTCGCATACGTAGTACTGAGGAGAGCTACTAGTGTAGGAGGGCACTAGCTACCCCACGGGCCCCGGGGTTCTGCTAGCCTCCTACACTGACTTGTTAGGCCCATTGGGCAAACCAGGGTAGTCAGGTGAGGGTGCGCGGACTGTGGAGAGGCAAGGCCCCTATTTGGTTACTGTGGAGGGGTTCGACCCCTGTTACTGAGAGGGCTCTGCCCTGTGCTGGTTCCGTACTGTGCTTTGGGCGCACCCGTTAACGGAAACGACTGATCGCGTGCCAGTGCGGGTTAGCTACCTGTGCGTTTATCGCGCGTGCCGTAGTCACCGTTACGCCTATCCGTGACCTTGGGGTGGTTGACTGAGAGTAGGATCACCACGGGGGACTCTCCCGACCAGGAGAGCACCACGTGCTACTTCTACTGTTCGGAAAAGACTGCAATTAAGATCGTTCCCACGAGGAACATTCGAGATCAAGTGAAGGATCTGAGAAATAGATAAATTGTGAGACAATAGAAAGACGTAATTAAAGAAAGTAACAGAACATAACAGCTACTGTACACTCTACTGTTTCTTTTATTTTAGTTGCCACTCTACTCAGCGTTTTGCTGACGTGTTACACTCGTTACCTTTCAGGACCAGGTGTTGAGCAGCTAGGGTCGGCGGCTGCAGAGGACGCTGTGCCGAGTAGGGTCCAGTAAAGTTACCACTGTTCTCTTGTACCTCTTTTTGTTCCATTATAGTGAGTAGTTCTTGTTACCGCTGTACTTTTCTTTACTTGCAGTTCATATTATGTTATGAATGTTGTTCTACTGTTGTGGTGATATATATTGTAGTGACTTCTTTCCTTACTGCTGTATTTCCTTACTGTTAGTTATATTCATGCTGAATGTGGTTTATTTTACTGCTCTTTTGGTTACTTCCTCGTTGGACGACTAGGTCTTGGGATTAGTCGAGTCGGTCCGGTTCTCGTGTCTCGTAGGGACTCGGGAATCGGGTCGTTACAAGTACTGTGGCATTATTTGAGCTGTGAGCTGGTACTGACTTATCTGACATGGCAAGTGGTTCAAGGACCACTATTGGAAAATTTGATTAGTTGATATGCTTGGGATAAATGCTTAATCAGAGGATCTAATTGGTGATCTAAATCACCATTGTTTTGAGCTTCTATTCTTTTTATCCCATTATTTCTTGAGATACAATTTGGGTTGATATTGAATGTATTTTTGATTATTGATTCTTATTGTACATCTTTATTATTGTGCTCATTATTATTAATATTGATTAGTGTTGTGAATTCCATATTTGTTTCCTACGAACGACCTCGGATTCAATTTCTTTATTTTTAAGCACTCTATAAATTTAAATGTTGTCGCGATTCTTATCTTATACTATGACGCGTATTTCTAAAAGATGATTTTCGTGACCAACAATGGCTAAGTTGTTAACTAGAATAATCTCCTCAGGGCAGGCTGGTTTCATTAAAGGCAGATCTATTTTTGACCACATCTCTACTATGTTTGAGCTTTCTCAAAGGTCAATCGTAAGGTTTTTGGGTCTAACATTATCTTTCAACTTGATCTTCAAAAAGCCTATGATAGAGTTGAATCGGAAGCCCTCTACTGCACACTTCTTAAATTTGGTTTCTCTCACAATGTCATTGTGCTTATCAAAGGTTTTGTGGAGCACGAGGGTTCTTCCATCTTAGTTGATGGAAGTTCCTCGCCTTTTTTCAAAGTCTTTCATGGGCTTAGATAAGAAGATCCCTTGTCTCCATTTCCTTTTGGCATCTTCATGGAACCCTTCATTCGTGGTATCAAGGAGATGGTTTTCCTGGGTCAGTTGGGTACTTTCTCTATTAAACGTGGGATCTCGTATCTAGTTGCTCTCCTTTACGTCGATGACATTATTCCCTTTCTTAATGGCAGTCTGAGATCTACTACTAATCTTATGACCTTTATTCATGATTTGAATCTAATTTTGGTCAAAGATTAAATTCTCTCAAGAGTTTCTACTATGTTGGGAAGCATTTCGCCTTGGGTAGACTTTCTCATATTCCTACCATTACTGGTTTCCAACCTGGGAGCTTCCCGTTCACGTACCTTGGATGCCCCATCTTCACGGGTAGAGTGAAGATTTCGTATTTTCATGGGTTGGTTGACAAAATTCATTCAAACTCTTGGGATGGAAAGCCAAGCTTCTCTCTTCCGCTGCTAGGCTACTCCTTATCAAGCACGTTATTTCTTCCATTTCGATTCACATGCTGCTCGTGATTGATGTCCCCAAGACTGTGATCCATAACTTAGAATCTACTTTCGCCAATTTCTTCTGGAATTCCATGGAGGAGCGTCACCGTCATTGGATATCTTGGCCTTCTATCTACAAGCCCCTTCCTCTTGGCGGGCTCGGCATTAGGGACCCTTCCATTGTCATTAAAGACTTTAAAATGAAGAGGCTTTGGAACATCATGTTTGGAGATTCTCCTTATGCTTCTCTGATGCGGGATCTTTATGGCTTATCCCACATTTCTACTCATAATCGTCCTAACAGACTTAACTCCCTCATTTCTATTTATAATGAAATGAAACCTTTCATTCACTGGCAGGTTAAGGAAGGTGATCTTTTATTTTGGATGGATATTTGGATTGGGGACTCTCCTCTTAAGGACTTTCTCCCTCATGATATCGATCCCCCCTCATTGAAGATTAAAGATGCCCTGGCCTCTCCTAACTCGATTGATCATCTTAGCTTCATCCTCCCTCATGTTCATTTCAAAATCTTCCAAATGGTCATTCTTGATGCTAGAGACTCCTATTTGGACTCCTTCCTCTAGTGGACACTCTATTTCCTCAGCCTACAACATCAATTTTAGATCTCTGTCCACCAATCCCATGCATAACAGCCTTTGGAATTTAAAGCTTCCTCTTAGGCTTAGCCTTACAGCTTGGAAAATTATTTGTGATAGGCTCCCTACTGATAACATCCAAAAGCTCAAGTTTAATATGCCTTCTAAGTGTGTTTACTATCCTGCCCACCCAAATTATGAGACCCATTCTCATCTTTTTTGCCAAAGTGAACTTGCCGATATCATTTTCAAGTGGACTTTTAGGATTAATTTCCTTAATCCCATTGCGCCTGACAGGGTTTTTCAAAACTTCCTTAACTCTAATCTTTCCTATTCTAGAAGGATTAAGGGGATGACTATTTTTATTTGGCATAACATCTGGCTCCGTAACAAAATTAAGAATGATTACTTCAAATTCTTGCATATTTGCCATTTTTTGGATCGTAATTGGATAACATTTAGTATGGTAAATTGGCTTAAATCTCAGCATCCCAAGGTTTCCGCTCTCTTGGGTCCATCCGGCTATGGGGTACAAGGTTAATTTTGCGGCTATTTGTAATAATGGTTCTTCTTTCATTGCTTGGGTTCTCCAGGACATGTATGTCTCTTTTGTCAAAGCTACTACGACCAAGGTTTTAGATTCCCCTCCTGAGATGGGTCTTATTGAAGCCATTACTCACTTCTTGCAATGTGGGCATTGGAATTATGATAATATTTGTTACAAAGTGGACTCCTCGTTGCTTTATTATTGGTGGAATGGTAAAGTTTCGGTGGCGTGGAGTGTTTGTTCTTTGCTGTAGGATGATAAAGACTTGTTCTCAAGACATTAATTTGAGTTACATTCATCCTATGGCCAACAACTTGGCACGTCTGATTGGCTACTCTAC
The DNA here is from genome assembly GCA_037157565.1 of Thalassia testudinum. Taxonomy (NCBI): domain Eukaryota; kingdom Viridiplantae; phylum Streptophyta; class Magnoliopsida; order Alismatales; family Hydrocharitaceae; genus Thalassia; species Thalassia testudinum. Next base: position 36,046,627 of record JAZHRO010000035.1, on the reverse strand, counting down.
TGATGGTCCTTGGTATATCATTCATTCGTCAGCACTTCCCTCTGCCAAATGCCATGGTTCCCTGAGATTGGACAAGATTCATTTTCCTTATATTATTGGTTGATGTTGGGGTGAGCTTGGGCTTGTTGTTTTGTTGGTGTTGGTTTCTTTTATTAGGTCATGAGTTGTGGTCCTCTTTTTCCTATATGGGGTAGGTTTTGGTCTAGTCCCCCTGCCCCCTTTTTTCTAGCCTCTAGAGAGTGGGGGATGAATAAAATAGGCTCCCATTTTTCAAAAAAAAAGAAAGATCTCATAGTGAAAGATCTCCACTAAGCATCCTGTGTACTTGCTCCTATCTAAGATCATCAACATTGCTTATGGAATGAGTCCAGGGTGTTCATCGGTGCCCTTCAACATCCATCACCAAGTCAAAAAGGTCAACTTTTTGGAAGAAAGCACTCTAGAAAAAACAAATGGCAACAAGTTTCACCTAATCGACAAACAAAACAGAACCAAGATTGCAACTTGTTTCACAGGAAACACCCTATGCAAATGATTTCTTCCACTTTGATCGCACCTGCATTGTGTAGGTCTTTCCGTTGCCAATGGCAGAATAGGCAATGATGGTGGCGTTGAGGCCGCAAAAGATACCAGGGGTGACCGGGCTCACTTGTCACTCGAAGATCAAACGTAGGTCATCTTCTTGCTTGAAGAAGGCATCCAGCTTGTAGCACTCGTTTGGCTACAATAGAGAACCACCACCACCATTGCCCTTAACCTACCGCCCAATTTGTTTCAGGTCAAGAAAGAGAGAATGATTTGAATCTAGGGTTTTGGTGGGAGATCCTAATGTGTGACTTGGAGAACTGGTCCTTGATGTGGATGGTGACCTTGTCCTTGGATTGGAGGTGCTCGTGGACGATGCAGATGCATGGGAAGGGGGGTTGTGAAGGCCGGAGGTGATGTTGGAGGGGAGGAAGGGGATGGCGCTAGTAAGGTTGAGGTGTTTGTGGAGAAGTTGATGAAGGTGGTGGCGTTAAGTAGTGAATAGAGGAGCCATCGGGAACAGAAAGGGTTGGAGTCGAAGGAGATGGACGAGAGGGAGGAGAGGGCCAAAAAAAGGTCGAGTGGGAGTGGCAAAGAGGTTTATGACACAATAGTCTACACCTACATCGACGGTCAGTAATCGTCGGTATAGGTCAAAAGGATCGTCGCTGTAGCTCCAAAGAGCTATTCCGACAGTCATTGAAGATGTTATCTTACGAGGTGTCACTGTAGGCAACACCGACGATTTTTTACCATCGGTGTTGCACCTAGACCACAGTGACGATCACATCCTAGAAGCTAGCCATTTTTTGTGATAGCAGCAACAACAACGCTTTTATCTATTGCTGTAGGGTAAAAAAATGTTGCTAAAACCATTACTACAAGTAATAACTCTAATTGTCTTTTTAACATCATACTAACACGACTATCTGTCACTAGATCTGTTAATATAGATATCAAAGCAATATTTTAATAAAATTAAGATTTAATCTTATCATCAACAACAATGTTTACCTTCATTCAAGTAAGATAAAAGGAAAACATACAAGGTATAATACTTTTGAAATAACAAATTGAATTATTCATAAAAACATACATGTACATCCAATGGAACAATTTTTCCATATGATTCTAAAAGAAATTTGTTTATAAGTGGCATGAGCCACAATTATCCATCAATCTCTCTCTATACACGCTTAAACTAGTAAACAACATTCCAATCTAAGGCTAGAAGGTACTAGTAGTTGTTCATCAAAATATATGCCCTCTTTAAATCTTCCTCCAATTGTTTTAACAGATCATTTGTTGGCAGGTATTTCAACTATGAGATCTTGAGTAGCTCGCAAAGGTTCTCGATCAAAAATATCAGCTCTGAGAAACATTCACTTGACTCTCCATTTCTAGCCTTTGTTGTACACCTAAAATAGAATGAGAACCATAACCATGAGGAACAGAAGGAACTTAACGTTGAGAAAAGAAATAGACAAAGAACAATCGTAAAAAAAGAGGTATTATTCTCTATGGTATTCATCACCTCATTTTCGTGGATACATTAGGATTCATGAAATGCATCCTTTTTTTCTTTGAAAGGAACAATGCATCCTTTTTCCTTTTCTTTTTCATGGTTAGCGTGCATAGCCATATGGCTAAACAACAAGCACACATTCAGTTATGTAATACTCCATCAAGAAATGGACAAAAAAATAATAACTTAATACCATTCTAAAAATCCAATTAAACAATGGTCCGACCAATGGCCAATTCTCGTGACTTTTCATTAAAAACAAAGTCATCAACATAGAAACATGCCTGAAAGAGAAGTTTTCAGTAGCAATGATTCTTTCACATGTAGACATGGAGGAATGTAATAACATGATTGGTACTTCAAAAACCAACAAATGATAGGGTATGCAAACTAAACCCTTGAAAAAAAATCGATCCAACATTTTACTCCATAAAAAAGAAATTGAATTCAATAAATTACACTTAGAAACAAGCACTTGAAGCCTTTAATGTGGGTCCCATGAGCAAAGTAATCGCAGCTTGAGAATGACCGGTTAAAAAATGTACGTGCAAATTTATTTCTCCTAAACTTACATATATGAATGTAGTACAAAACCAAACAATACGATATACACCAATACATGTGAGGTCCATTTTTATCACGATGGGAAGAAAATGTAAATGGTTGAAATTTACCTTTAGTGCATCTAAACATCAGCTATATTAAGTGCTAGTTAAGGTTAAGAGTTACTATGATACTTCTAAGCATATACATTTTATATGGATACTTTAATTTCTAAAAATATATTCTTCCACTAAATATTTTTTCTTTAAAGCTGAAACTGATGGAAATACCACAACACCACCAAAAAGGTGTACTTACTGAGATGAGATTCACAGTACTTGCATGGAAGGTGACAATATTAATAAGTCCACACTTTCGAACTGCCAAATTGGAAGAAACAACAATGATTCAGTACAATATGAATTGACTAGCCCATTTATATTAAATAAAGAAATGTTTTTTAACTATGTATTTCTTGAGAGCTTATAACTATGTATACTAAAGGAAAAACTGAGGGGAAAAAGCCAAACCTTCAAAGCTAGTAGTTGTAAGCACATCAAATAATCAAATTACTACATTAATTTCTCAGTAAATGAAAGTAACACTTTCTTGATGTTTAAAATATTTTACCTTGTTTGGAATAAAACCTATTAATTAGTCGAAGTATTTTATATTAAATAATAGCCAAGCAAAATAAGGTGACACTATAAAAAAATAAAACATAAAACTTGTTCCCAGGCAATGCTATCCATGAACAAAAACAAGAACGAGAATAAGAAAATGAGAAATAAACTTGTAGAAATTGGTAATTGAGCATTTCAGCAAGTACCTTTTTGTAGAGGTTTCAATAAAACTACATATTTTGTAAATCTTATCCGCTACACTGCATTGACAAAGGCCAAAAAGATCAGTAACTACATGCACACCAAAAGAAATAGATAATTTGCATAAAAAATCCACAGGTTACTATATTATAAAAAAGGAAACCAAACAGCATAGCAATTTAGTTGAGAGGGTACAAACTCATGGGACTATAAACAAAGTAAAATTATAAGTAAGGGAAAAATGTTCACGAGCTTTCAGAAGAAAAACAAGACTGGTATATCTTCTGGATTACATTACGTTTTTCATTTGGAGTAAGTGTGTGTAAGGTCTTTCAGACTATCAACAACCTAATACCTACATGGGAATGGAAAACCTATCAAAGCAGTCAAAGGAAAATAATCAAAGCAATCAGTGAAAATCTTCCAGACATTTGCATTTCCATACCTGAAATTAAGGCAATCACCAAAAATAAAATCTCAGATTTCTAAGCTTATCCCCACAAGACAGTTTTATTTTCTGGAGTTTGAACTATATATTCATTGGAAATTCTTCAGTTCTTACAGAGAAATGCTCCAAACCTGGTTCAGCCTCCTAGGGGCTTAGAATAGAAGCTCTGTTTTATATGTAATGGAATTGGAGAATGATTGTGAAGAGATTTATATATGCAGTTTCTGCAACAAGTTTTTAGCATATATACCATTGTAAAACCTCTCCCTCATGCAATAGTATTTCATGCTTCCCAAAGTTTGGGCTTCTTTACACATATATTTACTTAGTTTTAGGGTAAGTTATCTTCTGTGAAAATGAGAATTCTATCAGCAAGTTATTCAACCCAAATTTTGTTTGCAAATAATTATCATTTATAAGACTTTTATTGCAAATTTTGTTATTCAAATGAGAATTCTGTGAAAATGAGAATTGTTATTGCTATAGACCCTTCGAGGAGTATATGGAAACATCTCAAAGAGCATGCTTTGGGATATGTGTACATTACCCCTAAATGACTGATACTTAGTTGATAAATGTGGGTAATAAACAAGAGAAAAAACCTGCATTCTTCGTATAAACAAGAATTTCCAGGATGGCAGGATTCTTCTTTTCCTAGGAATGCCAAAGACCATTGGTTGAAATCATTTACTGAAGGAAAAGAAGGCTCAAAATGTGGACAGAAACTAGTCATACACATTCAGTATATAAATGTGAAGCCATGAATTATCTATGCATTGGATATACTAATCAAACACAACTATCCTGGAGGCCTGCAAAGTTATTCAAGGAAATTAATCCCCTCACAGTACTCAAGTGCTCAACATGTGGTGAAAGTGTAAGCTTGGGAGGCCCTTTCTGAATTTTGATAGTCTCTATCCAATCCAATTTCCCTGCAATAGGCCTGTAAATGGAGTGGATATCCCTATATCTAAATGTTTCTCTATTGGAATTTGAAGTGTCCAACATTTGACTTCTTTTCTGGAAGATAGGAAGTTCCAGAGCCAAATTCATACTGAAGTGGTGAAGTGATATTGGATTAGTACTAGGATTGTTTGAGGGGTGAAAGAAGAGTAGAGCCAGATTGGATTTTAAAATAGACCAAGTACCTGTAACTAGATTCAGATCATTTTCACAAAAAAACAAGGGAAAAAGATGATCCAAATTCATCCAATAGGATCTATAGATATATAATAAGCATGCAGATTGAACAAATATGGACCTAAAGTTGGATTCCCCCCTACAAGCAATTAACAATTGAAATGCAATGAATTTGAAGGTGGTTGGATTTTATCTGGCCAATAAGGTAATCATGTTTAATTCCCATCCAAACATGGCATAAGTAATAAGCCCCCACATTATCTAAATCATATTATTCACGTGGTTTGTCAATCAAAACTCCTACATTTCTAGAAGATAATCTGGCACACTTATCAAATCTGCTTTGGCAAAATCTACCCAAGTTCACTGACCCCTCACCCAAAAGAAATGAGTTTCTAATGGACATCTCCTTCCTTTCCCAAAGTAAAAGGGTCAAACTAACTAGATTCCAATGCAACTGTGTGCTATTATTTAAGAAATTTATTTGATGGTTAAGGAAAAAGTGTTATAAATGACAGCTTCAATCTCTACACTTGCAAGATACCAAAATCCTATAGATAGAGGATTTAGGAAAAGTAAAGACAAGCCCCTACAAAAGATGTAAATGTAGCAAAGTAGATAACAAAATAAGTGACAATCTCAATAGTAAAAGTACATGTGCTTTTCTTTTTTCTTTTGCTATGGGGAGAATTTTGTGCAAAAGATGCTTTTGGAAAATTAGGCAGGATGCAAGCTTTTATTTAGATTACCTCCTTTTTTTTCCCTGGAATGAAATTTAGATTACTTAAATGTGTTTGGTTAGCATAGTGCCATTTCATGTTTATAGATATGCCTGGTTTCATATTTCAGTTATGGAGAAGCTCTGATGCCTAATTACAGAGGACCTTAGTTGTAAAGCAATTAATTCTTGGAGGGTAATGAGGAATATGAGACAAGTTGGTCTCATTGTTGAAGATGAAAAGCTATGTGTTTAGAGTTGGCTTTGAAAATCCGTCGTAGTTCGAGTCGCGAAGAAATCCATTCAACAGATAAAATTTATACCGAAAATCCGTAAAGAAGTTTCGGGTCGAACACAGGGAGGTTACGTCGATCTCAAAATCCATAATTATTATTATTTTTTATTTTTGTTTGAAGACGAAATAATCACAATGGAATCGCTAAAGACAATAAGAGAGAGAGAGAACAATCATTTGGTATTTGAATAATGTTTTTACAACTAAGAAAGCGGGAAATGATTACACTAGAAAGCGAGAAATTGTTACGATTAGAAAGTAAAAAATTCTACTCTAGAAAGTGATAAAAGAAAGGAGAGAGATGTTATCCTCATCGACGAATGCTTGGAGGACGAGCCAGACGGAGCTGACGCTTGGAAGACGGAGGACGAGGCGGGGAGGATGAAGTCAGAAGAACGGGAACGAGGCAGCATGCTATTGTTGTCGCAGGATCCACTTCTGGAATGGGGGTGAAAACTTGGATTTAGCTCTTGAGGAGCATCCCAGGTGTAAGATAAGCTTCTTTTAAGCTTTAGAGAGGGAGAGAAGTGAAGGAAGGGATAAGAAATTCGTAGGGTAGGGGTCTCCTTTTATAATTGCAAGGATTAGGGCATTTTGGTCATTACAATATCGAAAACATTAATATAGGACCTTTAGAGACAGACTTAAACGTCACTAAAGGTCCGTCGTGGGCGACGTGTGTGCACGCTGTGCGTGCCCGCTCCTCTTCCGCACCTATAATGCCCACACACGTTTGGGCGATATCAGCCGTCCGATCATGAGATCGGATGGTCGAGATCTTGCCTCACAACGCTCGTTCAAAATGCCTTTGCCGTGCACTCGCGTGTGATGAGGTGTGCAGACGCACGTCATCGCATGCGTATGTGATCGATGAATCCTCTACGTGCCATGTCTCCTCCCCTCAGCTGCTCGATCTTCATCTGACAGCTAAATCGCACCCGCGCCTGTGCCCATCTGGATTGAGGCGCTTAGCGTGGCTCAAACGTGTGACCCCTACGTTGCCCACAGGGGTGCTATCACTGCGCTGAGGCCTCATCTTTGTCACGCGGAGGATTTAAGCGCACGGATCTGTGGCCATTGGATGGGCATCCAACGGTGGAAATTCGTTGAGCGAGTGAAGAAGAAAAGCAGAGGCGTGTCCTTAGGGTCGGTTGGACGGCTGAGATGGCGCCACGTGGTGACATCTTGGCCGTCCATCTTCTGTGTGTTGTAGACAATGCCACGGGTGTCGGATTGGATCGATTTTCACGTCGTTGGGCTACGATCATCGATTCGAACCCATCTGTGCAGTCGGATTTGTCGTCTGAAGTGCAGATTGGTACCATCTTGGCCCTTAATCTTTAGGGTTCCTCGGTCTCTATCTAGTGCTACGGACATTCGATCAGGGCGATTTTGGAGTCGTTGAACTCTAATTGTCGCCCTGATCTGATCTGTACGGTTGGATCTTCGATCCGAGGCCCTGATTAATAAGTTGCCCTATCCCTGATCCTAAAAGGAGATAATTACTATACAATTTATACAACTTTACCTAAATGCATGATTATGCATGTTATGCAATATTTACAATGTATGATGTTAATATGACACTAAAAACATGCATTAATAGATATTTTTGACTATTTAGATGTGTGCACATCACTCATCATTTATCTATATAACATGTAAAGGAAGATATATAGATTAGGGGAAGGGGGGTGTTTTGGTGTTGGGTTGCATTAGCATTATGGCCCTTATGGGTAAAAAATGTCCTTGGCACAAAACAAAAATGTCTGCATAGGATAATAGGATTACTAATATTTAAAGTGAACTGTAGTAATATCTAATCAACATCATTATAACTTTGTTGTCGGAGTAGGTAAGTGTTTTTTGTAGTGAAGGTACCTTGTCACCTACCACCTAAAAGTTGTTTAGTCCAATAAATTTGAGCTAATACTTTAAAATAAAAAGTGTGTTTCACCTCATTTACCATGTTGAGTGATTAAACAAAAAGTAGTAGTTATGATAAAATTGAGAATGAGCAAAATAATGGAGGAAACTAAGAATATTTAGTCATAACAAATGATCATTTGAGATAAGCATAAACACTAATAATAAGAGAAGTACTGGAGATTTCGATCAAGCAAACAAATACAGGTGGTGGCTAGTGTTACTGTAATGTATATTGGACATGAAAATGGGAAATTACTTTACTTCCCATAGTTGTGCCAACACCAGCTGGTATATCTACACCAATGCGAGAACAATAAAGCACATTATAAATGAACCTATAATTGAAATGATTGTGGGACCAACCAATGCGAGAATTGACAGGTTGTCAATGTTATAATAATGGAACTCTATTAGATAATCACACCTATGAATAAGCATACCGAAATGTTTTTAAAAATCCAAAATAGCTATCTTAAAAAACTAAAGAGGGAGATGTTAGTTGGTGAGTACGATTTTCAGAAAGCACCTATATAATTTTGCAAATCCACTAATTAGGATCCTAAGAATGGAAATAATTCCAAGAACCTAGAAATCTTGCTAGAACCAAAATTCAAAGTCTAATTTAAACCTTTTCAGCCAATACATTATCTAAAGTAGGTCGGCTAATGTGAACATTATGAGTCATAACTAGCTTTAATTAGTCAAAATCAAGTGACAAATGCTCCTACATAGTTACTTGAGAGTCATAATTCCACTTAGATCCATTTTGAGAGAACATTAAAGCAGGGTTAATTATGCAGTTTTAACTTCATATTATGAATTCAGAGTAACCACGGAGTTTCCCAAGGCTTAATTGAAGGTCTAATAAGCATTAAAATCTAATAAGTGAGTCCATGCAGATAGAAACAAGGTTTCACGTGTTTCGAGAACCACAACAGCACCTAAAACCCTAATTTCAGACCCGCTTGAGTTGAAGAGGTTTCAGTCAGCATAAAATTCATATAAATCTCCTAAAATTCATAGAAAAATATTCTGAGAGGTTTAGCACCCTTGGTTTAACCATCTTAACCCATTTTGACCTTAAATAGTCTTCGACGGAATTCTACCCTAATTTTAATTTCTACGCAAATTGCCTAATCAAACGTGGTCAAAATTAAAATCCAAGTTCACCATCAGATTCCTTGGGTCCAAATTAGGTTTTTACTAAAATTTGATCTCAATCAGAGTCCATCTTAACCTATTTTGCATTTTAGTCCATTAAAACTTTATTCCTCTCAATAAGCCCCTAACTTTCGAATTATTTGCAGAAAGCCCCCTAACTTCCTTACCTTCTTCACTGTTAGGTCCCTACCGCCATTGTGAGGTCAATCGACCTATAGACGACCTTTGATCGCCTCAAAACCTAATCAAACCAAGACTAATTTGGTGGGATTGATGTTCACGTTACAGGGAATCTTCTAAAGGCGATCTGGGATCCTAACTCACTAAATCAAGCTCTAGAGAACCCACGAAATTTATGGGTGTCTTGTACCTTATTCTCCAAGCAATTGGAGCCTCTTCTCTTGTTTAGAGCTCAGAATTGAGCTCTATATAATCTCTAGACCCTCTGGCCGTCCAAAACTAGCTTGGTTTGGCCTTTACTTCAAATACTTCTCCCTTCGGCCACCTCTACCACAGCTCCGGCAACACCTCCTTCTCCGACTTCCTCACCCGCTACCACATACCATAGGTTGTGGGAATCTCCTCTGACACTTCCTCCGCTCCTTGCAATATCAGCGAGAGCTCTCCAAACCCTTCATCCTCGCCGTCCTCTCTCAACGGAGTCGTCTCGTTTGACGCCGACCAATCATAGCCAACGCTAAGTCATCATTCGCCCCTCGAACATTTTGGCATCGTTGCCAGGGGTAACACGCAATTCACTACTAGTCTTATAATATTTGATTGAGCTTATTACTAACTTGCCCTATTTGTTTTGCTTGTGATCTTATGAGGTACATCACGAAGAGATCTTCCACGCAATCAACCACCCAAGGGCAAGTAAAATTTCTCTTCTTCCCTAATCAACCTCATAATCTGGGGAAAGAGAAAAATGAAACAGATAATTAAGATCCACTTGCCTTACTTTTCTAGTAATTATCACTCAAAGGCAAAAGTTTCTTGATTTGTGAACTTGATTTATATCTGATTGAAGTAAGTCGATTTGATTAGAGATTCCCCATCCTGATTTCCTGTACCTACTAGGGATTTGCACTTAAATCACAAACATCTTGGACAACTCACTTTCTTGTTTGAGTATAAGGTGTCACATTTAAGATCAAATTAGACTTGGAAATAAGAGCCAATTAGGGTTTCTACTTTAGGATTTTGAAGTGTTAGTATACATTTGCATGGATTAAAGGAAATTGATCTTCCCGCATTGGTGTGCTACCCAAGCCCTTGGTTGAAAAGATCTATTCAAGGAAAATCCTAAAAAGCAGGCTCTAAATTCACTTGAATCCTAAAACTTTTGACCTAATAACCTGAGAGTTAATTCAAAGTGACTTTGGGTCTTGACCCAAATTTCATCCTCCATCTTTAGGGTAGGTCAGGTAAAGTTGGTATACTTTGTGGGTCAATCCACCTCCAAATTAGGTCACAAATTGAATCAACTTCTAAATCAAGTGAAATCCAAGGCATAAGTTAGGACTAAAATTGGTAGACTTAAGGTCTCAATTTATACATTCCAGTCTATTTGGAATCACAGTGACAAGGAAGGTTAGGTGGGGGAAACCCTTTAACCTATGGGGATGTTCTACTGTGTATGGGTCTTTGCGGGGCTTTCCCTTCCTGGCTGCCCAAGTACTTCTCGGGTGTGTGGATTTTTGATTCAGAGGTATCATCTGCCTCGAAACAGCCTTAGTCATTCAAAAATCTTTGGGTGCCTTGATTGGGTCCAATTCATATCCAATCCCTCATCTATTCTTTAGAGACATACACAGGAAAGGTCCCTAGGTTGATGACCTAGAGGTCTCATTAGAGTTGATGTTCTTGGGGATTTCTGATCTAATCTAATCGATTCAATTTGATCCTGAATTTGATTCTACATCTTGATCCACCACCTGATTTGAAAATGCAACCTGATAATTTAGGAATAATATTTAGGAAACCTGAATCCTAAATGAGCATGAAAGAGAAGATGATTGAGGATGCTCTTAGACATCATGATGTGTATTACAAAACCTCATATCCATCTAGGCACATACAGGATAATATACCAGAAGCAACAACCCACATTATGAACCTTGTTGGAATGATATTTACACAAAGGATACATGATTCAACCCAAGATAAACTTTTAGTAGAATACAGTGAATTGTGGAGACTACACAGTATGAGTATATACAATGTTTGTCAAATCCACAACTTTAGGAGACATATCAGGGTCTCATTGAGAAATGTGGGTATATGCTAAATACACTACAACAAGCCATTGATAAAAAATATCCATATCAACATTCAGAGATTGAGGAGACATCTTGGAGCAACATTGAGGATCAATATGATTTGCCAAATCCTGGATTTGAAAATCGAGGTTGTTGTGGACCCCTAACCCAAATGGAATCAAATTCAAACTTTGTGCAGATTGACATGCATGATCTTGATATGGGTTGGGTGGATTCAATTGCAGGTGTTCCTGATTCTGAACTAGTCTTAGAGAGCCATGAAGTTGGTCCATCATGTCTTGATTTCCCAAACACCTGTAGTAAGCTTGAATCAGAACCAAGTCCAGATTCTAGTGACCCAATTCCTACCTTTAACCTAGAAGCTGGATCTAAACCTATTTGGGATAATCAAGATGCCCAATTTAATGAGAATCATATTTTAGATCTGGACTATGATTCTAGGCCTATATTTGATTACACCTCTCCAAACTCCTTAGAAGAATGTATTGATTTTTCACAATTCACACCTATTTATAATGCAGAAACAGAGGAGTTGGAAGAGTTGGGATTTGATTGGGTCTACCCTAGGAGCCAAGAACCCGAGCTTATGCCTAATAAGGACACCTCTTTGAGCTTGAAATTTGAGATTAGGTTAGATCTAAGTTAGGTTGTTGATTCTATGCATCATGATTCATTCTGTGGTGGAAATCTCGATCTGGAATCAGGTTCAGAAACTGATTTTCGCAAATTCTCCGATGATTTCGAATCATACTCTAATTTCGAAGAACCTTTGTTTCCTGAAGATTACAAGCTAGTTTACGACCTCAGCATCCATGATCTATTCTTTGATTTTGATGTCGAGGCCAATGATTTGGACCTCAAAGAAACCACACCTTCCGATTCACATACAGAGCCTTCCAAAACCCGATCCTGATTGCACAGCAATTCACGCCTATACATTGACCATCTTATGCTATTTCCTAACGTTACGCATTAGATTAGGTAGTTATGCATGCATTATGTAAATATTTGCATTTGTGCATTTTATGGAGAGGAAGATAGAGAGAGACTGGGCATCCATTTCGTTCACTTTATCCCTCCTATTTCCACCTCATTCCCATTTAAATTCCTCATTTATTCCACCTAATAACATCCTACACTACCTACATTAATTTCCATAACAGCTAAGTGCCTATCCATAATTCACCCAAAATATCCCACTAAAAAAATCTCCTAACGCCACTCGTCCTCACCTGCCACCCTTATCCCCTCATGGCTATATATTTCCCATCCCCACTCCCATGTGAAGGGGTCGTCTCCACCTCCACCAATAATAATCCACCTCCCCCACCCACAGATGCACACACTCATATTCTCCCACGCACATAGCCTCACATCAGCCGGCTACTCCACCTGAGCTCTCCTCTCTTCCTCTCTTCCCCTCCACTCTCAGTATCCTCTCATAAGTTGACAGGAACACTGTAGAACAGAAGAGTCTCTCCCATGGTTGCAACGACCACAGTGAGGGTACACCACTGCCCAGCTCCCTCGCGAGAAGGTGGGTGTGGTGGATTCTCTATTCTTATTTTTATTTTTTTTATTTCATTTCGTTTGCCATTAGCGCAGATGCTTTGAAGGTTTTTGCTCTATTTTGCTCTGTGAAGTCACTGTAGTGTCCATCGCGATTCATTTTTTAGCAAAGCCACCGGAAAGCTTCTCATTTATTCAGTGGCATGCTCCCTCATGTCGGTTTCCATGCCTCAGCCGGTCATTGCTTCTTCGCGCCTCACGCCTGTGCATTTTCGCTCTCCCCATCCACCAGCTAACTCAGAAACCCAGTCGGTGGTTTCTCAAGTTAGCTGGTGCATATTTGCCCTTAGGCACTGTTCACGCGCACTCATCTCTCTCGCACATGGGGTAGCAATTAGACGCTTCTCACTTAGTCGGTTGCCCACTTTCTCTCTCCTCGCCTTGACTGCCCCTCGCCGGTGTTGCTTGCCTCACGCATCTTACTCTCATCCAGTTCCTCTCTCTCTCTTCGCTTATGTGCCTCATGCGCCTGTGCGCTGCTATTCCCTCACGCACTCGGCCACACACACATACACACACACCTATACATACATATACCCGTATATATTACATACACATGCCTATACACATATACATACACACACCTGTATATACACACTAACACCTACACACACACACACATATATATACATATTCATACTCACCTATTTATATATAAATATATATAGTTGCATACACATATATATACATACTTATATATATATTTATACATATACATGTATACATATATAGATATTCATACACACATTCCCTCACACATACACCCATACATTCCCACTCACGATACCAAGCACTCATCCCATTTCCGCACATTCCATCGTGGGTATATTCGCACCAGTTGCGCATATATCCCCGATATTTGCACACATCAAGCCTTCTACCCACACTCCCACACGTCCGCTCCACACTGCACAAGGCACGTAGCTAGGTTAATCATGTCTCATTAGACAACGGTTAACCTAGCATTGTGCTACATTCCTATTGAATCCTTGATTTAATATTCCACATTCTTATTATCTATTATATAGTTATATACACATATCTATATATATATTCTACATATCTATATATATGTCTATAGATATCTATATATATCTATAAATAAGCTAAGTATTTTAATTCATTTACTTCTTTGCATTTTAATTATGCACTTTATTTTATATTTGATTTTATTTTGTTGATTAAGAAAAGACAAAAAAGAAGTATAAAATAGAAAAGAGAATTCTTGACTTGGAGGTACATGGTCTCGCATGTGGCAAGACCGTTTCTGATTATTTTGGCATGTAGCTAAGGACGTATTTGTTGAGGGTGTGCCTTAAGAACAAGAGTATCCTAAAAAAATCTCTAATCAAGAAAAACTCAAAAACATAATAAGCGAAAGGAATTGATGTGATTTTAGGAAAAGTGTAGAAACTGATTAAATCCAAAACCTGCCTCCCTTAGTTTGACCCTAGCCTAAAAGTGACTATCTTAAAATCTGATTTAGCCAGGTTAATAAAATTTTGACAAACTAGTGTAAATTCGCTTGTAGGTAATCACTTCCACTATATTCATTTTGACACTAAGATCACCGAATTAAATAACCTTACCTGCAATTTGACACAAGTTTTCTGGCGTCGTTGCCGGGGAAGTGCCATTTGGAGTCAGTTTCTATTCTCTTCCTCTAATTATCTCTTCTCCCACCCATCTCTTCACAGGTTCTTTTGTGAAGGTGAACCTGTTGCAAGAAGGAGACACGCAGAGGAGGTCGGAGACATAAGCAAGTCCAAGGCGGGAGCGAGAGCGTAAAGTTGCGGGCACCACTTGGATCTTTGTACACATTACTGAGGAGGTAGGTGTCCTCCCTCTTTGCAATCTAGGTTATCTTGTCACATTAAAGAAAGAAAAAAAAGATAAAAAATCAAAAACCCTAAAAAAAAAATCTTGTTGAAGTATCTTGGGGTGAGTGGATTAAAATCCACTGTTTGATTCTTTGTATCACCTCCATGGCCCTTGATTTTCCACACTTTCGCATACGAAAAATTTGAGAAGTTTGATTCTCGGATATTTCGCGACACGAAATATTCCTTGAGGCGAATTTAAAGTCAATTGTTTGCCACACTTCTCATTAATTCGCATTCAGGATCCACATTTTGGTTGGAGTCTTGGATTTGATTAGACTCCAACCCTACCACGATAGTAAATTTGCCCTTGATTTGATCTCGAATTTCAACCCCAACATATTCATTTTTAGTTTTCATATTTTGGTGGTTGAGCCTTGTGCCTTGTGTGGAGTTCCATTTCGGTGATTGGGAGCACTTGAATTGAAGTGTTTTGGCTTCCTTTCGCATTAAATTAAAATTGATTCATGCATCCACACTTAGAAACTTCCATTTAAGGGGTCCATTTGCATTGTAGAATGCATTAACCAAATCAAGTTGAAGGAAGGTTGTTTGGGCAAAAAGAACTTGTATTTTTGAAAACCTATAGTTGGTTGAATTGGAAATTCAGTGGAATCATAAAATCTATACTACTTAAGAGCGTAATTCTAAAAGCCATTCACCATCTAAAACTTCAATTCAGGGAGAGTTTCCCGTTGCATGTTTGCTTTACACACATGGAAATCAACGCACTTGGGCATTACCCATATACAACGCCCTTCACATTCCAAAGCACTTGTATCCTAGCCTCTTAATCTAAAATTGGTAGTAACTTGACCCATTAAGGTTTGGAGGTCTAACTACCTACGTGTAATGCCTATGTGCTGGTATGGGTTCCCGTGTGTTATCAGGTATCTAAGACCGGGGAAACGGCTTTTCAATTTGGCCCGGTGGTTCTGCGATGCTCATATTCGATTCTGTAGGTCATGGTAGTAGGTAAATTAGATCTTTAGGTCTTAGGGACATATTTAGAGGTTATGACCTTGATTGAATTGATTTGTTATGAAGTGCACCTATTTAGCGTCATCTCTCTTATCCCCTTCTCTCTTCTCATCACCAAAATTCTTCTTTTGACAGTGCATGTTTAGGAGGTCACAAAATCCTGAACTTGTTGAATTGTTTGATAACTCTAGAAGGGAAGAATCTGGTGAATCGTCCTCCTCCTTAGTAAACATGGCTGCTCGCTCACCCCCAAATCCCGAGGGAGGAAATCACCCCCCTCCAAATCCACCAGGTGGTGGAGCTGTTGACCCATTAACTCGCTTCCAAGACCAAATGGCATTATATACTGACCAGATTGAGGCCATTAGAAAAGCCTTGGAGGAAATGCAAAACCCTCCTGAAAGGGAGGAGCCCAGATCTCTTAGCTCATATCAGATTCCCACTACGACAGAGACCCTTGGGCAGATTTGTGTCCCCGTGGGTGGGGAGGATTTTGAGTTAAAATCGAACATAATTGGCCTAATCAACTTCCATATCATGGACTGGCCAGTGAAGACCCTTTTCATCACTTGGAGGACTTAACTTGTTTAGCTGAAATGATTAACCAAGAAACATTGGGTTGCATATTGTCCTCATGAAAATGTTTTCATTTTCGTTGCGGGACAAAGCAACGCAATGGTTGTGCACCATTAGGAAACCTCTCCACTCTTGGGAAGAGATGCATACAACATTTCTCAAGAAATTCTTCCCAATTGGGCACACCAATATGCTTCGTCGTGCTATTACTTCTTTGATGCAACAAAACAGCGAGCAGTTTTATGAGGCCTGGGAAAGGTATAATGACCTCCTCAGGAAATGTCCATACCACGGTTTGCCTAAGTGGCATGTAGCCCAGATCTTCTATTATGGGATAAATGAAACTTTGAGCCAGATTGAAAATGATTCCTGCGGAGGGAATTTCATGAATAAAGATGAGGATGAAACGTTTGAACTTTTTGAAAACATGAGTGAAAATTCTATGAATAACACTTCCATCGTCACCTTTAATCGGATTAGCGCACCTCGTAGTGGAGCACATGAAGTCGACATGGGACCTTCACAGTCATCCACTGACTTAAATTTAATTGCACAAAAATTAGATGAAGTCTCCCTCGTTTACAAGAAGCTAGACGAATTCTTGGCTAACCCCGCCCGTTCTATGGCTCACACTTCAACTCCACCACGTCATAAACCCAATCCTTCATAAGTCAGGCTGATCTCTAAGAATCCTACATGACCTGCACCATCCTTATCAAGTATTGAGTCAAGTGACTCGATAAGTAATGTCAATCTGGCTTCTGCTAGCCAGTATTATGATATGGAGGATCAAGTCTCCATGTACTCGAACGCATTATCGTATGCAGACTCATCTTCTAAATTCGAAGACATGTGCACCCTGGGGAACAACCCACATTCTGCTACTTATAACCCAGGGTGGCGCAACCATCCAAATTTTACATGATCCAACAACCCTCAATGCCAAAACCCCACTGTTGGACCAATGTGACTGCTCCCATCATCCCAAGGGCCCAATATAATAATCCTTCAGCAAATCCACAGTCGAGCCCTTGTGCACTTCAATCGGATCATGCATCAAGCCCTCTTGATAAATTGATGCGAATGATGACGGAAATGTCTAAGTGCCATGAAGAAAACATGACTTCTGTTCAACACCAATTGGCACAGCAGAATGCTGAGATCAGTCAACTGCACATGACGACTTGATCTCAGGGCACTCTTCCTGCCCAACCTGTCCCAAACCTACAAAATTTTGTACCTTGTGATCAGCAACCACAGGTACGACCTTTGATGAGAACCTCATCATGAGCCATAACTAGCTCATTTTGACCCAATACAAAGGATAAAAGCTCCTACATATCTCAAGGAAAGGCTTAACTCAGAGAATTCTGAGTTTGAGAAGAAAACCAGTCATAAGGGGTAAAAGTGCAATTTTACCAGTATAATCTGCATACAGGGTAATTCAGGGCCCAAAGACAGGTCAAAACAGCTTAATAAGAATAAAAGTGGGATGAGATGATCTAGCAAGGGCTACAGCACTTCCAAGGAACCAAATGATAACCTGTAACCCTAAAACAACCCGCTTCAATTCACAAGGTTCGGGGCAAAGTAAAAATAGAATAAACCCTCTAAAATTCATAGAAAAATAATCTCTAGGGTTTAGAACCTTCAATTTGGCCTTTAGAACCCATTTTGACCTACATTGAGAACCATGCCCAATTAATAACTTAATTTGGGTTTTTGCGCAAATTGACCGGTCAAACAAGGTTTAATATGAAAATGAAATTCACCATCAGATTCCTTATGTTTTAATTAGTCATGTATAAAAACTTGAGCCTAAGAAGAAACCTCCTTGACCGACTTCACACTTTGGTCCTCATATATTTACTCTTTGGCCCTCAACTTTTGAACCCTCGCATTTTGGCCCCTAACTCTCCTTCGTTCTTTGCAATCAGGTCCCTCCTGCAAAACCCTGCCAGCACCATGCTCCGGCGACCTTGCGCGGAGCATGGCGCCGCGCAGGGTGAGGTGGGGGACCTGGCAAGTATACCGGGGGTGCCCTGCGTCGTCAGCCGTCGCAGGGGCACCCCCATGGTCATTGTAGCCCACCATACCGGCCGTGCGAACGCACGGACGGTATGGGTTCGTGTTCCGACCATTCTCCGGCGAGGGAGACACGTCGTCTCCCTCCGCCTTCCTCCCTGTTTCATCCCTATAAATACCCCCCGCTGCTCCACCGACCAGGGCAGCCTGGATCTGACGGAGAAAACCCCCAGCTTTCTTCTCTTCTTCCTCCGGCAGACGCTCACCAGCTCCGGCGGCTTCCTCCCCCTCCACCTCTTCGCTCTGCCGCAATACCAGCAGCAGAGACTTCCTCCCCTGCTCTTCCCGCGCCACGCCGCACCCAGCTGGCGCCTCTCCGGCTCTCTGCTCGCCGCCGCCCCTCTCCCTGAGCATCGTCTTCTCCGGCGACAGTCGATACGACTGTCGCCCTGTTCCTCCCCCTTCGTCCCTGCAAGTAAGTTAGAACTACTCCCCTTCTTCTCCTCTTTCTTTCCCCGCTTTCAATTTAGTCAATTAAACCCTCGACCGCTCCTGTTCACCCTCACCCTCTCCGCCTCCGACCACCCTCCGGCGAGCCGCGCCCATCACCTCAGCGACCCACACGGCTCGCCGACCACCGCAGAACATCCGCCTCCTCACCCTGATCCTCTTCCGCCCCTCCACTTCCCACCAAACACCCTCTGCAGATCCACCGAACACACCCACTTCTTCGCTCACAGTTTGACCTAGGACGACCTGTTGGCTCCATCACGCCCCCTGCAGACCCCCTGACCACCTTCGCCGTGCCACGGCGAAGGTCCCCCGCCTGTCTGATTTGGCCGAGAGGCCGTTCTTCTGTGACCAGGTGACTCGCCCGCCGTCGCCATTACTGAGCAGGCAGAGCTCCTTCACCTGCAGGTGCAGGCACGCCTTCGCCCAGGTGCAACTCCCAGGTTGCGCAGGGAGTCTCCGCGAAACGTCCCAGGCTCGCAGATGGGGCGAAAGCCGCGCGTGAAGCCACGATCGCCCACTGCTCCCTCCGCGACGGGCGCTCAATTGGGGTGGGACATTTAGTCCCACCTCGGAACTTCTCGGAGGCGCGCGGACGCATAAAGGCAAAAAGTGCCTTATGCTGTCTGCCTCCTGACCACGGGGTGAGGTCCCCTTCACCCGCCCGGTTACCCGGTCTCGTCCGCACTCACGCCCCGCGGACCTGACCCGACCCGACTGACCTGCACTCCTCGCCCACCACGCACGCCGGTGGGCCTGGACCCGGGCCTGACCCGAACCCGATTACCCGGTAGCTCTGGGAGAGCTTCCGAAGAGTGATTTCAGAGAGAAAGAGAGACGCGGGGGAGGGGGGTAGAGTAGGTTTTGCCTCTTGACAAAAAAACTCTGAAGTGTGCAGGCAAAAGAAGAAGTGCAGGCGAAGAAGAAGGAGCTGCACTGTAGCAAATGCTCAGTTAAGTCGTCGAAGCACCGGGTCAGACGACGGAAAGTCAGCAGCCAGAGCAGGAAAGAAGGCAGGCTGAAGAAGAAGGAAGAGCAACGGCCGAAGCAGAAGAAGAAGGAAGGAAGACTTAGTAGCTGAAGGCAGAAGCTCTGCAGCCATAAAAAAAAAAAGGGGAAAGAGAAAGGGTCACCACGATTGCAGAAGAAGAAGAAGAGAGGTCAAGGCAGAAAACCAAAAAAGAAGAAGAACAAGGAGCTCTGAAGAAAGAAAAACATCACCAACGCAGGAACAGCAGGAAGA
This sequence comes from Thalassia testudinum, assembly GCA_037157565.1. Taxonomy (NCBI): domain Eukaryota; kingdom Viridiplantae; phylum Streptophyta; class Magnoliopsida; order Alismatales; family Hydrocharitaceae; genus Thalassia; species Thalassia testudinum. The sequence goes on along the minus strand of JAZHRO010000035.1, from coordinate 36,026,453 downwards.
AGAAGAAGAGCATCACCATTGCAGAAGAAGATTATCACCATAGCAGAAACCAAGGAAGAAGAAGAAGGAGATCTGAAGAAAGAGAAAGAAAGAAGAACATCACAACAAATTCTTTCCCTCTCTCTTTATTTTGTAAAAGAAACATGTATATCTCTAGAATACGACTTGCTCCCTGAGTTCGACCTCGGGAACTCTTTCATTTTCCGAGTAAAAAATTTATATTTGAAATGTTGGCAATAACCGGCCTTACTACAACGTTATAACAAAACTCTCAAACCCGGTTGCCGGTCGACGTTTTTCAACCTTCTCAGGGGTAGGTTCATCAGATTCTGCAAGCTCCGAGTACTCCACCGAGAATTCAGGCTAATCCCGCAGTGGCACATCAACCATATGTCCTTGTTGTGAACCCTCCTCTACCTTATGATCCCACTGGACCTGCAACGTCCAATGCAATTACTAAGAGAAGTGGTAAGCAGACCGTCGATCCACCTCGACCTGATCTTGGCCCATCTTCTTCATCGTCCTCTTATTCAAGTTGTGCACCGCATTCTCATGAGGACGATATGCCCAAACTAGTGGCAGAATCGGTCCCATTCCCTGAGGCTCTACTAAGGGAGCCAAAAGTCAGGAAAAAGAACATGTAGACCTTTGATAATCTGCTAATCTATTCAAGGATGTTGAGATCAAGGTTCCCTTATTAGAGGCAACCAACCACATCCCTATTGTCGCTCATTTCTTTAAAGACTACACTACCCCTAGGTGACAGCAAAAGAAAACCTGTTGGAACCTAGTTCTATTTCTCTTCTGTATTTTGGTGTTGACAAAACCATTTTTAAATCTAATGTGTTTATGAAGTATTACAGGTCAAAAGAATCTATGGATACAAGCAACAAGATTGCATATGAAGGAAGAAGATTAGAAGACTCGTTTTTGTTGTATTAATTGGTTTTTAGAATCTTTGTACGTCTCCTAACAAGTAAAACAAAATCTAGAAGTTAAAATCAAAGTAGAGATAATTAGGGTTCAGAAAATCGTTCATTCACTCGTTTCAAAACTCAAAATCGATTTCTTCATAATCAGGTCGTTTAGAATAGGTTGGATCTCTCTAAAAATTGATTTACACTTACAAAATGTGGTACTTGTAGCAAGTACTAGTACTGATCATAAGTACCGGTACATGCTAGGCACAGGTTTGGGCCTAAGACCCAAACTGTGAACAAGTACCGGTACTCATCGTGAATACCGGTATCAAGTGGTCACAGTTTGTGCACTTGGTTTTTGCATGGACCTTGCAAGTACCGGTACTAATCACTAGTATTGGTACATGTAGGTCACTGGATCCAAATCTGTGAGTCACAAGTACTGGTACTCATCATGAGTATCGGTACCTGATGACTTAGTTGGGCTGACTGTAAGCAGTCAGTACCGGTACTTAAAGTTTAGTACTGGTACCAACTAAGCGTTGTGACCAATCTGAACAGCTATTTTGCATTTAAATCTATCCTTAATCTTCCCAAATTACCCCTAACGGCTAATAAACGTAGGGAAGGTGCTTAGTGGGTTATATAAGCACTCCTTGAGTATCTTTTGCACACTACCAAGAAGCAAAAAAATTCTATCTTTGTCTACACCTTCATTTCTCAAATTACTAGCTGTAAAAGAGCTTGTCTTGTTGCAATTTTCTCAAGGCCATTCTCCACTTGCAACAAGTCTTCAAGGTGATCGGGTTCTTCTCTAAAAAATTTATTTGTTTTATACCTTAATTTTCTCGGTAGATTAATTTACATACTCAAATTAAGTAATATAATTGTTGGAGACTTAGGGTTTAGTTGTAAGCTTTTATTTGTATTTTGTTTACACCTGTATCTTTATTTCTTTTCAATATCTTGTAATTGGGCTAAGGTAACCCGTTAATTACCTCAGGTTTTAGTAAATTAATTTCCTCCGAATTGAGGGAATCGGGTTAAAAATCCTAAGTTGGGAGACTTAGGTAGTGGAGTACCCAAGTGAGGGGAACCACTATATATCTTGTGCATTTTGTGGTTTGATTTGTCTTACAAATTTTTTTGCCACACTATTCATCCCCCCTTCTAGTGTGCTTGTGATTTATAGATCCTACAAGTGGTATCAGAGTAGGTTGCGAATAGAAGAAGTAGCCATTCTCTTTTCGCAATGGCATCTCCAGTCAAGCACACCGAAGGACAGTCATCCACACGTCCTCCTTACTTTGATGGGACGGATTATGGATTTTGGAAGAGGAGGATGCAAATCTTCCTGAAGGCCATGGATGAGGACTCATGGACGCTTATCCAAGAGAAGTACATGGATCCGGAGCCGCAGGAAGGTGTTGTTTGGACTACAGAACAAAAGAAAAGGATCGCGGGAAATGCAAAAGCGATGAACTCATTCTATTGTGCGTTATCAAGGGAAGAGTTTAACCGTATCTCCACATGCGAGTTTGCATACATGATATGGAACACGTTGCAAGTCACCTACGAAGGTAAGAGTAAGGTAAAAGAAGCACATATTTCTATTCTAACAGAAAACTATGAGTGTTTTAGGATGCAGAAAGGTGAAACAATAAAAGGAAGGTACACAAGATTTGGAGAGATTATAAATCCAATGAAGAACCTTGGAGTCAAGCTGAAGGAGGAGCAGCTTGTAAGGAAGATCTTGAGATCCCTTACAAGCGATTGGTCTCCAAAGACCACAGCCATCCAAGAGGCGAAAGATCTGTCTACTCTCTCCTTGGATGACTTGATTGGAAGTCTCATGGCATATGAAGGCCAATTGGAAAATATGAAGAAGATTGAAGAAAAATCCATAAGCAAGAAGAAGGAGCTTGCTTTTAAAGCTATGAAGGAGTCAGACCTCGATGATTCCAACTCTGATGAAGAAGAGGAGTTTGCTCTTCTAACGAGAAGATTCAGAAGATTCATCCGAAAACAAGGTAAGAAAGTAAATAAATTTACAAATGACATTATTTGTTTTGAGTGCAAGAAGAAGGGGCACGTACGAAAGGATTGTCCAATGATCGAAAAGAAGAAGGAAGAAAAGAAGAAAGACAAAGAACTCGATCGGAAGAAGATCTCAAGAAAGGCATACAAGGCGACTTGGGATGATAGTGATTCCGACACGGAATCATCTTCTGAAGAATTTGAAGAAACAAAAGTTGCACATCTCTGTTTAATGGCAAACAACGATAGTTCAAAAAATGAGGTAGAATCTAAAGTCACTTTTAATGAGTTATTACAAGCATATGAAGATTTGTATCATAAAGCTAGGTTAATTAAAAGGAAAATAAGGTCTTGCATGACAGTTATAAAACCTTAGAAATAGAGAAATCTTCTTTAGAAATAGAGCTAGAAATGTCCAAAGAAACTAATAATCAATTGCATGCTAAAATAGTAGAATTAGAAGATATTTATGAACATTTTGAGGACACTTTGAATAATCTAAAAACAACTAGGCTAAATACAGAATTTTGTAATAATTTAAAAGTCAAGTTCAATAAGAAAAAGAACACTCAAAATAAATCACATGCACCTAGACATGCATGGATTTATCAAAAGGTCAAGAATCCTAAGAATTATAGATCTAACACTAAAGTGATCTGTAAACCTAATGATTTGAAGGGTACTAACCATCAAGGGCCCAAAAGAAAATTGGTACCTAAAATAGATTTAATAAACTGTTTTGTAGGTCCAGAAAGACAAATGGATCCTAGACAGTGGGTGTTCCAAGCACATGACGGGACACTCCGACCTCTTTATCAAGTGGACCAGAATCTAAGATGGAGGATACGTCAAGTTGGGCGACAACAAACGTTGTCACATTATTGGTGAAGGTACAATAGGTAATTTTTCTAAGCAGGTATATAATGTTCTATTAGTAGAAAATTTAAAACATAACCTGCTTAGTGTTAGTCAAATATGTGATTGGATGTGATGTTTTGTTTACTAAAATTGGATTTAAAATATTAAAAGAAGGAATAAATATGATTTTAATTGAAGGCTTTAGATATGAAAATATCCATGCTCTTCATTTCTCACAAGAGAAATTTGTAAAATGTCTACTTGCATCCCATGCTGAAGTAGATCTTTAGCATCATAGGCTAGGTCACATTAATCACAAACATCTTAATAGGTTAGCCAAAAATGAGTTAGTAAGGGGCCTACCCAAACTAACTTATAAAAAGGATATTTTATGCTAATCTTGTGAACTTGGAAAAATGTACAAAGCTTCTTTTAAACCTAAAGACTTAGTTTCAACAACATGACCTTTAGAATTGTTACATCTTGATTTATTTGTTCCAACACGATTTGAGAGTCTAAATGAATCAAGATTTTGCTTAGTTATTGTTGATGACTTCTCCAGGTTCACTTTGGTCATCTTCTTGAAACATAAGGATGACTCATTTGATTCCTTCCTAAGTCTTGCTTGAAGACTTCAAAAGGAAAAATCATCCTCTATTCTTAGACTTAGGACTGATCATGGGGTGAATTTGAAAATGAAAAATTTTCAAGTTTTTATGCCAATTCTGGCATAACCCATGAATTTTCATTTCCTCGGGTACCATCTCAAAATGGTGTTGGAGAGCGCAAGAGTCGCACTCTACAAGAATGTGCCCGAACCTTGCTCTTGGAGTCTAGGCTTCAAAAATATTTTTGGGCAGAAGTCATTAATATGGCATGTTATGTTCCTAATAGAACTCTCTTAAGGCATATTATTAAGAAAACTCCATATGAGCTTTATTATGAGAAGTCTCCTAGGATTTCATATTTTAGGGTGTTTGGAAGTTGATGTTATTTATTAAACGCCCGTGATCAACTTGATAAGTTTGATGCTAAAGGTGATGAAGGCATTTTTATTGGCTATTCAACAAGAAGCAAAGCTTATCGAGTCTTTTAATAAAAGAACTTTTGTTACAGAAGAATCCCTGAATGTTTTATTTGATGAAACAAACTTAGTGAACCTAAACCAAATCATTTAGATTTTGATGATGAAGATACCCCCTTCATCGATGTATCAATAATGGAAGATACACGAAATGTACATGATTTTTCAAAAGAATGGGTACACCATAAAGATCATCCTTAAGAACAAATCATAGGTGATATTGAACAAGATGTAAAAACCCTATCTCACTTTAGAGCTGATTTTGTCCTTAATAACTTTGTTTCACAACTTGAACCCAAGAAAGTTGATGAGGCATTAAAGGATGAATCATGGGTTGTGGCTATGCAGGAGGAGCTACTCTAATTTACTAGGAATAATGTATGGAACTTGGTACCTGCCCCTGAGGGTAATTCCATCATTGGAACCAAATGGGTATTTCGAAATAAATTGGATGAATCTGGTTCAGTAATCAAGAATAAAGTTAGACTTGTAGTTCAAGGCTATAACCAACAGGAGAGTATTGACTTTGATGAGACATATGCTCCTGTTGCTTGTTTGGAGTCCATACGGATGCTACTTGCCTTTGCAAGTGCAAAGGACTTCAAGCTCTATCAAATGGACGTCAAGAGCACCTTTCTTAGTGGTTATATTAAGGAAGAAGCTTGTGTTCATCAGCCTCCTGAGTTCGAGGACCTAGCATACCCAGAGCAGGTATACAAGCTCAATAAGGCTTTATATGGACTTAAACAAGCTCCCACGGCCTATGATAGGTTTAGGACCTTTCTTCTTCTACACGGATATAGGATTGGAGTTGTTGATTCAACTCTTTTTGTAAAAGGAGATGACATCCTACTTGTTCAAATATATGTTGACGATATTATATTTGGATCAATTAAGGAGTCCCTATGTCAACATATTGTGAGACTATGAAGACTGAGTTCGAAATGAGTATGATGGGTGAACTCAGATTCTTTTTAGGACTCCAAATTCAACAATTAGACACAGGAATTTATATTAGTCAAACAAAATATGTTGTTGAAATTCTCAAGAAATTGACTTTGAAAATGTAAATGGCAAAGAGACTTCAATTGCTCTATCTGCTTCTCTTGGTGAAGATTTATCTGGCAAGAAGGTAGATGAAAAGAAATATCGGGGCATGATAGGTTCACTACTATATCTTAGAGCTTCTAGACCTGATATTCTTTTTGGTACATGTTTATGTGCGAGATTTCAATTCGAACCCAAGGAATCTCATTATAATGCAGTAAAAAGAATATTTAGATACTTAAACAACACAAATGACCTTGGTTTTTTCTATCCTAAAGCAAAATCCTTAGATCTATTATCCTATAGTGATGCTGACTATGCAAGGAGTTGGATAAATCGAAAGAGCACTAGCGGCACATGTCATTTTATTGGAGAATCTCTAGTCTCATAGTTCTCTAAGAAACAGACTTGTGTTTCACTTTCTACGACTGAGGCAGAATATATTGCTGCTTCACTTGCTTGCTCATAGGTCATTTGGATGAGACAGACTTTGTCTGAGTTTGGATTGATTTTTGCGCAATCTAAAATTTTATGTGATAATACAAGCGCAATAAATTTATCCAAAAATCCGGTTCATCATTCACGTACCAAGCACATAGATGTTAGACATCATTTCTTTAGAGATAATATTTTTCAAGGATCAATTCAATTAGAATTCATTGACACACAAAATAAATTGGCAGACATCTTTACAAAACCTCTTGCAGCAGAAAGATTCTACTTTATAAGAAGAAAATTAGGGATTTGTACAATAAAAGAGATTCAAAATTAATAAGTTGATTGTTATGGAACTTGTTTGTATTTATAAAAATCTGTGAGGATCTCACTGTAATTTACTCACATTTTTCTTTAAAAAAAGGGGTAAATTGTAATATTTCCATATGTTTGGAAATATCAGGGTATTGTTTGCAATATGGTTGCTTAACTTAGGTTGTTGACTACATTATTTTTTCAACACCTAAGTTGTCAATTTCATTTCTTTGAATCACTTAAGTGGTCATGTGACTAGCACATGACCCATCTCATATAAAAGAGGCCAAGTGCAAACACTTGCCTCATTTTGTCACTTGCAAACCCTAGTCCTCTTCACAAGAGCCTTTCCAAGCCCTAGCCAAGAAGAGATAGATCATCTCCAAGCCTCAACTCTAAGTACACTCTTATCTTCTTATCATTTCGTACTTCTTTGAGTCATCTTGCATCTTGTTTTCTTTCTCTCAAAACCTTTTCTGCTGCTACACTCCATCCATGTCGGGTACCAGGTGGTACCGGTACCCATCACTAGTACTGGTACTAGCTTGGGTCAGTAGTGCTTGCTTTAGTGAGTAGGTACCAGTATCAAAGAGGAATACCAGTACTAGCTCAAATTTCTTGTTGGAACAAAAACCAACCAGTACCGGTACCAATCATCAGTATCGGTACATGAAGCTTAAATGTGCTTTTTTTGGTATAAACACATGAAAGGAAATTGTCTATATTTCTAATTGTTTTCCTATTCCTTGTTATTGCATGTTTACAGATGGCACCTAAATCAAAAAGTAAGGGACAAGCACCTCAAGATGCTTTTCACAAGTTCTGCATTAATGATGATGCTAAGTCAAAATTTGATTGGTATAAAGGACTAAAACTCCATCATTGTAGACCAGTTGAGTGGAAAGATTTCTCTCTTCAACTCTTTAGTTTTACCACTCGCCTTTCAAAACAAAAACTCATGCATTTTTTTGATGAGTCATTCTTTGCTGATGTTCCTGGAGTATACCTTGATGTTAATTGTCTATTCTTTGCTAATCTCCAAGAACAAGAAAACTGAGGCCATCTTGTCTTAACAACAAATGTTTTTGGTCAGAAAATCACCATCACACCTAAATTCTTGTCAACCATTACTGAATGCCCTAATGGAGGTCATGCATTTAACACACTTAAGGAGCAATTTCCTACTCATAAAATCCATAAAACTCTTTTGCTCCCTAATTGTCAGGGCAAAGCATTGGTTGCCCCAAATAAGACCCTTTTTACTCGCATCCTTTTTCGTATCTTAGCATGGAATTTAAGGGCTAAAAATTCAGGGTTTCACAAAATACCTGTTGATATTTTACCCTTGATTTATGCTATCATTACAAGTTTTTCGATCAATTGGAACATAGTTTTCATTCATTTTCTTAGACCCCATTACCGTACATCAGCTTTACTATTGGATATTTTGGTGTCACACATTCTTCATAAAAATAAAATTGACCTCTCTAATTTTACTCCTCTCAGAAAAGTAGTCTATTTTAAATGGTCCTCTCCAAAAAATGGGAGTGAAACCTGCTAGAGAGGAATCCTCCAGTGATGACGAAGAAGAAGTTGATCTAAATGCTTAATCTGCTTCTCATCCACCTCCTAAATCATCCTCCACTTTCGTTCCTATAACCTACCCATATCCAAAAGCAGAAACACCTTGGGTAAATATATCTAATTTGTCTGGAACTGATCCCAATTTGATAAATACCTTCAACTACATTGGTCAAAATTTAACCAATCTAAATTTTGCCGTCCGTCACATGGAATGCAAATTCCATGATCTTTCTCTTTCTATTGAGTCCTCCCATGTCACTTCTTCCACTCAACAACCTAAACAAAGGAAATAGACTCAACCAAAAGCACCTCAAGAGTATAGTGAAAGAAGGTAGAAGCATTTTCAAGATCCATCACATGTATTAATGGAGGAAGAAGAATCTGATCTTCATGATGATGAAGAAGAAGACACGGAAGATGAAGAAGTTTCTTATGAAGAAAGTGATGATGAAGACGAAGATGATGACGATAACGATGATGATGAAGACAATGATGATGACGACGACGACGACGACGATGATGATGGTGGACATATGCAAAAGCTAATTAGAAAATGTCCTAGAAATTAGCTTAATTTTCATTTTGATGCTTGTTAAGTTTGTATGACTTTTCAGATAATTATGTGTTAAGAATATTTCAAGTCTTATCTTTATGAACTTTATCATGTTATGATTCATGCTTTGTTTGTTTATGTGAAATTGTTGCTTATTCATGTATCATGTTATGTTTCATTTGTACTATTTGCTCATCTTTTTGCTTACTTGAAAAAAAGGGGGAAAAATGATTATACTTCATATTTAAAATGGGGGAGCTTAGTTTGAGGGGGAGTTTTTTCACTCCTTATGGAGCTTTTTATTCTTCTCTTATTAAGTTTCTGTTTATTCTTAAATATGAGTAATATATTGTTTGTTTTGTTGATGAGAGTCTCATCATGAACCCTAACTAGCACATTTTGATCCAAATAAGTGTACAAAAGTTCCTACAAAATCTAAGGAAAAACCTAAATCAAAGAATTCTAAATTTAAGAATAAAATAATTCACAAGGGGTAAAACTGTAATTTTACCAATGTAGTGCATAGACGGGGTGTCTAAGGGTCTAAACATAGGTCAAATGGACTTTATAAGAAAGAAAGTGGGATGACCAGATCCGAAAAGGGTTATAGCAACTTCTAGGAATTAAATGACATTCTATAACCCTAAAACAAACCTGCTTTAATTCACAAGGTTTCAGGCAGGATAAAAATCAACTAAATCCTCTAAAATTCATGAAAAAATATTCCCTAGGGTTTAGAACCTTCAATTTTTCCTTTGAAACTTATCTTGACCTAAATTGAGAATCATACCCAATTTTTAACTTAATTTGGGTTTTTGTGTAAATTGACCGATCAAACATGGTCAAACCAAAAATCAAACTCACCATTGGATTCCTTAGGTCCAAATTAGGTTTATACCAAAATTTGGACCTAAGGGAAGGCCATCTTGACCTACTTTACAAATTGGTCCTCTTGAATTACTTTTCGACCCTTATCTCTCTAAACCCTTACATTTTGCCCCCCAGCTTCTCTTTCGTTCTTTGTAGAACGGTCCCTCTGCCACCCCACGTAGCCGCCCATACCTCCGGCGACCTTGCGCGGAGGATGGCGCCGCGTAGGGTATGGGGGCCGCTCTCAGGAACAAAAATGGGGTTCCCTGCGTCGTCCTCTTTCGCAGGGACCCTCCCCCTTATCCTGCAGCTGCCCATGCCTCTCGTGCGAATGCACGAGAGGAATGAGTCTGCTCTTCGGCCATTCTCCGGTGAGCTCCCCACGTCGCCCCCTCGAGATCCTTTCCTCACTAGCACCTTTATAAGAAGTGGCTGGGGCTGCTAATTTGGTCAAGCTTGATTTGGCTGAGGAATCCCCCCAACTTCATCTCTTCCTCCTACGGTCAAGCGCCCGCAGGCTTCGGTGACCTTTCATCCTCCCCTTCGTCGCTCTACTGCCATACCTACAGCAGAGTTCACTCCTCCTCGTCGTCCCGTGCTAGGCCGCACCAGTTGGCGCCTTCCAGACCCCCTCCTCGTCGCCGTTACCCCCCTCTGGGCATCTTCATCTCCGGCGTCGGTAGGCACGCACCGGGCGCCTCCTTCCCCCCTTTCGTCAGTTAAAGTAGGTGAAACTCTTCCCCTTTCTCTCTCTTTTATTTCCCCCTTCTTAATTTGCTATTTCCACCCACCGACCACCACTGTCCATCGCCACCTTCTCCATCTCCAGCTGCCCTCCGGCGAGGCATTTCCGCTGCTCCACGCCTCCATCTGCCTCGCCAATCACCCCTTAAGCACCGCGACACCTCACTGACACTAAATCCGCCCTCCATTCACCACGCTGCACCTCCAGAACACCCCCCGAACACACCCACTCTCACGCACACAGCGTGCCCTAGGCACGTGCACTCCAGCCTCCCCACACCGCGTCGACCCCCGCACTATCTTTGCCATGCTCTGGTGAAGCTCACCAAGTATTTTGACAGGGCCGCAAGGCCGTACTGGTGGTTTCAAGTCTCGCACCCTCACTGCCATTAACTGGAAGCTTGGAGCAAGCTTGCAAGCAGCTCCAAGCCTCTTCAGCTCCAGGTCTGCAGCCCAGGTCGCGCGGAAGGGTTTCACGCACGTACTCAGGACTTCAATTGGGATCGCAGGCCTCTGCCGCTGCCCCAATTAGATGGATTCTTCCTCCTGTAGACACCCGAGAACGAAGGTGGGACTTTAGTCCCACCTCGGAAGTGTGTGGGTGCGTGCCCACACATAAGAGGAAAAAGTCGCATAGGCTGGTTTCCTTCGATAACACTGGGGTGAGGTCCCTCACCTATCCATCGAGTCTCGTCCGCAGCACTTCCCACGCAGACCTGACCCGCGACCCGATTACCCAGCTCTGGGAGAGCGTACCAAAGAGAGATTTAGAGAGAGAGAGACGCGGGAAAGGGTAGGGGTAAGTTTTGCATTGCGTGTGTGTAGGAACAGGTGAGGAAGAAGAGGAAGAGGAAGAGTGGGCAGCGAGGACTTAGCCGCAAAGCTCCCACAGCAGAGAAGAAGAAGAAGGTGAAGGAGAAGCCGCAGTAAAGAGAAGAGGAAGAAGCTGAAGAAGAAGAGAAGGAGGCACTGTAGCAACAGAGAAGAAGAGTCAAAGAATCAGATGTCTGGATCAGGGAAAAGGAAGAGAAGAAGAGAAGAAAAAGAAAAGAAGAAGGAAGAAGAAGAAGGACGGAGCTGCTGAAGAAAGAAGACGCTGAAGAAAGAAGAAAGAAGAGGCAGCAGCAGAGAAAAGAAAGAGAAAAGAAGAACCGCAACAAAGAAAAGAAGAAAGAAGGCAGACTGAAGAAGAGAAGAGAGAAGAAGCAAGGAAAAGAGAAGAACCAGCTGAAAGAAAAGAAGAGAGAAGAAGCCAAGAAAAAGAGAACTTTTGCTCACTCTCTCTCTCTTATTCTTTTTGTAACAAAATTGTGAACCTTTATGTTGCTAGAATGACGTGTGCTCCCTAAGTTCGACCTTGGGAAACTTTTAATTCTGAGTAATAAATTGTAATAAACTAGTGATCGTACTTTTGTAATATACTACAACGAATTAATCATTATAACACCGCCAAGAGCAAGAAACAGCGATCACACCAATTTTTGGCACCGTTGCCGGGGAGCAACGGCTATTCTAGGAACTATTTATTCACAATTTTTTGATTTACTACTGATTTAAGCTCTTCTCTTTTGTTGTACAGGCACAGGAAATCAAGAAGGAGCAAGCAGCCGCACAACAACCACACCAAGAGACAGGTAATTTTCTATCCTCTCATTTGAACCCTTAAAATTCTAAAAGAGGAAGAAAAAGAAAAAAAGTAATTTAGGAATAACCTGTCTTTCATACACAGAAGTTGCCTGTTTTCAACACATTCTATCTGTACATCCACTAAAGGTATTTAGGGCTAAAACCTTCTTGCTTGAGCTCTAATTACCTAATCTTGAGGCAACTAACTGGACCAATTAGAGTCAACTTAAGACTCAACGCTAGGGTTTTAGAGACACACTTGCTAATCAGGAATTGAGAATTCCCAAAAGAAGTGTGCCTAAGCCATTGCTTGAAAACATTTATCAAGAGAAACCCTAAGCAATTTGGCTCTTAAATCACTTGAACCTTAAAAGACAAGACCTAATAAGCTCTCAAAGGAACTAATAGGTGAAGTTGGTCCCTTGGATCAACCAACCTTTAAATTAGGTCACTCTTTGCACTCAAAAGGTTAAAGTTCAAGTGAAACCCTAAAGCACTTTGATCCTAATTAAAAGTGGTAGACTTAAAAGGTCAAGGTCCCCATTCTGGTCTATCTGGAATCTCAGTGACAAAAGAGGTCGGGTAGGGGAAACCCTATAACCCGTGGGGACGCTCTACTGTGTAGGGGTCTTCGCGAGACTCACCCTCTCTGGCTGCCCAGGTAATTCTCAGGTGGACGACCTTCTGATTAAGGGGTACCATCCGCTCCGAACCTCTATAGTCACCCAACATTTTGGGTGTCTTGATTGGGTCCAGCACCTGCTGAACTCGTCTAATCCATCAATGCATGTTTGGTAGGAGGTCCTTGAAACCTCCTCTAGAAATTTACTCTCCCCGAGGCCGAACCTCGGTACCCTTGTTTGTGCAACCAACTCTTCACATAGACCTCTCCTCTAATTTTGAACCCAACTTACCTTCTTCCACAATGGCTCAGCCAGTTGAGGAAGAGAATAATCTTGAACACCAGCTCCAGCGACTCAATGACCTCTTCCAAAACTTCATGAACCCATCGCAGCGTCCCATGATGCGAGATCACTATAATCCTGCTGCGGTGACAATTGAGCCTCGAGTCAGAATCCCGATTGGAGGACCTGATTCTGAATTGAAGCCCAACATGATTCATGCCATACTTAAATTCCATGGGCTTAATTCTGAGGACCCCTTCCAGCACATCAAACAGCTAAAGCATCTGGCCCAGACTTTCGGGTCAGATGCGCATAATCGGGATATCTTACTCATGAAGATGTTCTCTTTCTCCCTTATGGACAAAGCAGCCCATTGGTATTAGACGCAGACCTGTTCGATCAACACTTGGGAGGAACTTCAGTCCGAGTTCTTGAAAAAGTTCTTCCCCGTTGGTCGGACCAATGCCTTGTGCCATCAGATTACTTACTTCACGCAACAGACAGGAGAACATCTTCATGAGGCATGGGATCGTTTTCAGGATCTCATGAGAAAGTGCCCCCATCACGAGGTTCCTAAATGGGAACAAGTCCAGTCTTTTTACCAGGGAGTCTATGAGGATATTAGACTGTTTGTCAATGCAGCTTGCGGAGGGAATATCATGGGTCAGCATGAGGACACCGTGTGGGAGATTCTCGAGAATATGTGCGAGAACTCCATCAATATTGACTCCATGGGACTATTTGACAAGACGAATACCCGTGCATCGACGAATCTTAGGGGAGCACATGAGACGTAGGGCCTGTCCGCAACAGTCGACCTGGAATTAATGGCCAGTCGATTGGACAATGTCTCTATTATTGAGAAGAAGGTGGATGAGCTAACTCGGCATTTGCAGTGAGCCACCTCTGCGCAAAACTCCTTCGCACAGCCTCCTCTCGCACGGGAGACTGTGTATAACATTTTCCACCGACCTTCTCCCGGGGTGGACTCGTATCCACCCCCATCTGACTCTCGGATCAGAGGAACCTCCGATCATTTCTATTCTAGCCGGGGGAGCTCTAGTCCCCCATTCTTTGACTTTTTTGAGGTTCCTCAGACCTGCGAGGACCTCAACGCCATCCAGAATAACCCATTTTCCAATACTTACAATCCTGGATGGCGAAACCATCCCAACTTCCAGTGGGCGGGGAACTCCTAGCATTCGAGACCACCCTTTTAGCCCCATCCACCTGCACCTCATCCTTATCAGCCGCCTCAGCCTCGACCCAACCCCACTTATCCATTCGGGCCAAACCAAGACCAAATGTCCCTCATCCTCTAGACTTTGGTTGACATTTAGAGAACGAATGTGGCTATTCAAAAGCAACACAAGGACGAAATCACAGAGGTCCGAAATCAACTGGCCCAGTTAGCAAACTTTCGCCAACTAGGCATGCTTCCTTCTCAGCCTCTACCTAACCCTAATAACGTGCTGACCTAGCAGCGCGTTATGAACCTAAACCTGGGCTAAGCACACATGGTTTATCAGGCCCCTTCTATTCCTTCACCTGACGGGATGGAAGCTTCAACTTCTTATGCGGGTTATCAACAGCAGCAGTCCATTCTACCAACCCCCAACCAGAACCAGGCAGGACTAAACTCTGTAACAACCCGTAGTGGTAAGGTGACCCAAGATCCACCTTATCCAGACCACTCTAAGCCTGGTAATGACCCAAATCCTAGGGCAGTCATCCAAGATGTTCCTATCCCTATCCCAGATCAAAGACCTGGACCTATCCTAGAGGAATCAACTAAGGTTCCATTTCCTGAGGCCTTGACCAAGGAAAAGAAGACACCCAAATCCGTGGCTCCTGAGGAAAATCTGGTCAAGCTCTTTGAGCAAGTCCAAATAAACATCCCCTTGATGGATGCAATCAGCCACGTACCGGCTTACACATAATTTTTGAAAAACGTGTGTACACCTCAGCGTAAGCCGAGAACCAAGAGTGGGAGTCCAATTGTACTGTCAGAGTAAGCCGGCTCTGTAATCCTAAGTAGACTCCCACACAAGGCAAAAGACCCAGGCACTCCCCTGATTTCATGTAATCTCGATGAAACCTAGTTTGACAGAGCATTGTTAGACTTAGGTTCCTCCATAAACTTGATACCCACATCCTTACACAACCATCTAGAAGAATCTGAGCTAAAATCGACTGAGGTGACACTACAGTTAGCAGATCGATCTATCAAGTCACCTAAAGGAATTCTTGGGGATATTATTGTGAGGTGCGGGATTTCTATTTCCCTGTAGACTTTATAGTCTTAGATATGGACGCACCTGAAAATCCAAAGGATACACCGATTATACTAGGGAGACCTTTTCTGGCCACTGCAAGGGCCACCATAAGTTGTGAGGAGGGCCAAATAGAATTGAAATTTGGGAACCAGACTCTAAAAATTGACATCTTTAAGGCCCAACAAGGAATTAATTGCGGTGTCATTGAACAAATCTGTGATGTTAGAGCTTTGGTTGATGAACCACAACTTGAGGACAACATGATCATTCCTCATCAACCACAAGAGGATCTTGCACCACAATTAGAGGAGGCAGACATTGACAAAGACAAACCCATAACTCCTACCCATGTACCTCACACTCACTGTGAACCTCCCGTTGCTGCTGATAACCCCATTCTTGAACTCAAACCCCTGCCCAACCATTTAAAATATGTCTTCTTGGGTTCTAATCAAACATTTCCTGTGATTATAAACTCTAGACTCACACCTGATCAGGAATCCCGTCTGATTACTATTCTCCAGCAACATCGCAGGGCCATTGGTTGAACTCTCGATGATTTGACTGGAATAAGTCCCTCTTATTTCACACACCGTATTTATTCTGAAGAGGGTGCACGACCTTCCCGTGAGATGCAGATACGCTTGAATCCCAATCTGCAGGAGGTCGTGAAAAGGGAGATCATTAAGTGGTTAGATGCGGGGATCATCTACCCGATCTCCAACAGTCGTTGGGTGAGCCCAATCCAGGTTGTACCTAAGAAGGCAGGACTCACCACTATTACGACTAAAATCGAAGAAGTCATACCTACTCGTATAGCCAACTCATGGAGAGTCTGCATAGATTACCGAAGACTCAATTCCTCCACGAAGAAGGATCATTTCCATCTACCATTCATTGATTAGATTCTCGAAAAATTAGCGGGAAATAGATTCTTCTGCTTCCTTGACAGGTACTCCGGTTATAACCAAGTGGCTATTCATCCAGAGGACCAAGAGAAGACCACATTCACCTGCCCCTTCGGAACGTACGTGTTCCGAAGGATGCCTTTCGGTCTCTTCAATGCACCCATGACTTTTCAGCGGTGCATGCTTGCCATATTCTCTGATATGGTATGTGATTTTCTGGAAGTCTTCATGGATGACTTCTCAGTTTTCGAGGCATCATTTGATGATTGCCTCCAGCACTTGGTTCATATACTCAGGCGTTGCATCGATGTAAATCTAGATCTTTCCTGGGAAAAGAGCCACTTTATGGTGCCTGTGTGGATCATCCTAGGGCATTTAATTTTTGAGAAAGGATCCAAGTGGATCGAGCTAAGGTTGATCTGATTTCTCGACTTCCTATGCCTAGCTCGATCAAGGACATCTGTTCTTTTCTAAGGCACGACGATTTTTACCGTCATTTCATCCCTGATTTCTCAAAAATCGTGCATCCCCTCACTACTCTTCTCTCCAAGGATGTACCCTTTGAAATTTCCAAGGAATGCACTCAAGCTTTTGAGAGCCTTCATGATCGAGTCACCCAAGCCCCGATCCTACAGTCCCCTGATTGGTCTCAACCCTTTGAGATCATGTGTGATGCATTTGATTTCGCTGGAGGAGCGGTTTTGGGGCAGAAGATTGACGGGAAACCCGTGGTCATCTACTACGTTAGCAAGACACTTGATGAGCTCAGCGTAACTACACAGTTACGGAGAAAGAGTTGCTAGCCGTAGTATTTGCCCTCGAAAAATTCCGATCTTATCTTCTGGGTTCCCACATCATAATCTACTCAGATCACACAGCTGTGAGGCATCTCCTTGCTAAGAAGGACGTGAAGCCTCGATTAATCCGATGGATCTTGCTGTTGCAAGAATTCAACCTTGAGATTCGCGACAAGGCGGGAAGACAGAACGTGGTAGCTGACCACTTGTCTCGCCTTCCTTCTGAAATCATCAACCCTTCTGGATCCATCACGGAGCATTTTCCTGATGAGCACCTTTTGACTATTTGTACTAGGCTTTCATGGTTTGCTGATATAGTAAACCACCTGGCATCGCATCAAATCCCGTCTGATTGGCCAAAGGCCAAGAAAGACAAGTTGCGCTCCGATGCCAAGTACTACATCTGGGAAGACTCGTACCTCTTCCGCATAGGTGCTAACCAAGTAATCCGGTGATGTGTCCCGGAGGGCGAAGTCAATGACATTCTCTCTTTCTGCCATGACCAGGCATGCGGTGGCCATTTCTCTGGGCACAAAATCTCATAAAAAATCCTCTAGTGTGGCTTTTACTGGCCCACTATCTTCAAGGATGCATACAGTCACTGTAAGGCATGCAGTCGTTGCCAAACTTTGGGCAACATGAGCCACTGCGACATGATGCCTTTGTAGCCGATTCTCGTATGCGAGATTTTCGATATTTGGGGGATTGATTTTATGGGTCCCTTTCCTGTTTCGGACGGCTTCGAGTACATTTTACTCGCAATAGACTATGTGTCCAAATGGATCGAAGCCATTCCTACCCGAACCTGTGATCACAAGATCGTCATCAAATTCATTCATCAGAATATCTTCTCACGGTTTGGGATTCCTCGTGTAATCATCTGTGACGGAGGGACCCATTTCACCAATGCTCAGTTCAGGTCACTGATGACCAAATACGGGGTGCCTCATTGAATATCTACTCCTTACCACCCCCAAACTAATGGTCTAGCTGAGCTATCAAGTCGGGAGATCAAGAAAATCCTACAGGTTACTATTCGACCTGATAAGAAGGATTGGTCGTCTCGACTTCCGAAAGCTTTGTGGGCTTATAGGACTGCCCACAAGACCCAACTAGGCATGTCTCCTTTCAGACTGGTGAACGGGAAGGCATGTCACCTTCCCGTCGAACTGGAGCACAAAGCCTATTGGGCAGTACGGAGTTGCAACTTAGATCTTTCTAAGGCTGGAACTCATAGAAAGCTTCAGATAAGCGAGATCGATGAATTACGCCTTGATGCATATGAGAACTCGCGAATCTACAAAGAGCAGGTTAAAGCCTTCCATGACAAGCACATATCTAGAAAGATCTTCCACCCTGGTCAGAAGGTCCTACTCTTCAATGCCCGACTCAAACTCTTCCCTGGGAAATTGCGATCCAAGTGGGTCAGACCGTATCTTGTCCGACAGATTTTTGGAAATGGAGCCGTTGAAATCAGTCCTCTCAGCCACGATTCCGAACCTTTCATCGTGAATGGTTAGAGACTTAAATCATTCATTGATGTAACCTCTGCAGATTTGGCTGAGTCATCATTTATCCTCCATTCTCCCTGAGCTTATTGCGCCCAGCTGATGGCGTAAAACTCAGCGCTTAACGGGAGGCTGCCCGTCATTCTTTCTGAAAAACCCGAAACTTTTTCTGACACCTCTTTGCACTTTAGGTTCATCCTTTAGGGCAGCCGACTCCACCTTAGGTGCTCACATCTGAGATGAGAAATCGTCCGCAACAGTCACCCCGACCCATCCACTCACCAAAATATTTGTCTTAATACATGAATCAAGCTAAATAAAAACCCTCCTAATTTACAATGAGGACATTGTAAATCTTAGGCATGGGGGGTATGAAAGTGCAAAATGAATAAAAACTCATAAGAAAAGGTTTCAACATAAAAAAAAAAATTGAAAGGAGGAAGGATTCTTGTGGATTTTACAAAAGGAGGAGAAAAAGAGCTAAATGATAAAAAGGAGTACAAAATGAAAAAGAAAAAAGGATAGTTATTAGTAAGAAATTAAGGAATTAACCGAAGTTCTAGACCACATTAAGAGAAAAAAAAGGAAAGTGCACGACCAGATTAGTAAGAACGCAAACTTTAGGCATTCTTGGATAGACTCTTAGTACCCATTAAGATCTAGATATTCCTCAAGAGGTTGAGGAAATTGAAAAGCTAAAGTATTAGGTCCAAGGCTTAAGGAGTATTCGGCCTCGTTAACTGACTTTTGGTTTACGGGACTTAGTAACCTAAGCACCCAAATTCACACACATAGTCTGGTTCAGTAAGCATAAGTATCAAAATCACGAAGAAAGTGTTTTAAATGTTCTGAAAAGTCACCTAGATTAGGAGCAGTCGATCAACACAAGTTGACTTGGACGAGTTCCCGGCGTGGAGAGGTGGGAAATTCCCCTTGAAGATGCGTAACATATCATCTCCTCAGTGCTTGTCTCTTAGGATATATCCTACTGGGGGCATGTAAGCACTCTACTGGTTCAGATTCCATGGATAGCATTATCACGAAGTGTCAATTGCCAAGGTCTGAATTCAGCCACGGAACACCATGGACGGGATTATCTCGAAATCTCGAAAGCCAGGGTTCTGGGGGTTACCATGGGCAGTGCTATCTCGAAGCATCGACTGCCCGGAACCCTTGAGGATTGATGATGGGGATAAGGAATCCGATACAGATCATGTTGTGAAGTTAATACTAACCTAGAATTAAAAAGAAAAGAGAGAGAAAACTCTCCAAACAAATAAATATTCTGTCTCTCTCTTATAAAACGCACTGCGAACTGAACCAAGGCTAAAATTATCTCAAGCACGGGTGCTTTAACCACGAAGTCTAATAAACCTTAGGTTAGTTCCTATAGGCCTTAAAAACCTTTGCTAAAGACTAAGGCTAAAGCTAGACAAATATGGATCTTGGTTGGTACTAGAGTACCTTTTAGGCCTATGATTGGCATTCTGACCTAATCAAGGATATAAAAGGAGAAGCACTTATCTAAACTTGATAAGAAATTCATGGTTTAGAATAAGGGTTAAAACCTTAAAATTTTGCTAAGGGACTAGCAAAAGCTAGGCATGTGGGTGTGATGAGAGCCTCATCATGAACCCTAACTATCACATTTTGATCCAAATAAGTGTATAAAAGCTCCTACAAAACCTAAGGAAAAGCCTAAATCAGAGAATTCTAAATTTAAGAATAAACTAATTCACAAGAGGTAAAACTACAAATTTACCAGTGCAGTGCACAGACGGGGTGTCTAAGGGTCTAAACACAGGTTAAATGGGCTTAATAAGAAAGAAAGTGGGATGACCTGATCCGAAAAGGGTTATTGCAACTTCTAGGAATTAAATGACATTCTGTAACCTTGAAATAAACCAACTTTACTTCATGAGGTTTCAGGCAGGATAAAAATCAACTAAACCCCCTAAAATTCATGAAAAAATATTCCCTAGGGTTTAGAACCTTCAATTTTTCCTTTGGAACCTATCTTGACTTAAATTGAGAATTATACCCAATTTTTGACCTAATTTAGGTTTTTATGCAAATTGACTGGTCAAACGTGGTCAAACCAAAAATCAAACTTCACCATTGGATTCCTTAGGTCCAAATTAGGTTTATACCAAAATTTGGACCTAAGGGAAGGTTATCTTGACCTACTTTACAAATTAGTCCTCTTAAATTACTTTTTGACCCTTATCTTTCTAAACCCTTGCATTTTTCCCCCCAGCTTCTCTTTCGTTCTTTGCAGAACGGTCCCTCTACCACCCCACGCAGCTGCCCATACCTCCGGCGACCTTGCGTGGAGGATGGCGCTGCACAGGGTATGGGGGCTGCTCTTAGGAACGAAAGGGGAGTTCCCTGCGTCGTCCTCTTTCGCAGGGACCCTCCCCCTTGTCCTGCAGCTGCCCATGCCTCTCGTGCGAATGCATGAGAGGAATGAGTAGTCTCTCCGGCCATTCTCCGGCGAGCTCCCCACGTTGCCCCCTCGAGATCCTCTCCTCGCTAGCACATTTATAAGAAGCGGCGGGGGCTGCTAATTTGGTCAAGCCTAATTTGGCTGAGAAATCCCCCCAACTTCGTCTCCTCCTCCTACGGTCAAGCGCCCGTAGGCTCCGGTGGCCTTTCCTCCTCCCCTTCGTCTCTCTACTGCCATACCTGCAGCAGAGTTCACTCCTCGTCCTCCCGTGCCAGGCTGCACCAGTTGGCACCTTCCAGACCCCCTCCTCGTTGCCGTTACCCTCCTCTGGGCATCTTCGTCTCCAGCGTCGGTAGGCACGCGCCGAGTGCCTCCTTCCCCCCTTTCGTCAGTTAAAGTAGGTGAAAGTCTTCCCCTTTCTCTCTCTTTTATTTCCCCTTTCTTAATTTTCTATTTCCACCCACCGACCACCACTGTCCATCGCCACCTTCTCCATCTCCGACCACCCTCCGATGAGGTGTTTTCGCCGCTCCACGCCTCCATCCGCCTCACCAATCACCCCTTAAGCACCGTGACACCTCACTGACACTAAATCCGCCTTCCATTCACCATGCCGCACCTCTAGAACACCCCCCGAGCACACCCACTCTCACGCACACAGTGTGCCCTAGGCACGCGCACTCCGGCCTCCCCATGCAGCGCCAAACCCCGCACTGTCTTTGCCGTGCTTTGGCGAAGCTCACCAAGTATTCTGATAGGGCCGTAAGGCCGTACTGGTGGTTTCAGGTCTCGCACCCTTGCTGCCATTGACGGGAAGCTTGGAGCAAGCTTATAAGCAGCTCCAAGCCTCTTCCACTCTAGGTCTGCAGCCCAGGTTGCGCGGAAGGGTTTCATGCACGTACTTAGGACTTCAATTGGGATCGTAGGTCTTTGCCGCTGCCCCAATTAGACAAACTCTTCGTCCCGCAGACATTTGAGAACGAAGGTGGGACTTTAGTCCCACCACGAAAGTGTGTGGGCATGCGCCCACACATAAGAGGAAAAAGTCGCATAGGCTGGTTGCCTCCGATAACACTGGGGTGAGGTCCCTCACCTATCCGCCGAGTCTCGTCCGCGGCACTTCCCACGTGGACCTGACCTGCGACCTGATTACCCCCACTCCTGAGCACTCCTCGCGCACCACACCCACGTCGGTGCGCCTACACTTGGGCACGCGACCCAACCCGATTACCCGGCTCTGGGAGAGTGTACCAAAGAGAGATTCAGAGAGAGAGACGCGGGAAAGGGTAGGGGTAGGTTTTGCGTTGCGTGTGTGTAGGAACAGCTGAGGAAGAAGAAGAGGAAGAGCGGGCGGCGAGGACTTAACTGCAAAGCTCCCACAGCAGAGAAGAAGAAGGTGAAGGAGAAGCTGCAGCAAAGAAAAGAAGAGGAAGAAGCTAAAGAAGAAGAGAAAACAACAGAAGAGAAGAAGGAGGCACTGTAGCAACAGCGTCGATAAGGCGTCCGACTCGAAGAATCAGACGTCTGGATCAGGGAAAAGGAAGAGAAGAGAAGAAAAAGAAAAGAAGGAAGAAGAAGGATGGAGCTACTGAAGAAAGAAGAACGAAGAAGAGGTAGCAGTAGAGAAAAGAAAGAGAAAAGAAGAACCGTAGCAAAGAAAAGAAGAAGAAAGAAGGCAGACTGAAGAAGAGAAGAGAGAAGAAGAAGAAGCAAGGAAAAGAGAAAGAGAAGAACCGGCTGAAAGAAAAGAAGTGAGAAGAAGCCACGAAAAAGAGAACTTTTGCTCACACACACTCTCTCTCTCATTCTTTTTGTAACAGAATTATGAACCTTTGTGTTGCTAGAATGACGTGTTCTCCCTGAGTTTGACCTCGGGCAACTTTTAATTCTGAGTAATAAATTGTAATAAACTGGTGACTGTCTTTTTTGTAATATACTACAATGAATTAATCGTTATAACACCGCCAAGAGCAAGAAACATCGATCACACCATTTGTTAACACAAAAAATGTGGAGATTGTTGAAATCTAGTTTCATTTCTCTTCTGTGTTTTGGTGTTAACAAAATTATTTTTAAATCTAATGTGTTTATGAAGTATTACAGGTCAAAAGAATTTATGAATGCAAGCAACAAGATTGCATATGAAGGAAGAAGATTAGAAGACTAGTTTTTGTTGTATTAATTATTTTTTAGAATCTGTATGTCTCCTAGCAAGTAAAACAGAATCTAGAAGTTAAAATCAAAGTAGAGATAATTAGGGTTCAGAAAATTGTTCATTCACTCATTTCGAAACTCAAAATCGATTTTTCTCAAAATCAAGTTGTTTAGAGTAGGTTGGATCTCTCTAAAATTTGATTTACACTTACAAAATGTGGTACTTGTAGCAAGTACAAGTACTGATCATAAGTACCGGTACATGCCAGGCATAGGTTTGGGCCTAAGTCCCAAACTGTGAATAACAAGTATCGGTACTCATCGTGAATACCAGTACCAAGTGGTCACAGTTTGTGCACTTGATTTTTGCTTGGATCTTACAAGTATCGGTACTAATCACTAGTCCCGGTACATGTAGGTTACTGGACCCAAATCTATGAGTCACAAGTACCGGTACTCATTATGAGTATCGGTACCTGGTGACTTAGTTGGGCTGACTGTAAGCAGTCAGTACTAGTACCTAAAGTTTAGTACCGGTACCAACTAACCGTTGTCACCAATCTGAATGGCTATTTTGCAATTAAATCTATCCTTAATCTTCCCAAATTACCCCTAACGGCTAGTAACCATAGGGAAGGCACTTAGTGGGTTATATAAGCACTCCTTGAGTGTCTTTTGCACACTACCAAGAAGCAAAAAAATTATATCTTTGTCTACACCTTCATTTCTCAAATTACTAGCTGCAGAAGAGCTTGTCTTGTTGCAATTCTCTCAAGGCCATTCTCCACTTGCAACAAGTCTTCAAGGTGATCGTGTTCTATAAAAAATTCATTTGTTTTACATCTTAATTTTCTCGTTAGATTAATTACATACTCAAATTAAGCAATATAATTGTTGGAGACTTAGGGATTAGTTGTAAGCTTTTATTTGTATTTTTCTTACACTTGTATCTTTATTTCTTTTCAATATCTTGTAATTGGGTTGGGGTAACCCGTTAATTGCCTTAGGCTTTAGTAAATTGATTCCCTCTGGATTGAGGGAATCGGGCTAAAAATCCAAAGTCGGAAGACTTAGGTAGTGGAGTACCCAAGTGAGGGGAACAACAAGATATCTTGTGCATTTTGTGGTTAGATTTGTCTTGCAAATTTTTTTTACCACACTATTCATCCCCCCTTCTTGTGTTCTTGTGATTTATAGATCCTACAAAACCAAGAACTATTGGTTCTCTCGCCTCATGCGAGTTGTGCTATACTGCCAAAACTACCACCGAAGCAGAAAGATCCAAGCACTTCTTTAATTTCATGCAGCATCAAAGGCTGCAATTTTGATCATGCCTTGCTAGATTTAGGATCTTCCATTAACCTTGTACCGACCATCATGTTCCAGAAATTTGCATTGGGAAATCTGAAACCCACCCTTATTACACTGCAATTAGTAGATCGTTCTGTCAAAATTCCGTGGGGTGTGGTGGAAGACGTGGTTGTTAGAGTTAACAATCTTTGTTTTCCTGTTGACTTTCTTGTATTAGATATAGAAGTTTCTGATTCACTTTCTGATTATCCGATAATCCTCGGAATACCTTTCTTGGCCATAGCTCGTGCCCATATCTATTGTGAATTGAGCTACATTGAAACTGCCATGGGCTTTGAAAAGATCAAACTTAACATTTTTAAAGCTACCAAGAATTTTGATTGCGATCTTATCGAGGATGACACGTCTGACGATGACATGGTTGTCAGTGCGTGTATCGGATTGGTTGGGACCTATTCAAATTGCTGCGGTGTACCCCTGAAAAATCACAATCACCTGACTGACCTTTACTATGACATTTCTCCACCCTTCCCCTTACCCTTATCTCTTCCTGACTAGACCCCTAACGTGGTCCACTCTGCTTCTTATGCCTCGTGGTCTAAGTCATTTCTGGGCTGCTCACCTCCGATCTACCCCTTTGAAGACTGGAGTGTCCTTTTTTTCCCGCCAAATTAGGTGGAAGCAACATTCCACACTGGGACTTTGTTCCCACATACTAATTATTGGGGTACTCCTTTCTTGGATCCAGCAATCCAAGATGCCTCTCTCCTTGGCCAACCTAAGGGCCAATTCCCTTCACCCCTTATTCTATCTTCTGATCCTTTTGGGACAATCTCGTCTCAAGAATTGCCAGATCTTTCCCCATCCACTCTTGAGCTTAAAGTGCTGCCTGACATGCTAAAATATGCTTTCCTAGGACCAAATGAAACGCTTCCTATAATCATTAGTTCAAAATTGTCCAGGGAGCAAGAGTGCAAGCTCATGTAGGTCCTAATTGAACATAAGTAGCCATTGGATGGTCTCTTTCTGATTTGACTAGCATTACCCCTCCTACTGCACTCACCATATATATACGGAGGAGGTTCGACCTTCCCGCGAGATGCAGAGACGTCTCATCCCAATATGCAGGAGGTTGTCAAAACTAAAATTATCAAGTGGCTTGATGCGGGCATCATTTACCTGATCAGCGACAGGCCCTGGGTAAACCTGATTCATGTTGTTCCCAAAAAGGTGGGACTCACCATTTGTGTCAATGATAGGGGCAAATCCATCCCTACACGGACTCCTATGTCTTGGAGAGTGTGTGTAGACTATAGGAAACTCAATACTACTACCAAGAAAGACCATTTTCCACTACCTTTTATCGACCAAATCCTTGAGTGGTTAGTGGGAAATTAGTTCTTTTGTTTCTTAGATGGATTCTCAGGCTATAACCAAGTGGCTATTGACCCACGAGACCAAGAGAAAACCATCTTCACCTGCCCCTTGGACATGTTCACCTTCAGAAGGATGCCATTCAGACTCTGTAACGCACTAGCTACTTTCCAAAGATGCATGTTGGCGATATACCATGACATGGTGGGTGATTTTCTTGAGGTCTTTATGGATGACTTTTCAGTCTTCTGACCAACTTTTGATGATTGCCTAGCCAAGCTGACTTGCATCTTTCAGAGATGTATTGATGTTAATCTCGTTCTTTCTTGGGAGAAAAGTTATTTCATGGTGCACGAAGGTATTATTGTGGGACATATCATCCCTGAAAGGGGTATCAAGGTGGACAGAGCTAAACTTGATGTGATTGCTGATCTACCCGTACATAACTCTATCCTGCAAATTCGCTCCTTTCTAGGTCACATCGGTTTCTACAGGAGATTTATCAAGGATTTCTATAAGATTTCCAGACCTTTGATGCATCTGTTATCAACTGATGTACCTTTCGACATGGGCCTCGATTTTATCCAAGCATTCACACAGTTGCGTGATGTTGTCACTAAGGTCCCTATTCTCTAGCCGCCTGATTGGTCCCTCGACTTTGAGCTGATGTATGATGCTTCTGACCTAGCTGTTGGAGTTATCTTGGGACAAAGACATGATAAACACCCCTTCATGGTGTGTTACTCCAGTAAGATGTTGGATGAGGCCCAGAGTAATTACACGGCCACTGAAAAAAATCTACTGGTGGTTATCTTTGGGCTCGAGAAATTCCGTTCATATCTTCTGGGCTCTCATGTTACTATCTTCACAGATCACGCGACCATTCGTCATCTGATGCATAAGAAGGATGCAAAGCCTCGATTGATTCATTGGATCCTTCTCCTTCAAGCATTTGATCTTGAGATATGAGACAAGGTTGGAGCCTAGAATGTTGTTGCAGACCACCTTTTGAGACTCAACTTGGACCATATTTGACTTACCTTGACTCTAAATGAATCTTTTCCTGATGAGCACCCTCTAGCGATAAATGTGGCAAGTGGATCTTGGTATGCTGATATCGTTAATTACCTTGCTTCTAGCTCTCTTTCGCAGGGTTGGCCTAAAAACCAGCGTAAGCGTCTCATTGCAGAAGCAAAGTATTATTTCTGGGATAATCTATTACTTTTTAGAGTAGGTGCTGATCAAATAATTCGTCGCTGTGTTCCTGACAGCGAGTTCCCCACCGTGCTTTCCTTTTTCCACGATCAGGCTTGCGGAGGCCATTGTTCTAGGAGGAAAACAGCAACGAAGGTGTTGCAATGTGGATTCTTTTGGCCCTCCCTTCATCAGGATGTACAAAATTAAGCTAAGTGTTACACTAGGTGCCTGTCGCTAGGGTCAGTGTCACGTCGTGACATGATGCCCTTGCAACCCATCCTTGCTATAGAAATTTTTGACATATAGGGAATCAATTTTATTGGTCCCTTTCCTCCATCTAACGGTTTCGAGTACATCCATGTTGCTGTTGACTATGTCTCGAAATGGATTGAGGCTATTCCCGCACGTCGTGCTAACCATGTCATTACCACCAAATCATTAAAGACTACATCTTTGCATGCTTTGGGATCCCTCGAGCCATCATTTCGGATGGAGGGAGTCATTTCACTCATTTGTCTTTCCGGGCACTCTTGAGCAAATATGGAGTCCACCACTGTATTGCTTCTCCATATCATCCTCAAATGAATGGCCAGGCTAAGGTTTTGAACTGACAGATCAAGCAAATCCTCCAGAAAATGGTTTGACTTGACTGTAAGGATTTGTTCGACAGGCTAATTGATGCTTTATGGGCGTATCTGACCACCTTCAAGGTTCCACTTGGTATGTCTCCGTACAGGATTGTTTTCGAGAAGCCTTGTCACTTGCTTGTGGAGTTGGAGCGTCACGCTTATTGGGAGATTCACAAGTGTAACCTCGACCCAAACCTATGTGGTCGAGAAAGGAAACTCCAACTTCAGGAATTAGAAGAGCTACGTCATGAAGCCTATGACTCTTCTTTGACCTTTAAACAATGAACCAAGTCCTTACATGATAGCCGTATTAGGCGGAAAGAGTTTGAGCCATCACAGCAGGTTTGGCTTTATAATGTTCGGCTCAAATTCTTTCCTGGAAAATTGAAGTCCAAATGGATCGGTCCTTTTCGGGTCTCAAGACCTTTTCCCAATGGAGCCATCGAGATTGAAGATCCCAAATTTGGGCATAAATTTATGGTTAATGGGTAGTGATTGAAACCATATCTCACTCATGAGCCTGCACCCGTTGGTGAAATAGTTGCCTTGCTGGAGGGTAACTAACCTAAGCCTCACATCGAGTCCAGTTGGGGACATTATATTCAGTGCTCATTAGGAGGCACCCAAATAACCCTTTCACTCTCACTTCACATAACATTTCATTCACTTCACTTCACTTTACGTCACTTCGCTTCACTTCACTTTTCACCACCCGCCATCCACGATGGATAGGCATCCATATGATCTAGGCATTATATAGGTATTTTGCATATTCTTGTCCATTATACATATCCATCTATAGTACATATCTATAGCCTAATTGAAAAATCCATAAAAATTGAAAAGTCTTGAAAATTTTCAAAAAAAATACAAAACACAAAGTTCATAAAAATGGAAAATTCAAAAAGTTAAAAATATTTTCAAAAGTATTTAGCTATGATCTGAAAGCTGAAGCCAAAAATAAAATAAGTGTTTATGGACATTCAACCTTTGCTTTAAAGACTTTTCATGCCATAGAAGCTTGATTCGCTCAAGCTTTGGCTTAATACACTTAAGCATTGACAAGATAGACTAGGATCTCTCCTAACTTAGGACATATTCTTGTGGCTGAGTCATAAGTACATGATTCATTAGTTTGCTTCTACTTGGGAGTCTAAGTAACCTTGGTTCACACTACATAAAGTCGAGAAAGACCAGATGAACGTAAGATCCAACCCTAGTGATCGGAACACCATCATGAACCATAACTAGCTCAATTTGGTCTAATAAGGTTGATAAAAGCTCCTACATAACCATCAGAGGGTCATATATGCATAATGTTTTATTTTGAGAAGATAAGAAAGTAGGGTTATTTTTGCAAAATTAACATCCCATAAATACAGAATAACCACAGGGTATTTCAGGGGTTTATTAAAGTTCAAATGGTCATTAATGTCTAATAAGTGGGTTAGTGTAGAACAAAACGATTTTTTACGCATTTCAAAAATTAATGGAATCTGAAACCCTAAAAATAGATCCGCTTAATTAATTGAGGTTCTGGTCAAGATAAAATTCATCTAAATCTTCTAAAAATCATAAAAAAATATTCTCTAAGGTTTGGTATCGTACATGTGACCATCTGAACCCAATTTAACCTAAATAAAGTCTCAGACAGATAATTGCCCTAATTTAGATTTTTGCATAAATTACCCAGTCAAACTTGGTCAAAACCAAACTCCGACTTCACCATCAGATTCCTTGAATCCAAATTAGGGTTTTACCAAAATTTTGGCCCAATCTGAGAACATCTTGACCTAGTTTGCATATCAATCCTATTCTGACTCTTTTTCTTACAAAAAGCCCCACAACTTCATCTTCTTCGCAAATTGGACCCTGCCGCCATTGGAGGTCAACTGACCTCCAGGTAGGCTTTGAGCAAGCCAAATCCCACTCAAATGGCAATCAAATCCCACCAAATTGTGGGATTGATGTTCACACCTAGGGAAACCTATTGGGATCGGTTGTAACTCCAACTCCCTCTGATTCGTGCGTGTGAACCCACAAAATTAGTGGGGTTCTTCTTGAATCTCAAGCAAGCTAATGAAGCTTGTTTCCTATTTTAAAGTTCTCCTAAGCCCTATAAAGGACCTCCCTCGCCTGCCTTACCTCCTTAGCGAACTTTTGGACCAAAAATATCCTCTCTTCCCTACCTCCGACCCGCTCCATGTTCGTCTCCGGCGGCCATCTTTCTCCGGCCTCTTCGCCGGCTGCCACGTACAATAGGTGACCAGTTCTTCTTCCCAGTTTCAAATTGCACCTCACAATACCGGCAAGGAGCTCTCCAATCCCCTCTTCGTCACCATTCCCTCTCCTGGAGCTTTCATCTCCTTCGGTGCCGGCCATACCAGACCCAATGCCTCCTCCGTCCTCCTTTGTCCGCTAGCTACCTCTATCGACCCCTCATCATCTATTCATCTCTGCAGCATCTTCAGACCTTCGTTTCAACCATCGTCGTGCCCACTCTACCATCATCATCCTCCTCTTTGGCATACCTCTGGTGAGGCATTCCCACCCCTACACTCCACCAACCAGCCTACCACCATGTTTGTGAGCATCGCCTCACCTCACTAAGTAAAAGCCCCAAAAAAATTTGGGGCTTTGATCTCTCTCCCACTCCCCCAAACTCACTCTCATCTGCAATAACATTTTTAGGTCACCAGACCTCCACGACTCTTCTCGCTCCACGCCATGGCCACCACCGCACTTGCCATGCTCCGACGAATCTTTGGAGCTGTTTTGACGTGGTCGAAAGGCCTTATTCTCTATTTCAGGTTCTAGGTCGGAGCTTCGCCACCGCTATAATTCATTTGATTTCGTCTTCAGTTTTCCGGCCACAAGATCTCCAAGAGTTATTCCCAGAAGTTCCGGTTGATCCCTAGGACTCGATCCAGACATTCAATTGGGCCAAAGACCTACTGCTGTGGCTTCAATTGAACACATTGATCTTCTACAGCTGCACAAGGAAGGGTGTGGGACATAATCCCACATCAAAAACTTTAGAAGTCTCCATGCAAGACAAAAGGAATTCGTTCCCCCGACCCTTCGCCTAAGACATAGGGGTCGGTTCCCCACACACACCTCAATGCACGCCTCTCCAGCGGTCACGCCAAGTGGGTCTGGCTAGGATCCACTTACCTACTTGTCTACCCACTTACTGATCCGATTAGGCAGGTGTAAAGGAAAGAAAGAGAGAAAGGGGGGTTTGCCTCGCTCTCTAACTCTCTAACACTAGAAGGATTTCAGAGAGGCCTTTGCCTCTGTTGTGCGTGGCTACTGTGCATCTCCCTGAGGCTTGAAGAGAAGGGAAGAGGCCTTTTCCTTTGTGCGTGGTCTAAGAAGAAGGAGAAGAGAGGCCTCTGCCTCTGCTGGTTAAGGTGTCTGAGTGCCTACTCTGTCATCTGATATTCTGAAGGATTTAATACTGTGGTTAAACGTTCATATATTAAGTGCTTGTAAAACTTAAAGAGTAATTTGGTGATTCAAATCACCATTTTACTCCAATCTTTTTGCACTTTCAAACTTGAGTTATTTGATATATCATTTTTTATTATTCTTCTTATTGTAATTGCTTATATTTGTGATTCTATTGTGATCTCTAAGATTAATTGCTATAATTGCTCCCTATGTTCGACCTTGGATACTCTTTTAAATTCGAGCTATAAATTGTATTTGTTCACACGTTATTTCGGCTATATTACAATGAAGTGATTTTAAAACTTCGATTTAGCACGCAAACACTTAGTGTTCATTAAGGAAGGTGCTTACTTGTGTGTGCAGGTAGACTATCCCAATTTTTAGTCTTGTGTTTAGAAGAAACTCTTTTCATTTAAGTTCTCACCGACCAAATAAGTGTGCTCTACCAAATAAAGTTGTAGGAGACATACTGACATTTGCTTCCAGTAGAAGACAAAAAAAAAGATAATCTTTTGAATAAGTCAGTATGTTCTCCAGATTCCTGTAAATTCTCACCAAGAAATTTTTCAGGATGCATTACAAATACCCTGTTTCCACTAAATATTCTTTGAGCTATAACACAATAAGAGTTGGGTTGAGTCTTTTCTCTTTTTTGAGAGTTAATTCGAAGACATAAGTTGAAGCTGGGACCAATCTAGACTTAAAAAGATATGAAACCCTTGGCTTGAGTCTTAATGTTCATCTGGTTTGTCTTGATCAATCACTGAGCACAAACCATAACCTCTTAGCTTTCGAGTTTTGCAAAACCCTTTGATTCTTGGAAATCACACTTAAGGTTTAAATATCAAGAGTTCTTATTAGTCGAGAGATGGTTTATGTTATGTAAGATTTGAGTTCTGGTAGTTTTCTTTGCAATTGGTTCTTACAATGTCCAACTGATAAACACATTGATATTGCTTCAGGAAAATCTTCAGTTTAAGATTACTTCTAAACACTACTACCTTATTGAATAAGTGTTTTTGCTAGGGACTAGCAAAAGATAGGCATGGGGGTGTGATTGCGCAGCAATTCACGCTTATAAATTGGCCATCTTATGCTATTTCCTAACGTTATGCATTTAGATTAGGTAGTTATGCATGTGTTATGTAAATATTTGCCTTTGTGCATTTTATGCAGTGGAAGATAAAGAGAGAGATTGAGCATCCATTTCATTCATTTTATCCCTCCTATTTCCACCTCATTCCCATTTAAATTCTATCACTTATTCCACATAATAACATCCTACACCACCTACATTAATTTCCATAACACCTAAGTGCCTACCCATAATTTACCCAAAATATCCCACTAAAAAATCTCTGAACGACACTTGTCCTCACCCGCCACCCTCATCCCCTCATGGCTATATATTTCCCATCCCCACGCCCATGCGCAGGGGTTGGCTCCACCTCCACCAACAGTAATCCACCTTCTCCTCCTAGAGATGTACACTCATATTCTCCTACGCACATAGCCTCACATCAGCCGACCACTCCACCTGAGCTCTCCTCTCTCCCTCTCTTCCCCTCCTCCACTCTCAGTATCCTCTCACAAGCTGAGAGGAACACTATAGAATAGAGGAGTCTCTCCTGTGGTTGCAACCAACACGGTGAGGGTACACCATCGCCTAGCTCCCTCGCGAGTAGGTGGACATGGTGAATTCTCTATTCTTATTTTTATTTTTTTATTTCATTTCGTTCGCCATTAGCGTAGATGCTCTGAAAGTTTTTGCTCTATTTTGCTTTGTGAAGACACTATAGCATCCATCGCGATTCATTTTTGAGCAAAGCCACCGGAAAGCTTCTCACTTATCCGGTGGCATGCTCCCTTACACCAATTTCCAAGCCTCAGCCGTTCACAACTTCTTCGTGCCTCACGCCCACACATTTTTGCTCTCCTCGTCCATCGGCTTGTTGGAACCTAGTTCCATTTCTTTTCTATGTTTTGGTGTTAACTGATTGCACAGCAATCATGGGTCCTAATCAACCTAAATAATGTTTGAACCTAGCTTAATTTGTGGATATTGCACTCATATCTTGCATATCATGCATTACATTAGTTTATTTAGAATAAGATGAGATATCTTGTTATTTAATGGTTTTTATTACTATTTGCAGGAAATAAAGTGATCCAGGATGGAGATAGTGGAATAAAGTAATAAAGAAAGAAGAAGACTGATCTAGATAAGAGGAGTGAGGAGGATAGCCTTATCCCTACCCTTAGAAACTCTAGGATAGCCTTCCTAAACCCAAAACCACCTCCATTAGGACACCTTAGCCTCAAAATCAAAACATGGATAGCACTATCCATGTTCTTATCCACCCTATCCCTCTCTCAAACACTTAGGAACCAAAACCCACTTTAGAAAGCCTAAAACCCACTCTCCAGGACCTTTTAGGACGTCCAGACATCTGGCTGGACGTCTGATTTCTGCAGAATAACAAATCAGGAAGGCAGAACTCATACTGACACAGAATTGGACGTCTAATTTAATGTACAGACATCCAATTTTGTAGTATAAGACGTCTGACCACTATCCTGGACGTCTGATACTGCTGTCTGGTTCTTGATTTTGGTGCTAGAAGCCTGATCATGCCTATTTTGACCTAGGAACCCCATCGGACACCCTAGGAAACCTAATTAGAGACCTCCTAAGCCTAGTCCACTATCCATAGCCCTACTTATCCTATCCATAACCCAATTGAATCATCCCATACCTAATTGGGTGCATCTACAGTTGAATGGGTGCACCTAAGCCCAATTAGATCCACCTAGGATCTAATTGACTCATAGCTATTAGGGTTACCCTAGCCTAATCACATGAACACATCCAATTAGACTTTCCTAAGCCTAATTAGGTCCACACCCACTTAATCTAGATTGACCCAACCCATTTAGCACCTAATCCTACCAAAACCCACAACCTAGCCTTATGAAAAACACACACCCACACACACCTTCCTATTTTACCCCTACCAAACCAAAGCACACTCTCTTGGAAACCCTAAAACTGTGTCAAACCTAGATCCTAAAAATGTGGCATTAGCTAATTTTGGAGCCGCCAAAAGTGGCAACCAAATGGAGGCTTGCATAAGAGCAAAGAGAGAGCCACGAAATTCAATCCATTCTCTCCACTCTCTCAACTTGCAACCACACCTCCTCTCCCTCTCAAGGCCATCCTCCTTCTCCAAGGCCCCCTCCATGGATGGCTAAAGAAGAAGCTCCTCCAAGGCATCTTGTAACGACCCGATTCCCGAGTCCCTACGAGACACGAGAACCGGACCGACTCGACTAATCCCAAGACCCAGTCGTCCAACGAGGAAGTAACCAAAAGACAGTAAAATAAACCACATTCAGCATGAATATAACTAACAGTAAGAAAGTACAGCAGTAAGGAAAGAAACTACTACAGTAGGCACCACCACAACAGTAAAACAACATTTATCATATAACAAAAACTGCAGGTAAAGAAGGTACAGCGGAAACAAAACTACTCACTAGAACAGAAACAAAAGAAGGTACAAAGCTGTGGCAACTCTACTGGACCCTACTCGGCCCAGCGTCCTCTGCAGCCGCCGACCCTGGCTGCTCAACACCTGGTCCTGAAAAAGGTAACGAGTGTAACACGTCAGCAAAATGCTGAGTAGAGTGGCAAACTAACTAAAGGCAACAGTAGAGTGTACAGTAGCTGTTATGTTCTATTACTTCCTTTTATTTACATCTTTCAATTTTTCTCACTATTTCATTTACTTCTCAGATCCTTTACTTGATCTCGAATGTCCTCGTGGGACGATCTTGATTGCAGTCTTTTCCAACAGTAGAAGTAGCACGTGGTGCTCTCCTGGCCGGGAGAGTCCCCCGTGGTGATCCTACCCTCAGTCAACCACCCCAAGGTCACTGACAGACGTAACGGTGGCTACGGCACGCGCGATAAACGCACAGGTAGCTAGCCCGTACTGGCACGCGGTCAGTCGTTTCCGTTAACGGGTGCGCCCAAAGCACAGCACGGAACCAGGGCAGAGCCCTCTCAGTAACAGGGGTCCAACCCCTCCACAGTAACCAAACCGGGGCCTTGCCCCTCCACAGTCCGCGCACCCTCGCCTGACTACCCTGGTTTGCCCTAGTGGGCCTAACAAGTCGGTGAAGGAGGCTAGCAGAACCCCGGGACCCGTGGGGTAGCTAGTACTCTCCTAACACTACTAGCTCTCCTCGGTACTACGTACACGAGGGCCAACAAGTCGGTACAGAGCGGCCAATCCTAACCCCGGGTCCCTGGGGCGGCTGGCCCCACTTTGCACTAAAACAGGTACAGGTACTTCCCTTGGTACTGCGTACCCAAGAGACAGTACAAACTACATCTCAGTTCCATTCCTTTTCTTTCCAGGAGTTCCACTCCTAATTCCCCGTAGGGTTCCAGCTCTTTATCTCAGAACATCATATGTTTCATTTTCCAGATTCTCGTTCTCACATTCCATGATCTCAACATGATTCTTTATGCATAACAGGCAGCTGTTAATTAAATTTACAGGCAGCTTTATATATTCCTTTCCATTTTTCCAAGACTGCAGTAATGTACATTCCACTAGTTTTTCCATCCTAGGATTCATGCCATATCCTAGGATCTATCATACAATCTAGTTTTCCGGCCCTAGGATTCATGCAACACCTAGGAGCTATCATTCCATATATTTCTCATTCCTAGGATTCATGCAATGCCCTAGGTTCTAGTTATGGTTCCATACTTTAACAGATTTTATTAATACTTAAAACCACTCTACCAGGTACAACGGGAGTAATGGGGGCGTGGTCGGGAATCCCGCGCGCCTCCGCGACTCTCAAGACGGCAACCGAACGAGGTCCTATCACAAGGATCAAACACAAGGAGTGTCTCAAAACAGTGTATAGCTACTGTAGGCGGGTAGAGGAATAAATTCTGAAACGAACGCAACTCGAATCGCGGAAAACGGAGCCCAAACGGGCCCTAACGGGTCGAGAAAGACAATACTGTGCAAAATCAGACGTCTGGAACTCCTTCCAGACGTCTTGAACGGTGGATCAGAGAATTACCTGTTCGGCTTGGTTCCCCGGACGTCCAGAAGTCTGTGGGGACGTCTCTCCTAGATCCCAGACGTCCGATGGTCTCTCCGGACGTCTGGAGGTCACTCCCGCCGTCTGGTAAAACTTCCAGACGTCTGATTCGCAAGGATGACGAATCCGAACACCTGCACACAGCCAACCCTCCTTCCTCAGTACGGTCAGTAGACAAAAAGAAGGAGAAAGCGGAACTCACCTTTCAGACGTCTGTATGATCTCACAGACGTCGACCTTGTCGTCTGGATATCAGTCCAGACATCTGATTCTGGAGATTTTTCCAGAATCAGAACCTCGCTCGGCCTCCGCTCGCGACGCCGCCCGCGTCGCACCTCGCGCGTCCGCTGCTCCGCCCGCAGCAGGTCCCTCTCCGCGACGCTCTGCGCCCCCTGCGCCCTCCGCCGGCCGGCCAAGCCGCTCCCGGCGAGCTCGCCCTCACGGTAGAGCCCCGCCCTCGCACGCCGCAGCTCCTCCGCGCCTACTGCGGCCGCCGCTGCCGCTGCGCCCTCGCGTCCGCTCGCTCTCGCGCACAGGCAGGAGAGAAGGAGGAAGATGGTGGAGACGGGAGGGGAGGCGCGCCCCCTCCCCCTTTTAACGCCGCGCGGAGAGGAGGGAGAGACGGTCGCAGTCGCCTGCAGCCGCAGAGAAGATGCGGGATCGCAGGTCTGCGCGCACAGGCGCGTAGAAGAATATCCCGTGCGAGCATAACTGTTCGCCAGACGTCTGTAAACTATCCCGGACGTCTGGTCAGACGTCCGGATGTGATCCCAGACGTCTTTACAGACGTCTGGGCCACCTCCCAGACGTCTTAAAAGACGTCTGGGGCACTCGCTCGTTACACATCTTCATGTGGGCGGCAAGAAGGAGAGCACTTGGGTGTGTGGAAACCTAATTGAGAGTAAAACAACTCAATTAAGTTAGGTCTAGGTCAATTGGACTCTCACTGAGTCCAATTAAATAGTGTGTGCTGAGATCAGGGCTTAATTGGACTCAATGAGTTCAATTGAATAGACTGAAGAGATTGACCATGATCCAAGTCAATTAGGTTTAGCGAGGACCTAATTAGGTCCTTAGGGAGGTCTAGAGGTGATGTAATAGGGTTAGGGCACCTTAATTTAGGGTTCTATGGGGTTGGAATTGGGTTTTAAGGTTTCCTATGGTGCGATGACCTAATCTAAGGGTGGCTAAGGCTTGGGGAAGCTTCTAGGCTGTCTTAGGGCTAGGATGGACATAGGTTCTTCACAATTTATTACTTTATTCCTACTTAATAGAATAGCATGCCTTAACTCCCTTACATTATTATCTATTACATCTAATCTAGGTCTTCTGCTCTAGCTCTGCTACAACACTAGTTATTCTTTATTCTTCAGATCCAGCTTCAGATCTAGCTTCTAATCAACTTATTACCTATAATTGACATAATGCACCTATTCAATACATTATAGCATTATTTTATGCATAGTTAAAAGAAAGCAGTAAAGGTGCTAGTAATGCTCATGCATGCATAAATTACACTAACTTATGCTAAGTCCTAACCTAACTTAAGTCAATTAAGACCTATGATTGCTGCGCAATCATTGAAGTAGATCTTTGGCACTGTAGGCTAGGACACATTAATCACAAACATCTTAATAGGTTAGCCAAAAATGAGTTAATAAGGGGCCTACTCAAACTAACTTATAAAAAGGATGTTTTGCGCAAATCTTGTGAATTTGGAAAAATACACAAAGCTTCTTTTAAACCTAAAGACTTAGTTTCAACAACACGACCTTTAGAGTTTTTACATCTTGATTTATTTGTTCCAACACGATTTGAGAGTCTAAATGGATCAAGATTTTGCCTAGTTATTGTTGATGACTTCTCTACGTTCACTTGGGTCATCTTCTGGAAACATAAGGATGACTCATTTGATTCCTTCCTAAGTCTTGCTCGAAGACTTCAAAAGGAAAAATCATCTACTATTCTTAGACTTAAGACTGATCATGGGGGTGAATTTGAAAATAAAAAATTTTCAAGTTTTTGTGTTAATTCTGGCATAACTCATGAATTTTCATTTCCTTGGGCACCATCTCAAAATGGTGTTGTAGAGTGCAAGAGTTGCACTCTACAAGAATGCGCCCGAACTTTGCTCTTGGAGTCTAGGATTCAAAAATATTTCTGAGTAGGAGCCATTAATATGGCATGTTATGTTCTAAATAGAACTCTCTTAAGACCTATTATTAAGAAAACTCCATATGAGCTTTATTATGAGAAGTCTTCTAGGATTTCATATTTTAGGGTGTTTGGAAGTCGATGTTATTTATTAAACACTTGTGATCGGCTTGATAAGTTTGATGCTAAAGGTGATGGAGGCATCTTTATTGGCTATTCAACAAGAAGCAAAGCTTATCGAGTTTTTAATAAAAGAACTTTTGTTATAGAAGAATCCTTGCATGTTTCATTTGATGAAACAAACTTAGGTGAACCTGAACCAAATCATTTAGATTTTGATAATGAAGATACCCCCTTCATCGATATATCAAAAATGGATAATACACGAAATGTACATGATCTTCCAAAAGAATGGGTACACCATAAAGATCATCCTCAAGAACAAATCATAGGTGATATTGAACAAGGTGTAAAAACCCGATCTCACTTTAGAGTTGATTTTGTCCATAATGCCTTTGTTTCACAACTTAAACACAAGAAAGTTGATGAGGCATTAAAGGATGAATCATGGGTTGTAGCTACGCAGGAGGAGCAACTCCAATTTATTAGGAATAATGTATGGAACTTGGTACCTGCCCCTGAGGGTAATTCCATCATTGGAACCAAGTGGGTATTCTGAAATAAATTAGATGGATTTGGTTCAGTAATCAGGAATAAAGCCAGACTTGTAGCTCAAGGCTATAACCAACAGGAGTGTATTGATTTCGATGAGACATATGCTCCTGTTGCTTGTTTGGAGTCCATACGGATGCTACTTGCTTTTGCAAGTGCAAAAGACTTCAAGCTATATCAAATGGATGTCAAGAGCGCCTTTCTTAATGGTTATATTAAGGAAGAAGTATATGTTCATCAGCCTCCTGGGTTCAAGGACCTAGCACACCCAGAGCACGTATACAAGCTCAATAAGGCTTTGTATGGACTTAAACAAGCTCCCAGGGTCTGGTCTGATAGGCTTAGGACCTTTCTTCTTCAGCACAGATATAGGATTGGAGTTGTTGATTCAACTCTTTTTGTAAAAGGAGATGACATCCTACTGGTTCAAATATATGCTGATATTATATTTCAATCAATTAAGGAGTTCCTGTGTCAACATTTCTGTGAGACTATGAAGACTGAGTTTGAAATGAGTATGATGGGTGAACTCAGATTCTTTTTAGGACTTCAAATTCAACAATTAGACACAAGAATTTACATTAGTCAAGCAAAATATGTTCTTGAAATTCTTAGAAAATTTGAATTTGATAATGTAAATGGCAAAGAGACTCTGATTGCTCTATTTGCTTCTCTTGGTGAAGATTTATCCGGCAAGAGAGTAGATGAAAAGAAATACGAGGGAATGATAGGTTAACTACTATATCTTACAGCTTTTAGACCTAATATTCCTTTTGCTACATGTCTATGTGCAAGATTCCAATCCGAACCGAAGGAATCTCATTTTAATATAGTAAAAAGAATATTTAGATACGTAAATAGCACAAAAGACCTTGGTCTTTTCTATCCTAAAGCATAATCCTTAGATTTATTATCCTATAGTGATGCTGACTATGCAGGGAGTCAGACAGATCAGACAGATCGAAAGAGTATTAGCGGCAGATGTTATTTTATTGGAGAATCTCTACTCTCATGGTTTTCTAGGAAATAGACTTGTGTTTCACTTTCTACAACTGAAGCAGAATATATTGCTGCTTCACTTGCATGCTCACAAGTCATTTGGATGAGACAGACTTTGTCCGACTTTGGATAGATTTTTGCGCAATCCAAAATTTTATGTGATAATACAAGTGCAATAACTTTATCCAAAAATCTGGTTCATCATTCACGTACCAAGCACATAGATATTAGATATCATTTCCTTAGAGATAATGTGCTTCAATGATCAATTCAATTAGAATTCATTGATACAAAATCAATTGGCAAACATCTTTACAAAACCTCTTGCAGCAGAAAGATTTTGCTTTATAAGAAGAAAATTATGACTTTGTGCAATAAAAGAGATTCAAAATTAATAAGTTGATTGCTATGGAACTTGTTTATATTTATAAAAATCTCTGAGGGTCTCACTGTAATTTACCCACATTTTTTTTAAAAAAAGGGGGGTAAATTGTAATATTTTCATATGTCTGGAAATATCGGGGTGTTGTTTACAATATGGTTGCTTAACTTAGGTTGTTGACTACATTATTTTTTCAACACCTAAGTTGTCAATTTCATTTCTTTCAACCACTTAAGTGGTCATGTGACTAGCACATAACCCATCCCATATAAAAGAGGCCAAGTGCAAACATTTGCCTCATTTTGTCACTTGTAAACCTTAGTCCACTTCACAAGAGTCCTCTTCTCTAAGCCCTAGCCAAGAAGAGATAGATCATCTTCAAGCCTCAACACTAGGTACATTCTTATATTCTTATCATTTCGTGCTTCTTTGAGTCATCTTGCATGTTGTTTTTCTTTCTCTTCAATCCTTTCTTGCTACTGCATTTGTTTTGGTCGGGTACCAGGTGATACCGATACCCATCACTGGTACCGGTACTAGCTTGGCGCAGCAGTGCTTGCCTTAGTGAGCAGGTACTGGTACTAAAAAGGAGTACTGATACTAGCTCAAATTTTTGGTTGGAGCAGAAACCAACCAGTACAGGTACCAATCATCAGTACTGGTACATGCAGGCTTAAATGTGTTTTTCTTTATACAAACACATGAAAGGAAATTGTCTATATTTCTAATTGTTTTCCTATTCTTTGTTATTGCATTTTTACAGATGGCACCTAAATCAAAAAGTAAGGGAAAAGCACCTCAAGATGCTTTCCACAAGTTCTGCATTAATGAGGATGCTAAGTCAAAATTTGATTGTATAAAGGATTAAAACTCCATCATTATAGGCCACTTGAGTGGAAAGATTTCTCTCTTCAACTCTTCAGTTTTACCACTTGCCTTTTAGAACAAAAACTTATGCATTTCTTTGATGAGTCATTCTTTGCTGATGTTCCTAGAGTATACCCTGATGTTAATTGTTTATTCTTTGCTAACCTGTAAGAACAAGAAAACTGAGGTCACCTTGTCTTAATAACAAATGTTTTTAGTCAGAAAATCACCATCATACCTAAATTCTTGTCAACCATTACTGAATGTCCTAATGAAGGTCATGCATTTAATACACTGAAGGAGCAATTTCCTACTCATAAAATCGATGAAACTCTTTCGCTCCCTAACTGTCAGGGCAAAGCATTGGTTGCCCCAAATATGACCCTTTTTGCTTGCATCCTTTTTCGTATCTTAGCATGGAATTTAAGGGCTAAAAATTCAGGGTTTCACAAAATACCTGTTGATATTTTACCCTTGATTTATGCTATCATTACGAGTTTTCCAGTCAATTGGAACACAGTTTTCCTTCACCTTCTTAGACCTCATTATCGTGCATAAGCTTTACCATTGGATATTTTCGTGTCACACATCCTTCATAAAAATAAAATTAACCTCTCTAATTTTACTCCTCTCAGAAAAGTGGTCTATTTTAAATGGTTCACTCTCCAAAAAATGGAA
The DNA here is from genome assembly GCA_037157565.1 of Thalassia testudinum. Classification (NCBI taxonomy): domain Eukaryota; kingdom Viridiplantae; phylum Streptophyta; class Magnoliopsida; order Alismatales; family Hydrocharitaceae; genus Thalassia; species Thalassia testudinum. The sequence goes on along the minus strand of JAZHRO010000035.1, from coordinate 35,984,543 downwards.
GTGAAACCTGCTAGAGAGGAATCCTCCAGTGATAACGAAGAAGTTGATCCAAATGTTCAATCCTCTTCTCATCCACCTCCTAAATCATCCTCCACTTTCATTCCTATAACCTATCCATATCCAGAAGGGGAAACACCTTGGGTAAATCTATCTAATGTGTCTAGAACTGATCCCAATTTGATAAATACCTTCAACTACATTGGTCAAAATTTAACTAATCTAAATTTTGCCTTCCGTCACATGGAATGCAAATTCCATGATCTTTCTCTTTCTATTGAGTCCTCCCATGTCACTTCTTCCACTCAACAACCTAAACAAAGGAAGCGGACTCAATCAAAAGCACCTCAAGAGTATAGTGAAAGAAGGCAGAAGCATTTTCAAGATCCATCTCATGTATCAATGGCGGAAGAAGAACCTATTCTTCATGATGAAGAAGAAGAAGACACAGAAGAAGAAGTTTCTCATGAAGAAAGTGATAATGATGATGAAGATGAAGATGATAATGATAATGATGAAAACAATGATGATGATGGTGGTGGTGGTGGACATGTGCAAAAGCTAATTAAAAAATGTCCTAGAAATTAGCTTAATTTTTTCATTTTGATACTTGTTAAATTTGTATGACTTTTCAGACAATTATATGTTAAGTTTGTTTTAAGACTTATCTTTATGAACTTTATCGTGTTATGATTCATGCTTGGTTTGTTTATGAAAAATTGTTGCTTATTCATGTATCATGTTATGTTTCTTTCTTGTTATTTGCTCACCTTTTTGCTTGCTTGACAAAAAGAGGGAGAAATAATTGATAATTCATATTTAAAATAGGGAGAGCTTAGTTTGAGGGGGAGGTTTCAGTCCCTGTGAAGATTTTTATTCTTCTCTTATTAAGTTTCTGTTTATTCTTAAATATGAGTATTATCTTGTTTGTTTTGTCAACACCAAAGAGGGGGAGATTTTTGGAACTTAGTTCAATTTCTCTTCTGTGTTTTGGTATTAACAAAACTATGTTTAAATCTAATATGTTTATGAAGTATTACAGGTCAAAAGAACTTATAGAGGCAAGCAATAAGATTGCATATGGAAGAAGAAGATTAGAAGACTAGTTTTTGTTGTATAGACTAGTTTTTGTTGTATTTTTTATTTTTGTAGAATCTTTGTATGTCTCCTAACAAGTAAAACAAAATCTAGAAGTTAAAAAACAAAGTAGAGATAATTAGGGTTCAGAAAATCATTCATTCACTCGTTTCAAAACTCAAAATTGATTTTTTCAAAATCAAGTCATTTAGAGTAAGTTGTATTTCTCTAAAAACTGATTTAAAACTTACAAAATGTGGTACTTGTAGCAAGTACTGGTATTGGTCATAAGTACCGGTACATGCTAGGCACAGGTTTGGGCCTAAGTTCCAAACTGTGAACAACAAGTATCGGTGCTCATCGTGAGTACCAGTACCAAGTAGTCACAGTTTGTGCACTTGGTTTTTGCCTGGACCTTATAAGTACCGATACTACCGATACTAATCACTAGTACCAGTACATGTAGGTCACTGGACCCAAATCTGTGAGTCACAAGTACTGGTACTCATCATGAGTATCGGTACTTGATGACTTAGTTGGGCTGGTTGTATGCAGTCAGTACTGGTACCAAAAGTTTAGTATCGGTACCAACTAACTGTTGTGACTAATCTAAATGGCTATTTTGCAATTAAACCTATCCTTAAACTTCCCAAATTACCCTTAACGACTAGTAAATATAGGGAAGGTGCTTAGTGGGTTATATAAGCACTCTTTGAGTGTCTTTTGCACACAACCAAGAAGCCAAAATTCTATCTTTTCCTACACCTTCATTTCTCATATTATTAGCTGCAAAAGAGCTTGTCTTGTTGCAATTCTCTCAAGGCCATTCTCCACTTGCAACAAGTCTTCAAGGTGATTGTGTTCTTCTCTGAAAAATCCATCTATTTTATGCCTTAATTTTCTCGTTAGATCAATTTATATACTCAAATTAAGCTATATAATTGTTGGAGACTTAGGGATTAGTTGTAAGCTTTTATTTGTATTTTTCTTATACCTGTATCTTTATTTCTTTTCTATATCTTGTAATTGGGTTGAGGTAACCCATTAATTACCTCAGGTTTTAGTAAATTGATTCCCTCCAGGTTGAGGGAATTAGGTTAAAAATCCAAAGTTGGGAAACTTAGGTAGTGGAGTACCCAAGTGAGAGGAACCACTATATATCTTATGCACTTTGTGGTTTGCTTTGTCTTGCAAATTTTTTTATTCCACGCTATTCATCCCCCTTCTAATGTGCTTGTGATTTACAGATCCTACAGGTGGTATCAGAGTGGTTGGTTGCTTCTTACTTAGTTGGTTGCCTCACCTTCTCTCTCCTTACCTTGGTTGCCCCCAGTCGGTGCCGCTCACCTCACACACCTCACTCTCATCTTCTCTCTCTCTCTCTTCACTTATGTGCCTCATGCACCTGTTTACTGTTGTTCCCTCATGCACTCGGCCACACACACATACACACATGCATATATTATATACATTCACTCACAGACTCGCATGCATATACACACACACACACACCTATACATACATATACCCATATATATTACATACACACGCCTATACACATATACATACACACACCCATATATACACACTAACACCTACACACACATATATATATACATATTCACACTCACTCATTTATATACATATATATAGTTATATATATATAAATATATATAGATATATATATTCATATAAATATATATATATACATATACATATATATATATATGTATATATAGTTACACATATATATATACATATACCTACAGATCCCAACCTTAACCTGCCATTGGAATCAATTTCTACTCTGATTCACCACTCTCTAATTCAGTTGCATATGAGTCACCTCCATCTTTTGATCAGGAATCGGACATTGATTAGACCATTAATCACTTCTTATCCTTCTCTGATCTAACCCATAGGATTCCTACATCCTCTCCAGATTCATTTTCTTTTGAGGACCCCTAGTCTAATCAAGCTGAACCAATTTAGCCAAACCCACGATTCACATTTTCATATCTTTCTGAGCCACAAAGTGTTTGGTGGGCTCCATACCTATTGATTCACATCCATCAACCCACCAGGTTGATTGGGTTTGGTTTGCAACATTAGCCTGTTGATCTGAATAAGTATCTGGTTGGACCAACTAGGCTACTTATCAAGGTGCTTGTTCTACAAAATTCCTTTGATTTGACCACCCCTTCTCCTTGACCACCTTCTGCTCGACTGAAGGCATTGAATTTAGCACTTAATGGGAGGTAACCCGTCATTCCAAAAATCCGAGACCTTTCTGATCATCCTTTTGAGCTATACTCCTACAACACTATCGGGTTCAACTTTAGAACAACCGACTTCACCTTTGGTACTTGTATTAAAGCTTGAAATCGTTCACAACAATCATCCCAACCCGTTCACCCACCCTTTGACCCTGTTCTAAACTTTGAACTCAACTGAATTTGTACCCTCTTGGTTTACAATGAAGACATTATAAAATTTAGGCATGGGGGAGTGTTAAAGTGCAAACATATGGAAATTCAATTCTCTGAGGGGTTCTCACAAAAAATATATATATTAAAAAATAATTTAAAAAAATGAAAAATGGAGAAAAGGGAGGAAATTTTGTGAAATGATTGCAAATCTTTCTTGAGGAGGAAAAGAGGAGGAAATTCAAATGTCAAAAAGGAGAAAAATTAAGAAAAAAATGATAGTCATAGTAATTAATTATGGGATTTACTTAAGTTTTAGACCTAATCAAAAGAAAGATTAAGTTCTGAAATGATAGGGACAAGGGGATTAGTATGATTGCTGATTTTAGGCCTCTTGGGCTTTTTTCAGGGCTTAAACACTCATGTATTTGTTAAGATCTGGATTAATCCTCAAGAGGTTGAGGAAAGTGCGAAGTTGATGTAGTAGGTCTAAGGCTTAGGGATTATTCGGCCCTATTGCCTGCCCTTTGGTTTGTGGGACTTGGTAACCTAAGCCCCAAAATCGCACACTAAGTCTGGTTCAGTGCGCTTAATAAAGAAAATCATGCTAAAAGTATTCTATTCTGAAAAGCTATCTCAATGATCTAGCTTAAAGTGGCTCAAAGACATAAATTGATTGGACGAGTTCTCGGCACGAAGAGGTGGGAAATTCCCTTCGAAGATGCGTAATATCAAATCGTCTGCTCAGTGCTTGTCTCTTAGGATATCTAAATATCTTACCAGGGACATGTAAGCACCTTGTGCTAGTTTAGGTGCCATGGCCAAGATTATCTTGAAATGTCGATTGCTAGGTCTTGAATTTAGCTACAGAATGCCATGGGTGACACTATTCTGGAGTGTCTAAAGCCAGGGTTCTGGGGGTTACAATAGGCAGTGCTATCCTAAAGAATCAAAAGCTAGGGACCCTTCAAGGATTGATGGTGGTGACAAGGAATCTGATACAAATCGTGTGAGGGAATTCGAGGCTGGATCTAGGGAAATATAAAAGGAAAAGAGTGAAAACTCTCAAAATGAAAAATCCTTCTCTATCTCTCTCTTATCAAAATGCATTGGTAAACTAAACCTAGACATGATATGTCTACATACGGGTGCTTTAACTACTGGGGTCAATGAACCTCTAGGCAATTTTTGCGGGCCTGAAAAACCTTCACTGCAGACCTAGGCTGAAGCTGGTTAGGTTTGGATCATGATTGATACTTGAGTACCTTTAGGCCTATTATTGGCATTTTGATCTAATTTCTAGAGAGTAGCACAAATCAGGCATTTGAACATAAAAGCATGGTCTAGAGATTTAGTTCTTTCCATAAGAACTTGCTAGGGACTAGCAAAGGTTAGGCATGAAGGTATGATGGTAATTCCATCATGAGCTATAACTAGCATTAATTAGTCAAAATCAAGTGATAAATGCTCCTATATAATCACTTGAGAGTCATAATTCCACTCAGATCAATTTTGAGAGAACATTAAATCAGGGTTAATTCTACAATTTTAACATCATATCATGAATACAAAGTAACAACAGGGTTTCCTAGGAGTTAATTGATGGTCTAATAAGCATTAAATTCCAACAAGTGGGTCCACGCAGATAGAAACAGGGTTTCACATGTTTCGAAAACCACAACAGCACCTAAAACCCTAATTTTAGACCTACTTGAGTTGAAGAGGTTACGATCAAGATAAAATTCATATAAATCTCCTAAAATTTATAGAAAAATATTCTGAGAGGTTTAGTACCCTTGTTTTGACCATCTAAATGCATTTTGACTTTAAATAGAGTCTTAGACGGAATTCTGCCCTAATTTCAGTTTCTGTGCAAATTGCCTAGTCAAACATGGTCAAAACTGAAATACAAGTTCACCATCAGATTCATTAGGACTAAATTAGGTTTGTACTAAAATTTGGGCCCAATTAGAGTCCATCTTAATTTATTTTGCATTTTAGTCCATTAAAACTCTATTCCTCTCAATCAAGCCCCTAACTTTCGAATTATTTGCAGAAAGCCCCCTAACTTTTTAATCTTCTTCAGTGTTATGTCACTACTGCCATTGTTAGGTCAATCGACCTATAGACGACCTTTGACCACCTCAAAACCCAATCAAACCAATACCAAATCTTACCAAATTTGTTGGGATTAATGTTCATATTACAGGGAATCTTCTGAAGGCAATTTGGGATCCTAACTCATTAAATCAAGCCCTAGCAAACCCATGAAACTCATGGGTGTCTTGTGCCTTATTCTCCAAGCAAGTAGAGCCTCTTCCCTTATTTAGAGCTTAGAATTGAGCTCTATATAAGCTCTAGACCCTCAGGTCATCCAAAACTAGCTCGGTTTAGCCTTACTTCTTCAAATACTCCTCCCTCTGGCCACCTACACCGCAACTCCAGTGACACCTCCTTCTCCAACTTCCTCGCCTACGGCTACATACCATAGGGTGCAGGAATCTCCTCTTCTACTTCCTTTGCTCCTTGCAATACCAGTGAGAGCTCTCTAAACCCTTCATCTCCTTCGGCGTCGGCCAATCACAGCCAGCACCAAGTCCTCATTCGCCCCTCAAACAACTGCTCAAATCATTCTATGTGGCTGCAATGCATTTCATCAAACACCTGGTGTGCAAGAATAGTTCGTCATCAAAATCACATATAAAGATAAAATACAAGTATCTACACATATTGAAAAAAAAAAAAATAAACACAGATCTTATCGAAGGAACAAGTGAGAGACATCCATAAAGAATAATAGATCAAATAAGAGAGATTGGGTAGGAGAGATCTAATCAAACATATATCTTTTTGGAGGAACAGTGAGAGAGATCGATTAAGTGAAAGATTGAGTGAGAGATGGATCAAGTAGGAGAAGTTTTGATCAATGAAATGGAATGGTGAGATAGATCGTGAAAGAGATGGATTGATTTGGGCATAGATTCTATAAACCCTAAAAGAGAACATCACATTTCAAGTGCATGATGATCACAGAAAGTGAGAGATTGATCCAAATGTGAGAGGCAGCTATGATTTATAACCTACCATAGTCGACAGGAATGCGGGAGCTACGATGTAGGGGTAGTGACGAGAGGTCGACACTGAGATCGGGAGGAATCACCTACATGGCATTGACCTAGAAGCTCTCAATCTGGAGGAATGTCGATGCCAAGGTTGGGGGGGAAATTGGGAGAAGTGCGATAATTGGAATTGGGAGTTGGGGATGGGTAGCTCGCAAAAGGACCAGAGATGCATTTACTCCCAATGGTTTTCCGTTTGTCCCTTAATGGTACCTGTCTACGTAGTAGTAAACATCAGTAACATATAAATTAACCTACAGCAACATATGTTCGTTGTCGGTGAAGGCAAGCCCTTGGTGTAGGAATTTCTTTTTGTAGTGTGATTCTTTTAAACTACAACAACGTTCAAAGTGGGCCATTTGATCTAGCCATTTACATTGATAATTCCTCCCATGTTATAAAATGTTGATATAAGTGGCCGTTGGTGTGCCATTATTTTGTAGTGAATCTATCTAGGAGCCCAATTTCCTTTACCAAATTCCTAACCTAAACTTATTTATCCAATGTCCCAATCCTAGCTTTATTTTCCAAGAAAAATTCTACTTAAATATTTTCCTTAAACCAAAACCAAATAAATCCCTTACATAATCCCATAACCAACAAATCCATGCAATATTCCCACTAAACCCAACGTCCACACCACATTCAATTCCCACAAACCTACGACACTCCCTTCCTCTTATCTCCACTAAACAAACCCACGCCCTTCTCATTCAAAAGCCCAACAAAATACCTATATAAATCCTATCACCAAATCCTCCTTTATCCATATCCTACGACCAAAATGCCTTGCACCCTCCACCGACTTTCCATGCAACAGAATTATCCTACGTACCCCCTCTCCAAAGCTTCCCCACCAAACTCCACTTGCGTGCTCAACACCCTCCTACCCATTTCCCATGCAAAAATCCCACCACCGAACACTAAATCCCAATCCAATCCTACGTCCGCTATTCCCATGCAACACCTCTCAACAACATTCTCCACCGAACTCCCTCCAAACAAAATCCAATCCCTATCACATCTGATTCCCTTCTCTCCCCTATATACAGCACTCCATCAGGCGGGACGAGGATAGTTTTTTTTTCCGACGATTTTTTCTCAGCCACGTTCTCAACTCCTCCCATCGTTATCCCTCAACTTGATCTTGAACCTTTTTTTTTTTTATCAAGGTGGATCCGCACCACCTTTGGTGTGGATACTTCGGACACGTCTTCGCCTACTTTGCCATCTCCGCCTTGACATTCTACTATTTTTTATTTAGTTGGATTTTATTTACAACTTTATTTCTAATTTTAGTTACAACTTTATTTCTAATTACTAAATGTAATCTCTTTCATTAGTTGTAATCAGAATTTCGAGTAGTAGTAAAAGTTCTTCTTTCAGTCTCTTTATCTTTAGTAGCTTTCATTAGTTTATCTGCTTTCATATTTGCTTTCATAGTTAGATTTAGTGTTTTCACTTCTGTTTGTTTCCTTGTTCACGTTCCTACTTTAGTAGTCATATCTCCTATTGCTTCCTTATTAAAAAAATACCAAAATAAAAAAAATAAAAAATACCAAAAAAATATTCTCATCAAATGATTTGAAAATAATTTCAGAACTTCACATGTTTCCCTGCGAACGACTCAGACTCCTATATTTCTTTTTAAAAATCTTATGAGTTCTATTTTTAAAAATTTAAAACAACCCTTATTTTGCATTGCAACAACCACATTACTTACGATTGCGATTTCATCGTGTTAGTTTTTGGCTCCATTGTTGTGGAGGCACGATGCAATTCTATTGTTTTCATCTGGCTCTTCTTTGATTTGCGACTAACTCATGTGTCTTTTCTTGTATTAGGTATGGAGGTACACAAAGTGGATTTACGACAAGATGCATGTCATATACTCGTGAAGACCTGAGGTAAATCTCGAATCTTCTTTTCCATTTCTTGTTGATATGTAAAAGAAAAAACAAAAAAAACTTTGATAAAATCTATGTGGTTTGTGCTTATTAGACCCACATTTGAAAACCCACATTATTCTAAATTCGGATCAGACTTCTACATATGACTTCAAAAATCTGATTCAAATTATTGGGGCATCCAAAGAATTTGAAATTTGGTCTGGAGGTGTCCCAACAAGTCAGGAACAGACTCACCAAATTTCATACAGAAATTTTCTATATGTTATTTTAAAAAATTCATGGACTATCAGTGGGTCTGCCTGAAATCATAACAGGAGAAATTCAGATTCTCAAATTTTTCCTAATATTTTTGGTGCTCCAAATTCCTTGAAATTTGTAGTATTAGATTCCTGACTGATTCAGGCTTCTCTAAAAAAATTGTATATTTTTATGATTTCTATAAGCTACCTGATTATTTGATTTATTGATTGGGGGTATTTTTTGCTTAATTGCCTGCTCTGATTTATAAAATCTTTCTAAACCATCAAAACCCCCATAAAAATCCTAAAAAATATATTTTTGTGATCTATCCTTAGTGATGCAATAGAACTTGGAATTGTTTCCTTGATTGAGCCAGGCTTGACCACTTTAGGCTTAAAATTGGTTCACCCATATTCTAAAATTGAGTAGAAGTTGCATTCCTAGGGGAACCACTTTAGGGTTTTGCATATAGTGGACACAAACAATTGGATTTGAATATTAAAGGAACTTATTTACACTCGTGCTTGCAAAACTTTGTGTGCCCATAGAACCTCAACTGAATCGATAAAAAGCAAACCCTGAAATCTGAACTTAACAAGGCTTGACTTTAAAAGCTGTTGATATCTCAATTAAAGGCCTTGTATGCTTGGTTTGCCACTACATTTACACTTTGAAATTGGTAATTAAGGGCAACCAACCCCCTAATGCCCGTCATTTCTAAAGAACCAAGTACCTAAGCCTAAAATTAAGTAGACGTGTCCTAGGCAGGATTCAATTCTTTTAGCCAATTAGGATTTGGGTCAAGTTGAATTGGGGCTTTGTCTACTTGGATCAACCGGTGCCTAGAAGGGTTAGTGCAGTAATCATGTTAACCTTTAGTAGGTCCCACTCATCTGGTCGGCCAGGTAATTCAAAGGTCAAGGAGACTTCTTAAACTTTAATTGTGCTAGGATTAGGCCCTCGTAGGTGTACCTATTAGGATAGGTCTTGTGTGCTTGATTGATTATTAGGGGTTTATCTTCTCTCTCCTAATTTTACCCTTGATTTCTTCGAACACTTGCTTTGGACTTCAATTCTTATCCTTCAAAATCTTTTTATCCCCAACCTGATTTTTATCCCAATTCAACCCAACATTATCCATCTTCTAATTGGGATAACTTGATTATGCAGTAATCATAGGACTTAAATGACTTAAAATTAAGTTAGAACTTAGCATAATTGTAGTATAATTCATGCATGAATAGCATTCATTGCATATTTTCTTGCGTTATTTAGATATGCATGAAATAATGTTGTAATATACTGATTAGTGCATTATTTAGACTGTAGGCAATAAGAAGCTCAAGAGATGGCCTGAAGCTGGACTTGAAGAAGGGAGGAAGTAAGAGCTATAGCAGAGCTAGAGCAGAAGCCCTAGAATAAATAGGAAGAAATAATGTAGGGAGAGGTATACTACTCAACTAAGTAGAATTTTAATGTAGGAGATAAATTATGAAGAACATACGACCTTTCCTAACCTTAGGATAGCCCTAGAAACCCTCCTAAACCCTAGCCACCCTTAGATTAAGTCACCTTATCCTAGGATACCTCAAAATCCTCATTCCAACCCATATTTGGATGTCCAGGTAGGTAGCTGGACGTCAAGAACCCTTAGACACCACCTGAAGACCTAGAACCCAATTCTACTAGAATATTGGACATCCAGACAAGGTGTTAGACAACTAATTTCTGCAGAATTCCAAGACAGAACCTAAACTCCTCCCTGACTCAACTTTGGACATCCAAACCAGAGTTTTAGACTTTTGATTTTGAAGTATAAGTCGTCTGATTGATAAATCATACATTTAGAACCCTTCTCTGATCCCTATTTTTGAAATCAAGCTTGGATCTTGATTTTTTAAGTCCGTAAACCCAATTCTACACCCTAGGCCTAAGCCTAGTACACTACCTTAAGACCCTCCTAAGAACCTAATTAGGTTCTCACCAAACCCAATTGACTTGGATCTAAGTCAATTACACTTCACCTATTCAATTGGACTCATAGAGTCCAATTGAGCTCAAATCTCAACTAACACAAGTCTAATTTGACTCAGTAAGAGTCCAATTGACTCAAGCCTGACCTGATTAGGTATTTTCACTCCTAATTAGACACACATCCACTCAATTAAACTTATACTCAGTTTAATTGCACTTTCACATTAGTATTAGGGTTTATAACCCTAATTCTAGGAACCTACCTAAATCCAATCACCTAGACCTATAGGACTTGGCCTAGACCACCTAACCACACCCACCTAGTCATGCACGCACACCCACACACACACATATAGCCCACTATAGAGTCCTCTAGAGTCTTCACTAGATGGCACCACTTTAGTTGCCAAAAATAGCAACCAAGTTGGTCCATTCTTAGATCCACAAATTGTGGATCAAAGAAGACTCACTCTTACTCGTCTTGATGCCAAGATGGAGGCTCTTCGAGAGAAGTCCACACTTCTCTAGAGGAGCCACCCCTAAGTCTATAAAAACACACCCTTGGATGACCATGGACCCTTATCTAGCTTGGACTCCATTTCCATGTGCACATCTCCACCTCACGAGCTCCATCACCTCCACCACTTCCACCTTCAAGTCCAAAGCTAGAGCACCTCTCCACCACCTTCTTAAGAGGTCGGCCAACCACCTTGGTTGTCCCTCTCTTCCCTCCTACCACCTCAAGCCACAAAGTCCACCACCTCTAATGCCCTAAGTTCTATTAGCTAGATAGATGTTCTTTGTAGATAATTTCTGCATTGTTTTTTTGCTTACTAGTGTAGTGATCCTCTACCTAAATGATGCATGCATAATCTTCTTTAGATCCATGCATACATCTATTTTATAATAGCTAGAATTCCTGTTTTTAAGCTTTCATGTACAAGCTTTCCTCTATCTTCGATTGTAATGACAATATTCTTTTGAGGAAATAAAATCATCACTTGCCTGATATTTGATTCATATATCTATATTGTGATCATCAGTTGCTTGATTTAATCTCTTATTTTAATGCAACAAAATGTCGGTTCCTGAAGATATCAACGACCTTACGATTAATGCATTTTCCATTAATAGCCATTGCGAAGTTAGAATGCTGTGTACTAGTACACATACAGTCATTGTTTATTTGACACACACACATGTAGTTAGGGTTAACAATGCAATTGGAGAGACTTACATTTGCAGGCTTGAAACCGGTGTACGATTTTAAGCAAGTAAGGAAGTCAAAATCAATTTTGTTTTTCTGAACGCCTCCCTGAGATCGACCAGGACTCACCATCTCGTTACTTAATTTTTGTTGAATTAGATTTCACAACTATACTGCAATGCTATTTTAATAAAAAATGCGATTTTCGAGAACAACATAACTCTACTTCTAATTGGGGATCTAACTCAGGACACCAACATCTAGGATATGATCCTATTTCTTGCAATGATCTCAATCGTTATCCCAATTCAACTTTTACTTCCACATCTTCAAATTGGGATAGACCTCCTTCTAATTGAAGATATGATTCTAATCTTGGATATCAGTATTTGAACCCGAATCCTCCTCAAGCTCAATTCCAATCTGGGTCATTATCTCAATATGATTATTCAAACATGACTTGGGACCAAAGAGAAAATTCCCAAAATGATTTTATCTCTAATCCCAATTTGAGCCAACCCTATCCATCCTACAAGTGGGATACTTCTACATTGAATCTGGGATATCAATAGGGATAACAAAGCTATTATCCTCCTCTGCACCAACCTAATTAAGAGTCTATTTCTTTTAATGCTAATTCTAATTAGACCGACAATTCAAGAGGTTATCCTAGCCCTTACCCTAGTCAAGATAACTCTCAATATGGGTTAACCAAGCCAAATGATTATTCTTACTCAACCTACAATTTGGAAGGGCTAACCAAAGCTAGTCATCCTCAACTATGGTCCCCTGATGAAGAATCTGATTGGGGGGATGACTTAGAATCTGAATTATTTTGGAGCAGAACTAAGAAGATGGTTTTTCTAGAAGAATTAGATCTAGAATATGATTGATAGAGGACCCACCTAAAAAATTTAACTCCAACACTGATCCTCGGCAGATTGACCCAAGCCAATTTGACTCATCTAGTCTTGGGATCAATCAAGATCATCTCCAAATCAACCTGTGGCCTCTCAATCAACAGCTAAAAGTAATCAATATGAGCAATGGGAGGAAAAGTTACACCAATTGGATGACATGAGGGACAGAATTTTGCAACAGATGCAACACTTGGATGATCAGGCTCAAAAGAACCAAGCTGAGATGATGCATCAAGAGATTATCTGAATGAAATCTCACATGAAGGATGTAATGTTACATATGGCTTTGTTGCTTGGATAAAGGATAGACCACTTGAAGCAAAAGCCATGGAGCCCAGTAGAGACCCCCTTATCATAAATCCAACTCATGACTCTTTCTATGAACCAATAAAGAATGATTTGATTGAACTTGAAGGTGTGGTTGATGAGACATTGGATGATGAGCCTAATTTTGAGGAATCAGAGAATGAGGACACTGAGGTAGATGTCTCAACTGATATTAAAGAAGAATTCAATTATGAGATGTCCGATTTTGAACAAGGGCTAAGTGAGGAAATCGATTATGAGGATGTTGATATTGATGGCCCTTATCTTGATTTCGGTGAGGTGGCACATGAAGAGTTGATTTTTGAATATGAAGAGGAACTAAACAATAATCCCACCTCCCAAGCAATCCCTAAAAAGCCTAAATATGAATCAATTGGACTTGAATTTGATGAACCCAAGTTTGAATTAATTCCCGATGATTTTCTAGATTTGAATCATGTAGAAGGGGTTGATGAAATTCAAAATATTCTGGGGAATGATAGAATGATTACGAGGATATGAATAAAGAAATCATCATTTCGGAAGAAAATTTAGCGTGAGATTTATACCAGAATTTAAGGGTTCCTTATGATTTTAAACTTCCTACCTTCTACAAGGACCCTATGATCCTTCTAATTTACCTATGACCCTTAAACTCGAGTGTACCTATTCCATGAATCATCTTTTGAAACTTCATTGCAAAGGGACACAAGCTTCTTATGTTGACTATCTCCTCTATGCTTGATCTTTAGACTCAGGTTACATGGGCCTAAACCGAAGACCACACCCTATTAATGACTACTTGAGAATAGATGGGTGCGGTCAGTTTTGATTTTGCATCTATCGAGTATTCGACCCTTAGGTATAGGGTTGCATCACCAACTGGTTCGCATTTGCAGACATCTGATTGTGGATTATGATGATCATATCTTAACTCTACTGTTGACCCTCTATTCTATTCTAATTGATTCATCTTTTTAAGGGTCTAGGCTCAACTGAAGGCATAAAAGTCAGCGTTTATTGGGAGGCAACCCAAAATTTGTGGTTGTATACATTAGGATTTAGTTAACTTATATATAATCTAGTTTGGTTTGCAGATTTGGAGTTAATCAAGCCACATTGTGCCAACTTAGGTTCTTTAGGTGATTTCTACCTTTTTCTTGTGTTTATAGCATACAATGAGGACATTACATCAAATAGGCATGGAAGGGGGTGGATTTATATTTTTAGTTGAGTTTCTTATTTACCTAGTCTCCAAATTTCGTGGTTTCCTATGCTTTCTCATTTTCCTGTGTTTTTGTCTATTGTTTAAAAAAAAATTCTATATTTTATCAAAAAAAGGAGAAAAAATTATGATTTTTAGAGTTTGAGCAATAAAAATATTGAAAAATTCAATTTTGAGGATTTATCGATCTTAGGAAAAGTGCGAACAAAGTCTTTTCGTTTAGACTCTTCAGGTCATATGTCGACTTAATTATCCCGAGTATTTACCTAAATCTAGATTTATTTTCCCGAGACTTTGATAGGAGTCTGAAAAAGCTAGAAGTATTAAGTTAAAGGAGTAATAAGTGAATGACTTGTCGTTCTGCCCTTTGATTTGGGTAGTCTTTGAGTTCCAAGAATCTTCACTTGCACAGTGCACTAACTCATCTTTTGGGTGATGTTGTTGAGTCCTTAGTGGTCAATAAGATTTAGTCTTAGGGCAAGTAGAACCAAAGGATCATGTCGTGTTTCTAACTTTTAAGACTATTCCTGCTCGTAGGGGAATGCATTTAGTATGGATGAAGGGGAGCTGTAAACGGGGCGAGATCGTGGTTTTAAAAGATGTTCGTTGTAGTATAAATGAAATTGTCTTGATAACAAATAAGAATTTTTATTACTCGAAAACCTAAGTATCCGAGGTCAAACATAGGGAGCAAGTGAAATCTATTCACTAATCTCAATAATGTAATTTGAACACTTAAATCTACTCAAAATCTAATTCAGAATATCATGCAAGAGTTTATGAATTAAAATGTAGCCAACAAAAGAATTGGACATCTGATTCTATAATCAGACGTCATAAAAGATATGCTTCTCTCTCTTCTTCGGCTCTCTTTCTTCTCTTTTTGCTTCTCTTCTTTTCCTCTGTCTTCTGCCTTTCTTCTTTCTTCCTCTTTGGTTCTATTTCTTCCCTCTCTGAGTTAGCTTTCTCAGCCCTTGATTTCTTTCTTCCTTCTTTCTTCTTTGGATCATCTGCCTTTGCCTTTCTTTTCTTTAGCTGCACCTCTGCTATAGTGATTCTTCTTCTTTCCTTGTCTTCTTCTTCTACCTTGTCTTTCCTTCTTCTCTTCTGACTTCTCTTCTTTGCCTTGCTTCTACCTCAGCTTCCTTTCTTCCTTCTTCTCCCTTTGCTTCTTCTACGGCCACAGCTTCCTTCCCTGCTTGGCCTTAGCTTCACCTTGCCTTAGCTTTAGCTGCGTCTTCCTCTTCCTTTTTCTCTTCCCTGCACACAGCGAAGCAAAAACTACCCCTACCCTCCCCCGCGTCACTCTCTCTCTATTTCTCTCTTAGGTTTGCTCTCCCAGAGCTGGGTGATCAGGTCGGATTTCACTTGCCTGGGTCTAGGCGTACTGGTGTGGGTGTGGTGCGTGAGGAGTGTGAGGGATAATCGGCTCAATCACGCTAGGTCCACGGGGGCAAGGGTCGTGGACGAGGTAGGTGTACATGGGCGAGGGACCTCACCCCGTGTACTGGAGGTGGTAAGCTTAAAACACAAAAATAATATAAACGACGCACCTCTCTCCTGAGTTTACAAGGTAGGGCTAAAGTGTCCCACCCGCTTCTTCGCGCACCCTTAGGTGAAGTGTTCTACTCAATATGGGCAGCTAGGTGCCTCGCGAAGCCTGCTCTCTGGCTGGATGCATTCGCGAGACTCTCGTGCGTCACCTGGAGCGCAGCACCTGGGTAGATGTAGCCTAGAGCACTGCTTGCGACCTCCTTGCTTTGTTCTTCAATGGCAGAAAGGGCGATCAACCTGAAATCACTCAACACTACCTTGCGGCCCCATTAAAACACTTGAGGAGCTTTGCCGTGTCAAGGCGAAGGTGAGGCAGTGGTTGGCTGGCTACGGGGCGGCCTAGGCGTGCGTGCCTAGGTCACTCTGTGGCCGTGAATATGGGTTTGTTCAGTGGGCAAGTGTGGCGGTGTTGGCGGTCAATGGAAGGGTGAATGATGATCAGTGGGAGGTGGTGGAAGTGATGAGGGGTCTGGCGAGGCGTGTGGATGGGTGGAGTGACGGGAGCACCTTCGCCGGTGGTCGGCCGGAGATGGAGAAGGTGGAGGTGGTCTGTGGCTACGAGGGGTCGAAGGTGGAAATAGGAAGAGGGGAAATGAAGAGGGGAGAGAGGGAAATAATTCTAACCTAGCTAAGTGGACGAAGGGAGGTAGAAAGGTGGCTATCCGTACCTGCCATCGCCGGAGAAGAAGACATCCATAGGAGGGAGAACGGCAATGACGAAGGGGCTGGAGCACGTGCATGGGTATTGCGTGACATGGAGGGAAGAGACAAAGATGGCTTTTCCACTGGTATTGTGGCAGAGCGATGAGAAAGAGGAGGAGGACTCGCCGGAGCCTGCTGGACACTTGGTTGGAGAAGAGGAGACGAAATTGGGGGTGTTTCTTCGGCCAAGCCAAGCTGAATTGGAGCGGCTAGAGGTGGTGGACCTTTTATAGGCACAGGCAGGGGCTCCTATGCTTGGAAGACAAGCTTCCAAGCACAAGAGACCTCACCGAAGATGGAAACAGTTGGAGACCCAAATCTCTCGTGCGTTCGCACGAGAGATTGGGTGCGAATCAATGATTGGGGCCATGCTCAGATGGAAGGGAATTCCTCAGAGAATCTCCCTTCTAAATCTGGGAGATCTCTGAGGAATCAGGGAGTAATCCCCCTCCATTCCTCACCGGAGTAGGATTCTGATTGTAAGAGTGGCAAGGAAGTTAGGGGGATCTGTCAATGATTTTCAAAAGATAGGGGCTAAACTGTAATTGGGTGGACTGGTTTGCAAAGTAGGTCAATATGACCTCCCCTTAGGTTCAAATTTTGGTATAAACCTAATTTGAAAGTATGAAATCCAATGGTGAAGTTGGATTTTAGGTTTGACCACATTTAACTGGATATTTTACACAAAAGCCCAAATTAGGTCAAATAATGAGCTAGGACCCCAATCTAGGTCAAAATAGGTTCTAAAGGTCAAATTGAAGGTTATAAATCCTAGGGGATATTTTTCCATGAATTTTAGAGGGTTTAGTTGATTTTTATCCTGACCAGAACCTTGTTGAATTAAGCAGGTCTGTTTTAGGATTACAAGATGTCATGTAATTCCTAAACTGCATATGAACCCATTTCTGACTGAACTAACCTACTTTTTATCTTATTCAGACTATTTGACCTATGTTTTGCCTCTGAGAAATCCCGTTTGTGTACTACTGATTGCATAGAAAAAATGCACCAACAATTGTGCCATCTTGTGCTATTTCCAAGCATTGCCAGTGTATATTAGGTAGCCATAGTTGCATTTGTAAAAATAAATGCATGCATGCATTTATTTTAGAAGGGAGGAGAGTGAATAAAATGACCTTGAAATTAATGTTTTCCTCAAGTGCTGCCTCACAAATTCACCATCTTTATTTTTATTTTTATTTGACTTTGAATTTCTTCTCCGTGGCTGCAAGGCATGGTTGGATCTTCTTCATGCCATGCTCTGCACAGCTTGCCATGCCAGCCGCATGCACAGCCATGCCCTGGCCTGCATGGCATGGCTGTGCATGCCTCTTTCCTCTTTGAAAAGGGCACAGCCATCTTCCTTGCGGCTGAGCCTCGTCCAACACACCAACAGCACCTCCTTCCTCCAGGTAGTCTCCTCCCCTCTCCCCTCCATACGCAGCCTCTCTTCTTCTTGAGGACCCACGCTACGGGTAGGAGCAACTCACAGTGGTACACAACCACCTCTGTGGGCGTGGTGGTTCACCTCTCTGTTTCATCGTTCCAAGCCATTTCCGCCATTGCAACAGAGCTGAGCTTTGAAGCTCAAGCACAGTAGCAGCACAGCACCAGCCTCTCCTTCCGCGCGCGCCAACCACCGTGCGCCCCTGCAGCAGTCGGTGCAGCTCTTTCCGTGTGCACAGGAGTGCTCCGCAACGCCCGCACACGCAGAACAGGCCACAGCCGGTCGCGCAAGCCGTGCACGCACTGTAGCTACTGTTCACACTAGAGAGCGCGACACTGTAGCTACAGTGCGGTGATCGGAAAGTTTCTCACTTATCCGATCACCGCGCGCTCTCTCTCTGCGTTGCAACCATCGCCAGCCCGTTCGTGCGCCTAGTCTCACGTACGCCAGCGCCCGCACTCGTCTGCGCCGGCGTCTTCTTTGCCTGCGTTCATCTCAGCGTGCAGCGCGGTGTGCTGCAGTCCACAGCACGCTGCACTACACCTTCTTCTTCTCCCGTTCCCTCCAGCGTGCGTGCGCATCTCCACACGCCTATGCGCCTGCGCCTGCACGTGGGCCATCAGACGTCGGCCGTTGCCTCCAGACGGCTTAACTCGCCCGCGCCTTCTTCACTCCAGCAAACTCTCTCTCTCTCTGTCACGGCACTCTCTCACTCCCTCCTGCAGACACATACACACACACACTCTCGTACACACACACTTTCACTTGTACACGCCTGTATACACACTTATATATATATACCTATATATATTTATATATATATGTATATGTATATATATATATACATATATTATTACCCATACAACTAAGTATAAGTATATATACATATATATATATATACATATATATACACATATATTTATACATATATACAAATATACAAATATACATATATACATATATATCTATAACTATAAATACATACATATATATATATCTATCTACATACATCTATATACATATATTACTATATATATATATATATACATATATAACTACATATATACCTATATAATTATAACCATATATATATACATATAGATATATATTTACATATATACATATATTTTTTCTTTTTTTTCATATCACCTACCATATGCTGTATTATGGGAATATCTGCACCAGTTGCTGATATTCCTCGATACACGCGTACAGAAAGCATCTTCGCACACATCTTCCACCCATCCATCCTACACTCCACGCGACACTTTGTCCTGTTGGTTGCGTCTTCCTAGACTACGATCAACTCGACACCGTGCTACACGCCATTTCCACCTCCACCCCCACCCCTATATACATATATAATATATACATATATATATATACTATATTTACCTTATTTCTATTTCTCTTTCTTGCCATTAAAAAGATAAAAAAATATACAAAAGAGAAAAGATAATCCTTGACTTGCAGGTACTCAGTCTTGCGAATAGCAAGACCAGTTTTGGAACCCTAATTTGGTTTAAAGCCAAGAACCTGATTTTAAGGGTATACCTCAAGGATAAAAATTATCAGAAAAAAATCTTAAATATAAAAACACCAAAAACATAATAAACGAACGGAAGAGATTCGTTGTAGGAAGGGCGTAGAAACTTGTTCACCTCTAATCTTGCTTCCCTGAGTTCGACCTTGGGCCTAAAAGTGACCAAGATAAAATCAAGTAGGCCAGGTTAAAAATTTTGTAAAAAGGTGGTTAGGCTTGATTTAGGTTAACCACTATACTCATTTCAACGATAAAATAACCATATTAACACAACCTATCCGGGTCTACACCAACTGCAATGGTAAAATTGTAATTTTACCCTTTATTCCATGTTTTCTTCTCAGAACATTAATTCCTTGAATTAAGCCCTTCTTTAGGTTATGTAGGAGCTCTTATTCTCTTTCTCAGGTCAAAATGAGCTAGTTAGGGCTCATAATGAGGTTCTCATCATACCCCCATGCCTAGCTTTTGCTAGTCCCTTAGCAAAATTTCAAGGTTTAACTTCTGTTTTAGACCCTGAGTTTCTGTCACCAGTTATGATAAGTGCTTTTCTTTTTCTTTTGATTAGGTTAGAATGCTAACAGTAGGTCTATAGGTACTCAAGTACCAACCAAAATCCAGACCTGACCAGCTTTAGCCTCAATCCTCTGCAAAGGTTTTTAAGGCTCGCAGAAACTATCCTAGGGTTCGTTGGACTCTGCGATTCAAGCACCCGTGCTTGAGACATTTTTAGCCTTGGTTTAGTTTGCAGTGCATTTTTGTAAGATAGAGATAGAGGATTTATTTGTTTGGAAAGTTTTCTCTCCCTTTTCTTTTTATTTCTAGCTTCGGATTGGCTTCTCAACACAGTCTGTATCAGATTCCTCGTCCCCATCATCAATCCTCAAAGGTCCCTGGCAATCGGGCTTTGTGATAGCACCGCCCATGGCAACCCCCGGAACCCTGGATTTCGAGATTTTGAGATAATTCCGTCCATGGCATTCCGTTGCCGAATCCAGACCCTGGCAATCGACATTTCATGATAATGCCATCCATGGTATCTGAACTAGTAGAGTACTTACGTGCCCCCAGTAGGATATTTAAATATCTTAAGAGACAAGCACTGAGGAGACGATATGTTGTTACGCATCTTCGAGGGAAATTTCTCGCCTCTCCGCGTAGGGAACTTGTCCAAATCAACTTGTGTTGATTGGCCGCTCCTAATCTAGGAAACTTTTTCAGAACATTAAAATGCTGTTGTGTGATTTTGATAGTTATGCACACTGAACCAGACTGTGTGTGGATTGGGGTGCTTAGGTTACCGAGTCTCGCAAATCGAAGGTCAGTTAATGAGGCCGAATACTCCCTAAGCCTTAGACCTAATACTTAAGCTTCACATTTTCCCCAACCTCTTGAGGATTATCTAGATCTTAGCGGATACTTGAATTTTTAAGCTTAAGAGTCTAACCCAAAAGGCCTAAGATCAGCGCTCCTACTAATCTCTTTTTGAATCTCATTAACACTTTTTCCTTCATTTTTTCTCTTTTCTTTGATGTGGTCTAGAACTTGGTTAATCCCTTAATCTCTTACTAATGACTATCTCTTTTCTTTCTTTTTCATTTTGTGCTCCTTTTTGGCTTTTTGCTCTTTTCCTCCTTATGATTATATGGCTTACAAAATTTCCTCCCTCTATGTTTTTGTTCTTTTTCATAATTTGTCAATTTTTTTGTGTTTTTGACATATGTGAATTTTTTTGTGAGAATCCTTATAACTTTTCTTGGTTTCTGTATGTATGCACTTGACCACCCCCCATACCTAAGTTTTGCAATGTCCTCATTGTAAATGGAGGGTGTGAAACAGTATTGGGTTTAGGGACTTAGAACAGGATGAATCGGGTGGACGAATGGGTCGAGAAGTGATTGATACGGATGATTTCAAACTCTGGTATGTGTACCAGAGGTGGGATCAACTGTCTAAGGCTGAACTCAAGGTGCAATAGACGTGGAGTACAGATGGATAATCAGATGGATCTCAGGTTTTTGGAATGACGGGTTGCCTCCTGTTAAGCGCTAAATTCAACGCCTTCAGCCGAGTGGAACATGGGATGGAGAGAGAGTGGTCAAATCAGTGGAATTTTGTAAAACAAGCATCTTGATTAAGAGCCTGGTTGGTCCAACCAGGTGCTTATTAAGATCAGAGGGCTAATGATGCAGCCCAAACCCTATTAATTTGGTGGGTTGATAGATGTAGATCAACAGATGTGGAACCCACCATATGCAATGAAGATCTGATGGATGTGGAAATGAAAACTTGGGTTTAGGTTGAGTTGAATCAGCTTGGTTAGAGTAGGGGTACAAAAAATGATCAGTGAATAATGTGGAAACCCTACAGGGGTGATCAGAGAATGATGGATCATGATTTTTCGTTTGATCAATGTTTGATACCCGGTGTAGATGTGGAGTTGAATCATCTGCAAATGGCTCGGAAAGAGGTGAATCAGAATAGAAATTGAGTTCGGTTGCAGGTCAGGGTTGAAAATGGGTTTTGATCGGTTCTGTATATGTGGAAGAGGTGGCTTCTATGAGGATTGAGTATGAGGGCTCTTCTAGAAAGAAGTGACAGGTGGTATCATGTAGAGAGTCCTCATAGTAACTTTCAAAATAAAAAATGAATGCCTGGAGAGTGTCTATAGGATGTGGAAAATCTGGATTGAGAAAAGATTCATATTCTGGGTTGCAATCACTCTCGGCATTTTCTGATTTTGGTTCCTGAGGATCAACAAGAAATGATCCATGTCATTGGAACCTGATCTTAAATCAGTGATCTTGGGAACCGGGACCTCAGAGTTGGAGTCGTAGACTGAGTGATGTGAGCTGAGGTTGTAGATTGGCTTCTTGTACTCAGGAGGCAGAGTTTCTCTGAAATCATGGTCAGATTCGAAATCATCGGAGATGTTGCGAAAATCACATTTTGAATGAGATTCAAGATCATGAGTACCACCATAGAATAAATCACATGATGTGGATTCAGCAGCTTGAGTTGGGTCTAGCCTATATGTAAATTCTGAGCTTAAAAAGGTGTTCTTATCTGGTATAGGCTCAGGTTCCAAGCTAGTAGGATAGACCCAATTGAAATCCCACTCGTCCAACTCCTCGGTTTCTGTATCGTAGATTGGTATGACTTTCGAAAAATTGATTTGTCTCTCTGAGGATGTTGGCGAGGGATATTCATCAAATAGAGGCCCAAAATCATATTCTTCATTGAAAGTTTGATTTTCTTCATATGAGGCCTCGTAATCTTCCCCATAGGTTTCAAATCTAGATTCTAGGTTTGGGATGTGGGTTAAATCACTAGGATCTAGTTCTGAATTACCTTCAAGGGTCACCTTATCAGAATAAGGGGAGGAATTTACACCCTTGAGAGGTTCAGTTCTAATCTCATTATTGCAGGAGTCTTGGAATTCTAAGCTTGGTGATATAGGGTCTAGGGTTGGCTCAACATTGTGTTCTCCTGCAATTTCCTAACCTAATTCAATATCAGGCATGTTGTATTCTATCTGGGTTGGCCATTCACAACCTCTTTTTGCCTCAGGCCTGAGATCTGGGAAATCAGATTGATCCTTGATATTGTTCCAAGATGGTTCATCCTCTATTTGTGGCATATACGGGTATTTCTGGTCGATAATTTATTTTAATAATCTCATTATTTCTTCCCATTTTTCAAGATCATCTTGGTGTTGTTCCCATAGTACAGGATTTGTCATGCATTGAAGGTATTCCAAATTGTGTAATTTTTCTATCTCTATGTATCCTGTGATGAGAATGTCTCGGGTTGATCCTTTTGTGGCTTCTGCCAATAGCACTTGGGCACAAGTAATGATGAAAGTTGTGGTTGTTGGGACATCAACCTGAATATTTTCTACTGGTATTGAGGTTTTGTCTTCCTTTTCATAGAATTTCAGGGCATCCTCAATCATTTTATCTCTCATGGTTCTTCGGGATTCAGGTTTCTTAAACGGTAGTCTTAAGTGGTTTGGCTGCATATTTGGATCAGGTGGTGGAATCATGATTTAGAATCAGAGTTTGAATCAAGATGTAGAATCAAGTTGTGAAGCGAATAGATTTGAATAAAGAGTCCCATTGAAAATGAATGTGTGTGCTCTAAAGAGAAGAGATGAGGGACTTGAGATGTTTTTGACCCAATTAAGGCACCCAAAGATGTTTGGATGACTATGGAGGTTCGGGGTGGATGATACCCCTGGATCAAAAGATCGTCCACCTAAGAATTACCTGAGCAGCCAGTGAGGGAGAGTCCCGCAAAGACCCCTACATGGTAGAGTGTCCCCACGGGTTACAGGGTTTCCCCCACTTGACCTCTCTTGTCACTGAGATTCCAGGTAGACCATAATGGGGACCTTGACCTCTTAAGTCTACCACTTTTAAGATCAAAGGTGCTTTAGGGTTTTTACTTGAACTTTAGATGGTTTGATTTTGTGACCTAATTTGGAGGTTGGTTGACCCAAGGGGTCAACTTCACCTGACTTGCCCTAAAGTTGGCAGAATGATTCTAGGTCAAGACCTATAAATCACCCTGATTTGACTCCTAGGTAATTAGGTCCAAGATTTTAAGATTCAAGTGATTTTAGAGCTCAATTTTTTTTTAGGGTTTGTCTTATTTAGATCTCTTCAATCAAGGGCTTGGGTAGCACACTGATGCAGGAGGGTTTATTTCCTTTTAAACAAGCATGTGTGACTAGCACTCCAAAAACCCTATTGTAGAAACCCTAATTTGGTTCTACTTTCAATCCTCTTTTCTTCTCATAAAAGGTTCTCTTTGGACTTAAAAACAAGAACGGTGTTGTTCGTGGAGATTAAGCATGATTTCTATTAGGCACAGGAATTTGTGGGGTTGGCTCTAAAAAAATCACTCCTACTTCAACAAGTTTTGAAAAATTTTCGCAAAATTAGAAAACTTTTGCCTTAAAGATGGTGATTACTATAGAAAGAAAGCAATTGATTCCCAAGTTGGTTTCTACCTTTTGTCTTTCAGGAATTAGGAGATGGCTTTAGGGAAGAAGAGAGATTACCTACCCTAGAGTGGTTGACTTGTGCAGGAGATCTTCTCGTAAAATACCTTGCAAGATCACAATAAAACACAATAGGGCAAGTTAGTGTTCAAATATAGTAAAAAAGAATGCATAGATTAGTGATAAATTGCACGTTGCTCCCCGGCAACGGTGCCAAAATGTTAACGACAAGTCCGCGGGGGTAGGGGTCGTGGACAAGGTAGGTGTACGTAGGCGAGGGACCTCACCCCGTGTACTGGAGGCGGTAAGCTTAAAACATAAAAACAATATAAATGACGCACCTCGCTCCTGAGTTTACGAAGTGGGACTAAAGTGTCCCACCCACTTCTTCGTGCGCCTGCAGGTGAAGTGTTCTGCTCAATTGGGGCAGATGGGTGCCTCGCAAAGCCTGCTCTCTGGCTAGATGCGTTCGCGAGACTCTCGCGTGTCACCTGGAGCGCATTACCTGGGTGGATGCATCCTGGAGTGCTGCTTGCAACCTCCTTGCTTCGTGCTTCAATGGCGGAAAGGGGGGGTCAACCTGAAATCACTCAACACGGCCTTCTAGCCCCATTAAAACACCTGAGGAGCTTCGCCGTGTCAAGCGAAGGTGAGGTGGTGGTTGGCTAGCTGTGGGGCAGCCTAGGCATGCGTGCCTAGGTCGCTCTGTGGTCGTGAATATTGGTTTGTTCGGTGGGCAAGTGTGGCAGTGTTGGTTGTCGATGGAAGGGCGGATGATGATCAGTGGGAGATGGCGGAGGTGATGAGGGGTTTGGCAAGGCGTGTGGATGGGTGGAGCGATGGGAGCGCCTTTGCTGGTGGTTGGTCAGAGATGGAGAAGGTGGAGGTGGTTTGTGGCTGCGAGGGGTCGAAAGTGGAAATAGGAAGAGGGGAAATGAAGAGGGGAGAGAGGGGAATAATTCTAACCTAGCTAAGTGGACGAAGGGAGGTAGAAAGGTGGCTGGCTGTACCTGCCATCGCCGAAGAAGAAGACATCCAGAGGAGGGAGAATGGCAATGACGAAGGGGCTGGATCACGCGCATGGGTATTGCACGACATGGAGGGAAGAGACGAAGATGGCTCTTCCATTGGTATTATGGCAGAGTGATGAGAAAGAGGAGGAGGACTCGCCGGAGCTCACTAGACACTAGGCCGGAGAAGAGGAGACGACATTGGGGTATTTCTCCGGCCAAGTCAAGCTGAATCGGAGCGGCCGGAGGTGGTGGAAACAATTGGAGACCCAAATCTCTCATGCGTTCACATGAGAGATTAGGTGCAAATCAGTGATTGGGACCATGCTCAGATGGAAGGGAATTTCTCAGAGAATCTCCTTTCCAAATCTGGGAGATTTCTGAGGAATCAGAGAGTAATCCCTCACCATTCCTCGCCGGAGTAGGATTCCTCCGCTTTAATGGCGGAGGGATCTGATTGTAAGAGTGGAAAGGAAGTTAGGGGGTCTGTGCAATGATTTTCAAAAGATAAGGGCCAAAATATAATTGGGTGGACTGTTTTGCAAAGTAGGTCAAGATGACCTCCCCTTATGTCCAAATTTTGGTACAAACCTAATTTGGAAGTAAGGAATCCAATGGTGAAGTTAGATTTTAGGTTTGACCATGTTTGACTAGACATTTTACACAAAAACCTAAATTAGGTCAAATAATGAGCTAGGATCCCAATCTAGGTCAAAATAGGTTCCAAAGGCCAAATTGAAGGTTCTAAACCCTAGGGGATATTTTTCCATGAATTTTAGAGGGTTTAGTTGATTTTTATCTTGACCATAACCTTGTTGAATTAAGCGGGTCTGTTTTAGGATTACAAGATGTCATTTAATTCCTAGACTGCACATGAACCCATTTCTGACTGAACCAACCTACTTTTTATCTTATTCAGACCATATGACCTATGTTTTGCCTCTGAGAAATCCCTTTTATGTACTGCAATGGTAAAATTACAGTTTTACGCTTTATTTCATGTTTTCTTCTCAGAATATTAATTCGTTGAATTAAGTCCTTCTTTAGGTTATGTAGGAGCTCTTATTCTCTTTCTTAGGTCAAAATAGGCTAGTTAGGGCTCATGATGAGATTCTCATCAGGAGCCACTCACCTAGAAACATAATTTGGAGAAAACAAAAAATATAGATATTTAGCGTTGAAAGAAATGAGAAAAACAAAAAAAAACTTTTTCCACCAAATAAAGCACCTTGCTACAAATGGGTACAATTCCACCAAATAAAAGCATCTCACTAAATATGGATGCTACCATTTCCATTTTCAAAATAAAAACACCTCGCTACAAATGGGTGTTTATCTGATAGAAAATACGGAGAAAAAAATACAAATAAGAGACCAATGGGTCCAACTGGGGAGATATACACTTAAGTGTGTTGACCTCGGGTAAAAAAGTGGTGAGGAGAAAGCTGTCAAATCTTAGTATAGTCTAATCAAAGATAGGATTGTCTTGAAGAAAGTATAGAAATATTCTAAGTTTTATTGAATACTAGAAATCAACTTGGTTACCCATATGGGGAATCACATTATTTCACACACAAGATGCTTGTTTCTCACATTCGATTCGAACCTTGGGTGGGTCGACTTAGTTAGAGAAAGTTACTCTAGCAATCTAAGTCCAATGGCTAATAAGATTCCTAATTTGATTTGAACGGTTAGAATTTGAGTTGATACTTTAAAATTGCTGACTTTTAGATGTTAAGGTTTTGTGTATAATTCATTTGTTTTGGTGAAAAATCAAGATTTATGATTTGTTGTAGTTTAGCTAAAAAATTGCAAGTTGGTTTCCCATGTAAATATTATTTTCTCGCAAGTTTTTGGCTTAGTGTTTTGCTTAAGGGCTAGTAAAAGTTAAGCAGGGGGAGTGATATTTTCATAATTATTTATCTTAATTAATGGCCAACTAATGCTAGTCTGAGGGTAATTTGGGTTAGATTAGTCATTTTAGAGCATTCTGTAAAATAATGCATAATTTTGGATTTTTATGCAATTTTTTGTTAGCTATATTTGGTACCTTGATGTGTTTGTTTATATGTGTGCAGGTGCTAGGTATAAGTCTGATTGAAGCTTGATAGGGAGGAGAAATTGGATTGAGCTAAATTGTACAGAGCGATTGAGCCACTTTCCTACCAACACCCTAACCTAATTAAACATTTACCCCAACCTATTTAGGAGCCCAATTTCCTTTACCAAATTCCTAACCTAAACCTCTTTATCCAATGTCCCAATCATCTTAGCTTCATTTTCCAAGAAAAACTCTACCCAAATGTTTTCCTTAAACCCAAACCAAATAAATCCCTTACGCAATCCCATAACCAACAAACCCATGCAATATACCCACTAAACCCAACGTCCACACCACATTCCCACAAACCTACGTACACCTCTTCCTCTTATCTCCACTAAACAAACCACATGCCCTTCCCACGCAAAAGCCCAACAAAATACCTACATAAATCCTATCACCAAACCCTCCTCTATCCATATCCTACTACCAAAATGCCTTGCACCCTCCACCGACTTTCCATGCAACAAGATTATCCTACGTAACCCCCTCTCCAAAGCTTCCCCACCAAACTCCGCTTACGTACTCTAATACCCTCCTACCCATTTCCCATGCAAAAGTCCCACCACCGAACACTTAATCCCAACCCAATCCTACCTCCGCTGTTCCCATGCAACATCCTCCACCGAGCTCCCCCTAGACAAAATCCAATCCCTATCACATCCAATTCCCTTGTCTCCACCATATATAGCACTCCATCAGGCGGGAGGCAAGGATAGTTTTTTTTCGGACGATTTTTTCTCAGCCACGCCCTCTCTACTCCTTCCACCATTATTCCCCACCTTGATCTTGAAGTCTTCTTTTGATCAAGGTGAGTCCTCACCACCTTTGGTGTGGATACTTCGGACATGCCTTCATCTCTATTTCTGTTGCCGTCTCCGCCTCGACATTCTACTAATTTTTTATTTAGTTGCCTTTTATTTCTAATTCTAGTTACAACTTTATTTCTAATTGCTAGTTATAATCATTTTCTTTCATTAGTTGTATTCAGAATTTCGAGTAGTAATAAAAGTTCTTGTTTCCAATCTCTCTATCTTTAATAGTTTACATTAGTTTATTTGTTTTAATAGTTAGATTTAGTATTTTCAATTCCATTTATTTCCATGTTCATGTTTATAATTTTGTAGTTGTATTATTAAAAACAATTACCAAAAAAATACAAAACAAAAAATACAAAAAAAATATTCTCATCGAATGATTTGAAAATAGTTTCATAACTTTGCATGCCTCCTGCGAATGACTTGGACTCTCGTATTTCTACCTAAAACTCTTATGAGTTGGATGTTTAAAAATTTTAGACAACTCTGATTTTGCATTGCAACAACCATGGTACTTACGATTGCAATTTCGAAGTGTCAAGCATGATTCACCCTTTGAAGGCTTCGAAGATCATCCTCCTAATCAACATCCTCCACCTCACCATCCACATCACCCACCTCTCCATCCACAACATCCACCTTTTCCACCTCCTCCTTATCTTAATTTTGCAAACCCATCACAACTGGAGAGAGGTGCACCTAGTTTATAACACTTGTTCAATACACAACTCTAAATGAATACACTTACACAATAGGTGCAACAACTTACTGAAGCCATTCATTTACTTGCGAACCCCCATCCCCAGGCTTGCATACCTCAATTGCGGGATTACTATAATCCCCCGGTTGCACCCATCATGCTTGTGATTCGATTTCCTACTAAGGTCGTGTTGCTGAGTTGAAGCCGAACATAATTTCCTTAATCGCTCACTTCCATGGTCTTGCTTCTGAGGGCCCTTTTCAGCATTTAAAGGAGCTAAAAAATCTTGCCCAGACCTTCGATCTGGAGGGCCATGATCAGCACACACTTTGAATGAAGATGTTCTTCTTATACCTTAAGGATAAAGCCGCCTTTTGGTACCATTCACTTTCACTGACTACATCTATAGAGACATGGCCTTCTTTGGAACATGAGTTCCTTAGGAAGTATTTTCTCGTAGGCTGCACAAATGCCTTGAGGCATTCTATCACTACCTTCAACTAGAACTCAAGAGATCAAATTCACAAGGCATGGGAGAGATTCCATGAGCTCTTAAGAAAATGTCCGCACCATGGTGTCCCATGTTGTCAACAGGTTCAGATCTTCTATCATGTGCTTTATGATGACACTAGGAACTTTGTTGATGTCACATGTGGAGGTAACTTGTGTTAGGATTAGGATTCTGCCTTCGAGCTCTTCGAAGGCATGGCCGAAAACTCAATTAATAATGCTTCTATGAGCAATTTTAATAGAAGATCCTCTCATTCCCCCTCACACTCTAGGGTACATGAAGTCCAATCCAGCACATGCGACATGGAAATAGTGGCCAGTTAGCTGGATAAAGTGGGTTTAATCGAGAAGGTAGTTGAGGTGTGGAAATTCCTATCAAAACCATCTTCTTCTCAGTCACCTGCACATCACACTTCTTTTCAGTTTCCTACAGGGAGGGAAACTGTAAATAACCTTTTTGTGACACCACCATCTTCTGGCTATTCACCATACTATCCTTCACCACCTACCGGAGGAACCTTTGTTCCTCCATATTCTGACTTCCCTGCACCTTTTGAAGCTTTAGAGGAGCTTCACGCCATTCAAAATAACCCCTATTCACAGACCTACAACCTTAGATGAGTAATCATCCAAATTTCTCTTAGTCGAGAAATACACAGAGACCTAATTTCCAGCAACCTTCTACACCACCACTTTAGAACCTAACCAGAGCACCACCTCCACCACAACCACAACACGATTATCCACCACGTGCCTACTAGCAACCCCAACCAAGGCCCTCCCAATACTCTCAATCTAGGCCTACACGAGATGAGAAGTTGGGCACTATCATGAAAGCACTTATTGACATGCAGCTACAAAATATTGCCATGCAGCAAAAATAGGACGTGGATTTAGCTGAGATGAGAGCCCAGCTAGCACACTTGACTACACCTCATCAGTCACACTCATTACCATCTCAGGCTGAACCCAACCCTAGGAATGTACCTGCCCAAAGGTATGTTCATCCTAATCCTCCTGCACAAGGCCAAGTACATGTCATATCCCAAGCCTTGCCACATCATTTTGACTTTTTTTATTCTTCTACATCTTATTTAGATCAACAACCACCTCTTCCTCCCAATACAAATTTACCTTCCACATCTTGATTTGCAGTCATTGATTGAAGAGCTAGAAGTTGTAGATCTTTTTCTTGACACCCTTTGAACTTGGACCTTGAGCCAAGTCTTCTAAGTTGATTATACATATATGCTTGGGCCTTGTACCAAGTATGAGTTTGTTTATGATTCTGATTCACATTGCTAATGGAGCCTATTCTTAACTTTTGCGATTGACAACTCTCATCTTTTCACCATACACAAGAGTTAAAATTTTCATTGAGCTTCAAAGACTTGTCAACTTTCTATCATTTTTCTCCTACATTTGATTGATTACGCCTGATTTTGGGTTTATGCCTAACTGAAGGCGTAAAACTTAGCACTTCTTGGGAGTTAACCCATGTTGTATATAGTTATTTTCTTTTCTTCATTTTCCTTTCTTCCTTAGGTTTCCATCCTTGCATTATGAGCCTGAATACAAAATCACATATGTCCTACATTTCACTTCTTAGCCTGACTGACTACTCTAATTTTTATCAGACTAGAAATCATCCACATAGTGATTTTTATCTCCTCTATCCGACTTCCTTCCGTCACCCTAGCCTAAGTTAGTAAAAAGTAGAACATGCATTTGCATTCACCCTAACCATAAAATGAGGACATTACATTAGTTAAGCATGGGGGGATGTAAATGGTGAATCACTTACTTGAATGCAATTATAGACACATCCTTTAGTGTATATAGATAGTATTATTGAAAAATCCAAAAAATTGAAAAATTTTGAAAAGAATTACAAGACACATAAAAATTTGAAAAAAAAAATTCCAAAAAAAAATAATAAGGGACCTATAAATTCACTTTTGAGGGAGAAGCTCCAGAACTTTGAAAGGGAGAAACAGAAAAGGAACAAAAAGTTTTATAAGTGTTTAGCTATGATCTTAAAGCTGAATAAAAAATAGAATAAGTATTTATGGACATTCAACCTTTGCTTATTAAATTTTTGTTGGCTACATAAACTTTATTCACTTAGGCTTAGACTTAATACACTTGAGCTTTGATATGATAGAACCAAAATCTTTCCTAACTTAGGACATATTCTTGTACCTGAGTCAACTAGTACAGGATTCGTCTATTTGCCTCTATTTAAGAGTTGAGTAATTTTAGTTTACACTACACTGATTTAGGAAGAACCAAGTGAACTTAAGTCTAAACCCTAGTTCTCATTAGGGAAGGTGGAGTCCTTATCTGTGCGTGTAGGTAGACTCCTTATCTTAGTCTTTAGTCTTATGTTTAAGAGAAGCTCTTTCAATCAAGTACTCACCTACCAAATAAGTGTGCTCTACCAACTAAAATTGAGGGAGACATACCGACATTTTTCTTTCAAGAAAAAGAAGAAAGATCAAGAAAAAAAAATTAGAAAAATGAGAAAAAGTAGAAAAAAAAGAAAAATTCAAAAAGAAAAGAAAAAGACATTCTTTGAAATAAGTTAGGAGGTTCTCCATTTCTAGTTGTAAATACTTATACATTTCACCAAATATGGTTGTTTCAGGGTACGTTACATATACCCTTTATTTTCTACCAAATATTCTTTGAGCCACAAATACAATAACTGTTGGGTTTGAGTCCTCACCATTTTTGAGAGTTAATCTGAAAACATGAGTTGAAGCTGAGACCAACCTGAACTTAAAAAGAAGTGAAACCCTGGATTTAAGTCTTAAAGTTCGTCTGGTTAATCCTAACTTATACTGAGCACAACCATAAATTATTTACTCTTGAACTTGGTAAAACCTTTTAGATCCAAGAAGATGTACTTAAGGTTTAAATATCAACAATCCTTATTAGTCGAGAGATGGTTTATGCCATGTAAGCCTTGAGTTTTGGTAGTCTTCTCTGTAATTGGTTTTCACAAAGTCCAACAAATAAACACATTTGTATTGTTTCAAAAAATTTTTAGCTTAAGATCATCGCTAAACACTTTACATTTAAAATGAGTTACAAGAAATCTCTTCACACTTACTCTACTGTTGCTGAATTGTATTGCACTTAAATGAGTTGTTTTCTAAGAGACTAGTAAAACCTAACTATGGGGGTATGATGAGGTGTGACTCATCATAGCTAAAAAGTCAAAGTTAAGTTAGAAACTAAGTTAAACACTATCAAATTAACATAAGAGAAAGGTTAAGTGTGAGAATTAAGGAAAATGATCTAAAACATTGTAACGACCCGATTCCTGAATCCCTACGAGACACGAGAATCGGACCGAATCGACTAATCTCAAGACCCAGTCGTCCAACGAGAAAGTAACCAAAAGAGTAGTAAAATAAACCACATTCACTATGTATATAACTAGCAGTAACAAAATACAGCAGTAAAGGAAAGAAACACTACAGTATACACCACCACAATAGTAGAGAAATAAACATAAATATGAACATGAAGTTTACATTAAAGAGAGTACAAGGAGCAGCAAAAAACTACTCACTACAGCGGAAAGAAGGTACAGAAAGTACTACAGGTAACCCTACTGGACCCTACTAGGCCCAGCGCCCTCTTGCAGCCGCTAACTTTGGCTGCTCAACACCTGATCCTGAAAAGGTAACAAGGGTGACATGTCAGCGAAATGCTGAGTAGGGTGGCAACTAAAAGCTAGAAGAAGCAGTAGAGTGGACAGTAGCTGTTATATTTTTACTTTCTTCTTTTATACTTTTCCATTTATTCACTATTGATTTACTTCTCAGATCCTTCTTTTGATCTTGAATGTTTCTCGTGGGAACGATCTTGATTGCAGTCTTTTCCGAAAGGTAGAAGTAACACGTGGTGCTCTCTTAGTTGGGAGAGTCCCTCGTGGTGGTCCTACCCTCAGTCAACCACCCCAAGGTCGCTGACAAACGTAACGGTGACTACGGCACGCGCGATAAACGCACGGGTAGCTACCCCGCACTGGCACGCGGTCAGTCATTTTCGTTAACGGGTGCACCCAAAGCACAGCACGGAACTAGTATAGGTAGAGCCCTCTCATTAACAGGGGTCTAGCCCCTCTACAGTAACCAAACAGGGGTCTTGCCCCTCCACAGTCCGCGCACCCTCGCCTGACTACCCTGGTTTGCCCAGTGGGCTTAACAAGTCGGTGTAGGAGAGCTAGCGGAACCCCGGGACCCGTGGGGTAGCTAGTGCTCTCCTTACACTAGTAACTCTCCTCGGTACTGTGTACACGAGGGCCAAAAGTCGGTACAAAGTGGCCAGTCCTAACCCCGGGCCCCTGGGGCGGCTAGCTCCGCTTTGCACTAAACAGGGGGACAGTCGCTCTCCTTGGTACTCCGTACTCAAGGGCCAGCTCACTTCCCCAATTCTATTCCATTTCCTTTCCAGGAGTTCTACTCCTAATTTCCCGTAGGGTTCAAGCTCTTTTAACCAGCCAATTTAGGTTTCACCGTTCTGGCTTTACGTTCATACAACCCATGTTTTCAAGCATATTTATTCATTCATAACAGGTAGCTGTTAACCAATTTATAGGCAGTTATCATTTCCTTTCTACTTTTCCAAGACTGCAATGGTTGTATATTCAACTAGTTTTCCAGTCCTACGATTCATGCCGTATCCTAGGATCTATAATTCAATCTAGTTTTTCAGTCCTAGGATTCATGAAATGCCCTAGGATCTATCATTCAATCTAATTTCTCAGTCTTAGGGTTCATGCAATGCCCTAAACTCTATTAATTGTTTCATAATTGTATAAATTTTGTCAAATAAGTTAAAGGGCCCTCTACCCGCGAAATCGGGAGTACTAGGGGCGCGGTCGGCAATCCCGCGTGCCTCCGCAACCCCCAGAGCCGCAACGGAACGGGGACCTAACACAAGGATCAACACAAGTAGTTTATCAGAACAATGCACAATTACTATAAACAGGTAGAGAAAATAAATATGGAAAGAACGCAACTCGAAACGTGGAAAACAGACTCTGAACGGGCCCTAAACAGGTCAAAAACGATGAATCTGTCCAAAATCAGACGTCTGGAACCTCTTCCAGACGTCTTAAAAGGTTGATCATGTCATACCTCAATCTACACAGTCCTTCAGATGTCCAGAAACCTGCTAGATCGTCTGAAGTCAGTTTCCAGACATCCGATTGTCACCCCGGACGTCTGGAGGTCCTCTCCGTCGTCTGGTACTGTGGCCAGATGTCTGATCCACGTGGGATGGCGAGCCCTCGTGCCCTCTCGAACAACACCTGCGCACACATGCAACCGCTCTCATCACGGAAAGGCTCAGAGAACGCGGTGGACGGCTGCATGGCCGTACACGCGTAAAAGGAAGGAGGAAAAATATTGTACCTGTCAGACGTCTGGATCTTCCTCCAGACGTCCTACACGTCGTCTGGACGTAAGTCCAGACGTCTGATTCTGGGAAATTTTCCCTGAATCAGCACCCAGCTCGTCGTCCGCCCGCGACACACAGCCACGCCGCGCCGCGTCCGCCTACTGCCCGAGCTGCAGCAGCTCCTCCGCGACACCCCACGCCTGCTGTTCCCCCCGCCGGCCGGCTCTAGCTGTCCCGGCAAGCTCGCACCTCCACGGTCGAGCTTCTTCTTCCTCTCGCAACACTCCCTCCCACATGCTCGCTGCAGCCGCTACTGCACCCTCGCTAGCTCGCAGGGAGAAGGAGAAGAGAAGACGGTGAGTGAGGGTGAGGGAGAGGGGGAGCGCTCTTATAAGGCAGCCGCGGGAAGAGAGAGAAGGAAAGCGGCGCCTGCAGGGAGAGAAAACGAAGGCTGCGGGTTCAGTCTGCGCGCGCAGGCGCGCAGACACGAACCCGTACGCCGAAAAAATTTATTACCAGACGTCTGGGAAGGGTTCTAGACGTCTGGCCAGATGTCTGGGACACTTCCCAGACATCTTAAACTGCTTCTGACGCCCATGATCGTTACAAACATCAATTCTTTGTTAAAAATGCATATTTAGGTTAATTTTTAGAGATTCTATTCCTAAGTATATAAATGGCTTATTTCAAAGTCAATTGATCATTAATTTGAGCACAAATGAACAAATCAATGGTTGGATTATCTTCTAATATGTTCAATTAATATGCTATATAAATCTCATTGCATTTTGACCTCATTAGGACCTTGGATTTAGTGTTTTTCATTTAGGTCCTTTATACATATTCATCTCTTCACATTTTATTCACTCGAAAGCTATTGAGGACCTTTTTGTAAGCTGTAGGGACCATTCTGTATGAATTACTTATCACTTATGGGTTCTTTTACAAATTGTCTATTGGTTCACTGTTTGGGCCTTTTGCGTAATTAGCCCAACACACCTAGAGCTCGATTTCCTCAACTCCTATTCTTCCACAATGAACACGAGGCCTCCTAGCCATCCATTCTTCTTCCATTGATCCAACGACTGATTTGTAACCAACTTGCAATCGCCGATGAGCCTAGCATCACACCTCAACCTAGATCACATCTAATGACTGCCATTCATCTTTGACCCACGCGTGCCCTCTTGAACTCATCTTAACCATTCACCATTAACAATCATGACCTTTTATTTCTAGTGCACCTGAGCCCATCAGTGTCTATTTAAAGAGCTCCACATTGACCTGTGAGCCTTTACCAGCTCCCTCCTCCTTGAGTTGGTCGTCGTCCCTTCTAATTCCTATTCTCCTTCTTCTACGGCTTATGATAGAAGCCCACTCCTCTTCATTAATTCCTCGATGTTGATAAGGATCACGTAACTCCTGAGGACATCTTGAGCTCCTTCTCCTTTGAGCTTTCATTGCTGGAAGCTCCATTCCTTTCTTTGTCGCCACGGCCACTAGTCATGGTTCTCCCTGAGGTCCCTTTCATCCTAATAGCATAGATTTTATTGCTTCTTTAGTATAAAGTAGTTTAGATGACTAGCTTAGATTAGAATTAGCATTTAATTGTGTTGATTAGATTTAGAGTAGTGTAGATTAGTAGTCACTATTCTTCACTATAGATTCACCCTCTCTAATCAATTCTGATCAGAGAGGAAGATTCACACTTTGACAACAATTCACTGATCTCCCCCTTCACTTCACGATCATCTTCTCTCAATTTCTCGCTAATTTAATCACAATTCACCTCCTTCACCCATTGCCACCTTAAGAAGTGAAGCTATCTAGCTCTCAGAACTTATTGTGTGCTAACTGTAGGATTTGTAGGGCACAAGCACACTAGAAGGGGGGATGAATAGTGTGGTATATAAATAAAAATTGCAAGAATAAGCAAATCACAAAAAGTACATGAGATGTATAGTGGTTCCCCTCACTCGGGTACTCCATTGCCTAAGTCTTCCAGCTTAGGATTTTTAACCCAATTCCCTCAACCCGAAGGGAACCAATTTACTAATAACCTAAGGTAATTAACGGGTTACCTCAACCCAATTACAAGATAAAGAAATGAACAAAAGTACAGGTACAAGCAAGATATAAAAAGTTTACAACTAAAGTTCCTAAGTCTCCAACAAGTATATGGCTTAAAAAGTGTATGAATTAATCTAATGAGAATACTAAATTGAAAGTGAACGATTTAACAATGAAGTACACAATCGCCTTTGAAGATTTGTTGCAAGAAAAGAGTGGCCTTGAGAAGAATGCAACAAATCAAGCTCATTTGTAACAAGAAAATTGGGAAATGGAGGTGTAGGCAAGGAGAGTGTTTTTGGCTTGATGTACTTTGCAAAAAACACACAAGGAGTGTTTATATAGGCCACTAAACACCTCCCCTACGATTACTAGCCGTTAGGGGCAATTTGGGAAGATTAGGATTAACATAAATTGTAATATAGCCATTCTAATTAGGCACAATAGCTAGTTGGTACCGGTACTGGAGTTGTGGTACCGATACTGACTGCTCACAGTCAGCCCAACAATGCCTGGAGTACCGGTACTGATCATTGGTACTGGTACTCAATGCATTCTGTTGAGTACCAATAAAGTCACTTGGTATCGGTACTTATCACTAGTGAT
The DNA here is from genome assembly GCA_037157565.1 of Thalassia testudinum. NCBI lineage: Eukaryota > Viridiplantae > Streptophyta > Magnoliopsida > Alismatales > Hydrocharitaceae > Thalassia > Thalassia testudinum. The sequence continues at coordinate 35,946,661 of JAZHRO010000035.1, read as the reverse complement.
CCGGTACTTGTGACTCATAGGCAACGAGGCTATGAACAATTAATACCGGTACTCATGATGAGTACCGATACTTATTTATAGTTTGGGACTTAGGCCCAAACCTGTACCTAGCATGTACCAGTACTTGTTACAAGTACCTTGTTTTACAAGTTTAAACCAAGTTTTATAGAGATCTTATCTTAGCTATACGATAATATTTTCAAAGAGTCGATCTTTAGTTTTAAAATGAATGATTGAACGTGATTTTGATCCCTAATTATCTCTACTTTGATTTTAACTCCTAAGATATCTTTTTCTTGTTAGGAGACATACAAAAGTTCTAAGACACAACAAACTAAAGAAAAACTATAGTCTTCAATCTTCATGCCATCGTTACTTCTTTCATCCATCCTTAGATCTTGTTATTTCCTGAAAATAACACTTCATAAACTCATTAGATTTAAAAATGATTTTGTTAATACCAAAACATAAAAGAGAAGTGAAACTAGGTTCTAACAATCTCCCCCTTTTTGGTATTGACAAAATAATAGAAATACCTATATTTAAAATAATAGAAACCTCATAAGAGAAGGAATACAAAAAACTCTGCTAGGAGTGAAGCCTACCCCTCAAACTAAGCTTCCTTATTTTAAATATAGTGTATTTACCATTTCTCCCCCTTTTTGTCAATCAAACAAGAAAAATATATCAATATGGATAGACAATGATTAGGCATGAAACAATATTGTAGAGAAACAATCATAAGAAGAAAGCAAGCATATTAAAAGTCATAACAATCATAATTGAAGTCATACGTCATTAAAAGACATAATAACCAAGCAAAAACATGTTGAAATGTTCAATACATGAAAATATAGACTAAGAACTAATTGTGAGGACATTTTCTGATAGACTTTTGAGCATGTTTGCCGCCCTTATCACCATCATCATCAATTTCGTCATCTTCATCATCATCTTCATATTCAGCATCTTCATCATCACTATGAAACCTCTTCTTCATCTTCATTGTCTTCTTCCTCTTCATCATCATGAAGAATAGGTTCTTCTTTCGCCATTGGAGATGAAATAAATGACGGGTCTCGGAAGTGCTTTTGTCTTCTTCTTTCACTATATTCTTGAGGCGCTTTAGGTTGAGTCCTCTTCCTTTGTTTAGTTTGTTGAGTGGAAGATGCAACATGGGAAGATTCAATGGAAAGAGAGGTTATGAAACTTGCATTCCATGTGATGGAAGGCAAAATTGAGATTGGTTAAATTTTGACCAATATAATTGAAAATATTAATCATATTGGGATCAGTTCCAGACACATTTGACAGATTTACTCACGGTGTTTCAGCTTCTGGATATGGATAGGTTATAGGAACAAAAGTGGAGGATGATTCAGGAGGTGGATGAGAAGAAGATTGATCATTTGGATCAACTTCATCATCACTAGAGGATTCCTCTCTAGCGGGTTTTACTCCCATTTTCCGGAGAGTGGACCATTTGAAATAGACCACTTTTCTAAGCAGAGTAAAGTTAGAGAGATCAATTTTACTCTTGATAAAGATGTGAGATACAAGAATATCAAGAGGAAGAGCTGAAGCATGGTAATGAGGTCTTAAGAAGTGAATAAATACCGTGTTCTAATTTATAGGAAAACTTGTTATAATAGCATAGATTAAGGATAAAATGTCTACAGGGATTTTGTGGAATCTCGAGTATTTTGGCCCTTAGGTTCCAAGCTAAAATTCTGAATAGAACTCTAGCAAATAATGTCATGTTTGGTGCAACCAAGGCTTTTCCGTGACAATTAGGAAGCAAGAGTGTTTCATGAATTTTTGAAGTGGGGAATTTTTCCTTAAGAGTATCAAAAGCATGACCTTCATTAGGACATTGGGGTATAGTGGATAGAAATTTGAGTGTAACAGTTATCTTTTGTCCAAAAATGTTTGATGTTAAGACAAGATGACCTCGATTGTCTTGTTCTTGGATATTTGCAAAAAATAGACAATTAACATCAGGATAGACTCTAAGAACATCAGCAAAAAATGACTCATCAAAGAAATTCATGAGGTTTTGTTCAGATAAACGAGTGGTGAAGTTAAAGAGTTGTAAATAGAAGTCTTTCCACTCAACTAGCCTACAATAGTGAAGCTTTAGGCCCTTATACCAGTCAACCTTTGATTTGGCATCCTCATTGATGCAAAATTTGTGAAATGCATCTTGGGGTGCCTTTCCCTTACTCTTAGATTTAGGTGCCATTTGAAATCATGCAGCAAAATAAAGTAGGAAACACAATTAGAAATATAGAATATTTCCTTTCATGTGTGCATATAACAACACACTTAAGCCTGCATGTACCGGTACTTGTGGGTTTCTATTCCAACCAAAAATTTGAGCTAGTACCGGTATTCATATTCAGTATCGGTACCTGCTCGCTAAAGTAGGCACTACTACACCCAGTGAGTACCGGTACCGATGATGGGTTCCAAACAAGTGCAGTAGCAAGAATGGACTTGAGAAAAAGAAAAAGTCAAGATGTAGAATGACTCAAGATAGCAAGATCTACTTAAGAGATAAGAATATACCTAGAGTAGAAGCTTGGAGGTGATCCTTCTTCTTCTTTGCTAGGGATTGGAGTGGCTCTTGAGAGGAGAATTAGGGTTTGTAAAGGGTGAAATGAGGCAAGTATTTGCACTTGGCCTCTTTTATATGGGATGGGTCACGTGCTAGTCACATGACCACTTAAGTAGTTGGGAAAATATTTCAATCAATAACTTAGGTGTTGAAAAATAATGTAGTCAACAACCTAAGTTAAGCAACCATATTGCAAACAATATCTTGATATTTCCAATCATATGGAAATATTACAGTTTACATCAATTTTAGCAATAGTGGGTAAATTGCAGTTAGACCCACAGGGAATTTTGTAATTGCAATCAAGTTATTAAGTAATCAATTTGTTAATTTTGAATTTATTTTATTGTACAAAGTCCTAACTTTCTTCTTATAAAGCAGAATCTCTCTACAGTAAGAGGTTTTGTAAAAATATCTACTAATTGATTTTGAGTGTCTACAAATTCTAATTGTATGGATCCTTGAAGCACATTATCTCTAAGGAAATGATGTCTAACATCTATGTGTTTGGTACGTGAATGATGTATCAGATTTTTTGGATAAATTTATTACGCTTGTATTTTCACATAAAATTTTGGATTGTGCAAAAACTAATCCAAAGTCGGACAAAGTCTATCTCATCCAAATGATCTGAGAGCAAGCATGTGAAGTAGCAATATACTCTGCTTCAGTCGTAGAAAGTGTAACACAAGTCTGTTTCTTAGAGAACCATCAGACCAAGGATTCTCCAATAAATGACATGTGTTGCTAGTGCTTTTTCTGTCTGTCCGACTCCCTGAATAATCATCACTATAGGATAGTAGGTCTAATGTTTGTGCTTTAGGATAAAAAAGAGTAAGGTCTCTTGTGCAATTTATGTATCTAAATATTCTTTTTACTACATTAAAATGAGATTCCATGGGTTCGGATTGGAATCTCGCACATAAACATGTAGCAAAGAGAATATCAAGTCTAGAAGCTGTAAGGTATAAAAGTGCACCTATTATACCCTGGTATTTCTTTTCATCTACCCTTTTACCAGATAAATCTTCACCAAGAGAAGCAGATAAAGCAATTGGAGTCTCTTTTCCATTTACTTTTTCAAAGTCAAGCTTCTTGAGAATTTCAAGAACATATTTAGTTTGACTAATGTATATACCTGTGTCTAATTGTTGAATTTTTAGGCCTAAAGAGAATCTGAGCTCACCCATCATACTCATTTCGAACTCAGTCGTCATAGTCTCACAAAAATGCTGACACAGTGACTCCTTGGTTGATGCAAATATAATATCGTCGACGTATATTTGAACCAACAGGATGTCATCTCCTTCTTCCTTTACAAAAAGAGTTGAATCAACAACCCCAATTCTATATCCATGTTGGAGAAGGAAGGACCTAAGCCTTTCATACTAGGCTCCGGGAGCTTGTTTAAGTCCATATAACGCCTTATTGAGCTTTTATACATGCTCTGGGTGTGCTGGGTTCTCGAACTCGAGAGGCTGATGAACATAAACTTCTTCCTTAATGCAGCCATCAAGAAAAGCGCTCTTGACATCCATTTGATATAACTTGAAGCCCTTTGCACTTGCAAAAGCAAGTAGCATTCGTATGGACTCCAAGCGAGCAACTAGAGCATATGTCTCATTGAAGTCAATACCCTCCTGTTGGTTATAGCCTTGAGCTACAAGTCTGGCTTTTTATTCATGATTACTGAACTAGATTCATCCAATTTATTTTGGAACACCCACTTGGTTCCAATGATGGAATTACCCTTAGAAGCGGGTACCAAGTTCCATACATTGTTCCTTGTAAATTGGAGTAGCTCCTCCTGCATAGCTTCAACCCATGATTCATCCTTGATGTAAACACATTTACATTACTTAAAATGTCTATTTTTGCATGTTCTTAAGCATAGGATTGCATTTCATGATATAAATATTGCAAAACATGCATCATTTTGCATTTAGAGTATGAATAAAATGGAGGTTAATTATCTCCTTTTATGTGCTTGGACAGGGCAAACATTTAATCGGGGCCTCAGATCAAAGATTCAACCGTATGGATGTGATCAGGGCGACGATTGGAGTTCAACGACTCCAAGATCGCCCTAATTAGACATCCGTAGCATCAGATAGTGACCGGGGAACCCTAGAAGATCAAGGGCCAGGATGGTGAAAATTCGCACTTCAGATGACAAATCCGACCGCACGGATGAATTCGAATCGACGATCGCAGCTCAACGACACAAAAATCGAGTCAATCCGACATCCGTGGCACCATCCACAACTTCCAGAAGATGAACGGCCAACATGGCACCATGTGGTGCCATCTCAGCCGCCCAAACGGCCTCCAGCACCGCCGCACCTCTTCTTCTTCAATCAGCACGTCGATTCTCCGTCGTTGGATCAAGATCCAACGGCTGTGGATGCGGCTGGCTGATTCGTCCGTGCGACCATTTCGTCCGCGTAGCGCAGTGGAGATGAAGCGGCGGGTGAAGCAGAGGTCGCGGGATCGAGTCCCGCGAGCCTCAAATCAGACACAAGCGAGTGGCGCGTGGAGCGTCAGATTGCGATCCAACGGCTGCGCACTCCCAATAGCGCCGATGCGCGATTAGACGCACAGCGTGGACGCGCGATCGCACTCGGGCGGGCGCGCAGCGTAGCGGGCGAAGATGCATTTTAAGCCATCCGATCTCACAATCGGACGGCTGAGACTCAGCGTGCGTGGGATGGCATTGAGCGCGCGGGCAGCTGAAGCGGCGCGCTTGGGGGCGGAAGCTACGCCCACGTCGGGGCTTTAGTGACAGATTTATCCATCACTAAAGGCCCCTCATTTATTGTTTTGAAGTTGTAATGTCCATTTTGCCCCCACTCCTTGCAACTATAAAAGGAGACCCCCTCCATACGAAATTTTCATCCCTTCCTTCTCCTCTCTACCCCTCCAAAGCTCAAGAGAAGCTTGTCCCACACCTGGGATGCTCCTCGCGAGATAAAGTCTAAATTTTCGTTCCCCTTCAGAAGTGGATCCCGCGATGACGACGGCGTGCTGCTTCGTTCCCGTTCTTCTGCTTCGTCCTCCTTCGTCCTGCTTCGTTCTCCTTCGTCCAGGCGTCGTCCCGTCCGGCTCGTCCTCTAAGCAGTCATCGAGAAGGATAACTTCTCTCTCCCATTCTTATTTACAGCTTTTCTAGTGTAGAATTTTCCTGCTTTATAGTGTAATTGATTTCCCGCTTTCTAGTGTAACTTTTATTTAGTTTGATTGTATAAACAGTTGAAACATTGAATGCATGTTCTCTTTCTCTCTCTCTCTCTCTCTCTATATTCTGATAGCTCCATTATAATTATATTGCCTTGCTTATCAAAAATCCTAAAAAAATATAATTGTGAATATAGATCAACGTAGCCTCCCTGTGTTCGACCTGGAATTCATTTCGGTATAAATTTTATTTGTTGAACATGAATTCTTCGCTTTCAAACTACAACGACAGGTTTTCCAAAATCGAACACGTTAGCGTAGCGTTCGTATACGTTCAACAATCCTTTAATGCCTCATCAACTTTCTTAGGTTTAAGTTGAGAAACAAAGGCATTAAGGATAAAATTCGCTCTATAATGAGATCAGGATTTTACACCTTGTTCAATATCACCTATAATTTGACTTTGAGGGTGATTCTTATGGTGTACCCATTCTTTTGGAAGATCATGTACATTCCGAGAATCTTCTATTTTCGATACATCGATGAAGGGAGTATCTTCATCATCAGAATCTAAATGATTTGGTTCAAGTTCTCCTAAGTTTGTTTTATCAAATGAAACATGCAGGGATTCTTCAATAAGAATGGTTCTTTTCTTAAAGACTCGATAGACTTTTCTTCTAGTTGAATAGCCAATAACGATGCCTTCATCACCTTTAGTATCAAACTTATCAAGTTGATCTCGGGTGTTTAATAAATAACGTCGACTTCCAAACACCTTGAAATATGAAATCCTAGGAGACTTCTCATTGTAAAGCTCATATGGAGTTTTCTTAATAATAGGCTTTAAGAGAGTCCTATTAAGAACATAGCATGCCGTATTAACTGCTTCAACCCAAAAATATTTTTGAAGCTCAGATTCCAAGAGCAAAGTTCGGGTACATTCTTGTAGAGTGTGATTCTTGTGCTCTACAACACCATTCTGAGATGGTGCTCGAGGAAATGAAAATTCATTAGTTATGCCTAAATTGACACAAAAACTTGAAAATTTTTCATTTTCAAATTCACCCCTATGATCAGTCCTAAGTCTAAGAATTGAAGATGATTTTTCCTTTTGAAGTCTTTGAGCAAGACTTAGGAAGGAATCAAATGAGTCATTCTTATGTTTCAGGAAGATGACCCAAGTGAACCTTGAGAAGTCATCAACAATAACTAGGCAAAATTTTGATTCATTTAGACTCAAATCGTGTTGGCCCAAATAAATCAAGGTCTAACAACTCTAAAGGTCATGTGGTTGAAATTAAGTCTTTTGATTTGAAAGAAGCCTTGTGCATTTTTCGAGTTCACAAGATTTACACAATGCATCCCTTTTATAAGTTAGTTTGGGTAGGCCCCTTACTAACTTATTTTTGGCTAACTTATTTTAGATGTTTGTGATTAATGTGACCTTGCCTACGGTGCCATAGATCTACTTCAACATGGAATGTAAGCAGATATTTTACAAACTTCTCTTGTGAAAAATGAAGAGCATAGATATTTTCATATCTAAGACCTTCAGTTCAAACTGTGTTTGTTCCCTCTTTTAATATTTTAAAACAAACTTTAGTATCCAATACATCGCATCCATTATCACATATTTGATTAACACTAAGCATGTTATATTTTAAATTTTCTACTAAAAGAACATTATGTACCTGCTTAGAGGAATTACCTACTGTACCTTGTAACGACCCGGTTCCCGAGCCCCTACGCGACACGAGAACCGGACCGACTCAACTAATCCCAAGACCTAGTCGTCCAACGAGGAAGTAACCAAAAGAGTAGTAAAATAAACCACATTCAACATGAATATAACTAACAGTAAGAAAATATAGCAGCAAGGAAAGAAACTACTACAGTATATACCACCACAACAGTAGAACAACATTCATAACTAAATATGAACTGCAGGTAAAGCAAAGTACAGCGGAAACAAGAACTACTCACTATAACGGAGCAAAAAGAGGTACAAGAAACAGTGGTAACTCTACTGGACCCTACTCGGCCCAGCGTCCTCTGCAGCCGCTGACCTGGTTGCTCAACACCTGGTCCTAAAAGGTAACGAGTGTAACACGTCAGCAAAATGCTGAGTAGAGTGGCAACTAAACTAAAGAAACAGTAGAGTGTACAGTAGCTGTTAAGTTCTGTTACTTTCTTTATTTAAGTCTTTCAATTATCTCACGATTTATCTATTTCTCAAATCTTTCACTTGATCTCGAATGTTCCTCGTGGGAACGATCTTGATTACAGTCTTTTCCGAACAGTAGAAGTAGCACGTGGTGCTCTCCTGGCTGGGAGAGTCCCCCGTGGTGATCCTACTCTCAGTCAACCACCCCAAGGTCACTGACAGACGTAACGGTGACTACGGCACGCGCGGTAAACGCACGGGTAGCTAACCCGCACTGGCACGCGGTCAGTCGTTTCCGTTAACGGGTGCACCCAAAGCACAGCACGGAACCAGTACAGGGTAGAGCCCTCTCAGTAACAGGGGTCCAACCCCTCCACAGTAACCAAACAGGGGCCTTGCCCCTCCACAGTCCGTGCACCCTCGCCTGACTACCCTGGTTTGCCCCAGTGGGCCTAACAAGTCGGTGTGGGAGGCTAGCAGAACCCCGGGGCCCGTGGGGTAGCTAGTACCTCCCTACACTAGTAGCTCTCCTCGCTACTATGTACACGAGGGCCAGCAAGTCGGTACAGAGTGACCAGTCCTAACCCCGGGTCCCTGGGGCGGCTGGCTCCGCTCTGCACTAAACAGGGGGACAGTCGCTCTCCTTGCTACTCCATACTCAAGGGCCAGCTCACTTCCCCAATTCTATTCCATTCACTTTCCAGGAGTTCTACTCCTACTTCCCCATAGGGTTCCAGCTCAGAACGTCTAAGTTTGACCTTCCAGTTTCATGTTATCACAATCCATGTTCTCAAACATGTTTATTTATTCAACAGGCAGCTGTTAATTCAATTACAGGCAGCTATTTGTTCCTTTCCATTTTTCCAAGACTGCAGTATTCATCTGTTCCACTAGTTTTCACGTCCTAGGATTCATACTGTATCCTAGGATCTATCATACAATCTAGTTTTCCAGCCCTAGGATTCATGCAACACCTAGGATCTGTCATTCAATCTGTTTTTCATTCCTAGGATTCATGCAATGTCCTAGGTTCTATTTATGATTCCACAATTTAACAGGTTATACTTAAAGCCACTCTACCAGGTACGACGGGAGTAATGGGGGCATGATCGGGAATCCCGCGTGCCTCCGCGACCCTCAAGACTGCAACGGAACGAGGTCCTATCACAAGGATCAAACACAAGGAGTGTCTCAAAATAGTGTATAGCTACTGTAGACGGGTAGAGGATTTAATTCCGGAAAGAACGCAACTCGAAACGCGGAAAACGGAACCCAAACGGGCCCTTAACGGGTCGAAAACGATGACACTGTGCAAAATCAGACGTCTGGAACTTCTTCCAGACGTCTTAAAAAGTGGATCAGAGAATTACCTTGTTCTGCGTGGTTTCTCAGACGTCTAGAACCCTGCGGGGGCGTCTGGCCTAGTTCCCAGACGTCCGATGGTCACCCCGGACGTCTGGAAGTCGTTCCCGTCGTCTGGCACTGGAGCCAGACGTCTGATTCGCGTTGGATGGCGAATCACCAAACCTGCGTGCACCCATCTCTCTCCCTCAGTACGGTCAGTCGACAGGAAGGAAGAAGAAGATGGAAAACTCACCTTTCAGACGTCTGGACAGTCCTCCAGACATCGTGCCCGTCGTCTGGCTACAAGCACAGACGTCTGATTCTGGAAATTTTTCCAGAACCACGGCGCAACTCGCCCTCCGCTCGCGACGCCGCACCTCGTCGCACCTCATGCGCCTGCTGCTCGGACCGCAGCAGTCCCCCCCGCGTCGCCCTGCGCCCCCTGCCGGCCGGCCCTAGCAGCCACGGCGAGCTCGCCCTCACGGCAGAGCACCTCTCCCACGTGCGCCGCGGCTGCCGCTGCCGCCCTCACGCTCGCTCTCGCGCTCACTCTCGCGCACCTGGAGCTGAAGAAGAAGAGGAAGGAGACGGTGGTGATGGAAGCGAGGGGAGGTGTGGCCTTTTAAGGCCGCGCGAGGAGGAGAGAGAAGGAGCGCGGCAGGGGAATTTGCCGTCGCAGAAGGAATAAGCGAATATGCGGGAGCGCGCAGACGACCCGCACGTGTCAAAGATAACCGATTTCCAGACGTCTTGAAACGATCCCAGACGTTTGGTCAGACGTCTGGAAGTGACCCCAGACGTCTGGTCCGACGTCTGGGCCACCTCCTAGACGTCTTAAAAGACGTCTGGGGCGTGCGTTCGTTACATACCTTCACCAATAATGCAACAACATTTGTTGTCGCCCAACTTGACGTGTCCATCATCTTGGATTCTTGTCCACTTGATAAAAAGGTCGGAGTGTCCTGACATATGCTTGGAATGCCCGCTGTCTAGGATCCATTTGTCCTTCTTGACCTGTAAAACAGTTTGTCAAATCTGATTTAGGTACCCATTTTCTTTTGGGTCCTTAATGGTTAGTACCCTTCAAATCCTTAGGTTTATAGATCACCTTTGTGTTAGATATATAATTCTTAGGATTTTTGACCTTTTGATAAATCCATGCATGTCTAGGTGCATGTGACTTATTTTGTGTGTTCTTTTTATTATTGAATTTGGCTTTTAAATTATTACAAAATTCTGTATTCAACATAGTTGTTTTTAAATTATTCAATATTCCCTCAAAATATTCATAAATGTCCTCTAACTCTACTATTTTTGCATGTAATTGTGAGTTAGTATCTTTTGTTATGTCTGACTCTATTTCTAAACAAGATTTTTCTACTTCTAGAGTCTTATAATTATCATGCAAGACCTTATTTTCCTTTCTAATCATCCTAGCTTTATGATATAACTCTTCATAAGATTGTAATAATTCATCAAAGCTAATTTCAGAATCTACCTCATTTTCAAATTTGTCGTTGTTTGCCATCAAGTAGACATGTGCAACCTTCGTTTCTTCAAATTCCTCGGAAGATGATTCCATGCCGGAATCACTATCATCCCAAGTCGCTTTGTATGACTTTCTAGATATCTTCTTTTTCTTTCGATCGAGTTCTTTATCTTTCTTCTTTTCTTCCTTCTTCTTCTTGATCATTGGGCAATCTTTTCATACGTGCCCCTTCTTCTTGCACTCAAAACAAACAATGCCATTTGAAAATTTATTGACTCTCTTACCTTATTTTTGGATGAATCTTCGAAATCTTCTTGTTAGAAGAGCAAGGTCCTCTTCTTCGTCAGAGTTGGAATCATCGAAGTCTGAATCCTCCTTCTTGCTTACAGATCTCTCCTTGTTCTTCTTCATATTCTCCAATTGGACCTCATATTCCATGAGGCTTCCAATTAAGTCATCCAAGGGAAGAATGGATAAATCCTTAGCCTCTTGGATTGTTGTGGACTTTGGAGACCAATCACTTGTAAGGGATCTCAAGGTCTTTCTTACAAGTTCTTCTCTAAACTTCACTCCCAAATTCTTCATGGGGTTGATGATATCCCCAAATCTCATGTACATCGCTTTGATTGTTTCTCCTTTTTCCTGAAACACTCATAACTCTGGGTTAGAATTGAGATTTGTGTTTCTTTTACCTTGTCTGTACCTTCATATGTGACTTGAAGAGTATTCCATATCTCATACGCGGACTCGCATGCGGAGATACAATTGAACTCCTCCCTTGATATCGCACAATAGAGTGCGTTCATTGCCTTTGCATTTCTAGCAATCTTCTTTTGATCTGCCATCCAAACAATGCCTTCTTGCAGCTCTGGATCCGTGTACTTCTCTTGAATGAGAGTCCACGAGTCCTCATCCATGGCCTTGAGGAAGATTTGCATCCACCTCTTCTAGTATCCATAGTCCATCCCATCAAAGTAGGGAGGACATGTGGATGACTGTCCTTTCGTTTACTTGGTTGATGATGCCATTGCGAGAGAGAATATTTACTTCTTTTCGCGACCCACTCTGATACCACCTGTAGGATTTGTAGGGCACAAGCACACTAGAAGGGGGATGAATAGTTTGGTATATAAATAAAAATTGCAAGAATAAGCAAACCTCAAAAAGCACACGAGATGTATAGTGGTTCCCCTCACTTGGTTGCTCCACTACCTAAGTCTCCCGACTTAGGATTTTTAACCCGATTCCCTCAACCCGGAGGGAATCAATTTACTAATAACTTGAGGTAATTAATGGGTTACCTCAACCCAATTACAAGATAAAGAAATGAACAAAAGTATAGGTATAAGTAAGATACAAAAAGCTTATGACTAAAGTTCCTAAGTCTCCAATAAGTATATTACTTAAAAAGTGTATGAATTAATCTAACGAGAATACTAAATTGAAAGTGAAGGATTTAACAATGAAGTACACAATTGCCTTTGAAGATTTGTTGCAAGCAAAGAGTGGCCTTGAGAAGAATGCAACAAATCAAGCTCCTTTGCAACTAGAAAATTGGGAAATGGAGGTGTAGGCAAGGAGAGTATTTTTGGCTTGATGTACTTTGCAAAAAACACACAAGAAGTGTTTATATAGGCCGCTAAGCACCTCCCCTACGATTACTAGCTGTTAAGCACAATTTGGGAAGATTAGGATTAACATAAATTGCAATATAGCCGTTCTAATTAGGCACAACGGCTAGTTGGTATTAGTGCTGGAGTTGTGGTACCGGTACTGATTGCTCACAATCAACCCAACAATGCCTAGAGTACCGATACTCAATGCATTCTATTGAGTACCAATAAAGTCACTTGGTTCCGGTACTTATCACTAGTACCGGTACTTGTGACTCACAGGAAACGGGGCTGTGAACACTTAATACCGGTACTCATGATGAGTGTCGGTACTTGTTCACAATTCGGGACTTAGGCCCAAACCTGTGCCTAGCATGTACTGGTACTTATGTCTAGTGCTGGTACTTGCTACAAGTACCTTGTTTTACAAGTTTAAACCAAGTTTTATAGAGATCTTATCTTAGCTATACGATAATATTTTCAAGGAGTCGATCTTTAGTTTTAAAACAAATGATTGAACATGATTTTGATCCCTAATTATCTCTACTTTGATTTTAACTCCTAAGATATCTTTTCTTGTTAAGAGACATACAAAAGTTCTAAGATACTACAACTAAACAAAACTATAGTCTTCAATCTTCATGCCATCATTACTTCTTTCATCCATCCTTAGATCCTGTTATTTCCTGAAAATAACACTTTATAAACTCATTAGATTTAAAAATGATTTTATTAACACTAAAACATAAAAGAGAAGTGGAACTAGGTTCCAACACTAACTCCACTCGGAAGGCCTTTCACATGTTCCATGAATCACTACAATAAAAAAGACTTAAGGTGACATTTACTTTTATCAAATGTCATTAACATAACTACGTTAATTTATTAATATAGCCAAATCGACAGTAGCAAGATTATTACCCTCTAAACGTCACCAAATGAATAATTGATTCCCCTCTTTCCTAAAATAAAAAAATCCTTCCCCACCCGCCTCTCTGAACTCCACAAAATAAAAAAAAATCATGAATCCCACCTTTCCCCGCCCTATGAAACCTTACCCGACCCCCCTAAGATAGTCGTTCTTCCTCACCTCTTCTGCCTCAGTGCTCTCGTGGTCCTCTATGTCATCGTGCTCAACCTCGTTGTCCAAGCCATCCTTGTTCTTGACCCCCTCGTCCAAGCCATTGTCGAGCCTCATGATCCTCCTCGGCCTCCTCGTCCAAGCAATCGTCAACCTGCTACCCTCCTCCTCCTCATCCGCCCCACTGCCACCCTCCTACAGTTCTCATCCTTGTTGGATCTCCTCTCTAACGACGTTTGCTACCATCGAGGTTAGTAAACCCTCTTCCTTCCCCTCAACCCCAACCACGAACCCCCCTCAAATCTCACCCTTGTTGCTCCTCCTCCCCTCAACATGAACCTCACCGGTGGATACTTCTAAGGTTTCTGTATCACACGCCCATAAAATCTTTGGGAATCTTTGCAACCTACAATATTTAAATTTAAGGTATAGTGAAATTCTTGATGCAAAGTTGGGTCACCATTTCATGGGGTGTAACCATGGTCATGCTCTAGATAAGTTGCTTCTATCTAACAATAAAATTGCTGGGCAATTGCCAGAATCCTTGGTAGATTATAAGAGCCTTCAATATATGGATGTTAGATACAACTTGTTATTCGATTCCATTCCTGAATCAATAGGTGGCATGGAGTCTCTGAAGGGTTTGCATCTTTCTGGTAATAGATTCCATCATCTCCTCAATCTTAGCCAATTAATCAGTCTACATTTATCTACAAACTTACTAACGATTAAAGTATCTCCTAATTGGGTCTCCTTTTAACCTTCGTGGGTTGGGAATGGCTTCCTACAAAGTGGGGCCACGATTCCCTTCATGGCTTGGAACATAGAGCAACCTGTCGTATGTAAATCTGTCAAATTCAAGTATATTGGATGTCATGCCAGAATGGATATGGAATTTCTCTCCAAATATTAAGCTCATGGACCTCTCCATGAATATGATAAAGGATGTTCTGCCAGCTGCAATGAATGGTTCCAACAAACTAGAGGGCTCCTTGTCGGGCTCTCCCACTGCTAGAATTGTTGATATGCCCCAGTTGTGGTTCTTGTCTCTTTTACAAAATAATTTAAGTGGTGCAATCCCTTCATTTCTATGTGAAGCTACGAAATTAGGCTTCTTGGATCTTTCAAATAATCATTTTATTGGACAGTTTCCATGGTGCCTGGGAGGATTGAGGTCATTAACCCATTTGTGTAGCATCAGATCCATGCATTTACAGAATAACAACCTACAAGGGAATCTTCCTCTACGGTTGGGAAATTGCAAAAATATGACTGCTCTTGATATAGGTTAGAACAATTTCACCAGAATCATGCCAAGATGAATCGCTGGAACGCATCTCTTACAGTTTTTTCAGCTAAGGTCAAACTTATTTAGTGGAGTTCCTCGGCAACTATCCAGTTTGAAGTTCTTACAGGTCCTCGATCTTGCAGAGAATCATCTTTCAGGAGGCATTCCTGATAGTTTTGGTAAATTTGCTGCGAAGATGACAACAAATAGAACAGGTGGCAGTGTTTCCTCTTACCACTATAAGGGGCGCATTACAGTGACATTTAGAGATCAAGTTGTGGAATATGATACGATACTTAAACTTTTCAAAGGCATGGATCTCTTTGGAAATAAATTATCAGGAGAAATACCAGGAGAACTTGGGAACCTACTTGGCTTGAAAAATTTCAACTTGTCTGAGAATTATTTAACTGGGTTTATCCCAAGATGTCTTGGCAATTTATTACAATTGGAGTCCCTTGATTTATCAAGAAATAATCTTTCCGATGGCATCCCACAGTCTCTGTCAAGATTAACATTCTTGAGCAAATTCGATGTCTCTTATAATAATTTATCAGGAAGAATACCAACCTGGAAGCAAGTTGATACTTTTCCAAGTTCTTCATATACAGGCAATCTTATGCTATGTGCAAAGTTGTTAGAGGCCTGTGGAAGTGATAAAATGGAAGAAGTGAATGGAGTCGAACATTCACAGTCAAAAAACAAAGTGGACAATGGCTTCTTATGGTTCTATCTTGGCATGGCACTGAGATTCGTTGTGGGATTTTGGACATTGCAATTGCAGCACTGATAGGATCTCCATTTCAATGATGTCTAATATGAGAAAGGCCTATCTAGCACGGCATAAGGGTGCAAATGGAGTATGGATATATATTTTCCACCTTACTTTTTTTTAAAGTCAATACAAATATCCATTTGTAATGTTATAGATAGGGATATGGATATAACTTCAATTTTGATGGGCAGGGATATATAAAAATTTAAAAAATACGGTGAAAATGGATAAAGATATCTGTGTTTTTTTTATGTGCATAAGTATTTTCAATTACTGTTGAACACATCCTTTTGGTGGATATGAAGACAAATAGTTATTTCTCTGTTTAGGCATGCTACCTTCTCTTTTTTCTTTTTAGAAAACAAGAGTAATTTTATTCATCCTCCACTCCTTGGAGGCAATAGAAAAGGGGGGGAATGGGGACTAGACCAAAACCTACCCTATACAAAGAAAAGAGGACCACAACTTGTGATCGAATACAAAAGCAGCAAAAAAGTAGAGGAGGCTATAGGTGAACCAGGTACGGCATCTAAATGCTATCCAATTTGATAATGCCTCTAATAATGGGGGGAGCTGATCTAAGCAGGAGAAACATCACCAGTTGCCATCGCCGAGACCCACAATCCTGAAAGTAGCTTCATTGACTGGCGGGTGAATGAAAGAGTGGATCCTGGACGAGCGGCCGTGAAGAGAAGTGAAAATCTTTTTGACCTGGCACGCAACCTATAGCTTACCTGACCACCAATAATAGAGAGAGACTGAATCCATCTCCACCTGAAAAGAGTTATTAGAGAAGTAGGAAATGACATGGATGCTGGGTTTAATGAGAGCAGCCTCAACAGAAATACCAGGAAGACTAGTAGAGGTAACCATAATGAAAACACCCTCAAAATTTCTAACAATTCAGCCAAGATTGCAACAATCCCCGACCAAAGAAGCAGTGGCATTGATCTTGAGCCCTTGAGCAGGACAGACCCAGCTAACAGGGAGAGAAGAGGGATGCCAAGATTTGAGCTAATTAGTCATTTGAAGATTTCTCCAGTTCTTATCAAGTTGAATATGGAACATAGCAGGGTTGAAGACATCATGTTTCAAAGCATTTAGATCCACTAGACATTAAACCAGATGAAACAAATCATACTTTGGATAGTCTTAGAGCTACGGGTATTGGGGGAGTGCGAGATGATGTTGAGGAAGAGGGAAGGATCAATGGCATCTCGGAAATTCTTCTTAAAGGTCCAGATTGAGATGTCACAAACCAAGTGACTCTCCGGGAAAAGATGAGGGAGTGTTTCTATCACACCCTGAAAATCCATTCAATGGGTTTCCGAGGGTGAAGGCAGAGAAAGTCCCAGTGGTGAAACGGTTAAAGTCGAAGGGTGCGTAGTTCAATCGATATAAATCAAATAAAAAGAAGAATCCAATAAACAATAATAGGGTATCCTTGTTGGAGGGGAGATTTTCAAACTCCCCACCTGCGGGAAGAACAATAATTTATACCACCCTAGCAGTCATACATCGAAATAGAAACCATGCAGTAAAACATCATTCATTTCCATACACATACACAAAGTTTCCCCTATCATACATATTGTCATACACATGCACACGTTCATATAGGTATGTATGTACAAGCCTTGTTTCTTCCCCTGTTACAAAAGTAACCTGTATAACACAAAAGAAATATACATCAACCAGGGAAAGAGCTACAGAAAGGGGGAGCCACACAGTCCACGTTCACAAAAAAAAGAAAAGATGGTTTGCAAAAGAGGACCCCCAAGTGAAGGGTGGCATCGATCCCTCAAAAGTCCTCCCACGTTCCACGAGGTCGAAAACCCGCAAAATAGATTGCCTACTCTAGTTGATAGGCAGCCCTTATAAATTTTGTGGCAGCATTTTCAATAGACTCAATAGGTGGGTCTGCCCACCTTCCCAGGTATTGAGCTTCCACTATCTCCCTCTCTAAGTGTATGAGTGTCATCACAAATGGCCGATCCACCGCCAC
The DNA here is from genome assembly GCA_037157565.1 of Thalassia testudinum. NCBI lineage: Eukaryota > Viridiplantae > Streptophyta > Magnoliopsida > Alismatales > Hydrocharitaceae > Thalassia > Thalassia testudinum. The sequence continues at coordinate 35,929,111 of JAZHRO010000035.1, read as the reverse complement.
TAGGTGCCTACACTGCTCGTTGGTTAGGCAGAATCTGCTTGCCCACGGCATCGGAACCTGAAATGGGTCACAAGAGAAAAGAAAGGATTAAGCTATACAGCTTAGTAGGGATCTAACTACGTGTGGAGCCCAGCAAGAGGGGGTGATAAATGTTTTTCCTTTTGTTTTTATAACATTATCCACCACTTTCCATCAAAGTTTATCTAGATCTTTAAGATAACTTATTATGGTGCTCACATCCGTTCCCTCACTTGCCATAGGTATCACATTTAGAAGATCATCCCTCTCTAATCAGAGGAGATTTCAATGTATCATTCCCCTTAGATCCTCGCCTGGTGGCCTCTCCCTCATCAAGGGAGGGCTAATAGGACAAGCGACCCATGCGAAAGGCGTACCCATTCTCGACATATTGAGAACATTGCTGACCTTAGTTAGAAGATTCGGGCCTCTTGGGAGCTACCCAGTCCAGTGCCTCATGTCGGCGAGGTGCAACTCTACTCGCTACTAGCAAGGCCTAGTTGTAATTTGCATAGATTATGTCGCAGGGTTGGTCAGAATTGTTGGACCACACAATTTGCCCCTACTAGAAACGTAACTACGAGGTGTGCCCTCTCAGTCCGCCACTAGACGAGATCTCAACCAAAACCCATCATGGTACCCTCGGCTTTCTCCGCACATGCGGGTGCCTGGTGAGCCTCTTGCTCGAGTACTCTTTCTACCACGAGTCGAATTCCGGTATGCTCAGATACCTCATTCTGATGACGGCCCAAGGCTCGTCACCACTCTTGGGAACTCCACAAGTTCCAAGGTAAATCCTTGGGTAGCTCTTAGCTATCGCCACATCTCGAGTCTCCTTCCCGAGTGGTGAACTCAATTCACCAAGTCTAAGGCACAACCTTACAGACCCACCTAGCAGACCTATCATATTCTTATTTTATTTAGTTCCGAGTTTGGAACAACATCCTAAAGGCCTAGTGGATTTCTTGGGGTCTGACCACAGACCTTTGGAATCCAAGAGGGTTTTTCATTTAAATCCTAAGAAGCAACCATTTCACGTATTCTATACTTCCATATACTTAAATTCATTTTCCTGGGTTTCATTCACACCCTTCTAGGGTTGATTTATCACCTCCTTTGGCTGGTAGTCTTTTAGATGTTTGCAGATTTATGCATTTTTCTTAACTTCATACCATGTATCCAGGCTTGCATACTTTCCTTATTTATTCAAGTGCTAAAACAAGAGCATGGTCACTCAGGCCAGTACCGGTATTGACCCTAAGTACTGGTACTGCCCCGGCACTGATGATCAGTACCGGTACTTGACCAGTTCTGTATAGTGCCCTACTCAAGCCAATACCGGTACTGATCATCAATACCGCTACTAGACCAGTTCTGTTTAGGGCCCCCACTCAGGCCAGTACCGGTACTAATCATCAATACCAGTACTATACCAGTTCTGTTTCCCCTGATGAATGCATTAAGGGGACCTCCGGAGATATCTAATACTGGTACTAATCTCTAGTACCGGTACTAGATGGTTCCAGGCCCTAGTCCAGCATGATTTTTAACCTTGCATCACAACCCACAGTTTCCTGATGTAGAGTCCATTATCCCATGGACTTTAGGTATAAAACACATGCTTAGTACCCAATGAACCCTCACAAACAACACGATAAGGTGGCTAATTCTCTTAGCATGCCTCCAACCCCTTTTATTCACCAACCCTAGGTATGTACTCCATTACACGCCAAGCTACCATTAACCCAAAATCTAAAGAGGTACTCATAGGACAAAGAGTTAGCATCCCTACCTTAAGTTTTTGGGCTGCAGCTCTTGTCTTCTACTCCTCCCCGATTTGCTCAAAATGTAACAATAGCCACCACACTGCAAGAACAAGTGCAGCAGTTGCTCCTCACTTTGCCTTCTCCCATGCCAGCATCACTAGCAGCAAGGCATTGGCAGCAGCTTGAACAACCACCATGGGAGAATGAAGGGGGGTTTCTCTCAAAAATGTCACACCAATAGAATGATCGTTGGCTTTCTAAGAAAGCCAAAACCCAATATCAAAAGGGTCATTTAGTTCATGCCCCCCTCCATTTCTTACTTGAGGAGCAAGCAAGTCCCTTAACTATCTTTTCTTGCAAAGAGCCCCTTACCACCACAAAATGTAAAGCCTTACCAATCAAGAGGGAAAAATCATGGCTTTTAAGGATCTTTTACTCATCAAACACCCTACTTAAGTGGGTTAAAAAATTTACCTAAAAATTTTTGGGTCGTTATAGTTTAAGGTGCAAAATTCGAGGGACAACAAAGACATTTAGAGGCAAAGGGATTCATAATTTGATGTTGTTATCATCGGTGGGGAGCTTGCCTTTAAGAAGCCTCCAAACAAAAAGGGAAATTCTGAAAGGCATGTTGAGATTCCAAAGAGGCACAACAGAGTAGTCCTTCTAAGGGGAGCAAAACTGCAGTTGATAAGTCGACGATATTGAAAAGATTCCAGAAGGAACCAGAGTCCAAATCAGCAAGTCCTTAAGATCGTCTAAGTGGCGGGAAGAGATCTCAACAAGCAGATTTAGGGGAATAGTAGAGTGAAAAGGCACACTAGAGAGTAGAGGAAGCACTCTATGGATCGAAATACTAGAGGGAGAAGATCCTTAAGGGAGGAGAGAGTAGAGGGGAGAGTCTCCAATCCATAAATCAAACTAGTGGGAGCGCAGAGGGAGAGAAAATTCAGAGGATGAATGACCAAGCAAAAGATCCCTCAAAAAAGAGTGGTGAGTGGAGTCGCCAAAGAAGATATTCCAAGCTCGCTTCATTCTCAAGGCCTTGAGGAAAAGATTTAAGTCAAGAATACCAAGTCCCCCATACATTAGGCATGCTACTTATGTTTGTATTTATCTATGCATAAAGATGGATGGAGATTTGGGATGATGAAGATTTTCCTGTAAGTATAGCTTACAAACTAGTAGATACAATTTCCTCCAAGAGTGTAGATTGATTTGGAAGATGGCTTTGCTGCTAACAAGAACAAGAAAGGAAATCCTGGCCGATGCTGCTTGTGTAGATATTAAAAGTTGAAGCCTATACTTTTATAAGTTGGGTTGCAAGATTGCCCCTCTATAAGTTTTTAACTGAGATGAGTTGATGTTTATCCTTTGATAGGGTTTTCCCTAGTCAAGCCTTACAAAACCAAGCTTGAAAAACAAGAACCTGCATATTGGTATCACCATTTAGATCTTAACATCGATTGAATTTTTGAATTCTAGTACTATCATAGTTACTAGCTTCAAGAGAACCTTTTAGCATAGCTTTTTCTCTGATATTTTTATTTTCCACTTAAACATAAATTGCTTGGATATTTCATTATAGTGATTTTTCAGCCAAGCAGAGAACTACTTCAAGTTTACACCTCATATTGATGATCTGTTAACTTTAGACTCTGAGATAGAAGCTCAAATAAGAAATTGCAATACTATGAAACTTGAGACTTCACCTTGGCCTGATCTAATTCAAGGTATAAGAAAATTTTGGAAAAGTAGGCTGAGACTTGGCAGCTATCCCTTCCTCATTCTGGTGATGAATTAATGACATCCTTTAGAGCTTAAAATTTTTGTAGAGATCATGTTTTTGGCACTAATTTTTTGAATATTGCATGCTGGGCTTTCTTTATGCTGTGGCACCCAGGGCCTCAACCATCCTACTAGGGCTCCTTCCTTTTTGCTGTGGCACCCTCTCTGGTCCTAATCTCAATCCCTGCAACCCCTTCAGCCTTTTGCTTTCTCCATATGGGACCATCATTTAGGGGAGCTCCAATACCCGTGAGGCCCTCTTTGATTTCCAGAGGGGAATGGTACTCTTAAAATAGGTCATCCTCCATTGTCATCAAGAAGCCACATTCTCTTTGATCTACTTACTCAGTGGATTGGGGTTGACTTGGTGAACGATGTGTAGGGAGATGTAAGTAGCTCAATGATGGATTTCTATAGGGTGATCAAGTTGGACCCTTACCAGAAGGCATGTATGCATAGCCCTCCTTTTGCTATGAAGATTCTACAACATTTGGTATTTTATTAGGATTTTTTATCCTTATGATTCATGTTAAGTAGAAACTTTGCAAAATTTGAACAAATGCCTTTTTGTGATTTATTATAATGATTAGATAAGATAGAATTTTAGTATTAAGTTGCAAAAGTTCACTTCAAATGTGTTTTCATGATTAAATATCCCTTTCCAAATTGCCACCATCTATGGCCCTATTATTGCCTCCTATGCTGCCACAACCATGTAAAAGATCCATGTCTCATATCTTTATTGACAAGCTTGGAATTTCATATGAGACTAATGCACATTGATGAACTCCATAGCATGTTCTCATTTGTTGAACTTTCCCTTCCCGATAGTATATATTGAATCGAGTTTCTTTGCCATTTCTATGGTGTTATTCTATGTTGTCATTTTTTGTTATTTGCGAGATTGGAACCACTGTATTGTCATCAACCTTGTTAAGCAATTTGGTATCGAATCATTGATACCAGTTGGTAAACATATTATTGCTTGATATGCGCATTTGTCTTGATGACCACACCTTATTGTCCCATTTCCATGATTAGATTGAGATCAATTGGGGGTGTGATCCTATACATTTCTAGAGATAGGCACTCTTTTAGGTTGGATATGAACCTAATATATTGGTTATATGGTGGCTTTCTAAATTTTGGTTGTTTTAGATGGAATGTGATTTTTTCCTATTAGATTTGAGGTCATGGCTGATCATGCAATTTGGAAATTAGTTGGTTATAGAGATAGAAAACCATAGAAACAAAGAACAAAGATGTGCATACTTAATCATCAAGGTAGTAGTATGATTCTGATGCTTTCTAGCTTCTTGGTTTGCAGCCTATAGTTAGTAGGATCATGTCTAAATGCGACGTTAAGATGCTGCAAGTAGATATCAACACAAAGTTAGTTATGTAACAACATCAGTCATTGTATTATAAAGTAAAAAAGTTGAAAAGCAACAAACAGAATTAGGAGGCAAAACATGAGACATAATTTGCTTTTCTTTCAAGAATAATAATCATATGATGTTTGTTCTATAGGGCCTTATATAAAGTTAACAGTATTCAGGAATAAGAATGGTAGAACATTCTAGAGGGACTTATATGAAATTAACAATGTTTAGAAATAAGAATGGTACAATATTCTTTGGAGCCATATATGAAGCTATCAATGTTCAGGAAAAGGCTCTGAACCACTGATGTACACATTATAGATCCAAACATGGCATTTGCAAGTAGATGCATTCTAATGGAAGCCTTCAAAAGGCATAGTCTAATTTCCTAGGCTCTTCAGAACAAGGAGAAAGTTGGCAGCATGGAGAACACAAAATTAATTGAAAGCAAAGAACCTAATTTAATTGAGAATTTGGGTCATTTAATATTTGCGAAAACCTTTTCAAAAAATGAGAAGGAGAACATTATTGAAAAAAGGAGGTGGTAAAGACTTGAGATATCTCTACTGTGCATTCCTTCATTGCTCTCGTTTACACAGAACGATTCTTGAACCTTATGGGGAACCATTTCATTTTAATGTTGCTAATAGATTGTTCCATATAAAAGAACAAGTGATCTGAAAATTTGTGTCAACTTACATAATGTACTTTAGTAACACCTGCTCTAACTTCGAATATAACCTCTCTTCAAAAAAAAAAAACCTTTTGATACCAATAATCAATTAAATATGATCATATTACCCACTTTAGAAGAGAGCATGCAAAACTGAAACTAATTTGATACTTTAAATAGGAAACCAACGCGTGCTAATTTTTATGAATGAAATTGAAACTTATGAATAGGTCCAATTTTGGTTTGTATTTCTCCATCTAAAATGTCAATTTAGAAAATCGTCTCAACTTGTTAATCACCAAAACTAAATAACAAAAATCTTTCACAATAAAAACTATACTAATAAAAAATGAATTCATGTAAAATGTATTAAATAAATTGGTATGCTGTAGAAAATGCAATAATATAGGTTCAACAACTTATAGATATGAAGAGATTCATTCCAGACACCAAAGATTGAGGGGCATTAGCTACATAATCAACCTTAGGCTTTCCCTCAAAAATAGCTACTTTGTCCACAAGGTAAGTGGCCATAGTGAAGTCATGTTCAACAACAAAGGTAGTATCCTCATGATTGATTTTTGAGACATGAAAGGAGACCTAGGAGAGCAAATACACAATATTTTCTCTATCACATACTAGAGGGTAGTATTTGGACCTATAAATTAAGGTTCATTCTAGGATGATCCATATTCAAGAGAAGGAAAATGGAAACTATACAAATGAGTTGCACTTAGAATGCCTAATACACATGTCATAGAGGACAAAGAAAATGAAGTAAATTACATCTCAAAATGAATAGAATTTCCAATATATACATGAATACTCCACCAAAGGTCAATTTTTTAGAACCTTTTCACAAGGACATTGGGGTTCTTAAAGAATAGCTTTATTTATTTATTTATTTACATTGAAAATCATGGTTGAAATTGTAAATAGCCTAGATCTACAAGTTTACCATCCAATTGGTTAGTAAGCTGAGATGATCATTCCCCAATTCGAACACTTCATATCAAGTAGTAATTTGCAAAGATGGATGCAAATATCATGATGAATAGGGAAAAAGTAAAACCCTGATAAGGGAAAGGAGGTTGTGCAAAGATAGGTTCCTGATATCAAATAGTTCAGTCACACAGTTGTACCATTGGCACCCATATCATGGATAGGAAAAATCTATGAAGTAACCAGATGCATTACAAGGAAAGGAGGTTGTGCAATGACCCAAAATCTATTGACTATGCTTACTGAAAGAGCGATCTTCGTTTTTGTTGAAAACTTTAACATAAAATGATGTGTTGTTGTATGTAATTGCGTGGTAGAAAATCACTTTTCAAAAATATTTAATAATTCTCAAAACTAACCACGAAGAGTTAGGTCGTCTCCATAGGGAGGAATTAGCCTATTTAAACTAGTGAATAGTGTCTCGTTTATTCAGGAAACTCAATGGGTGTGCATGCTAATTCATGTGATTCTTTTTCTCACATAACTGCTCGTTTTAACCAATTAATCAAGAATGTAGGTATTTAGATGCAAAATCACCACCATATAATATTTTGTTAACAAGTGATCTTGATACTGGTAAACACTGTAAATACTGATTTCTAGAATATAACTTGTTTACCATAATATCTATGCATTAAATCATTCATGTGAGATATGCATATGCAAATAATTTAGATGAAGTAGAAGGAGGGCTATGCAAATTCACCTCAATAATGTAATGCCTAACATAAATGAATAGTAACATCCGCAATGGCATTTAACGTAAATATTAATTGAGTTATTACTGTAGTAAAACAATGGATTTTGTTCCCCTCATGCACACGCGGAGGAGAAGGTGAGGCTGGAGGTGCTGTGCTTGGAGTAGATCGACTGGGATGTAGGCTTCGCATTGGTGGTCGTGGCATCGACGGAGGTGGCTGGCAGCAGCCAGTCGAAGCTTTCGATGCTGTCGGCGGCGGCTTGCGCGTGGGGGCATATGAACGGCGGGAAGGTCTGCCGTGGGTGTGGGTGGCCTTGTGAGGGCAAGGCGAAGTCGATGGCGCTGTTGGAACGAAGCTTCATGGTGCGTGGAGGTGGCTGCACGTGAAGGTGGACTGCCGGTGATGGTTTCCTTTGGGGAAGAAGATGAATAGTGTGGTGTGAGGGGCACTGCGCGTGGTGGCTTGCGCGCGGTCAGGTGTGATTGTGTGCTTGCATTGTGCGTGCTGCACGGTTGTGCGCTAGCAGTTGCGCGTTGCACATGGTTGCAAGGGCGCGGCGCCTGCGCTGTGGCCGTGCGCGGCTGATGATGGTGCGGCGCCTGCAGGCACTTGGTGCGACGTTTGTGGGCACTGCAAGGGCGCGCGCATGTGGTGGACAGGATGGTGGAGGTTGGTGCTCAGAGACCATGGTGCAAGCTTGAAACATAGGGTGCGTTTGTTCCACAATGGTGAGAGGGAGAAGATCCCCGCCAGGGGAGGAAAATCTGCCTCACCCTCGGTGGATGTGGCTTCTTTTTGAACCAAACTCTCCTCCTTTTCCTTCGACTGCAAGTATCTCCAACTACTCGTGACGATCGCGAGTGGTTGGAACGGCAGATAAGCACGGGCAGTTTCTTCTTCAGACGTCTAACTAGAGCATCAGATGTCTTAAAAAAAATGTAATGCTGCAAATTTGTGACAGCAATTCTAGACGTCCAATCCAAGTCCCAGACGTCTTATATAAGTAAAAATGAGCGTCTGATTCTTGTACCTAGCTTGCATTCAGTAAATAAATTATATTATCATAACATATGCTGTTAAATGTAAAATTGAAGCATAAAATTAAATGTAGGCTAAGGTGAATTGCCATATATCTCCTAATTAACTAACAACTAAGAACAAATAATTAAATAGTACTTAAGCTAAATAATAATCCACAAAAGTGGACTTATCAAATGCCCCCATGCTTAGGTTTTGCTAGTCCCGGGCAAAAATGAAAAACAATAGAAGTAATAAGAAGATTTCTTCTTTTCTTATTTCAAAACTTTACAGACAAATGTGAAGTGATGATAGCCTAACAGATCAATGTGAAAAGCCAATTCGCATTGGGAGTTTGTACTTTACCCTTGGTAAATATTTCTGTCGGAATAGGAAACTACTTCCCTCAAGGATAAAGCAGAAGATAATCTGTAATTTAACCCTAGCTTTTGGCTTAGGTAGGAGATATCGAGTTGAATGGATTTGTATTTGGTGGCACACACTCATCTGGTGCTACATGTAATCTAGTACTACATATTCTAGATCTATAGACTATTAGACAAGTCAACTCAAAAAGAGGCTAAACAACTGTGCTCTCTTGATGTTCCTGGGCGCTCACTCTTTTCTTTCTTTTCTTTCTGAGATCACAAATCTCGCTAGATTTAGTAATTGTACTCACTGTTTGGTGGCCTCACATGGCATCCACACTTCTATTAAAGTCATAATAACTCTACAACTAAGTTAGAGTCCTTAGACAGTATTCAGGCGATCAAAAATATTGAAAGGTAGGTATGGGTCATATTTGGTGGATCGCGGTAGGTGTTCTGTTGTCTCAGAAACAATGTTACATTATAAACTTGGACTTTTTTTTTTGTAATATAACTGTTTCTTCTTTTTCTTCTTTCTGTTTCTTTTTTTTCTTCTTCTTTTCTTTTCTCTCTTCTTCTTTTTTTTTTTATAAATTAACATAATACGACACAAACTTTTATTTATGAGGCATTATTAGGGATGATGATGGTCAAGAGGATATTGTGTGGCATATTTGGTGGAAGTGACTATTCTCAACATCGAGAAGGAATGGATAGGGCAGGCGTATTTCTGACCTTTGACACTATTACCTTCCTTCAGCCGAGGACTCTATGAAGGACGGTTGTAACCATCCACCATAGTCATAGCTTTATTAAGTCTCCATCTCTGTGTATCTTCCTTATTTGGTGACTCTTAGAAATTCACACAAAGTACGCACACAGGAACAGAGAGTGAAAACTACGTCTAACTCTGAAGTATCATCATCTAATTATCCAAAACTTAAGAGTCCTTGCACTAGACTTAGTGCACCAATAATCTCTCTACTTTCTTCTCTCAAATATGAGGTGGATCTACTAGAAGATAGTATGCCTGACTCCATATTAACTGTCCAAGGGTTCAGTAGACTACAAATGCTTATTGGTTTTCCTCAAGGATCCATTACCAAGTCTGTGTACGAGAAATAAATGTACTGGATTCTAAACTTAAGAAATAATTTAAGAAGAAAAACCTCCATTGACAAAGGTATTCTGCTAGGGACTAACCCATTCAGCTCAAGAAAAGAGAATTTTTTTTTTATATATATGCTAACCTAAAAGCATGAATACTTCCTAAAATGCAAATGCACCCCCCCATGCCTAAATTCGACAATGTCCCCATTGTAAAATTAAAATAGGAGGAGAAAGGAAAGAAATCACCTGACGACGGTGTTATTTAGACCGTTGGGTTGCCTCCTAACAAGCGCTGCATTTTCTGTCAGCAGCCATACTTAGAAGGAACCTGTAAGTCTGGTTCCAAACAGAAAAGGTTAGGCCATAAAAATATGCATAACAGTGTAGGCCTAGAAAACAAGTAGCCACGGATGTTGACAAGCTGATGATGCAACGTAATTCCAAATGCTCGCCAGAAGATATGAAAACGGAGAACCTTGTTGGCTACCTTGGGAGGTCTAGGAATAACAAAAGGAATATGAAAAGGGACCTCCCGAAATGGAATAAGTGGAGGATAACACGGATCCTCCAGAGCAGGATAGGTTGTAAAAGATATAAATATTATTAGTTCAAACCCTTGAATTGCGAGAGTAAAAGTACAAGCATCAATCCACACTCGTCATTCTTCCCGAGGATGTACTAGCTTGATATGTTCTTCAGAAAGAATATACATGAGCAGAGATCTAAGCCAAGGATCGGTTACGGAGTATAAGGGTTGTTTGTAGTGTTGGAAGGTAATGGTTAAGTCCAATGAGGGCTTAGTCGGTGTTAGGTCCAATTCCAAAAATGATTCAAATTGTGTACACTCCCTAACAGTTGTAGACAATTGCACATTACCCTACCTAGCATAAATGATCGGAGTCATATTTGAATCAAGGGTAGACTCCAAATTACAACTCTTTGATGGCAGGGTCAAAATATCTAAATCATTATCACTAAGCTCATCCCCGGATTCATTTGGTTCACTCAAATTTTTGTCGGGGTGTATATGTGATTCATTAGTGAAGATAGGAATTGGATCAGTATCCTTAATTATTCCTAAAGAAGGATCAATCTTAATATTTTGGAGCAAGCCTATATCATTGAATTCGTTATTCTTCTCAGGGTATAAATCCTCAATTGATGTGTTTTGTCCCTGAGAGTCTCCCATAGTGTGAAGACCCAAGACATCAGACCCTTTTGAAGACGTCTGGGAGTTGGTCCAGACGTTTGGTCAGCCGTCTGGAAATAAATTTTTGCGTGCGTACGATTGCGAGTCTGCACGTGTGCACGAGCAAACTGAACTTGCCAACCTGCAGGCACTTTTGCTCTCCCCCGATGCCTTCAAATAACCCTCTCCCCCCTTCCCTCTCCCTCACCCACCACTCCACCGTCTCCTCCTTCTTCCAGCGTTAGCGTAAGAGTGAGAGAGCGAGGGTAGCAGCTGTTGCCGAGTGCATGCGGGGAGGAGGAGGTGCAGCGAGAGGGGAGAAGAGGGAAAGCACATGAGGAAGAGAGAGCGAGCTTGCCGGAGCAGCCCAGGGCCGGCTAACGGGCGCGTAGCGGGAGCGTGGTGCTGGGGAGGTTACCTCGGTGCTGCTGCAGCTCAGGCAGCAGGCAGGTGAGCGAGGCGTGGCGTGGCTGTGCGCAGCAGGCAGAAGGCGAGGAGGTCCTGATTCTGGGAAATTTTCCCAGAATCAGTTTTCTGGACCTACGTCCAGACGACGCGGGCGACGTTTGGAGAGAGATCCAAACGTCTGAAAGGTACGATATTTCTCATCTTCCTCCTTTTTGCGGATACGGCCATGCAGGTTGATCCACTGAAGGCTGAGACATGTCGTGATGAGGAGGTTTTCATCGCGCGTGCAGGTTTCGTTTCGAGAAGGTGCAAGGACATTCCCTCCCACACAGATCAGATGTCTGGGCACAGCACCAGATGGCGGAGAGAGTCTCCAGACGTCCGGAGTGATAGTCGGACGTCTGGAACTAGGTCCAGATGGTTTAGCGGGATCCTGGACGTTTGAAGAACAGCTCAGAGTGATGTATGACCTGGACCACCTTTTAAGACTTCTGGAAGGTGTTCTAGACGTCTGATTTGAGTCAGAGTTGTCATTTTTGACCCGTTTAGGGTCCGTTCGAAGTCTGATTTTCGTGTTTGAGATTCCGTTCTTCTCAGAATTTGTTCCTCTACTTGTTTAAAATACCTTTATCTTGTTCTGAGTGGTTCCTTGTGATTGATCCTTGTGTTAGGACCTCATTCCGTTGCAGCTCTAGGGGTTGCGAGGTACGTGGACCTGCCGATCACGCCCCCATCACTCCTGGTTTTGCGGGTAGAGTGGCTCCCCTTAGTTATTTGCCAATATTAATGCATCTTTGAGATAAATAATAGATTCTAGGGTATGGCATGAATCCTAGGATCTGAAAACTAGATTAAATAATAGATTCTAGGGTATGGCATGAATCCTAGGGTCTGAATACTAGATTGAATGATAGATCCTAGGGTATGGCATGAATCCTAGGACTTGAAAACTAGATTGAATGATAGATCCTAGGGTGTGGCATGAATCCTAGGAACAGAAACACCGAAACGAATGTCGTGAATACATGAATTGCAGTCTTGGAAAAGTAGATAGAATAATGATAATTGCCTGTAATGGGATAACAACTGCCTGTGAAATATAGAGTACTGTTGCTAGTAATTGCTACATGTGATTCCTGTTGATAAAAACTAAATTTGAGCTGCTTGTATATAAACTGATATTAAATGTTGGAAACCCGGGCTACATGCGAATGAAACTGAAATGATGAAACCTAGTATGGCTTGGCCTGAGAAATATGAGTATGAACCCTACAGGGAATTAGGAGTAGAGCTCCTGAAAGGTAAATAGAATGGGATTGGGGAAGTGAGCTGGCCCTTGAGTACGGAGTACCAAGGAGAGCGACTGTCCCCCTCTTTAGTGCAGAGTGGAGCTAGCCGCCCCAGGGACCCAGGGTTAGGTCTGGCCACTTTGTACTGACTTTTGGCCCTTGCGTACACTGTACTGGGGAGAGCTATTAGTGTAGGGAGAGAGCTAGCCACCCCACGGCCCCGGGGTTCAGCTAGCCATCCTACACCGACTTGTTAGGCCCACTGGGCAAACCAGGGTAGTCAGGCGAGGGTGCGTGGACCATGGAGGGGCAAGACCCCTATTTGGTTACTGTGGAGGGGCTGGACCCCTATTATTGAGAGGGCTCTGCCCTATACTGGTTCCGTGCTGTACTTTAGGCGCATCCGTTAAAAGAAACGACTGACCGCGTGCTAGTGCGAGGTAGCTACCCGTGCGTTTATCGCGCATGCCGTGGTCACCGTTACGTCTATCAGTGACCTTGGGGTGGTTGACTAAGGGTAGGACCACCATGGCGGACTCTCCCGGCCAGGAGAACACCACATGCTACTTCTACTTTTCAGAAAAGACTGCAATCAAGATCGTTCCCACGAGGAACATTTGAGATCAAGAGAAAGATCTGAGAAATTATTCAAGAAAGAGTAAATAGAGAAATAAAGAAAGAAATTAAAAATAACAGCTACTTGTTCACCTTTACTATTTCTTAGCTAGCTGGTTACCACTCTACTCAGCGTTTCGCTGACGTGTCACATTTGTCACCTTTTTCTGGACCAGGTGTTGAGCAGCCAGAGCTTGCGGCTGCAGAGGGTGCTAGGCCTAGTAGAGTCCAGTAGTTGTACTTTGCTGTACCATTTTTCTATAGTAGTGAGTATTTCTATTTCACTTGTACTCTTTTATTGTAATCTTCATATTCTGTACCTGTTTGTAATTCGCTACTGTTGTGGTGGTATGTACTGTAGTAGTTCTTTTCTTTACTGCTGTACTTTGTTACTGTTAGTTACATGCATGGTGAATGTTGTTTATTTTACTACTTTTTGGGTTACTTTCTTGTTGGACGACTGGGTCTTGGGATCAGTCGAGTCGGTCCAATTCTCGTGTCTCATAGGGATTCGAGAACCAGGTCGTAACACATAGACTTCTCATTATTTTGTTTGTCCTCCTCTAATATCAACCCTTATTTTGATGGTGGATGACTCTCAAAAGACGGGAGGAATCTGGATTTCACCATATTATTTATATCCTCTGAAGGTAAATCCTCAAATAATAAATAATTGCCTTGTGATTCAGTCCAGATTTTCAGTCCAGGTTCCTTTATTGGGGCATTCTCATCCTCTGAAATAGACTCTTCATATCTCTGAGACCAAAATTGATCTAATTCATCCTCCATTCCCTTAGGGTCACCTTCATTGGGTTCATTTAAATCCTCAGGATGCTGAATGGTAGGTGTTGATTCCCTAAGTGGAGGGTCAGGAGTAGGCTCACTAGGGTAGAATGGGATTCCACCAAATAATTAATAGGGGAAGTGATAGGAACAATATAACCTTGACCCGGGTTGGTAGGTGTAAGGAGAATACTGCCATTGGGGTCAAGGTCTTCAAGAGGTATCATCTTCCCTTGCTTTTGACTCCAATAAAGCTCGGATGGATAATCACTATGATCGTTATCCTGTAGTGGCCGTGTCTCATTGGGAGAGTCTAAGTGATAGCTACATAAAACTGGATCCCTATTGTCAATGGTTTCCTCAGAATTATTTTCATGATCATGGTTGTATGGGTAGGGATCAGAATTATTGTGAAGCGTGTAGCTAAGTTGTCTTATTTCTTCATTTAACTGTTGACTATTCCTAAACATCTCTCCTATGGATTCCATCATTTCCTTTTGATATTTTTGCATTTCTATCATAAAAGAGGAGAGGCTACTACTATCAGGTTGGGGAGGATAGTCAATTTTAGGCTCTGGTTGCCTAGGGGTATCGGTCCAACCTCAATACGGAAAATCATGAAGGGTGGGAGGGTTGGGTGTTTGCATGGAAGTAGGGATTTCAGGGTTGAAAAATCCCGCTCCTAGGCTCTACTCAAAAGTGGGAGTTATCAAGCCAGTACTCCCAGGATAAGAATGTTCCCATGAATTGTTAATGTACCCATCAAAGGATGGATATGTTCGGGGCATGGGATCCTGATTAAAAGATGGGAAGTATTGACTCTGATAATCTAAATGATAAGAGTAAGGGCGATCCATTTCTTTAAGCAAAACAGTTTTAACTCTCTTAGAAGAATTCATAATACAAGCAGAAACTTCCTAGAGAGTTCTACTGTCAAAGCAAATACAAATTCAATGGGATCTGTTTTTAGTAGATTGTAGGTCTTCGAATTAAATGTTCAGTTGGTGGTCAAACAAGTTTTGTAAAAATTACGCTTCCTAGGCCAACCTTCGCTTGTGCCTATAAAATACTCGCAAGGGATGGAAGTCTTGAATCGAGTCCACACACGAGGAACCGAAGTAACTTGGTGGATAGGCTTGTTGATTTCCGACTAACTTCCCTTGTGGTGCAAAAGAGGAGAGGTAGAAATTTATCTAGTGACCTTATGTGTGAGGTTCATAGTGTCTCAGGTGTGCAAACATATGATCGTGTTTTGGGCTTTGAAATTTCGCAAACAAGATCCTTTTGAACACAATTTTAAGTCACAGATTTTAAGGTCTAACCTCTTAGCAGTCCCAATTTTTAAAGTGACCACTGAATTAATTTGATTCAATCACTTTAGTGGTCTTATATTTAGGTTCAATGCATATGCATGACAGGTAATTGATGCTCAAGAGAAGACATACCTTACTCCAGCTTTCTTTGTTCAATAATGAATGCAATGCAGTAAAAATAAACTAGATACTGCTCATTCAATCCTAGATGGTCGTCCTATAGATGTGCAGCTTCTAGCAGGCAGTTTGATTTTTTTTTAATAATAATAATAATAAGCAAACAAACCTAATCTAACTAACTAACAAACATGCAGTTCAAATAATTCGAATAGTCCTATAATCTAAATAAATGGGAACATGCTCCCGAAAATATTCTCCCGCATACAAGAGCGATAAGAAATAAAGAGACACTGGGAACACGTTCCCAAAAATACCCGACAAGGGTCCAAAAGATAATAATTAAATTCTAATATCTATCTAAACTAAATCTAAACTAAGCTCTACTGACTAAATCAAAAACATGCCCTCCATAAGCCTATGTGCGTGGGATGAAGGCCCACGTGTTCTGGTTGCTGGCTTCCAGGTGGCGTCAAGGTCCACCAAAAAGATTATCTCCGCCGTGCGGGCCCGTCGTGTTCGTCGTTTGATTTGTGCACACAAAGAGAACCAATGTCAATAATTCAAAAAAGCTTTTAAAATAGCATCAAAATAATATAAAATTCCTGAAAAAATTAATAGGCATGTTTCTTCCCCGGTAACGGCGCCATTTGAAAGAGCGATCTTCGTTTTCGTTGAAAACTTTGACATAAAATGATGTGTCGTATGTAATCGCGTGGTAGAAAATCGTTTTTCAAAAATATTTAATAATTCTCAAAACTAACCACGAAGAGTTAGGTTGTCTCTTCAGGGAGGAATTAGCCTATTTAAACTAGTGAATAGTGTCTCATTTATTCGGGAAACTCAATGGGTGTGCATGCTAATTCGTGTGATTCTTTTTCTCACATAACTGCTCGTTTTAACCAATTAATCAAGAATGTAGGTATTTAGATGCAAAATCATCACCATATAATATTTTGTTAACAAGTGATCTTGATACTGGTAAACACTGTAAATACTAATTTCTAGAATATAACTTGTTTACCATAATATCTATGCATTAAATCATTCATGTGAGATATGCATATGCAAATAATTTAGATGAAGTAGAAGGAGGGCTATGCAAATTCACCTCAATAATGTAATGCCTAAAATAAATGAATAGTAACATCTGCAATGGCATTTAACATAAATATTAATTGAGTTATTACTGTAGTAAAACAGTGGATTTTGTTCCCCTTGTGTGCATGCGGAGGAGAAGGTGAGGTTGGAGGCGCTGTGCTCGGAGTAGATCGGCTGGGATGTAGGCTTCATGTTGGTGTAGTGGCATCGACGGAGGTGGCCGGCGGTGGTTGGTTGGAGCTTTGGATGCTATCGGCGGCGGCTTGCACACGGGGGCATATGGATAGCGGGAAGGTCTGCCGTGGGCGTGGGCGGCCTTGTGAGGGCAAGGTGAAGTCGATGGCGCTGTTGGAGCAAAGCTTCATGGCGCATGGAGGTGGTTGCACGTGAAGGTGGACGGTCGAAGATGGGTTCCTTTGGGGAAGAAGATGAACAGTGCGGTGTGAGGCACACTGCATGTGGCGGCTTGCGCGCGGCCAGGCGTAATTGTGTGCTTGCGCTGTGTGTGCTACACGGTTGTGTGCTGGCAGTCGCACGCTGCACGTTGCTGCAAGGGCGCGACACCTGCGCTGTGGCCGTGCGCGGCTGATGATGGTGTGGTGCTTGCAGGCACTTGGTGCGGCGTCTGTGGGCGCTGCAAGGGCACGCGCATGCGGTGGACAGGATGGTGGAGGTTGGTGCGCAGAGACCACGGTGCAAGCTTGAAACACAGGATGCGCTTGTTCCACAGTGGTGAGAGGGAGAAGATCCCCGCCAGGGGAGGAAAATCCGCCTCCCCCTCGGTGAACACAGCTTCTTTTTGAACCAAACTCTCCTTTTCCTTCGACCGCAAGTATCTGCAACTACTCGCGACGATTGCGAGTGGTTGGAACTGCAGATAAGCACGGGCGGTTTCTTCTTCAGACGTCTAACTAGAGCATCAGATGTCTTAAAAAAAATGTAATGCCGCGAATTTGTGATAGCAATTCCAAACTACCAATCCAAGTCTCAAATGTCTTATATAAGTAAAAATGACAGCCTGATTCTTGTTCCTAGCCTACATTCAACAAATAAATTATATTATCATAACATATGCTGTTAAATGTAAAATTGAAGCATAAAATTAAATGCAGGCCAAGGTGAATTGCCATATAACTCCTAATTAATTAACAACTAAGAACAAATAATTAAATAGTACTTAAGCTAAATAATAGTCCACAAAAGTGGACTTATCACCTACCAGGGCATTTTCAAAAGAAAAAGAATACCGGTGACAACACACATCTTTCATTTCTTCCTTTTTTTTCTTTTTGATATTTGTAAGCTTTCGATTTCTTTAGCATGACTTTTTGATGACCTATCATATTCCTATTTGACTGTTATGTGAGTTAGGAATTGATAATTGAAGTGGGGTAACATATCTATATTGTTGTTTCTCTGTCATTTTTGTCATTGTGAATTATAGGTCACCTATGTCATTTCTTTGAATTTTTCCACATTAATAGCATAATAAGTCTTAATGCTTCATTTAACGTCAACCTACTTTGTTAAATGACATTCTTCACTTTTTTGGTGATACATGTCAACATAATTTCATAGCATGTTGTCCTCAGTTATCTACCTTCTGTTTAGTAAAACTCAAATACATATGATATTTAACAGACTTGTTTGAGATGGCAAATTTCTTTGGTATCACTTCTTCAGTTGATAAAGAAGCCATTCAGGTAAGTAGTCAAGTGCCTCATAGCTTCTTTGCAATGTCAAATGTGGTTTGGTTGCTGGATCATTCTTTAAAGTGTTACAGTATGTATTCAGCATCTCAAATAAATCTATTTTATGGTCATAATGTATGTGATTTTATCCAATATAATTAAGCAATGCCTACTATTGAATTAATTATGTTTGATTTTCTTAGTCATTTTAAGCATTGAGTCATTCATTCCTTATTTAATCATTTGAAATATCTTGTATTCTCATCAGGGAAGGGGCACTTATGAGGAATGAGTTAAAATGCTTTATGTTATTGTAGATCATGTGGATGTAAGCTACCATGTTGATTGTCCTGAATGGAGGTTAGATTTTTATTTGATAGCTTATTTTGACAGTTTTCCCTTTTCTGATGATTTTGGTTGCCTTTCTTGGGGTGGAGCTTTAAGTTGCTTCAGTAACAAAAAGCTCTCCTACATGTTTTCAAGTGTTTGTCCTGGCATTTTGTTTATGTGTCTATATATAGAACAAACCCTAAACACTTGTGCTTTGGTTACCCCTTGTTTTTAACATTGTATTTTGCAAAACAATGTAATTTCTTTTTTAGTTTTGATGAGTAGTTAGCTAAAGATGTTCAATTATTAGATTCTATCACTGAGAGACAAGCTCATATTTTCTCTGACGAATGGATGCTTTTTCCTGTAGATGTCCTGATCCAGTCTATTTTCCCTCTGCTGGTTTTTCTATGGAAAGTAAAGCATGAGACCGAGTTCATGAGAAATCTAGAGTTGGTTACATATATATATTTAAATATTTACTTGGAATATATAGAACTATGATGTCTAGGAATTTTGTAACCTCATTAAATATCCCAATTATAGTGTTTTAATGGTTTCTAGCTTTCTTTTTTAATGAATTGTGTCAATTATGAAAAGGAGTTGATGGTGGCTTTGTTAGTGCCTTTATAGAATAGAGGTTATTATATTTTTGCTTTCGAGGAACATGGCCAAGTAGATGGACTTGTGCCCTATTGTGTGGACAAATGGAATTTATGTTATTAGTGCAAATTGCTAAGTTTTTAATTGATCACTTAGCCCTGGTTTTGTGAATTCTTTACAAGAAATCAACTTGAATCATGAAGTAATTATCCTTTTCGTAATGATTTTTTCATTGATACCATGCTTAAGAAAGTTTCCAAACTACTAAAATGAAACCTTTAGTACCAACTCCCTAAAAGTACAAATTATTACCTAGAACCACTTTACTTTCATTCTCAACTATCTACCTTTGTCCATCTTCTGCACTGGTTGGTTAAGGTAATGACCAGATAATTGTGCATTATGCATGCCTCATAGTTCAGAACTTGAATTAAAGCTGACTGAGTAGTCAAAAAAGCTTACCAATGTTAGCAATTATATCTCAAGAGATTCACATATAATCTCACTATAGGCCATGGTACCTCGTTCCTAACAGTGCTCCTTTATCAATAATGGGCAACGTTGAACATAAATAGTTGGAAATCTACTATTTAATCTTGATTTTATATCAAGTTCTGTGACATATAGGCAAGCTATATTTATTGTCACCCTTGTGCTTTTCTATCATGTATATATCTTTTTATTGGACTTGAAGGATGATCTTCCTAACGAAAACATGGACCAACAAATTCTCATATTGTTTTAGGCAGGTAGGATTTTGTCTTTTTGAACACTCTGATATTTGCAAGTGTTGTAGTGGGGTGTGCCCACTTGCATCTCTCTTATAGATAATTATATGCATGTGATGTAGTTGGGTGTGCACACTTAAATGTAAATATAAGTATATTTTTTGTAATTATTATGCTAAACAAGTACTTTTTTGAGTAAAACACTAGATTGTAGGGAAAATTTTATCGAATTTTTTCTTAGAAATCATAAATTGTAGGAAAACTTAGTATATTTGTTATAAGTAGATATACACATCAACCACAACTTAAATACATGTGATTAAACAATAGGAAATGAACACATTAGGATTGTAGACATGGGTCTGTAGTAGACATGGATATATAGTGATTAATTATTATGTTGAAAGGTAATTAATTATACTTAGCCTTTTTTACATTGTAAATATTTTTAAATCTCAATCTTTTTCATTTATAGTTATTTTTACATTGTAAGTATTTTACTAGAATTTTCCCCCTTGGCCTTTTAACTTGGAGATTTTTCTATTGTTGCTGCCATCTTTTTACTGATCTGATAGGATTTGATTTACTTGAGGAGATTCTGAGACTTTAGATTGGTTTGGATTAGCTTGAAACCTTTATTGTATTAGTTGAGCAATGTGGCCTTTTTTGTTGCCCTACATGACCCTAGACTACCTTTTTTGTTGTTGCAGTGTAGCTGCCATGACAGCATATTTGATAAGAAGTAACAGAAATCTTCAGAAGGTTTTGCTCATAGAACTATTGCTGGATTTGTGTTGAGCTCATTTTACATTCAAATTGATTTTTGCATGTTGTGTAGATGCATTTGAGTCGTTGAGACAATGTTGTGAAAATGGTTGTCCTAATGATGGTTTTCTAGATCAGGTTGAGGCCTTTTAATCTCAATTTTGGGTTGAAGTTTCTATATGCAATTTGAGTTTCAGAGTATGATATCAAGTAGCAGTGTAAGCCTGACACATTCTTACTAGCGGTTAAAAATGTTTGAGTTTGAGGATATGGGCTTCAAAGTAGATCGTTCTAGCCCCATCTTTGGCTTAAAGTATTGGGTAAGTTATCTTGTGCCCATTTTCTTTAGATTGTTCTACAATCTTTGTTCATTCTAGTATTAGCATTACTTGAATCTTCTATAAATTATCCTGGCCTACTGTTGTCATTTTGAATTCTTTTTATGTCCCTTAGCAAGATTTTCCTTCATTATATATTTACTCATGTAATATTTGTAGTTTATTCTATTTTTGGAGACTTTATCAATATAATAAATCTGGTGGTGTTTATTTTTGTCACATTGTTATCTTTCTTCTCCAATAGAATAACTGTTACTATGTTGAATCACTTGTTTATATATATAGTTATGTTTGAGAATGTCCTTGTGAGTTGCACTGTAAGTTATCATATAGTCTATTTGAAAATGTTGCTTGTAGTTGCATACATCTTTGCAAAAACATATTTGCCAAGATTTCAGTGTCAAAAGACCCTTTTGCATTATGTTTATATTTTATACACTCTGGTGCATCCAAGGTTGCACGCGAGGCTCTATTGGCATTTAAAGGTAACACTTCATCTTATTATAGCAGGTCTTAGGTTAATCATGAACCTTAGGGTTGGAATTGAATGCAGATTAATAGGTAAATATATGCAAGTGTTGTAGTGGGGTTTTCCCACTTGCTTCTCTCTCATAAATAATTATACGCATGTGATGTAGTGGGGCACGTCGACTTATCTCTAATAGAATATCATGTAAATATAAATAAAAGTAGATTTTTTGTAATTGTTATGTTAAATAGGTATTTCTTTGAGTAAAACATTAGATTATAAGGAAAATTTTGCTAACATTTTTTCTTAAAAGCCATAAATTGTAGGAAAACTTAGTATATTTGTTACAAGTGGATATGCACATTGACCACAACTTAGATGGATGCAATTAAACAACATGAAATAAGAACATTGGGGTTGTAGACACGGGTCTCGATGTAGAAGACATGGATATATAGTGATTAATTATTATGTTGAAAGGTAATTATTTATTTCTTTTTTATTTATAGTTTGACTTCTATTTAATTGTTATTGACTTTATGTTATGATGTTGCAAATGTTGAGGATATGATTTAAGAGGTCACCAGAGCCGAAACCTGTTGAGGATGTTATTGACCTCAATGTTACTCACACAAATCCTCTAGTTGGTGAGTGGAAGAGATAGAGGCTCAAGATCCATAGATCATGACAACAGTGATGACATGCCTCCTTATACTTGCATGGCTCCGTAGATCTATAAATTATTTTTATTTCCTTTTGTTTATTGAACTTTTTGTTAAACTATGCTCAAAATCTTACGTTGTAAAACATGCATATATTCTAGACTTCTAGATGTTAAGTTAGACTTGTATAGTGTTGAATTAGAAAAATTTATGGTGAGAAACATATGTATATATGGTGGCCTTATATCGTGACTTTTTTGGATTGTCAAGTTGTTTTAGTATATGTAAAGAAATGATTTCAATATTTTTTTGAATGTGAAATGTAAGTGTTAATTGTGATTTCAGTGTGCATTGTAATTTCTTTATAAGTGTTTGTTCTGATTATGGTAACATGCACACATAGGAAATATGAGTAGCAGGAATGGAAAAAACACATCTTATATGATCTTAAGATGACGTTTAAATATCATACAAAATGTTTAAATGTGATGTTTCAATGTCATCTAAAGTTGTCTAAAGTGAGGTTTAAACATTGTTAAAAATGTATAAAGTGACATTTAAACCTCATTAAAATGTGTAAACATTAACAAATGATCACTGAAGGTATCCAAATAGGATAAAAAAGATAATTAAATGTCGTCAAAATAAGTATAAGATGACGTTTAAACATTTTTTAAACTTATCTATAGTAACGTTTAAACATCACAATAGGATGAATACAAAGACGTTAAAATGTTGTTAAAAGAAGTATAAGATGACATTTAAGTGTCTTTGAAAACTACCTAAAGTAACCTTTAAACGTCATAAGGGAATGTTTAAATATCACAAAAAAAGAAATAAGATTACGTTTAAATATAAGTAAAAGAGATGTAACATGATGTTTAACTTTCTTCAAAAGCTACTTAAAGTCACATTTAAATGTCAATATAGAATACGTAAGATAACATTTAAACATTATTAAAAGTTATATAAGATGACGTCTAAGCATCGGTGAAAGTAACCTAAAATGACACTTAAACGTCATAGTAGGATGAATAAGGTGACGTTTAAACATCACTAAAAGTGATAAATGGCGTATAAATGTCTTCAAAAGCTATTTAAGGTAACATTTAAACATCAACATAAAATACGTAAGAAGATGTTTAAACATTGTTCAAAGTTATATAAGATAACATTTAAGCGTCAGTGAAACTTATCTAAAATCATGCTTAAAAGTCAATGGGATAAATAAGATGATGTTTTATGTTACTAAAAGGGGTATAACATGATGTTTAAAGTTTTTTAAAAGCTACCTAAGATAACATTTAAATTTCAGTATAAAATGCATAAGAGGACGTGTAAATGTTGTTAAAAGTTATATAAGATGACGTTTAAACGTCTTTAAAAGTTATTTAAAGTACTGTTTAAACATCATGATAGTATACATGAGACGTTCAAACATAGAAACTTAAGGAAAACTTAAAGGGATGTTTAAACGTTTTCGAAATTACTTATTGTGACATTTAAATGTTACCTTATGTAAGAAATGGTGGCATTTAAATATCTTCTTAGTTATTCTTTGGTGACATTTCAACATCATCAAAAGGTATCTAAGATGACATTTGTATAGGTTTGGTTATGTGGTGGGACTTTTATGAGACATTTAAACGTCACCTTAGATGTTATAGGCTACGTTTATTTAACATCAGCTGAATTCATTTAGGTGACGTTTGATTTTCAGTGTCGATATAGATCTAAGATGACGCACCTAAGGAGACGTTTATGGTAACATTTTTTTAACGTCTACAAAAATTTATGGCGACATTTATTTCACTTGTGGTGACGTTAAATAAACGTCACCTTAAGTCTTTTTTGTTGTAGTGAATTCACAAAGGCCCTCGTATGATCCGAACTTTTTCAATTTAATTGATTGATCATGGTTTGGTTCTATCACTTAATCAGTGGATTCGCAAAGCAATTTGGTTTTAATCGATCAAATTGAGTTAATTGAGCTTTTAATCGAGTAATTGGATCAATTGCGAAGGATTTGATACAATTGGATTCAATTTTTATTACTCTGTGGTCTCATGACCAATTTCAGCTTAAGTTACTGTCTTGTGTCATGTCTGGGTAGCGTGGCCAAGGAAACTCGTTGCACTGAGTAGAGGCTATCGCAATGACCTAAGCATTTCGATAGCATTGCCTAATCATCTTGAACACCAATCATTGGTGTGCAAGATGATTAGGTGATCATATCACATTGGCAACCATAGATCAAACGCTCATGTGGGGCAATAGCTTGACCATTTCAAAACTATTTTAATCCTCTAACAATGAATCAAGAGGTGTTGAAGAGATGATAATTGAGGTTTGGAAATGAGTTACAAGTGATTTGAAAGTCTGATTTGAATCCTAACTTTCACTCTGTCTATAGCGTAAAGTGGGAATCAATTAGGGTTTTTGGAAGTTCTTTGATGATTGATCTGATTTGATTAGAGTTCGAGATCTTTAAAGGAGTATTTGTGACGATTTAGTATGGACTTTTAGTGATTTGAATCAAATCTGGGATTTTTGGTCTGAAAGTCTAGGTTCCAGTCTGATCTAGAGACCTAATGCTACAATTACATTTTTGATGATTGAAACATGATTCTAAGAGGATTTTCAAGGATTGCGCAGCTTGCACAAATGATTTGAGTGAAGATTTTAGCTTTTAAAGTAATTCTGAGATGTTTTGAACAGAGGAGTAGAACTATTCTAAATAAGAGCTTGAATGGGTTTTCATCATGAAATTTATATGGGTTTTGGATAATGTAGTGTTGGTAATAAATTCTCTAGCATAGATCTTGTATGGATATACATCTCAGATGCTTGATCAAGTTTTAGGAGTACATATATCAATCCTCAATTAGGTCTTAATTTGTGGTTGATAGTAGCAGCAGCAATAGAGAACGGTGTCAGGTTTGGCTGATGGATGATTGTTACGATCATGGGCGTTAAAAGCAGTTTAAGATGTCTGGGAAGTGTCCTAGACGTCTAGAACCCTTCCCAGACGTCTGATAATAAATTTTTTCGACGTACGGGTTCGCGTTTGCATGCCTGCACGCGCAGACTGAACCCGCAACCTTCGTTTTCTCTCCCTGCAGGTGTCGCTTTCTTTCTCTCTCTTCCCGCGACTGCCCTATAAGAACACTCCCCCTCTCCCTCACCCCCACTCCACCATCTTCCCTTCTCCTTCTCCCTGCAAGCGAGTGAGCGAGGGCGCAGCAGCGGCTGCAGCGGGCGTGTGGGAGGGAGTGTTGCGAGAGGAAGAAGAAGCTCGACCGCGGAGGTGCGAGCTTGCCGGGGCAGCTAGAGCTGGCTGGCGGGGGAGCGGCAGGCGTGGGGTGTCGCGGAGGGGCTGCTGCAGCTCAGACAGCAGGCGGACGGAGCGCGGCGTGGCCGTGCGTCGTGGGCGGAGAGCGAATCAAGCTTTGGTTCTGGAAAATTTTCTAGAATCAGACGTCTGGACTTATGTCCAGAAGACGTCGAAGACGTCTGGAGGACTGTCCAGACGTCTGACAGGTAAGATATTTCATATCTTCTCCTTTCTGCACGTGTACGACCATGCAGCCGTCCACCGTGACTTCTTCTGCGTTTCGTCGTGCTGAGAGCCGGTGTTTGTGTGCGCAGGTCCTGCTCGAGAGGGCGCGAGGGTCTCCATCCCACGTGAATCAGATGTCTGGCCACAGTGCTTGTTATGAACGCGTGTCCCATACGTCTTTTAAGACGTCTGGGAGGTGGGCCAGACGTCGGACCAGACGTCTGGAATCACTTCCAGACGTCGTATCCGACGTCTGGGATCGTTGCCAGACGTCTGGAAATCTGTTATCTTTGACACGTGTGGGTCGTCTGCGTGCCTGAGCGCGCAGACCCACATATTAGCTTATTCCTTCCTCCTGCGGCTGCAGATTCCCCTGCCGCGCTCCTTCTCTCTCCTCCTCGCGTGGCCTTAAAAGTCCGCGCGCTCTTCCATCACCACCGCCTCCTTCCTCTTCTCCTTCAGCCAGTGAGCGCGAGGTTGCAGCGGCAGCGGCGGCTGCAGTGAGCGCGGAGGAGGTGCTGCGTGCGAGAGCGGCGCTCAGCCGTGAGGGCGAGCTCGCCGGGGCTGCCAAGGCCATCCGGCGGGGAGCGCAACGGGTGCGGGGCGACGCGGGGGGGACTGCTGCGGTCCGAGCAGCAGGCGCACGAGGTGCGACGAGGCGCGGCGTCGCGAGTGGAGGGCGAGTCACGGCCTAATTCTGGAAACATTTCCAGAATCAGACGTCTGGGATGATAGCCAGACGGCGGGGGCGACGTCTGGAAGACCATCCAGATGTCTGAAAGGTGAGTTCTTCCATCTTCTTCCTTCCTGTTGACTGACTGTACTGAGAGAGAGAGTTGGGTGCGCGCAGGCTCGGTGATTCGCCATCCAACGCGAATCAGACGTCTGGCTGTACTATCAGATGGCAGGAGCGACCTCCACATGTCCGGGGTGACCATCGGACGTCTGGGAACTAGGCCAGACGTCCCCGCAGGCTTCTGGACGTCTGAGAAACCACGCAGAACAAGGTAATTCTCTGATCCACTTTTTAAGACATCTGGAAGAAGTTCCAGACGTTTGATTTTGCACAATGTCGTCATTTTCGACCCGTTGAGGGCCTGTTCGGGTTCCATTTTCCACGTTTCGAGTTGCGTTCTTTCCGGAATTAAATCCTCTACCCGTCTACAGTAGCTATACACTATTTTGAGACACTCCTTGTGTTTGATCCTTGTGATAGGACCTCATTCCGTTGCAGTCTTGGTGGTCGCGGAGGCACATGGGATTCCCGATCACGCCCCCATTACTCCCGTCGTACCTGGTAGAGTGGCTTTTAAGTATAACCTGTTAAATTGTGGAATCATAAATAGAACCTAGGACATTGCATGAATCCTAGGGCTGGAAAACTAGATTGTATGATAGATCCTAGGATACGGCATGAATCCTAGGACGGGAAAACTAGTGGAATGTATGAATACTGCAGTCTTGGAAAATGTGGAAAGGAAATAATAGCTGCCTGTAAATTCGTTTAAACAGCTGCCTGTTATGAATAAATTTGTATGAACGTGAAACTGGAAGGTGAAACTTAGACGTTCTGAGCTGGAACCCTACAGGGAAGTAGGAGTGGAACTCCTGGAAAGAGAAAGGAATGGAACCGAGAAAGAAAGATGTAGTGGTGTACTGTCTCTTGGGTACGTAGTACCAAGGGAAGTACCTGTACCTGTTTAGTGCAGAGTGGGGCCAGCCACCCCAGGGACCCAGGGTTAGGACCGGCCGCTCTGTACCGACTTGCTGGCCCTCGTGTACGTAGTACCAAGGAGAGCTACTAGTGTTAGGAGGGCACTAGCTACCCCACGGGCCCCGGGGTTCTGCTAGCCTCCTACACCGACTTGTTAGGCCCACTGGGGCAAACCAGGGTAGTCAGGCGAGGGTGCGCGGACTGTGGAGGGGCAAGGCCCCGGTTTGGTTACTGTGGAGGGGTTGGACCCCTGTTACTGAGAGGGCTCTGCCCTGGACTGGTTCCGTGCTGTGCTTTGGGCGCACCCGTTAACGGAAACGGCTGATCGTGTGCCAGTACGAGTTAGCTACCTGTGCATTCATCGCGCGTGTCGTAGTCACCGTTACGTCTGTTCAGTGACCTTGGGGTGGTTGACTGAGGGTAGGATCACCACGGGGGACTCTCCTGGCCAGGAGAGCACCACGTGCTACTTCTACCTTTTGGAAAAGACTGCAATCAAGATCGTTCCCACGAGGAACATTCGAGATCAAGTGAAAGATCTGAGAAATAGATAAATCGTGAGATAATTGAAAGACTTAAATAAAGAAAGTAACAGAACTTAACAGCTACTGTACACTCTACTGTTTCTTTAGTTTTAGTTGCCACTCTACTCAGCGTTTTGCTGACGTGTTACACTCGTTACCTTTTAGGACCAGGTGTTGAGCAGCCAAAGTCAGCGGCTGCAGAGGACGCTGGGCCGAGTAGGGTCCAGTAGAGTTACCACTGTTTCTTGTACCTCTTTTGTTCCGTTATAGTGAGTAGCTCTTGTTTCCGCTGTATTTTTCTTTACCTGCAGTTCATATTTAGTTATGAATATTATTCTACTGTTGTGGTGGTATATACTGTAGTAGTTTCTTTCCTTGCTGCTGTATTTTCTTACTGTTAGTTATATTCATGTTGAATGTGGTTTATTTTACTTCTCTTTTGGTTACTTCCTCGTTGGATGACTAGGTCTTGGGATTAGTTGAGTCGGTCCGGTTCTCGTGTCTCGTAGGGGCTCGGGAACCGGGTCGTTACAAGATGGTATCAGAGCAAGGTCGTCCCGAGAAGTGAATCAACTGACTGGAAAATAACCAATTCACATGTCTATAACTAGAGTAGCCACCACAACATATCTCTTGACATGAGCTCTTAGACATTTTTGTTAGGTACTATTCCATACTGACGTATTTCGTTGTTTCGCGTCTCCTTGTAGGAGATGCCTCGTCGTGGAACTAGGAGGGTGGGCCGCGGGCGCGGCCGAGGTCGAGGCCCGAGGGACAGATGTGTCGGGCTTGGAGTACATACTACCCCTCCTCTTCTCCTGAGCATACCGTCTCCGGACCTCGTCCAACTAATTCGAGAGGTGGTTCGTGAAGAATTTCAGCTTCCATCCACATCGCCACCCCCCTCCTCCCCCTTCCGAGAGTACGACAGGGGAGTTGGTGGTGGAACGAGATTTCCGCCGTCACACTAGAAGTGTTAGGAGAACTCAAAGGAGACACGTGGCGTCCGCAAGAGAGCCGTCACGTTTTGCAGGGCCCTCGACAGGGGCCAGTCGCCAGCACCGGACCCCCATCTAGCCGACAGCAGGGACCCACTGAGGGCGGGAGTCGGGTTCCCCTCTGTTACTAGTGTGGCCAGCCAGGCCACATCAGGAGGGACTGCCCGTCTAGGGCAGGAGGTCAGCAGATACTCCCCGCGCAGAGCACTGGAGGGCGCGCAGGAGGCCGCGGTTCCCAGGCGCGAGGAGGAGGACAGTAGTCGTGAGGAGGGTACCGGCCAGCACCTACCTGTTCGACGCAGAGTGTGGCTGCTTCGTCCGCACCTAGAGCTGAGGGGCGTATCAACGCCCTAACACACAGGGATGCCAGAGCTTCGGGATCGGTGGTAGCAGGTATGGTTTCAGTTTCCAGCAGACTCGTTTACACGCTTTTCGATTCCGGTGCTACGCACTCGTTTGTCGCAGCCAGTTTCACAGTTAGTTTGGACCAGGATTATACACTATTAGAGAATCCGTTCGTAATCAGAGGTCCGAGTGGTCAGTTGTTTGTAGCTGAGGAGGTGTACACGGATTGTGAGGTCAGCGTCGGGGGACATAGCCTGCCAACTGACCTGATTATGATACAGATGGAGGACTTTGGAGTAATTCTGGGGATGGATTGGCTGTCCGCTTACCACGCCTTGGTGGACTGTTTTGAGAGGAAGATCGTCTTCTCGATTCTGGAGTTGCCTTCTTTCGAGTTTCATGGACAGCCAGTGGACGGAGGTTTCAGGTGCATTTCGGTACTTCGGGCGGCGAGACTTTTGAGCCAGGGGTGTGAGGGCTTCCTAGCTTGTGTGGTGGTAGAGCCCAGCCCTGTGGTAGACTTCCAGAGCATCCCGGTGGTCAGAGAGTACCCTGACGTGTTTCCAGACGAGTTACCAGGACTACCGCCCGAGCGTGAGATCGAGTTTGAGATCTCACTAGTACCAGGGACCAGCCCCATCTCCACCGTGCCATACAGGATGGCACCGCTTGAGCTGCGAGAGCTCAAGTCTCAGTTGCAGGACCTTCTGGAGAAGGGTTTCGTGAGGCCCAGTGCGTCTCCCTGGGGAGCCCCGGTATTGTTTGTGAAGAAGAAGGATGGGACCTTACACCTTTGTGTGGACTACCGACAGTTGAATAGGGTCACCATCAAGAACAGATATCCGCTGCCGAGGATCGACGACTTGTTTGACCAGTTGCAGGGTGCCACGGTGTTTTCCAAGATCGACTTGAGGTCTGGATACCACCAATTGAGGATCAGGGAGAACGACGTCTCCAAGACAGCTTTCCACACCCGGTACGGACACTACGAGTTTTTGGTCATGCCGTTTGGGCTGACCAATGCCCCCGTTGCTTTCATGGACCTGATGAACCGAGTGTTTAGACCGTACTCAGACCAGTTCGTGGTGGTTTTCATAGATGATGTACTCATCTATTCTAGAGATCGGACGCAGCACGGACAGCACTTGCAGATGGTTCTGGACACTCTGAGACGACGCTGGCTGTACGCCAAATACAGCAAGTGCGAGTTCTGGTTGAGGGAGGTGACCTTCCTAGGTCATGTGATCTCTGGAGACGGCTTGCCGGTGGACCCAGCCAAGGTGGAGGCAGTGCTCAGGTGGGAGAGACCGCGTTCAGTTACTGAGATTCGCAGTTTCCTGGGACTGGCAGGCTACTACAGATGATTCATTAGTGGATTTTCATAGATTGCGCATCCTATGACACAGTTGACCCGGAAGGACGTGCCTTTCGCTTGGACAGATGCCTGTGAGGCATGTTTTCTGGAGTTGAAGGAGAGGTTGACCTCGGCTCCCGTGCTCACCATCCCTGACAGTAGTGGTGGGTTTGTTGTGTACACGGATGCCTCCTTGCAGGGGTTAGGAGGTGTGCTCATGCAGAGGGGTTACGTTGTCGCTTACGCTTCGCGGCAACTGAAGCCCCATGAGCATACCTACCCTACCCACGACTTAGAGTTGGCAGCTGTTGTCTTCGCGCTGAAGACCTGGAGGCACTACTTGTATGGTGAGACCTTCGAGATTTTCACAGATCATAAGAGCCTCAGATACCTTTTTGATCAGAAGGAGCTCAACATGAGACAGAGACGTTGGTTGGAGCTCCTGAAGGACTACGACTGCAGCATCTCCTACCACCCGGGAAAGGCTAATGTGGTGGCTGACGCCTTGAGCCATAAGGCGCCCGCACACTTGGCCAGTCTACAGTTACAGAGTTGGAGCCTTTTGGAGGAGGTGGGCAGTTGGTGACCTCTAGAGTTACGAGGGTACTGTGGGGCAGTGACGGTGACACGACAGACTAGGCCAGAGCTGATAGACCGCATCATCACAGGATAGATGGCCGATCCGTACTTACAGTCCTTGCGCGACAGAGTGCTGTCAGGAGACCCAGGGGACTTCTCTTTCACAGACCAGGTGCTACGCTTGAGGGGACGGTTGTGCGTTCCCAGAGACGAGGAGCTGTTGAGAGAGCTCCTGACTGAGGCACACAGTTCCAGATTCACCATATGTAACGACCCGATTCCCGAGTCCCTACGAGACACGAGAACCGGACCGACTCGACTAATCCCAAGACCTAGTCGTCCAACGAGGAAGTAACCAAAAGACAGTAAAATAAACCACATTCAGCATGAATATAACTAACAGTAAGAAAGTACGGCAGTAAGGAAAGAAACTACTACAGTAGGTACCACCACAACAGTAAAACAGCATTTATCATATAACAAGAACTGCAGGTAAAGAAGGTACAACGGAAACAAAAACTACTCACTAGAACAGAAACAAAAGGAGTGCAAAAGGCTGTGGTAACTCTACTGGACCCTACTCGGCCCAGCGTCCTCTGCAGCCGCCGACCCTGGCTGCTCAACACCTGGTCCTGAAAAAGGTAACGAGTGTAACACGTCAGCAAAACGCTGAGTAGAGTGGCAAACTAACTAAAGGCAACAGCAGAGTGTATAGTAGCTGTTATGTTCTATTACTTCCTTTATTCACATCTTTCAATTTTTCTCACTATTTCATTTATTTCTCAGATCCTTTACTTGATCTCGAATGTCCTCGTGGGAACGATCTTGATTGCAGTCTTTTCCAAAAGTAGAAGTAGCACGTGGTGCTCTCCTGGCCGGGAGAGTCCCCCGTGGTGATCCTACCCTCAGTCAACCACCCCAAGGTCACTGACAGACGTAACGGTGACTACGGCACGTGCGATAAATGCACAGGTAGCTAGCCCGCACTGGCACGCGGTCAGTCGTTTCCGTTAACGGGTGCGCCCAAAGCACAGCACGGAACCAGGGCAGAGCCCTCTCAGTAACAGGGGTCCAACCCCTCCATAGTAACCAAACCGGGGCCTTGCCCCTCCACAGTCCGCGCACCCTCGCCTGACTACCCTAGTTTGCCCTAGTGGGCCTAACAAGTCGGTGAAGGAGGCTAGCAGAACCCCGGGGCCCGTGGGGTAGCTAGTACTCTCCTAACACTAGTAGCTCTCCTCGGTACTACGTACACGAGGGCCAACAAGTCGGTACAGAGCGGCCAATCCTAACCCCGGGTCCCTGGGGCGGCTGGCCCCACTCTGCACTAAACAGGTACAGGTACTTCCCTTGGTACTGCGTACCCCAAGAGACAGTACAAACTACATCTCAGTTCCATTCCTTTTTCTTTCCAGGAGTTCCACTCCTAATTCCCCGTAGGGTTCCAGCTCTTTATCTCAGAACATCATATGTTTCACTTTCCAGATTCACATTCTCAAAATCCATGATCTCAAACATGTTTCTTTATTCATAACAGGCAGCTGTTAATTAAATTTACAGGCAGCTTTATATATTCCTTTCCAATTTTCCAAGACTGCAGTAATATACATTCCACTAGTTTTTCCACCCTAGGATTTATGCCATATCCTAGGATCTATCATACAATCTAGTTTTCCGGCCCTAGGATTCATGCAACACCTAGGAGCTATCATTCCATATATTTCTCATTCCTAGGATTCATGCAATGCCCTAGGTTCTAGTTATGGTTCCATACTTTAACAGATTTTATTAATACTTAAAGCCACTCTACCAGGTACAACGGGAGTAGTGGAGGCGTGATCGGGAATCCCGCGTGCCTCCGCGACTCTCAAGACTGCAACCGAACGAGGTCCTATCACAAGGATCAAACACAAGGAGTGTCTCAGAACAGTGTATAGCTACTGTAGGCGGGTAGAGGAATTAATTCTGAAACGAACGCAACTTGAATCACGGAAAACGGAGCCCAAACGGGCCCTAAACGGGTCGAGAAAGACAATACTGTGCAAAATCAGACGTCTGGAACTCCTTCCAGACGTCTTAAACGGTGGATCAGAGAATTACCCGTTCAGCTTGGTTCCCCGGACGTCCAGAAGTCTGCGGGGACGTCTGTCCTATACCCCATACGTCCGATGGTCCACACGGACGTCTGTAGATCACTCCCGCCGTCTGGTACAACTTCCAGACGTCTGATTCGCAAAGGATGGCGAATCAGCGAACCTGCGCACAGCCAACCCCCCTCCCTCAGTACGGTCAGTCGACAAGAAGGAAGAAGAAAGTGGAAACTCACCTTTCAGACGTCTGTATGATCTTACAGACGTCGACCTTGCCGTCTGGCTATCAATCCAGACGTCTGATTCTGGAAATTTTTCCAGAATCAGAACCCTGCTCGGCCTCCGCTTGCGACGCCGCTCGCGTCGCACCTCGCGTGTCTGCTGCTCAGCCCGCAGCAGGTCCCTCCCCGCGTCGCTCCGCGCCCCCTGCGCCCTCCGCCAGCCGGCCAAGCCGCTCCGGCGAGCTCGCCCTCACGGCAGAGCCCCGCCCTCGCACGCCGCACCTCCTCCGCGCTCACTGCGGCTGCCGCTGCCGCTGCCGCCCTCGCGTCCGCTCGCTCTCGCGCACAGGAAGGAGGAGGAGGAGACGGTCGAGATGGGAGGGGAGGCGCGCCCTTTTAAGGTCGCGCGAGGAGGAGAGAGAAGGTGGTCGCAGCGCGCCTGCAGCTGCAGAGAGAGAGAGGAATCGCAGGTCTGCGCGCACAGGCGCGCAGACGAATCTCCCGTGTGAACATAACTGTTCTCCAGACGTCTGTAAACGATCCCGGACGTCTGGTCAGACGTCTGGATGTGATCCAAGACGTCTGGTCCGACGTCAGGGCCACCTTCCCAGACGTCTTAAAAGGCGTCTGGGGCACGCGCTCGTTACACCATACATCCCGGAAACACGAAAATGTACCACGACTTGAGACGTGAGTTTTGGTGGAGAGGGATGAAGCGAGATGTGGGTGAGTTAGTGCAGCAGTGCTTAGTGTGCCAGCAGGTGAAAGCCAAGCATCAGAGGCCTGCAGGGCCGCTTCAGCCGCTTCCAGTGCCAGAGTGGAAGTGGGAGAGCATCACCATGAACTTGGTGGTGGGCTTACCTGTTACCCAGCGGGGACACGACGCAGTCTGGGTAATAGTGGATAGATTGACGAAGACGGCGCGATTCTTGCCGATCCGAGTCACTTTCGGACCAGCACAGTTTGCAGAGAGGTATATCCGGGATGTGGTATGACTACACGGAGTTCCGCGGGAGATCGTATCCGACTGGGATACCCGCTTTACGTCCCAGATTTGGGCTGAGTTTTAGCAGGCTTTGGGGACGCAGTTGAGGTTTAGTACAGCTTACCACCCCAGATGGACGGACAGTCTGAGCGCACAATACAGACACTTGAGGACCTTTTGCGTGCCTGTGTACTAGACTGGAGGGGCTCTTGGGAGGAGCACCTGCCCCTGGCGGAGTTTGCATACAACAACAGTTATCACTCGAGCATCGGCATGGCTCCCTACGAGGCTCTGTACGGACGGAGGTGTACGGCACCCTTGAGTTGGGTTGAGGTGGGGACCAAGTGGGAGGTTGGCCCCAGGTTGATCCGACAAAGTTAGGAGGTAGTTGAGAAGATCCACAGGCGACTCTGCACTGTCAGGAGCAGACAGAAGAGCTACGCGGATCGGAGATGCAGAGAGGTGCAGTTTGAGGTTGGGGACCACGTCTTCCTTCGTGTTTCGCCCATGAAGGGCTTACAGCGGTTTGGGGGTGAGAGGGAAGCTCGCGCCGAGGTTCGTGGGGCCCTTTGAGGTCCTGGAGCGGGTTGGACCCGTTGCTTACAGACTTGCCCTTCCCCCGCAGCTTTCTGGTGTGCACGACGTGTTCCACGTGTCTAACCTCAGGAAGTATGTAGCCGACTCCAGTCACGTACTGAGTCACGAGAGCATCGAGGTGGGAGACGACCTGACCTACCCCGAGCAGCCAGTGCAGATTCTAGACCGAGCCGTCCGCAGTTTGAGACGGAAGCAAGTACCCCTAGTAAAGGTTTTGTGGAGGAGCCAGCGATACGAGGAGGCTACCTGGGAGCCTGAGGCGGCAATGCGGGAGCGGTACCTGGAGCTTTTCACGGGTACGTCTTTTCGGACTGGCTTCGGTCCTCTTTCAGTTTGTTATGGTTATTTGGACGTTTTTTCCGCACCTTAGTTAACGCAAGTTTCGGGGACGAAACTTCCTTTGAGTTTGTTATATTGTTATGAACGCGTGCCCCAGAAGTCTTTTAAGACGTCTGGGAGGTGGGCCAGACGTCGGACCAGACGTCTGGAATCACTTCCAGACGTCGTATCAGATGTCTGGGATCGTTACCAGACGTCTGGAAATCTGTTATCTTTGACACGCGCGGGTCGTCTGCGCGCCTGAGCGCGCAGACCCGCATATTCGCTTATTCCTTCCTCCTGTGGCTGCAGATTCCCTTGCCGCGCTCCTCTCTCCTCCTCATGCGGCCTTAAAAGGCCACGCGCTCTTCCGTCACCATCGCCTCCTTCCTCTTCTCCTTTAGCCAGTGAGCGTGAGAGCGAGCGCGAGGTTGCAGCGGCAGCGGCGGCTGCAGTGAGCGCGGAGGAGGTGCTGCGTGCGAGAGCGGCGCTCAGCCGTGAGGGCGAGCTCGCCGGGGCTGCCAGGGCCGGCCGGCGGGGAGCGCAGCGGGTGCGGGGCGACGCGGGGGGGACTGCTGCGGTCCGAGCAGCAGGCGCAAGAGGTGCGACGAGGCGCGACGTCGCGAGTGGAGGGCGAGTCGCGGCCTGATTCTGGAAACATTTCCAGAATCAGACGTCTGGGCTGATAGCCAGACGGCGGGGGCGATGTCTGGAAGACCATCCAGACGTCTGAAAGGTGAGTTCTTCCGTCTTCTTCCTTCCTGTCGATTGACCGTACTGAGAGAGAGAGTTGGGTGCGTGCAGGCTCGGTGATTCGCCATCCAACGCGAATCAGACGTCTGGTTGTAGTACCAGACAGCGGGAGCGACCTCCAGACGTCCGGGGTGACCATCGAACGTCTCGGAACTAGGCCAGACGTCCCCGCAGGCTTCTGGACGTCTGAGAAACCACGCAGAACAAGGTAATTCTCTGATCCACTTTTTAAGACGTCTGGAAGAAGTTCCAGACGTCTGATTTTGCACAGTGTCGTCATTTTTGACCCGTTGAGGGCCCGTTCAGGTTCTGTTTTTCGCGTTTCGAGTTGCGTTCTTTCTGGAATTAAATCCTCTACCCGTCTACAGTAGCTATACACTGTTTTGAGACACTCCTTGTGTTTGATCCTTGTGATAGGACCTCGTTCCGTTGCAGTCTTGGGGTTCGCGGAGGCACGCGGGATTCCCGATCATGCCCCCATTACTCCCGTCGTACCTGGTAGAGTGGCTTTTAAGTATAACCTATTAAATTGTGGAATCATAAATAGAACCTAGGACACTGCATGAATCCTAGGGCTGGAAAACTAGATTGTATGATAGATCCTAGGATACGGCATGAATCCTAGGATGGGAAAACTAGTGGAATGTATGAATACTGCAGTCTTGGAAAATGTGGAAAGGAAATAATAGCTGCCTTTAAATTCCTTTAAACAAGTGCCTGTTATGAATAAATTTGTATGAACGTGAAACTGGAAGGTGAAACTTAGACGTTCTGAGCTGGAACCCTATGGGGAAGTAGGAGTGGAACTCCTGGAAAGAGAAAGGAATGGAACCGAGAAAGAAAGATGTAGTGGTGTACTGTCTCTTGGGTACGTAGTACCAAGGGAAGTACCTGTACCTATTTAGTGCAGAGTGGGGCCAACTACCCCAGGGACCCAGGGTTAGGACCGGCCGCTCTGTACCGACTTGCTGGCCCTCGTGTACGTAGTACCGAGGAGAGCTACTAGTGTTAGGAGGGCACTAGCTACCCCATGGGCCCCGGGGTTCTGCTAGCCTGCTACACTGACTTGTTACGCCCACTGGGGCAAACCAGGGTAGTCAGGTGAGGGTGCGCGGATTGTGGAGGGGCAAGGCCCCGGTTTGGTTACTGTGGAGGGGTTGGACCCCTGTTACTGAGAGGGCTCTGCGTTGGACTGGTTCCGTGCTGTGCTTTGGGCGCACCCGTTAATGGAAACGGCTGACCGCGTGCCAGTACGAATTAGCTACCAGTGCGTTTATCGCGCGTGTCGTACTGACCGTTACGTCTGTTCAGTGACCTTGGGGTGGTTGACTGAGGGTAGGATCACCACGGGGGACTCTCCCGGCCAGGAGAGCACCACGTGCTACTTCTACGTTTTGGAAAAGACTGCAATCAAGATCGTTCCCACGAGGAACATTCGAGATCAAGTGAAAGATCTGAGAAATAGATAAATCGTGAGATAATTGAAAGACTTAAATAAAGAAAGTAACAGAACTTAACAGCTACTGTACACTCTACTATTTCTTTAGTTTTAGTTGCCACTCTACTCAACATTTTGCTGACGTGTTACACTCATTACCTTTCAGGACCAGGTGTTGAGCAGCCAGGGTCAGCGGCTGCAGAGGACGCTGGGCCGAGTAGGGTCCAGTAGAGTTACCACTGTTTCTTGTACCTCTTTTTGTTCCGTTATAGTGAGTAGTTCTTGTTTCCGCTGTATTTTTCTTTACCTGCAGTTCATATTTAGTTATGAATGTTGTTCTACTGTTGTGGTGGTATATACTGTAGTAGTTTCTTTCCTTGCTGCTGTATTTTCTTACTGTTAGTTATATTCATGTTGAATGTGATTTATTTTACTGCTTTTTTGGTTACTTCCTCGTTGGACGACTAGGTCTTGAGATTAGTTGAGTCGATCCGGTTCTCGTGTCTCGTAGGGGCTCGGGAACCGGGTCGTTACAGTGCTAGACGACGGAGAGAACCTCCAGACGTCCGGAGTGACAATCAGACATTTGGAAACTAAGGCCAGACATTCCAGCGGGCTTCTGGACGTTTGAAGGACTACGCAGAATTGAGGTACAACATGATCAACCTTTTAAGACGTCTGAAAGAGGTTCCAGACGTCTGATTTTGGACAGTTTCGTCATTTTTGACCCGTTGAGGGCCCGTTTGGAGCTCGTTTTCCGCATTTTGAGTTGCGTTCTTTCCATAATAAATTCCTCTACCCGTTTACTGTAATTGTATACCATTCTGAGAAACTCCTTGTGATTGATTCTTTTGTTTGGATCCCGTTCCGTTGCAGTCTTGGGGGTTGCGGAGGTGCGTGGGATTGCTGACCACGCCCTCAGTACTCTCGGTTTCGCTGGTAGAGTGGTTTTTAATTTATTTAACAAAATTTGTTACAATTGTGGAACAATTAATAGAGTCTAGGGCATTGCATGAACCCTAGGACTGAGAAACTAGATTGAATGATAGATCCTAGGGTATTGCATGAATCTTAGGACTGGAAAACTAGATTGAATGATAGATCCTACGGTACAGCATGAATCCTAGGACTGGAAAACTAGTGAAATATATGAATATTGCAGTCTTGGAAAGTAGAAAGGAAATAATAGCTGCCTGTAAATTGATTAACAGCTGCTTGTTATGAATGAATAAATATGATTGAGAACATGGGTTGTATGAACGTAAAACTGGAACGGTGAAACCTAAATGGCCAAACGGAAAGAACATGAACCCTACGGGGAATTAGGAGTAGAACTCCTGGAAAGAGAATAGAATGGAACTGAGAAAGTGAAACAGGGAAGTGTGCTGTCTCTTGGGTACGTGGTACCAAAGAGAGCACACCTTACCTCTTAGTGTAGAGGGGAGCTTGCCGCCCTCGGGTAGAGACCGGGGTGGGTTTGGCCACTGTACACTGACTTGCTGGCCCTCGCGTACGCAGTACCGAGGAGAGCTACTAGTGTAGGGAGAGCACTAGCTACCCCACAGGCCCCGAGGTTCTACTAGCCTCCTACACCGACTTGTTAGGCCCACTGGGCAAACCAGGGTAGTCAGGAGAGGGTGCGCGGACTGTGGAGGGGTTGGACCCCTGTTACTGAGAGGGCTCTACCCTATACTGGTTTCGTGCTGTGTTTTGAGCGCACCCGTTAACGGAAACGACTGACCGCGTGCCAGTGCAGGGTAGCTACCCGTGCACTTATCGCACGTGCCGTAGTCACCGTTACGTCTGTCAGCAACCTTGGGGTGGTTGACTGAGGGTAGGACCACCATGGGGGACTCTCCCGGCCAGGAGAGCACCACGTGTTACTTCTACTTTTCGGAAAAGACTGCAATCAAGATTGTTCCCACGAGGAACATTCGAGATCAAGTGAAGGATCTGAGAAATAAATCAATCGTGAAATAATAGAAAGACATAAATAAAGAAAGTAAAAATATAACAGCTACTGTACACTCTACTGCTTCCTTAGCTTTTAGTTGCCACTCTACTCAGCGTTTCGCTGACGTGTTACCCTCGTTACTTTTCAGAACCAGGTGTTGAGCAGCCAGGGTCAGGGTTGCAGAGGATGCTGGGCCTAGTAGGGTCCAGTAGAGTTACCTGTAGTACCTCCTGTACTTTTCTTCCACTGTAGTGAGTAGTTTTCTTGTTTACCCCTGTACCTCTTTATTGTAAGCTTCATGTTATGTACATATTTGCTGCTCTATTGTTGTGGTGGTGTATACTGTAGTATTTCCTTTTCTTACTGCTGTATTTTGTTACTACTAGTTATATTCATGCTGAATGTGGTTCATTTTACTGCTCTTTTGGTTACTTTCTCATTGGACGACTAGGTCTTGGGGTTAGTTGAGTCGGTCCGATTCTCGTCTTGTAGGGATTCGGGAATCGGGTCGTTACAATGATTTTGAGTAGTTCAAAGGATTTCTAATCTAATTTGAAATTTGAGAGTTTCTAATAGGGCTTAATGTGTAACAAGCATTCCTGTACTGTTGATTAACTTGAATTTGAAATAGAAGGCTTGTAACTTCAAATTTGAATTCTCTGTCAGAAAATGAAGGGGTTGAAAAATGTCCAAAGGGCTAATTTGATGTAATTCAAATGTTTAAATCATAAATTGAGTTTGAATCTTACTTTTACTGATGTCTGGATGCTTATACTATTCCATTCTTCAATTCCAACATTTTTGGTATAATTCTAGTGCATAGAATTAATTACTGACATTTACTTGCCTTTTTCCAACATTTTTACTGAAAAATTTGTGAAAAAAAACAAAATAATGTAAATAAATAAAGAAAAGTGTCTTGAGTGAGTTTT
The DNA here is from genome assembly GCA_037157565.1 of Thalassia testudinum. Lineage (NCBI taxonomy): Eukaryota > Viridiplantae > Streptophyta > Magnoliopsida > Alismatales > Hydrocharitaceae > Thalassia > Thalassia testudinum. The sequence continues at coordinate 35,888,524 of JAZHRO010000035.1, read as the reverse complement.
TAGTGTATTTTAGGTGTTAGAGTTCTTAGGTTTAGGTTTTGAATCAATTGTATATAGAGCATACGTCTAGAAGATCTAGACTTCTCAGGTTCAGAAATAAAGAAAACCAAAACAAAAACCCAAAAAGATTTTTTCCTGTCTTGTTCCTTAACTTCCTCTCCTCTTCCTCTATTCCTTCAAAATACAAAAGCAAAATAAAAATAAAAGAAAGTGCAAAAATCTTAAAAGTCACCTATGTAGATAGTGTAAATACATGTATATATTAATAAGTTAATAATATATAGTAAGGTATATGTAAATAAAGTATGTATATAATATATATATTATTTATATGTAAATAAGTTACAATGAATATTTATGTTAAGTTATATGGTAAAGTATTATTTATATGTATATATTGTATAACTAATTATAATATATGTATATAACTTATATGTATATATGTATAACTATACATGTACATTAGCATATTTAGGTATATAACTTAATATGCTAATTATAGTTTGTATTATGTAGAATAACGTATTTTTGTTATATATATTTAGTTTTGCATTGTAAATATATATTAATATAAGTTAGTAATGTACATTATTATGTTAAGCTAGTTAAAATTAGTAATTTAATTAACTAATAAATTAATCTATACTATATTCTAATCATTTATATTTTAACTTTAATTATATTTGTAATATTTTTTATAATGTATAATACCATGTACATAGTCTAATTTATATGTAAACTATATAACTATGTAAATAAAATAGGTAAATATACAAATAAATCTAATTAAATTATCTAAAAATATTAATTAATCATGTAAATATATAATTTAATAAAATTAAGTCTCAATTGAGTAATTAATTCACTAATTTATACTGTATATAAGTAATTAGAGTAATTTATAATGTGTAAAAACCCCTAACTTTAACTAACTCAAAAGTATATTTATATATTTAATTAACTTAGAATAATTATACAAATAAGTAGCCCTATATATTTATAATTTATTTGTAATTTATATCATTAATTAATAGCTAATTAAAGCCCTAATTATCAAGATAGATCATGTACTGTTCACATATTAGCACTAATTTTAACCGTGCAAAATAGTGCCACATTGTGCGCTGTAGAGCTACCTTGGCAATGCTTATGTAATGACGCTTGTAAGCTTCTCGATCAGTGTAGGGGTGTTAACACGCTTTTGTCAAGCTTAAAATATATGTCGTGGTATAGTTAATAAAAGCGAATTGACATCTAAAATTTATAAGTGCTCAAAAAATAATTGTGAGTTCCAAGATTATTCGCAGGGAGAAAAAATGAAATTCACACACTAATCGCAATAATAAACAATGAGCACAACAATTCATGGTAAAAATATGAAATGAATATCAATCAAATTGTATCTAAAAAGAATAATAAAATCCTAAAATTGATGATTTGAATCACTAATTTAATCCCACAATTAAACACATATCCCAATGATAATCTTAAACCAATTCAATTTTCCAACAATGGTCTTGAACCACTTATCACAAATATCCATGTAAGAACAAAGCCAATATGTCCATAATACTTTCCAATTAGACGTTAGCACAAGAGCCAGATGACTTAACCATCCAAAGTCTCGGCCCAAGCACAAGCACAAGGCACCAAGATCAGAATTTCACTAAGTGCTAGGTGTGTGTGCCCGAATCTTGAGGCATGTGTGTACACACCCAAAGGCAAAACCACCCAGCCCCCACCCTCCTCAAAATCGTCTTCGTTTCTCAATCATGTATATGGTTTCAACAGTTTCAGGTAATCAGGTGTTTGTCGAAGCGAAATCGGGTTTTAAAGTAAAGTGCTGTAATATAGTTCAAATCGCTTTGAAAACAAATAGATTTTATTACTCGAAGTTTTAAGTCCGAGGTCGAACACAGGGAGAAAATTAGAGTTTAGAAATCAAGAGCACAACTTTGAGAAATTGAATATAATATGCAATGAAAACCAAAGTTATAGTGCAATAATGTAGACACACAAGATTAAAGAAATCAATGTAAACAAGTGCAAAAATTGGATGTCTGATTTATGAATCAGACATCTTAAACTATGGGTGCTACAGTGCTTTTGTTTCTTCTCTTTTCTATTCTGACCTCTTCTCTATTCTTCTCTTGCGGTTGCTTTCTTCCTTCTTCTTTCTTTCTTTTCTTCTGTTCTCGTGCCTATGCCTTAGCCTTTCTTTGCCTTCAGCTTCTTCTCCTTCCTTCTCTTTCTTTCTTTGGCGGCTCCTTCTTCTACCTTCACCTCCTTAGCCTCTGACTTTAGCATCTTCCTCTTCAGCCTTGCCTTCTCCTTCCTTAGTCTTCTCTGGCCTCCACCTTCTTCTTCCTTGGCTTCTTCTTCTTTTCCCTTCCTTGCAAGAGCAAAACCTACCCCTACCCGTGCGTACTCTCTTCTCCTCTTTCTCTCTTAGGTTCGCTCTCCTAGAGCCACCGTCTTAGGTAATCGGGTCAGGTACGCTCCCGGGAGTAGGCCCACCGACGTACGGTGGTGGGCGAGGAGTGCTGGGTCGAGTATACGGGTCACACCAGGTCCGCAGAGGTCAGGTCACGGACGAGGCGAGTGAAGGTGAGTGGGACCTCACCCCGTGGTTATGAGGTGATAAGCCCTATGTAGTTTTTCAATTTATTCAGCTGCTGGTGGTTAAGAGTTTCTGAGGTGGGACTATCATCCCACCTCCCTTCTTGTGCATCCGTAGCAGAGAACTTCACTTGATTGTTGCTGATGCTTCGACCTTCAATGCCAATTGGCTGCCTGGAGCTGTGCGCGGAAGTATTCCGCGCCACTTGGGACTGTTGGCCTGGAGCGGGCAGACCTGGAGAGAGCTTGCAAGCAAGCTTCTCGCTTGCGTCAATGGCAGCGAACCACCTATACCTTTTAACACGCAAACGGCCTCACAGCCTCGTCAGAAAGCTCAGGAGGCTTCGCCGAGACACGGCGAGTGTACTGCGGGGGTCGACGTGGAGTGGGGCTACCGGAGTGCGCGTGCTTAGGGAACCCTGTGTGCATGTGAGTGGGTGTGTTTGAGGGCCCTTGTAGGTGAGTGATAGCATGTATGGAGTGAGGGTTTATGTTCAGTGAAGTGTTGTGGAGCTTATGGGATGGTTGGAGAGGCGGATGGAGGTGGAGAGCGACGGGGACACCTCGCCGGAGGTTTGGCCGGAGTTGGAGATGGTGATGGTGATTGAGTGTGTCGAGGGGTGTTTTCAAGAAATAAGGAGGGAAAATGGATTAGAAGGGAAAAGGGAACTTATCTAGGCGTAAAGAGATGAAGGGGGAGCAGAGATGGCGGCCAACTCGTATTGCCGTCGTCGGAGATGAAGTGCTCAGTGGGGGGAGGACGACGACGACGAAGGGGCTGCAGAGGCATCAGCGGGTGCGGTGCGACGCGGGCGAACAGGAGGAAGAGGACCCTGTTGGTGCTAGAGCACCGTGATTGTTTATTTTGATGATAACAAAACACGTGTCATTTAACATTTGCACTTGGAGTCTTAGATTTTAGGTCAATAGCAAATGGAGATGTGGTTAGACGGAGTTCGAGCTTGCATCCATGGCGGATTGGAGGAGCTTGACGGAGAACAAAGGAGCTTCACGAGGAGCGATAACTTGAAGAAGGAAGGAGATGAAGAATAGGATAGATTTCCTTTCCTTTGTACTATGTATTTTTGTATCTTTTGTTGCACTTCATTTTGTTTCTTAGATTTATGTTAAAGAGCCTCAAAGAACCCTAACAGTAATCCTAGGAACACCTGCACAACCCTAGGATATGTAGGTTTTTTGTAGAGAACTTAGAAAACCAATATAAGGTTCAAACAGCCTTTTCAGACATCTAATCTGAAACTCTGACGTCTAATAATGACTTTTAAGACATCTGACTGTTGACTCAGACGTCCGATGATATTTAGGTTTGACTTAGTTAGCTCTGTTTGATGAAATTAGACGTCCAGACCTTCGTCCAGATATCTTAGAAGACGTATGATGATTTTGCTAGACGTCCAATTAGTGGACCGTTGGCTGGCCTAGCAAACAATGAAGGAAATGATCGTTAGCCTCGTATTAGATGTCCGTAGAGGACACTAGACGTCTTATACATGATCGTTTTGCCTCGGCTAACCCAAAATCCCTTCTCAGAGATTTTATAGCCATTGCACTCCCTTGGGAATCCATTTCCGCAGAAAAGTAGGTTTCCAGATGTCCAGACATCATTCCAGATGTCCTGTGTGTCATTTGATGCACTTCCACTAGAACCCTATTTCGATCTAGTTCAAGTCAGGAAGGAAACCCACCTATAATCAGACGTCTGACTTTGTTCCCAGACGTCTTAACTTGGCTTTTGAGACGTCCGATGCCAGGATCAGACGTTTGATAATCCTGTCAGTGTAATGATTAATCCTCATTTCGGCCTAATTCTCTTGGAGCTTGCACCCAACGGCTATGGAAACCTTCCAAGGCCTTCCAAAGCCTTCCTAGGGCCTCTATAAATAGAGGAGAACCCTTGCCACTCAAACACACACCTAGATACACCAAGACACACCCAAGCTGCATACTTTCCACTCTTTGGTGTCTAAAAGAAGAAGATCATATAGAAGAAAGCTCTTGCTCTCCAAGCTTAGTTCTACATCTAGAGAGCATCGATCATTTGTGCACCCGCTCTCCCGCCATAATTCACGAGAGCACCGTTGCACCGTTGCGTGGCTCATGCACCCGCGTCACCGATTCGACGCACTTCCAGCAAAGGGAAGCATCCTAACTCCTATAGAAGCTTAGTTTAAGAATATCTTTGTGGCTCTATAGGATTTCTATTTGTATTTTACTTTGTTATTTGGTTGGGTATTCGTGTTGCGAATTCCTGTCTCCATCGAGGGACAAAATTCTTCTCGTGAAGAGAAGGGGTTGAGGAATGCTACCCTCGTGCTTGTAGCGTGGTTGTAATTGAGGTTGAATCACCCTCGTTTAAGTTATTCATTTATGTGGATTTGATAAACTTGGTTGATCGGAAAATCCTAACTCGAGAGGGTTAGGTGGTGGTTTTCACTCGGGTTGGGTTTCCACCTAAAAATCATTGTGTACATTGTGTGATTGTCTATTTTGTGAGATTGTTATATTTTAATTCTGCATTTTTACGTCACGCTGATCTCACCCCCTCCAAGTAGGGATTTACACTTGGTATCAGAGCAGGTCTTGCAGATCAGTGTTACACAACGGCAAGAGATCAGATGGAGGGAAGCACATCCGCGATCAGAATATTCGAGGGGCAGTCCACCGTCCAACCACCCTACTTCGACGGAAACAACTACAGCTACTGGAAGCTGAGGATGAGGATGTGGCTTCAAGCCACGGACTTCACTCTATAGGGATGTTGTGAAACTTCATACGAGATCCCGGAGCGATCCGACGCAGGATATTTGTTATGACCCCAGCATCAAACGTCGTTTAAGACGTCTGGGAATTGGTCCAGGTGTCTGGTCAGACTTTTGGAAGCCTTCCCAGATGTTTGAAAATTAATTTTTTTCGGCGTACGGTTCTGCGTCTACGCGCATGCACGCGCAGACTGAACCGCCGCCCTCCTTTCTTCTCTTTCTTTCCTCCCCATCCTGCAAGTGCAACCTTCCTTCTCTCTCTCTCCCTACGGTGCCTTCAAATACTGCCCCTCTCCTCTCCCTCACCATCACTCCACCGCCTTCTTATTCTTCTTCCTGTTAGCGTGAGGGTGAGCGGGAGAGGTCACCAACTGCTGCCGTGTGTGCGCGGGGAGGAGGGGTTGCAGTGAGAGGGAGGGAGTTAGAGTGCGAGGGTACGAGCTTGCCAGAGCAGCGAAGGCGGGCGGCGGGCGCGCAGCAGGAGAGTGGCACTGGGGAGGTGCTATTGCAGCTCAGGCAGTAGGCGAACGCGGCGCAGCATGGCCGTGTGCAGCAGGCGGAGGGCGAGGAGGTCCTGATTTTGGGAAAATTTCCTAGAATCAGACGTCTGGACCCATGTCCAGACAACGTGGGAGACGTCTGGAGGAAGATCCAGACGTCTAAAAGGTACGATATTTTTCCATTCCTTCTTCTTTCGCGTGTACGACCATGAAGCCATTTTGCCGAGGGGTCTGCCTCTTTTTCATGTTGAGGACGATTGGTATGCGTGCAGGTCTCATTCAGGAAGGTGCAAGGGCATGCCCTCCCACACAGATCGGACGTCTGGGCATAGCACCAGACGGCGGAGAGGGTCTCCAAACGTCCGGAGTGACAGTCGGACGTCTGGAAACTAAGTCCGGACGGTTCAACAAGATTCTGGACGTCTGAAGGACTGCGCAGGAATAAGGTATGACCTGAACCATCGTTTAAGACGTCTGGAAGATGTTCCAGACGTCTGATTTTGGGTAGACTTGTCATTCTTGACCCGTTTAAGGTCCGTTCGAAGTCCGTTTTCCGCGTTTCAAGTTTCGTTCTTCTCAGAATTTGTTCCTCTACCTGTTTACAGTAATTGTATCCTGTTCTAAGTAGTTCCTTGTGTTTGATCCTTGTGTTAGGACCTCATTCCGTTGCAGCTCTGGGGGTTGCAGAGGCACACGGGCTTACCGATCATGCCCCCAGTACTCCTGGTTTTGCAAGTAGAGTGGCTCCCTTTAATTATTTACCAACATTTATGCACTTGTGAGATAATTAATAGATTCTAAGGTGTGGCATGAACCCTAGGATTGGAAAACTAGATTGAATGATAGATCCTAGGGTATGGCATGAATCCTAGCACTGGAAAACTAGATTGAATGATAGATCCTAGGGTATGGCATGAATCCTAAGACTGGAAAACTAGATTGAATGAAAGATCCTAGGGTGTGGCATGAATCCTAGGAACAGAGAACACCGAAATGAATGTCGTGAATTTATGAATTGTAGTCTTGGAAAAATAGAAAGAAAAATGATAATTGCCTGTAATTGGATAACAGTTGCTTGTTTATGAATGGATATTAATTGTTGAGAACATGGGCTATATGAAAATAAAGCTGAAATGATGAAACCTAAATTAGCTTAGTTAAAGAAATATGAGCATGAACCTTATGGGGAATTAGGAGTAGAACTCTTAAGAGGTGAATGGAATAGAATTGGGGAAGTGAGCTGGCTCTTGAGTGTGGAGTACCAAGGAGAGCAACTATCCCCCCTGTTTAGTGCAGAGTGGAGCTAGCCGCCCCAGGGACTCGGGGTTAGGTTTGGTCACTTCGTACTGACTTTTGGCCCTCACGTACACAATACCAGGGAGAGCTACTAGTGTAGGGAGAGCACTAGCCACCCCACGGGCCCGGGGTTCTACTAGCCTTCCTACACCGACTTGTTAGGCCCACTGGGCAAACCAGGGTAGTCAGGCGAGGGTACGCGGACTGTGGAGGGGCAAGACCCCTGTTTGGTTACTGTGGAGGGGCTAGAACCCTGTTACTGAGAGGGCTCTGCCCTATACTAGTTCCTTGTTGTGCTTTGGGGTGCACCCGTTAATGGAAACGATTGACCGCGTGCCGGTGCGGGGTAGCTCCCCATGCGTTTATCGCGCGTGCCGTAGTCACCGTTATGTCTGTCAGTGACCTTGGGGTGGTTGACTGAGGGTAGGACCACCACGGGGGACTCTCCCAGCCAGGAGAGCACCACGTGCTACTTCTACTTTTCGGAAAAGACTGCAATCAAGATCGTTCCCACGAGGAACATTCAAGATCAAGAGAAAGATCTGAGAAATAATTCAAGAATGAGTAAATACAAAATAAAGAAAGAAATTAAAAATAACAGCTACTTGTCCACCTTACTGGTTTCCTAGCTAGTTAGTTGCCACTCTACTCAGCGTTTCGCTGATGTGTCACATTTGTCACCTTTTCAGGACTAGGTGTTGAGCAGCCAGAGCCGGCGGCTGCAGAGGGAGCTGGGCCTAGTAGAGCCCAGTAGTTTTACTTGTGTAGTACCTACTGTACCGTTTCTTCTGTTGTAGTGAGTATTTTTCTGTTACCATTGTACGCTTTTATTGTAAGCATCATATTTATGTACCTGTTTATTTCTCTACTGTTGTGGTGGTGTGTACTGTAGTAGTTCTTTTCTTTTCTGCTGTACTTTTGTTACTGCTAGTTATATACATGGTGAATGTGGTTTATTTTACTGCTCTTTTGGTTACTTTCTCATTGGACGACTGGGTCTTGGGATCAGTTGAGTCGATCCGATTCTCGTGTCTTGTAGGGATTCGGGAATCGGGTCGTAATAAGATGGTATCAGAGCAAGGTCGTCCCGAGAAGTGAACCAACTGGCTGGAAAATAACCAATTCACGTGCCTGTGACTAGAGTAGCCTCCACAACGTATCGTTTGATATCTGTTCTTATACTTCTCCACTTGATATAGATTCGTATTGACGCCTTTTCCTGTTTTGTGTTCGCGTCTCCTTGCAGGAGATGGCTCGACGAGGGGGTAGCGAGGCGGGCCGCGGGCGCAGCCGAGGACGAGGTCGGAGGGGTAGCAGGTTGAGGTCGACGCCTTAGTGGACCAGCCACTGCTCCTGGGCATTCAGGCCCAGGACCTCGCCCAGCTGATACGAGACATCGTGCGAGAGGAGCTCCACCTGTCGCCACGAGCGCCTCTCCCTGGGGCTGTGGAAGGGGAGTCCTCTGTGGGACCAAGCGATGGACATGGCGCTGGACGCGAGGGAGGGGATGGGCCGCCACCGCCCCCACCTTCCTCTGGCACTTCCGAGCACGAGGCTTCTTTACTTGGAGGTGCACCAGCATCTTCACTTCAGCGCCACTTTGAGCTTTTCGGACAGTTCCGGAAGCTGAAGCCCCCCTCCTTCAAGGGGGATGAAGACCCGACCGAGGCGGAGGACTGGCTCGAGCAGATCAAGAAGGTTTTTGACACCCTTCACCCCCGGTGGAGTGCCGCGTGGCCTTTGCCACGTACCAGCTGGAGAGCGCGGCGCACAGGTGGTGGAGGACGGTCAGGGGACAGGAGAGGGATGAGCCGACCTGGGATCGGTTCATCACCCTCTTCTGCGAGTAGTACTTTCCCCATACGTGGCAGGACCAAAGGAGGCGGGAGTTCGACACTCTCCGCCAGGGGACGATGACCGTGAGCGCGTACCGCACGCATTTTCTGGAGCTATCTCGCTTCGCAGCGACAGGAGTAGCCACTGAGGAGGAGCGCCTTTGGAGGTTCACTGAGGGGCTCCGGCCTGCGATTTGGGGGTATGTCAAACCCCTGAAGCTGCCTACATTCTCGAGGGTGGTGGAGGTAGCTATGACATACGAAGAGACCAACCCATACTCGCGAGATACTGACAGTGGGTGGAAGAGGCCCTATCAGCTAGACTTCTCATAGGGCCGACGAGAGAGGAGACACGTGGTGCCCGCTGGAGAGCCGTCACGTTTTGCAGGGCCATCAGTGGCTTTTGGGGGCCCTTGACAGGGGCCAGCTGCTAGCACTGGACCCCCGCCCAGCCTACAACAGGGACCCACTGAGGGCAGGAGTCGAGTCCCCCTCTGCTACCAGTGTGGCTAGCCGGGCCACATCAGGAGGGACTACTCGTCTAAGGCAGGAGGTCAGCAGATGCTTCTCGCACCAAGCACTAGAGGGCGAGCAGGAGGCCGCGGTTTTTAGGTGCGAGGAGGAGGACAGTAGTCACGGGGAGGGTACCGGCCAGCAGCTACCCGTCCAACGCAGAGTGTGGCTACTTTGTCCGCACCTAGGGCTGAGGGGCGTATCAATGCCCTGGCACACAGGGATGCCAGAGCTTCGGGATCAGTGGTGGCAGGTATGGTTTCAGTTTCCGGTAGACTCGTTTTCATGCTTTTCGATTCTAACGCTACGCACTCGATTGTCGCTGCCAGTTTCGCGGTTAGTTTGGGGCAGGACTGTATGCTGTTAGAGGATCCGTTCGTGATCAGAGGTCCAAGTGGTCAGCTATTTGTAGCTGAGGAGGTATACACGGGTTGCGCGGTCAGTGTTGGGGGACACAACCTTCCCGTTGACTTGATTATGATACAGATGGAGGACTTTGGCGTAATTCCGGGGATGGACTGGCTGTCTGCTTACTACGCCTTGGTGGACTGCTTTGAGAGAAAGATCGTCTTCTCCATACCGGAGTTGCCTTCTTTCGAGTTCCACGGGCAGCCAGTGGATGGAGGCTTCAGGTGCATTTCTGCACTTCGGGCGGCAAGACTTTTGAGCCAGGGGTGTGAGGGCTTCCTAGCTTGTGTGGTGGCAGAGCCCAGCCCTGTGGTGGACTTCCAGAGTATCCCGGTGGTCAGAGAATACCCCGACATGTTCCCAGACGAGTTTCCAGGACTACTGCCCGAGCGTGAGATCGAGTTTGAGATTTCACTGGTACCGGGGACCAGCCCCATTTCCACAGCACCGTACAGGATGGCACCACTTGAGCTGCGAGAGCTCAAGTCTCAGTTGCAGGATCTTTTGGAGAAGGGCTTTGTGATGCCCAATGCGTCTCCCTGGGGAGCCCCGGTACTATTTGTAAAGAAGAAGGATGGTACCCTACACCTTTGTGTGGACTACCGACAGCTGAATAGGGTCACCATCAAGAACAGGTATCCGCTGCTGAGGATTGATGACTTGTTTGACTAGCTACAAGGTGCTACGGTATTCTCCAAGATGGACTTGAGGTCTGGATACCACCAGTTGAGGATCAAGGAGGCAGACGTCTCCAAGACAGCTTTCCACACCTGGTACGAACACTATGAGTTTCTGGTCATGCTGTTTGGGTTGACCAATGCCCCCACTGCCTTCATGGACTTGATGAACCGGGTGTTTAGACCGTACTTGGACCAGTTCGTGGTGGTATTCATTGATGATGTGCTCATCTATTCTCGAGATCAGACGCAGTACGGATAGCACTTGCGGATGGTTTTGGACACACTGAGACGACGTAGGCTGTACGCCAAATACAGCAAGTGTGAGTTCTGGTTGAAGGAGGTGACCTTCTTAGGTCATGTGATCTCCAAGGATGGCTTGGCTGTGGACCCAGCCAAGGTCGAGGCAGTGCTCAGGTGGGAGAGACCGTGCACGGTTACTGAGATTCGCAGTTTCTTGGGACTGGCAGGCTACTACAGGTGGTTTATCAGGGGCTTTTCACAGATTGCACGTCCTATGACACAGCTGACCCGGAAGGACATGCCCTTTACTTGGACAGACGCCTGCGAGGCGTGTTTTCAGGAGCTGAAGGAGAGGCTGACTTCAGCTCCCATGCTTACTATCCCAGACAGTAGTGGCATGTTCGCTGTGTACACGGACGTCTCTTTGTAGGGGTTAGGGGGTGTGCTCATGCAGAGGAGTCACGTTGTCGCTTATGCTTTGCAGCAACTAAAGCCCTATGAACATAGCTACCCTACCCACGACCTGGAGCTAGCAGCTGTCGTCTTCGCACTGAAGACCTGGAGGCACTACTTGTACTGTGAGATCTTTGAGATTTTCACAGATCACAAGAGGCTCAGATACCTGTTTGATCAGAAGGAGCTCAACATTAGACAGAGACGTTAGTTGGAGCTCCTGAAGGACTATGACTGCAGCATTTCCTACCACCCGGGAAAGGCCAACGTGGTGGCTGACGTCTTGAGCCAGAAGGCGCCCGCACACTTGGCCAATTTACAGGTGCAGAGTTGGAGCCTCTTGGAGGAGATGGGCAGTTGGCGACCCCTAGAGTTACTGGGGTACTATGGGGCAGTGACTGTGACGCGACGGACGAGGCCAGAGCTGATAGATCGCATCATCACAGGGCAGATGGCCGACCCGTACTTGCAGTCCTTGCGTGACCGAGTACTGTCAGGAGACCCTGGGGACTTCTCTTTTACAGACCAGGTGCTGCACATGAGGGGACGTTTGTGCGTTCCCAGAGATGAGGAGCTGTTGAGAGAGCTCCTGACTGAGGCACACGGTTCCAGATTCACCATACATCCAGGAAACACAAAGATGTACCATGATTTGAGACGTGACTTTTGGTGGAGGGGAATGAAGAGGGATGTGGGTGAATTCGTGCAGCAGTGTTTAGTGTGCCAGCAGGTGAAAGTCGAGCATCAGAGGCCTGCAGGGCTGCTACAGCCACTTCCAGTGCCAGAGTGGAAGTGGGAGAGCATCACCATGGGCTTGGTGGTGGGCTTACCTGTTACCCAGTAAGGACACGAAGCAGTCTGGGTGATCGTTGATAGATTGACAAAGATGGCACGTTTCTTGCCGATCCGAGTCACCTTGGGACCAGCACAGTTGGCAGAGAGGTATATCTGCGATGTGGTACGTCTACACGGAGTTCCGTAGGAGATCGTATCCGATCGGGATTCCCACTTTACGTCCCAGTTTTGGGCTGAGTTTCAGCAGGCCTTAGGGATGTGGTTGAGGTTCAGTACAGTATACCACCCCCAGACGGACAGACATTCTGAGCACACGGTACAGACACTTGAGGACCTTTTGTGTGCTTATGTACTGGACTGGAGGGGCTCCTGGGAGGAGCACTTGCCCCTGGCAGAGTTTGCATATAATAATAGTTATCACTCAAGCATCGGCATGGCACCCTACAAGGCTTTATACGGATGGAGGTGTGCGGCACCCTTTAGTTGGGTTGAGGTGGGGACCAAGTGGGAGGTTGGCCCTAGGTTGATTCGGCAGAGTCAGGAGGTAGTCGAGCAGATTCACAGGCGACTCCGCACTATCAGGAGTAGGCAGAAGATCTATGTAGATCAGAAATGCAGAGAGGTGTAGTTTGAGGTTGGGGACCACGTCTTCCTTCGCGTTTCGGCCATGAAGGGCCTGCAGCGGTTTGGGGTGAGAGGGAAGCTCGCGCCAATGTTCGTGGGACCCTTTGAGGTCCTAGAGCAGGTTGGACCCGTTGCTTACAGGCTTGCCCTTCCTCCCCAGCTTTCTGGTGTGCATGACGTGTAACGACCCGGTTCCCGAGTCCCTACGAGACACAAGAACCGGACCGACTCGACTAATCCCAAGACCTAGTCGTCCAACGAGGAAGTAACCAAAAGAGCAGTAAAATAAACCACATTCAGCATGAATATAACTAACAGTAAGAAAGTACAGCAGTAAGGAAAGAAACTACTACAGTATATACCACCACAACATTAGAACAACATTTATCATATAACATGAACTGCAGGTAAAGAAAAGTATAGCGGAAACAAGAACTACTCACTATAACGGAAACAAAGAGGTACAAAAGATAGTGGTAACTCTACTGGACCCTACTCGGCCCAGCGTCCTCTGCAGCCGCTAACCCTGGCTGCTCAACACCTGGTCTTGAAAAAGGTAACGAGTGTAACACGTCAGCAAAACGCTGAGTAGAGTGGCAACTAAAACTAAAGACAACAGTAGAGTGTACAGTAGCTGTTATGTTCTATTACTTTCTTTATTAACATCTTTCAATTGTCTCACTATTTCATTTATTCCCCAGATCTTTTTCTTGATCTCGAATGTTCCTCGTGGGAACGATCTTGATTGCAGTCTTTTCCAAAAAGTAGAAGTAGCACGTGGTGCTCTCCTAGCCGGGATAGTCCCCCGTGGTGATCCTACCCTCAGTCAACCACCCCAAGGTCACTGACAGACGTAACGGTGACTACGGCACGTGAGATAAACGCACAGGTAGCTAACCCGTACTGGCACGCGGTTAGTCATTTCCGTTAACGGGTGCGCCCAAAGCACAGCACGGAACCAGTCCAGGGCAGAGCCCTCTCAGTAACAGGGGTCCAACCCCTCCACAGTAACCAAACCGGGGCCTTGCCCCTCCATAGTCCGCGCACCCTCGCCTGACTACCCTGGTTTGTCCCAGCGGGCCTAACAAGTCGGTGTGGGAGGCTAGCAGAACCCCGGGGCTCGTGGGGTAGCTAGTACCTCCCTACACTAGTAGCTCTCCTCAGTACTACGTACGCGAGGGCCAGCAAGTCGGTACAAAGTGACCAGTCCTAACCCCGGGTCCCTAGGGCGGCTGGCTCCGCTCTGCACTACACAGGGGGGACAGTCGCTCTCCTTGGCACTCCGTACTCAAGGGCTAGCTCACTTCCCCAATACTATTCCATTCACTTTCCAGGAGTTCTGCTCCTACTTCCCTGTAGGGGTCCATCCTTTTTACTCAAACATCCAGGTTTCACTTTCCAATTTCACATTCTTACAACCCATGTTCTCAACCACGTTATTTATTCACAACAGGCAGCTGTTAATTCAAATTACAGGCAGCTTTATATCTCTTTCCATTTTCCAAAACTGCAGTATTATACATTCCACTAGTTTTCCCATCCTAGGATTCATGCCATATCCTAGGATCTATCATACAATCTGGTTTTCCAGCCCTAGGATTCATGAAACACCTAGGAGCTATCATATATTTCTCATTCCTAGGATTCATGCAACGTCCTAGGTTCTAGTTATGGTTCCATACTTTAACAGATTTTATTAATAACTTAAAACCACTCTACCAGGTACAACGGGAGTAATGGGGGCGTGATCGGGAATCCCGCGTGCCTCCGTGACTCCCAAGACTGCAACTGAACGAGGTCCTATCACAAGGATCAAACACAAGGAGAGTCTCAAAATAGTGTATAGCTACTGTAGATGGGTAGAGGAATTAATTCTGAAAAGAACGCAACTCGAATCGCGGAAAACGGAACCCGAACGGGCCCTAAACGGGTCGAAAATGACGACACTGTGTAAAATCATACGTCTGGAACTTCTTCCAGATGTCTTAAAAAGTGGATCAGAGAATTACCTGTTCAGCGTGGTTTCCCAGACATCCAGAAGTCTGCGGGGACGTCTGGTCTAGATCCCAGACGTCCGATGGTCAGCCCGGACGTCTGGAGGTCGCTCCAGCCGTCTGGTACAACAGCCAGACGTCTGATTCGTGTTTAATGGCGAATCACCGAGCCTGCACACACCCATCTCCCTCCCTCAGTACGGTCAGTCGACAGGAAGGAAGAAGAAGACGGAAAACTCACCTTTCAGACGTCTGGAAGGTCTTCCAGACGTCGCCCTCGCCGTCTGGCTATCAACCCAGACGTCTGATTCTGGAAATTTTTCCAGAACAGGGCACCACCCAGCTTCCGCTCGCGACCCCGCCCGCGTCGCACCTCGCGCGCCTGCTGCTCAGACCACAGCAGTCCCCCTCCGCGTCGCTTCGCGCCCCCTGCTCCCTCCGCAGGCCGGCCCTAGCAGCCACGGCGAGCTCGCCCTCACGGCAGAGCTCCGCTCTCACACGCAGCACCTCCTCCGTGCTCACTGCGGCCGCCCTCACGCTCGCGCTCACGCTCACTGGCTGAAGGAGAAGAGGGAGGAGACGGTGGAGACGACGGGAGGGAGTGCGTGGCCTTTTAAGGTCGCGCGAGGAGGAGAGAGAAGACGCGGCAGGTGTCTGTAGCCGCAGAGAAAGAGGGAATAAGCGAATATCCGGTCTACACGCTCAGGCGCGCAGACAACCCGCGCATGTCGAAATTAACGGATTTCTAGATGTCTGGAAACGATCGCAGACGTCTGGTAAGACGTCTGGATGTTATCCTAGATGTCTGGTACGTCGTCCGGGCCACCTCCCAGATGTCTTAAAAGACATCTGGGGCACGCGTTCGTTACATGACGTGTTCCACGTGTCCAACCTCAGGAAGTACGTCGCCGATCCTAGTCACGTCCTGTGTCATGAGAGCATCGAGGTGGGTGACGACCTGACCTACCCCGAGCGGCCAGTGCAGATTCTCGACAGAGCCGTCTGCAATCTGAGATGGAAGCAAGTACCCCTGGTGAAGGTTTTGTGGAGGAGCCAGTGGTACGAGGAGGCTACCTGGGAGCCTGAGGCCGTGATGTGGGAGTGGTACCTGGAGCTTTTTGAGGGTATGTCTTTTAGGATCGGCTTCGATCCTCTTTGAGTTTGTTATGCATATACCGTTCTTTTCTGCACCCTAGTTAGCGCAAGTTTCGGGGATGAAACTTCCTTTGAGTTTGTTATGTTGTTATGACCCTGGCATCAAACGTCATTTAAGACGTCTGGGAATTGGTCCAGACGTCTGGTCAGACGTCTGGAAGCCTTCCCAGATGTCTGGAAATTAATTTTTTTCGACGTACGGTTCCGCGTCTGCGCACATGCGCACGCAGACTGAATCGTCGCCCTCCTTTCTTCTCTCTCTTTCCTCCCCGTCCTGCAGGCACAACCTTCCTTCTCTCTCTCTCCCCACGGCGCCTTCAAATACTCCCCCTCTCCTCTCCCTCACCATCACTCCACCGCCTTCTTCTTCTTCTTCCTGTTAGCGTGAGGGTAAGCGGGCGAGGGCAGCAGCTGCTGCCGTGTGTGCGTAGGGAGGAGGGGTTGCAGCGAGAGGGAGGGAGTTAGAGTGCGAGGGTGCGAGCTCATCGGAGCAGCCAGGGCTGGCCGGCGGGCACGCAGCAGGAGTGTGGCACTGGGAAGGTGCTGCTGCAGCTCAGGCAGCAAGCGAGCGCGGTGCGGCACAACCGTGCATAGCAGGCGGAGGGCGAGGAGGTCCTGATTCTGGGAAAATTTCCCAGAATCAGACGTCTGGACCCACGTCCAGACGACGCGGGTGACATCTGGAGGAAGGTCCAGACGTCTGAAAGGTATGATATTTTTCCATTCCTTCTTCTTTCGCGTGTACGGCCATGCAGTTGTTCCGCCGAGGGGTTTGACTCTTTTTCGTGTTGAGGATGGTTGCATACGAGTGCAGGTCTCATTCAGGAAGGCACAAGGGCACGCCCTCCCACATAGATCGGACGTCTGGGCATAGCACCAGACGGTGGAGAGGGTCTCCAGATGTCCGGAGTGACAGTCGGACGTCTAGAAACTAAGTCCAGATGGTTCAACGGGATTCTAGATGCCTGAAGGATCGCTCAGGAACAAGGTATGACCTGAACCATCATTTAAGATGTTTGGAAGATGTTCCAGATGTCTGATTTTGGGCAGACTTGTCGTTCTTAACCCGTTTAGGGTCCGTTCGAAGTCCGTTTTTCGCGTTTCAAGTTTCGTTCTTCTCAGAATTCGTTCCTCTACCTATTTACAGTAATTGTATCCTGTTATAAGTAGTTCCTTGTGTTTGATCCTTGTGTTAGGACCCCATTCCATTGCAGCTCTGGGGGTTGCGGAGGCGCGCAGGCTTGCCGATCACGCCCCCAGTACTCCTGGTTTTGCGGGTAGAGTGGCTCCCTTTAATTATTTACCAACATTTATGCACTTGTGAGATAATTAATAGATTCTAAGGTGTGGCATGAATCCTAGGACTGGAAAACTAGATTGAATGATAGATCCTAGGGTATGGCATGAATCCTAGGACTGGAAAACTAGATTGAATGAAAGATCCTAGGGTGTGGCATGAATCCTAGAAACAGAGAACACCGAAATGAATGTCGTGAATTTATGAATTGCAGTCTTGGAAAAATAGAAAGAAAAATGATAATTGCCTGTAATTGGATAACAGTTGCTTGTTTATGAATGGATATTAACTGTTGAGAACATGGGCTATATGAAAATAAAGCTGAAATGATGAAACCTAAATTGGCTTAGTTAAAGAAATATGGGCATGAACCTTACAGGGAATTAGGAGTAGAACTCCTGAGAGGTGAATGGAATAGAATTGGGGAAGTGAGCTGGCCCTTGAGTGTGGAGTACCAAGGAGAGCAACTGTCCCCCCTGTTTAGTGCAGAGCGGAGCTAGCCGCCCCACGGAGCCGGGGTTAGGTCTGGCCACTTTGTACCAACTTTTGGCCCTCGCGTACACAGTATCGGGGAGAGCTACTAGTGTAGGGAGAGCACTAGCCACCCCACGGGCCCCGGGGTTCTACTAGCCTTCCTACACCGACTTGTTAGGTCCACTGGGCAAACCAGGGTAGTCAGGCGAGGGTGCGCGGACTGTAGAGTGGCAAGACCCCTATTTGGTTACTGTGGAGGGGCTAGACCCCTGTTACCGAGAGGGCTCTACCCTATACTGGTTTCGTGCTGTGCTTTGGGGCACACCCGTTAACGGAAACGACTAACCGCGTGACAATGCGGGGTAGCTACCCGTGCGTTTATCGCGCGTGCCGTAGTCACCGTTACGTCTGTCAGTGATCTTGGGGTGGTTGACTGAGGGTAGGACCACCACAGGGGACTCTCCCAGCCAGGAGAGCACCACATGCTACTTCTACTTTTCAGAAAAGACTGCAATCAAGATCGTTCCCACGAGGAACATTCAAGATCAAGAGAAATATCTGAGAAATAATTCAAGAATGAGTAAATAGAAAATAAAGAAAGAAATTAAAAATAACAGCTTGTCTACCTTACTGTTTTCCTATCTAGTTAGTTGCCTCTCTACTTAGCGTTTCGCTGATGTGTCACCTTTGTCACCTTTTCAGGACCAGGTGTTGAGCAGCCAGAGCCGGCGACTGCAAAGGGAGCTGGGCCTAGTAGAGCCCAGTAGTTTTACTTGTGTAGTACCTATTGTACCATTTCTTCTATTGTAGTGAGTATTTTTCTGTTACCACTGTACTCTTTTATTGTAAGCATCATATTTATGTATCTGTTTATTTCTCTACTGTTGTGGTGGTGTGTACTATAGTAGTTCGTTTCTTTACTGCTGTACTTTTGTTACTGCAGTTATATACATGGTGAATGTGGTTTATTTTACTGCTCTTTTGGTTACTTTTTCGTTGGATGACTGGGTCTTGGGATCAGTCGAGTCGGTCCGATTCTCGTGTCTCGTAGGGATTCGGGAATCGGGTCGTAACAATACTCGTAGCAGCAGATCCAGGAATTCTCACTCAATGCGAAAGCTATGAATGCGTTGTACTGTGCTTTGACCTCGGAGGAGTTCAACAGAATCTCGCAATGCGCCACTACATATGAGATCTGGCACACACTCGAGGTAACTCACGAAGGTACCTCAAAGGTAAAGACTTCTAAAATAAATTTACTTAAGAATTTGAATCTTTTTCTATGAAGTCTAATGAATCTTTAAGTGAGATGAACACTAGGTTCACTCTCATAGTAAATAATTTGAAAGCTTTATGGAAGACCTTCATCAAGGGGGAGCTTCAAAGAAAGCTACTCCATTCCCTTGGATTGGAATGGGAGCAGAAGGTCACCGCCATTAAGGAGGCAAACGAGGTGGAGGAGCTCAACATGGAAGATCTCCTAGGCAATCTAATGGCCTACGAGACAAAGTTGAAGCAGAAGAAGAAGGATACACCAGAGCCAAAATCAAAGAAGACTCTCACCTTCAAAGCAGCGTCAGATAGTAAGGTAAGTTCTGACGACGAGGACTTTAAAATTTTACTTAAGAAATTTTCCAAGTTTTGTAGGGAATCAAAAAAGAAAAGGAGAAGAAAGAAAGCCCGAGACATTGCTACCACTGCAACGAGAAAGGGCATCTATGACCAGAATGACCACTTCTCAAGAAGGAAAAGAAGGAAAAGGAGAAGAAATCTAAGAAGAAGGCGTTCCAAGCAATGTGGGACGACTCAAGCTCGGAGGAAGAGGAAGAAGAAAAGTCTGTGAAGGATGAAACTGCTTGCTTTAGTTTCATGGCCTTAGAAGAAAGCGACGGCGAAAGCGGAAGAGACTCCGACAATGAGGTAAATTCCGATTTACAAAATACATTTAATGATCTTTTTGAAGTTAATAAATCACTTAAGATAGAAAATAAAAATATTAAAAAGAACCTTAGTTTTCTTAAAAATGAAAATGAAAGGTTAAAAAAATAACTTAAGGATTTAGAAGCTAGTCCTAAAAATGATAACTTAATCAATGAACATACTAAATTGATTGAGGAAAATGCTAGTCTAAAATTAGAAATTTCTGATTTAAAGACTAAGATGAATATTATAGAAAAAGAAATTGCATGTCTTAGGGAGAAATCAAATAATTTGATAAATAAGGTAGACAACTTATAGTCCTAAGGTTGAGAAAGGATCTCCGTCAAAGAGACCCGCTAACAAATCCGGATCCAAGCTCACTTGGATATCGAAGAAAGATTTGGAATCTTATTTTGTAGGTTTCAAGGGTGACTACAACACAAAGGACTGGACCTACAAGCTCAAGGCTGGTCAACTTGAGTTGGGAGAACCAAGGAGTAGACCAAGGAGAAGAATGAGAAGACCGACAAGACAACGAATAAATGATGGACCCACCGCACATCATCCGCTAGACTGGAGATTGGTGCCAATGCCCGGGCCTCCAAGCTACGGATGGGAGCCCCATCCGATGTGGCCTCCACTACCTCCATTTGGGCCATTTTATTGGCCATGGTAGGTGAGGTAAAACCCTTTACCCTATCCTTTTATCATTAGCATATAGATAGGGGGAGTTAAAATTATGAGCTAATTGTCAATTATTAAGGGGGAGATGTAAGTTAGCTAAATTTCCTTTAATAAGGGGGAGAAAAATAATAGCTATCTTGTTGTTACAAAAAGGGGGAGACATTACTCTTGTTAAAAGAAATTTTTATAGAAGAGCATATTTTAAGGGGGAGTTATAGGAAATTTATAATCAATTAAACCTTTTTGATAATGTCAAAAAGGGGGAGGATTTTTTGCATTGTTATTTATGGTTTTGTCATCAACAAAAAGGGGGAGATTGTTGGTGCTAGAGCACCGTGATCATTTATTTTGATGATAACAAAACACGTGTCATTTAACATTTGCACTTGGAGTTTTAGATTTCAGGTCAATTGCAAATGGAGACGTGGTTAGACGGAGTTCGAGCTCGCATCCATGGTGGATTGGAGGAGCTCGACAAAGAACAGAGGAGCTTCGCGAGGAGCGATAACTTAAAGAAGGAAGGAGATGAAGAATAGGATAGATTTCCTTTCCTTTGTACTATGTATTTTTGTTTCTTTTGTTGCTCTTCATTTTGTTTCTTAGATTCATTTAAAGAGCCTCAAAGAACCCTAACAGTAGTCCTAGGAACACCTGCACAACCCTAGGATACGTAGGTTTTCTGTAGAGAACTTAGAAAACCAATATAGGGTTCAAACAACCTTTTTAGACATCTAATCTGAAACTCAGATGTCTGATAATGACTTTTAAGATGTCAGACTGTTGGCTCAGATGCCCAATGATATTTAGGCTGGACTTAGTTAGCTCTGTCTGATGAAATCAGACGTCCATACCTTAGTCCAGACGTCTGATGATTTTGCTAGATGTCCAATTAGTGGACCGTTGGCTGGCTTAGCAAACAATGAAGGAAATGACCGCTAGCCTCATATCAGACGTCCATAGAGGACACCAGATGTCTGATACATGACTGTTTTGCCTCGGCTGACCCAAAATCTCTTTTCAGAGATTTTATAGCCGTTGCACTCCCTTGGGAATCAATTTCCGCAGAAAAGTAGGTTTCCAGCCGTTTAGACATCATTCTAGACGTCCTGTGTGTCATTCGATGCACTTCCACTAAAACCCTATTCGATTTGATTCAAGTCAGGAAGGAAACCCGCCTATAGTCAGATGTCTGACTTTGTTCCCAGACGTCTTAAATTGGTTTTCCAGACGTCCGATGCCAGGATTAGACATCTGATAATCCTGTCAGTGTAATGATTAATCCTGATTTCGACTTGATTCTCTTGGAGCTTGCACCCAACAGCTATGGAAGCCTTCCAAGGCCTTCCAAAGCCTTCCTAGGGCCTCTATAAATGGAGGAGAATCCTTTCCACTCAAACACACACCTAGATACACCAAGACACACCCAAGCTACATACTTTTCACTCTTGGGTGTCTAAAAGAAGAAGATCATATAGAAGAAAGCTCTTGCTCTCCAAGCTTAGTTCTACATCTGGAGAGCATCGATCATTTGCGCACCCGCTCTCCCGCCATAATTCACGAGAGCACCGTTGCGTGGCTCATGCACCCACGTCATCGATTCGACGCACTTCCAACAAAGGGAAGCATCCTAACTCTTATAGAAGCTTAGTTTAAGAACATCTTTGTGGCTCTATAGGATTTCTATTTGTATTTTACTTTGTTATTTGGTTGGATATTCGCATTGCGAATTCCTATCTCCATCGAGGGACAAAATCCTTCTCCTGAAGAGAAAGGGTTGAGGAATGCTACCCTCGCACTTGTAGCGTGGTTGTAATTGAGTTTGAATCACCCTCATTTAAGTGATTCGTTTAGTGGATTTGATCAACTTGGTTGATCGAAAAATCCTAACTCGAGAGGGTTAGGTGGTGGTTTTCACCCGAGTTGGGTTTCCACCTAAAAATCGTTGTGTACATTGTGTGATTGTCTAATTTGTGAGATTGTTATATTTTAATTCTGCATTTATTCGTCACGCTGATCTCACCCCCTCCAAGTAGGGATTTACAGACCCTACCACTGGTATTGTGGCTAGGCGACGAGGGAGAGAGAGGGAAGTTGTCGGAGCTTGCAGAGCCACTGGCCAGAGGAGGAAGAGACGAATTTGAGGGATTTTTCGGCCAATGTCAAGCTTAGGAGATGCGGGGTGACTTGGGTTTGCTTATATAGGCCCTGGAGGATGGATTTGTGCTTGGAAGCTAAGCTTCCAAGCACGGCAAGCTCACCAGAGAAGGCAACTTGAAGGAGACCTGAATCTCTCATGCATTCGCATGAGAGATTGGGTACCAAATAGAGCCTCAAATTGGGTTCAAACTGGAGGAGATTTTTCAGAGAATCTCCCTTCAATTTTGAAGGGGATTCTCTGAGAGATCAGAGAGTTCTTGCCTTTGAAATCTCGCTGGAGTAGGATTCCCTCCGCTATAATGGTGGAGGGACCTAATTGCAGAGAACGAAGAAGAAGCTATGGGGGTTTCTGTAGAGGTTTTCAAAAGATAGGGGTCGAATGTAATTGGGCTGGACCTATTTGCAAAGTGGGTCAAGATTAATTCCGCTTCGGTCCAAATTTTGGTACAAGCCTAATTTGGACATAAGTAATCTAATGGTGAAGTTGAATTTTTGGTTTGACCTCGTTTGGCTGGTCAATTTATGCAGAAACCCAATTTAGGGTAAATATTTTTCTGAGACCTCATTTTAGGTCAAAATAGGTTCCAAGGATCAAATTGAAGGTTCTAAACCCTAGAGAATATTTTTATATGAATTTTAGAGGGTTTAGGTAAATTTATCTTGACCAAAACCTTGTTAAATCAAGTAGGCCTATTTTAAGGTTACAAGAAGTCATTTAATTCCTAGAATTCACATGGACCCTTTTCTATTTGAACCAACTCACTTTTTATCTTGTTAAGATCATTTGACTTGTGTTTAGCCAATGAGGAAACATGTTGTTGTACTACAATGGTAAAATTACAATTTTACCCCTTGTTTCTTGCTTTTATCTCAGAATGGTTATTCATGGAATTAGGACCTCCAGTTGGTTATGTAGGAGCTTTTGTCCTCTTTTCTGGGTCAAAATGAACTAGCTAGGGCTCATTATGGTGTTCCCATCATACCCCTATGCCTAACTTTTGCTAGTCCCTTAGCAAAATTTTAAGGTTTTAACTTCTGTTCTAGACCATGAGTTCCTTGATGTTCAAAAATTATGATGAGTGCTTTTCTTTTTTATTAGGTTATAATGCCAATAGTAGGCCTAGGGGTACTCAAGTATCAACCAAGATACGGACCTGACCAGCTCTAACCTCAGTCTGCCGTGAAGGTTTTTAAGGCCCACAGGAACTATCTTAAAGTTTGTTGGACTCCGTGGTTAAAGCACCCATGCTTGTAACATATTTTAGCCTCGATTCAATTTGCAATGCATTTTTTTTGTAAAAGAGAGACAGAGTTTTCTCTCTCTTTTCTTTCTATTTCTAGCTTCGGATTAGCTTCTCAACACAGTCTGTATTGGATTCCTAGTCCCCATCATCAATCCTCTAAGGGTCCCTGGCAATCGATGCTTCGTGATAATGCCATCCATGGCATCTGAACCAGTACAGGGTGCTTACATGCCCCCAGTAGGATATGTAAATATCCTAGGAGATAAGCACCGATGAGACGATATGTTATTATGCATCTTCGAGGGAAATTTCTTACCTCTCCATGCCGGGAACTCGTCCAAATCAACTTGTGTTGATCGATCGCTCCTAATCTAGGTGACTTTTTTAGAACAATTAAACGCTTTTGCATGATTTTGATACTTATGCTCACTGAACTAGACTATGTGTGGATTGGGGTGCTTAGGTTATTGAGTCCCGTAAACCAGAGGTCAGTTAACGAGGTCAAATACTCCCTAAGCCTTAGACCTAATACTTAAGCTTCGCATTTTCCCCAACCTCTTGAGGACTATCTAGATCTTAGTGGATACTTGAATTTTTAAGCCTATGAGTCTAGCCCAAGAGGCCTAAGATCAGCATTCCTACTAATCTCTTTTGTGACTCATTAGCACTTTTTTTCTTTTTCTTGATATGGTCTAGAACTTAGTTAATCCCTTAATTTCTAACTAATGACTATCTCTTCTTTTTTCTCTTCATTTTATGCTCCTTTTTTTTGACATTTGTCACTTTTCCCCTTTTTCTCCTCATGATTTGCATGGCTTCCAAATTTTCTCTCCCCTCAGAATTTTTTTTGTTCTTTTTCAAGAATTTTTTCTTTTTTTTTTGGTGTTTTGATATGTGATTTTTTTGTTGAAACCTTTTCTTGTGAGATGAGTTTTCATGGCATTTTGCACTTTCATACCCCCCCATGCCTACGATTTGCAATGTCCCCATTGTAAATTAGGTGGTTTAGAAATCAGCTTAGATCATTCATTAGAATAGGTTTTGGGTGGGCGAACTGGTCGAGGTGACTGTTGCGAACGATTTCAAAACTTGGGTATGGGTACCTGAGGTGGGGTCAGCTGTTCTAATCGATGAACCCTAAAGTGCTATATGAATTCAGTGTAGGAATGTCAAGAAAGGTTTCAGGTTTTTCAAAAATGATGGGTTGCCTCCCGTTAAGCGCTAAGTTTTACTCCATCGACTGGGTGCAATGAGCTCAGGGAGAATGGAGGGTAAAGGATATCTCAGCCAAATTTGTATTAGTCAAGTCGATGAACGGTTTGAGTCTCTGATTGTTCATGATGAAAGGTTCTGAATCCTGGCTGAGTGGACTGATCTTGATGGCTCCATTTCCAAAGATTCGTCGGACGAGGTAGGGTCCGATCCATTTTGATCGTAGTTTTCTTAGGAACAGTTTAAGCTTGGCATCAAAGAGTAGGACTTGATCAGGGTGGAAGATCTTTCTGAATATGTGCTTGTCATGAAAGGCCTTAACCTGCTCTTTGTAAATTCGCGAGTTCTCATACACGTCATGGCGTAATTCATCGATCTTGCTCATTTGAAGCTTTCTGTGGGTTCCTGCCTTAGAAAGATCTAGGTTGCAGGTCCGTACTGCCCAATAGGCTTTATGCTCCAATTCTACAAGGAGGTGACATGCCTTCCCGTACACCAATCTCAAGGGAAACATACCTAATAGGACTTTGTCGGTGATCCTATAAGCCCACAAAGTTTGCGGAAGTCAGGATGAACAGTAACCTGGAGGATTTTCTTGATCTCCTGATTTGATAGCTCAGCTAGACCATTAGTTTGGAGGTGGCATGGAGTAGAGATTCGGTGCAACACCCCATATTTGGTCATTAGTGTCTTGAACTGAGCGTTAGTGAAATGGGTCCCTCCATCAAGGATTATAGCACGTGGTATCCCGAACCGTGAAAAGATGTTCTGATGAATGAATTTAATTGGGAATGGCTTTGATCCATTTGGACACATAGTCAACAGCGAGTAGAATGTACTTGAAGCCATCTGAAATAGGAAAGGGTCCCATAAAATCAATCCCCCACACGTCGAAGATTTCGCATACAAGAATCGGCTGTAAGGGCATCATATCACGATGGCTCATGTTGCCTAAGGTCTGGTAACGAGTGCATGCCCTACAGTGATTGTATGCGTCTTTGAAAATCGTGGGCCAATAGAAGCCACACTGGAGGACATTTGCTGTGGTTTTATGACCTGAGAAATGTCCACTGCATGCTTGGTCGTGGCAGAAGGACAATATGTCTTGAATTTTTGCTTCCGCGACACATCGTCAAATGATCTGATCAACATCGATACAGAAAAGATATGGGTATTCCCAGAAATAATACTTGGCATCGAAAAGCAATTTGTCCTTCTTGGCCTTTGGCCAATCGGACGGAATCTGATGTGATGCCAGGTAGTTTACTATATCAGAAACCATGGAAGCCCTGTACGGATAGTCAGGAGGTGCTCATCAGGAAAATGTTCCGTGATGGGTCCGAAAGGGTCGATGATCTCAGAAGGAAGGTAGGACAAGTGATCAGCTACCATGTTATATTTTCTCGCTTTGTCACGAATTTCGAGGTCAAACTCTTGCAACAGTAAGATCCAACGGATTAATCGAGGTTTCGCATCCTTCTTTGTAAGAAGATGCCTCACAGTTGTGTGATCGAAGTAAATGATAACACGGGAACCCCTGAGATAAGATCTAAATTTTTCCAGGGCAAATACTACGGCTAGTAGCTCTTTCTCACTAACTGTGTAGTTATACTGAGCCTCGTCAACTGTCTTGCTAGCGTAGTAGATGACCACGGGTTTCTCGTCAATTTTCTGCCCAAGTACCGCTCCTACAACTAAATCAGATGCCTCGCACATGATCTCAAAGGGTTGAGACAAATCAGGGAACTGTAGGATCAGAGCTTGGGTAACTCAATCACAGAAAATTTAAAATGCTTGAGTGCATTCCTTGGAGATTTAGAAAGGTACATCCTTAGAAAGCAGAGTGGTCAGGGGGTGAGTAGTCTTTGAGAAATCAAGAATGAATCAACGGTAAAAACTGACGTGCCCCAGAAAGGATTGGATGTTCTTGATTTAGCTAGGCATAGGGAGTTTGGAAATTAAGTTCACCTTGGCTCGATTGACTTGGATGCCTTTTTTTGATATGAGATGTCCCAGGACAATTCCTTCAGGCACCATAAATGGCTCTTTTCCCAGGAAAGAACCAGATTCACATCAATGCACTGCCTGAGGATTTCGACTAAGTGCAGGAGGCAATCGTCAAATGATTCTCCAAATATTGAAAAGTCATCTATGAAGACTTTCAGATAATCACCTACCATATCTAAGAATATGGCAAGCATGCATCGCTGAAAAGTAGCGGGTGCATTGCAGAGATCGAACGGCATCCTTCGGAAGGCGTACATTCCGAAGGGGCAAGTGAAAGTGGTCTTTTCTTGGTCCTCAGGATAGATTGCCACCTGGTTATAACCAGAGTACCCATCCAAAAAGCAGAAGAACCTATTTCTCGCTAGTTTCTCGAGAATCTGATCAATAAATGGTAGTGGGAAATGATCCTTCTTCGTGGAGGAATTGACTCTTCTGTAATCAATGCAGACTCTCCACAAGTTCGCCACATGGGTCGGTATGATTTCTTCGATTTCAGTCGTGATCACGGTGAGTCCTGCCTTCTTAGGCACAACCTAGATTAGACTCACCCACTGACCATTAGAGATCGGGTAGATGATCCCTGCATCTAACCACTTGATTATCTCCTTTTTCACAACCTCCTGCAGATTAGGATTCAAACATCTCTGCATTTCATGGGAAGGTCGTGTGCCCTCTTCGGTGTAGATACGGTGTGTGCAGTAAGAGGGGCTGATACCAGTCAAATCATCGAGAATCCATCCAATGGCTCTATAATGTTGCTAGAGAATAGTAATCAGACGGGATTCCTGGTCAGGTGTGAGTCTGGAGTTGATAACCACAAGAAACGTCTGACTGGAACCTAAGAAAGACGTACTTTAGATGGTTAGGAAGAGGCTTGAGTTC
This sequence comes from Thalassia testudinum, assembly GCA_037157565.1. NCBI lineage: Eukaryota > Viridiplantae > Streptophyta > Magnoliopsida > Alismatales > Hydrocharitaceae > Thalassia > Thalassia testudinum. The sequence goes on along the minus strand of JAZHRO010000035.1, from coordinate 35,860,755 downwards.
CAGAATGGGGTTATCAGCAGCAGCGGGCGGTTCAGGGTGTGTGTCAAGAGAAAGGGGAGCTATGGGTGTATCTAAGTTAGATTCAGACTCCTCTGATTCTAGGTTTTGATCCTCTTGTGGTTGATCGGAAGTAATCAGGTTGTCCTCAATATACGGTTCATCAACCACAGCCTTGATATCACATATCTATTCTATAACACCGCAATTAATCCCTTGTTGGGCTTTAAAGATGTCAATCTTCAGTGTTTAGTTCCCGAATTTCAGTTCAATTTAGGCCTCCTCATAATTTATATTGGCCCTAGCAGTGGCCAGAAAGAGTCTCCCTAGTATAATTGGTGTATCCCTTGGGTTTTTTGGAGCATCCATATCCAAGACTAAAAAATCCATTGGAAAATAGAAATCCCGTACCCTAACGATGACATCCTCAAGAACTCCTTTCGGTGACTTAATAGATCAGTTAGCCAACTGCAATGTCACCTATGTCGGTTTAAGCTCAGATTCCTCAAGGTTGTCAAGGAGGGATGTAGGTATTAGGTTTATGGAGGCTCTTAGATCTAATAAAGCTCTATCAAATTGGGTATCTCCAATGGTACAGGAAATCAGGGGAGTACTTGGGTCTTTTTCCTTAGGTGGGAGTTTGCTCAAATTACAGAGCTGGCTTGCTCTGACAGTACAATCGGACTCCCACTTTTGGTTTGCGGCTTACGCTTGGGTGTACACACGTCTTTCAGAAATCATGTGTAAGCTGGTATGTGGCGGATTACATCCATCAAGGGGATGTTTATATGGACCTGTTCAAAGAGCTTGACCAGATCCTTCTCAGGAGCCACGGGTTTGTTTGTCCTCTTTCCCTTGGTCAAGGCCTCGGGAAATGGAACCTTGGATGGTTCCTCTAGAATAGGTCCAGGTTCTTGATCTGGGACAGGGGTATCCTGGATAACTATCCTAGGGCTTAGGTTACTACCAGGCTGAAAGTGGCTTGGATGAGGTGGGTCTTGTGTTGCTTTGCCACTGCGGGTTGTTACAGAATTCAATCCTGCCTGATTTTGGTTCGAAGTTGGTAAGATAGGTGGTTGCTGTTGAAATCCCACATACGATGTCGAAGCTTCCATCCCGTCAGGTGATGGAACAGAAGGGGCCTGATAAATCATTTGGGCTTGGCCCGGATTTGTGTTCATAACGCACCTCTGGTTCGGCACGTTATTTGGATTCAGCAGAGGTTGCGAAGGGAGTGTGCTAGGTTAGTAGGAATTTGCCATTTGGGTGAGTTGATTGCGAACCTCTGTGATCTCATATCATAGGACATCGCGGCGGGTTTACAAAGGCCTGGAATAAATCATTCAGGCACTGGAGTTGGTTCTCAAGATTATTATCTTCTTCTATTGGTTGTGCCATGATGGTGGAAGAAGGAGAATTTGGTTATGATGAATCAGAGGAGATGTCTATGTGGTGGGGTTGCTACACAAACACGGACATCGAGGCCTGACCTCTACAGGAGTGAATCACTAAAGGAGGTCTTAAGGATGGTCTTAAGGACCTCCTACCGAACATGCACCGATGGTTTGGACGAGAGTAGAATGTGCTGGACCCAATCAAGACACCCAAAAATTTGGATGACTATAGAGGTTTGGGGCGGATGATACCCCTTAGTCAGAAAGTCGTCCACCTGAGAAATATCTGGGCAACTAGAGAGGGAGAGTCCCACAAAGACCCCTACACGGTAGAGCATCCCCACGAGTTATAAGGTTTCCCCCACCAAACCTCTCTCATCACTAATGTTTCAGGAAGACCAGAATGGGGACTTTGACCTCTTAAGACTACCAATTTTATTTAAGATCAAAGGTGCTTAAGATTCCACTTGAACTTTAGATGTATTGAGTGCAAAAGTGATCTAATTTCAAGGTTGGTTGACCCCCAAGGGGTCAACTTCACCTATTTGTCCTTTGAGAAGTTTAGGTCCTTTCTTTTAGCATTCAAGTGAAATTAAGAGCCTAAATTTTTATGGTTTTCTTGAATAAGTCTTTTCAACCAAGGCTTAGGCACACCTCTTTTTGGATAGTTGATTCTTGCTTAGGAAGATGTGTCTCTAAAACCCTAAATTGGAATCCTTAATTTGGCTCTAATTTTGGTCCAATTTAGTTGACAAAAATATGGTATCTAGGGCTCAATCAAGAAGGTGGTAGCCCTAGTTACCTTAAATGGATGCATAAATCAATATTTGTTGTTGAAAGCAAATCAGGCAACTTTGGTGACTTAGCTAAAGATGGAAAGCAGGTAGCCCTAATTGATTTTATCTTGTTTTTCCTTTTCAGATTGAAGGGGTTAAGAGAAAGGACTAATCAGAGATTACCTACCCCGAGTGTGTTTACTGTGTGGCCATTTTCCTTTGAATCTTCTCCCATGAAACAATCACAACAAAAGAGATATATCAAGTTAGTACCAAATCAGAAATTGTATCAACATTTCTAAATCACCCGTTTCTCCCTGGCAATGGCGCCAAAATGTTTATCGAAGCGAAATCGAGTTTTAAAGTAAAGCGCTGTAATATAGTTGAAATCGTATTGAAAACAAATAGTATTTATTACTCTAAGTTTTAAGTCCGAGGTTGAACACAGGGAGCAAATTAGGGTTTAGAAATCAAGAGCACAACTTTGAGAAATTAAATATAATATGCAATGATAACCAGAGTTATAGTGCAATAATGTAGACACACAAGATTAAAGAAATCAATGTAAACAAGCACAAAAATTGGACGTCTGATTTGTGAATCAGACGTCTTAAACTATGGGTGCTACAGTGCTTTTGTTTCTTCTCTTTTCTGTTCTGATCTCTTCTCTGTTCTTCTCTTGCGGCTGCTTTCTTCCTTCTTCTTCTTTCTTTCTTTTCTTCTATTCTCGTGCCTGTGCCTTATCCTTTCTTTACCTTCAGCTTCTTCTCCTTCCTTCTCTTTCTTTCTTTGGTGACTCCTTCTACCTTCACCTCCTTAGCCTCTGACTTTAGCATCTTCCTCTTCAGCCTTGCCTTCTCCTTCCTTAGCTTTCTCTGGCCTCTGACTTCTTCCTTGGCTTCTTCTTCTTTTCCTTTCCCTACAAGAGAAAAACCTACCCCTAACCACGTGCGCTCTCTTCTCCCCTCCTTCTCTTAGGTTCGCTCTCCTAGAGCCACCATCTCGGGTAATCAGGTCAGGTACGCTCCCGGAACCAGGCCCATCGGCGTGCGATGGTGGGCGAGGAGTTCTAGGTCGAGTATACTGGTCACGCCAAGTCCGCGGAGGTCGGGTCACGGATGAGGCGAGTGAAGGTGAGTGGGACCTCACCTCGTGGTTATGAGGTGATAAGCCCTATGCAGTTTTTCAATTTATTCAACTACTGGTGGTCAAGAGTTTCCGAGGTGGGACTATCTTCCCACCTCCCTTCACGTGCGTTTGCAGCAGGGAACTTCGCTTGATTGCAGTTGATGCTTCGCCCTTCAGTTCCAATTGGCTGCCTTAAGCTGTGCGCAGAAGTATTCCGTGCCACTTGGGACTATTGGCCTAGAGCGGGCAGACCTAGAGAGAGCTTGCAAGCAAGCTTCTCGCTTGTGTCAATGGCGGCGAACCTCTTATACCTATTAACACTCAAACGGCCTCGCGACCTCATCAGAAAGCTCAGGAGGCTTTGCCGAGACACAGTGAGTGTACTGCGGGGTTTAGCATGGCATGGGGTTGCCGGAGTGCGTGTGCCTAGGGCACCCTGTGTGCGTGTGAGTGGGTGTGTTTGGGGGCCCTTGTAGGTGAGTGATAGTGTGTATGGAGTGAGGGTTTATGTTCAGTGAAGTGTTGTGGAGCTTATCTAGTGGTTGGCGAGGAAGATTGAGGTGCGGAGCGACGAGGACACCTCGCAGAAGGTCTGGCCAGAGTTGGAGAAGGTGATGGTGATTGAGTGCGTCAAGGGGTGTTTTCAAGAAATAAAGAGGGAAAAAGAATTAGAAGGGAAAAGGGATTTTCTGGCCAATGTCAAGCTTAGGAGATGCGGGGTGACTTGGGTTTGCTTATATAGGCCCTGGAGGATGGATTTGTGCTTGGAAGCCAAGCTTCCAAGCACGGCAAGCTCACCGAAGAAGGCTTAGGAGATGAATTTGAGGGATTTTATGGCCAATTTCAAGCTTAGGAGTTGCGGGGTGACTTGGGTCTACTTATATAGGCCCTGGAGGATGGATTTGTGCTTGGAAGACAAGCTTCCAAGCACGGAAAGCTCACCGAAGAAGGCACCTTGAAGGAGACCTGAATCTCTCATGCATTCAAATGAGATATTGGGTACCAAATAGAGCCTCAAATTAGGTTCATACTGGAGGAGATTTCTTAGAGAATCTCCCTTTCAATTTTGAAGGGGATTCTTTGAGAGATCAGAGAGTTCTTGCCTTTGAAATCTCACCGGAGTAGGATTCCCTCCACTATAATGGCAGAGGGACCTAATTTCAAAGAACAAAGAAGAAGCTAGGGGGTTTTTGCAGAGGTTTTCAAAAGATAGGGGTCGAAATGCAATTAGGCTGGACCTGTTTGCAAAGTGGGTCAAGACGAATCCCCCATAGGTCCAAATTTTGGCAAAAACCTAATTTTGACCTAAGGAATACAATGGTGAAGTTGGATTTTGGGTTTGACCACGTTTGGTTGGGCAATTTATGCAAAATCCTAATTTAAGGCAAATATTTGTTTGAGACCCCATTTTAGGTCAAAATAGGTTCCAAGGGCCAAATTGAAGGTTCCAAATCCTAGAGAATATTTTTATATGAATTTTAGAGAGTTTAGGTGAATTTTATCTTATCCAGAACCATGTTAAATCAAGTAGGTCTGTTTTAGGGTTACAAGAAGTCATTTAATTCCTAGAATTTACATGGACACTTTTTTGTTTGAACTAACCCACTTTTTATCTTGTTAAGATCATTTGACCTGTATTTAACCTGTGAGAAAACCCATTGTTGCACTGAAATGGTAAAATTGTAGTTTTACCCCTTGTTTCTTGCCTTTATCTCAGAATGGTTATTCATGGAATTAGGACCTCAAGTTGGTTATGTAGGAGCTTTTGTCCTCTTTTTTAGGTCAAAATGGGCTAGCTAGGGCTCATGATGGTGTTCCCATCATCGAGTCATGAATAGTGTCTAGATCTGCGAGTAATGATTGCAGGAGAGAAGGCTAAGGTGTGGCGGGGACCTCACCCCCGGTGTGGAGGCAATGAGCCATCAGTATAAAAGCATTTTATATGCTTTTTAGAAATAGTGTTCTACAATGTGGGACCTTAAAGGCCCCTCTTCTCCCCATGAGCTACAGTGGTTTGGAGCTTGAATTGGGGCTGTTGTTGTTGTTGCTGTGGCCAGTTGAAGGCCTGGAGAACTTTGCGGAGGTATTCCGCTATTGCTCAAGGTGGAGGCAAGGTCTAAGAGTTGCTAGCAGTGGTGGTCGATGATGATGGAAGGAGAAGCTCTAGTAAAGAACCCTGAAACAAAAATACAGGCTGAAAGCCCAAATTAAAGCTCTCAATAGAGTTGTCGGAGGATGGCGAGTTCAATGGCGGTGGTGGCTAGATGGTTGGAGCATCATGGTGGCCGGATGTTGTCGGAGTGAGCAGCAGATTGGTGGGTTGTTCGGGGAGTGATTGAGGGGTCGAAGCTTCCAATTGGTAGAGGAATTTTGGTCGGTGGAAGGCGAGGAAGCTTCTGGTGGTGGTGTTCTATCGTTTGGAGCGGTGATGTGGCCTTACGACCTCATTGGAGGCAGAGCCGGTGTTGGAGAAGACAGAGGGGGAGACGGTGGTCTAGTGGGTGAATTAGGGAAATAAGGGGTGGAACCTAAGCTAGAGAGGTAGAGGAAGAGAAAGGACCTAATCTAAGAGATGAAGGGAATGGATCCACGCCGGTGTGGCTTGTCGGTCGTGGAGATGAATATCTCCGACGAGAGATAGGGTGATGAGGAGAGGGGGAGGGGGCCCTCGTTGTGATTGATGAGCAGCAAAAGAGAAAGAGGAAGGTCATGGGCCGGTCAATTTGACCATTGTTCGGCCAGAGGACGATGAAGGAAGGTCGCTGGAGCCATAGCAGAGGTGGTTAGAGAAGAGAAGTTGAAGAATTGGCCTAGAACTGGGCTCAGATGGGTCGCTGAACTTCGGGGAGCTTTTATAGAGGGTTCTAGGACTTTGAGTTGCACAAAATCAGTGTAAGTTCCTTTAAAAAATTGCAAGGAACTCACTCTGAAATCGTGAGTTCGTTGGCACTGTAGGGATCAGAGTAGGTCTTTTGGTCGTGTTTGTTTGATAGAGGATCTTTTAAGGACCAATCCCTCCAAATTTGGAGGGATTTGTTGCTCAATCGTGTGAGATTTCTAAGTTTGAAGGTCGGCGAGTTCGAGTTGAGGTCATATTCACATCATCCATGGCAAAAGGGACCATTTTTCAAGAATGACGAGAAAGTTAGGGTCCTTTTTGTGAGAAACTTGAAACCTATGGGCATGAGTGTAGGAAATAGAGATCTTAGGGACTAAATTGCAAACTAGTCAAAATGAACTCTGATTGGGCCCAAATTTTGTTATTAGCCTAATTTAGACCCAAGAAATCTGATGGTAAGCTTGCAGAGAAGCCTAGATTAAGGCAAATGCTTGTCTGAAACTCTGTTCTAGGTCAAAATGGGTTCAGATGGTTAGACCAAGGATACCAAACCTTTTATAATATTTATTTATGAATTTTATGAGGTTTATATTAATTTTTCCCTGACCAGAACCTTTCCAATTTAAGTGGGGTTGATAATTAGGATTTTTGGTATTGTTTTCATCCTTGAAATGCATGAATCCTTGATTCTGTCAATGTAGACCTAGTTTTGGTCTTGTATGCTCAATTGACCTTCAATTAACCCTTGAGTAACCTTGTTGTTAATCTGCATTAGTGATGTAATGTTAAAACAACAGAATTATCCCTATTTTATTATCTTCTCAAAACATATCAAAGTGGAATTATAGCCCTTAGGTGATCATTTAGTAGCATTTATCACTTAATTCCAACTAATTCGAGTTAGTTATGATGAATGATGGCATTACAAATAGGGGGTCGACTTCCCTTATAACCTTCAACCAAGAATATGCGAGAGAGAGAGAGAGAGAGAGAGAGAGAGAGAGAGAGAGAGAGAGAGAGAGAGAGAGAGAGAGAGAGGGAGTTGTGGGCTTGTGTTGGGCCTAAATAATGTGGTTTTGCCTCCTGTGTAGGGGCCAACCTACTAGTGGTACCGATCCGGCTCCGGGGCCGTTGACCCAGTGAAAGGTTCTACCATTTTTTTTACATCAAGTGTAAGCTGAGAGTCAAGTTAAAATAAAACTATGTGAGATGTGTGTTGTGAAGAGTGTGGGATACATTTATATGTATATGTATATATATGTATATATATATGTATCTATATATATATATATATTTATTTATTTATATATATATATATACATATACATATATATATATATGTATATGTGTATATATATATATATATATGTATGTATATGTATATATATATATATCTATATATATATATATATAGATATAGATATATATATATATAGATATATGTATATATAAATATACATATATATATATATTTATGTATATATATATATATAGATGTATATATGTATATTTATATATATATACATATATATATATATACATATGTATATATATATAGATATATATGTATATATGTATATATATATATACATATGTATATATGTATAGATATATATATATACATATATACATATATATCTATATATATATATATATATATGTAGACATATATATATATACATATATATATATATACATATATACATATATATATGTATACATTTATACATATATATATGTATACATATATATACATATTGTTAAGAACGTGGGCATCAGACGAATTTTTAAGACATCTGGGAAGTGGCCTAGACGTTTGTCCAGACGTCTGGAACCCTCTCCAGACGTCTGGTAATAAATATTTTCGGCGTACCGAGTTGCGTCTGCGTGTCTGCGTGCGCAGACTGCGCCCACCGCCTTTGTGTTCTTTTTCCTCTCTCTTCCTGCAGGCGCGTCGTCTCTCTTCTCTCTCTCCCCGTGCTGCCTTATATACACCCTCTCCCTCTCCCTCACCCTCATCTCCTCCACCCTTCTCTTCTCCTTCTCCCTGCCAGTGCGAGAGCGCGAGCGAGCGAGCGGCGGCGGCAGCAGCAGCCGCGGCGAGCGTGCGGGAAGGAGGGTTGCGAGCGGAAGGAAGAAGCTCGACCGCGAGGGTGCGAACTTGCCGGGGCAGCTAGAGCCGGCCGGCGGGGGAGCGGTAGGCGTGGGGTGTCGCGGAGGGGCTGTTGCAACTCGGGCAGCAGGCGGACGGGGCGCGGCGTGGCCGTGCATCGCGGGCGGAGAGGGAATCGGGCTCTGGTTCCGGAAAATTTTCCAAAATCAGACATCTGGACTTACGACCAGACGACGCTGAAGACATGTGGAGGACTGTCCAGACGTCTGATAGGTAAGATATTTCTATCTTCTCCCTTTTTCGCTTGTATGGCCATGCAGCCGTCCACCGTGACTTCGTTTGTGTTTTGTCGTGCTGAGAGCAGATGTGTGTGTGCACAGGTTCTACTCGAGAGGGCGTGAGGGCTTGCCATCCCACGTAAATCAGACGTCTGGCCGAAGTGCCAGACAACGGAGAGAACCTCCAGACGTCCGGGGAGATAATTGGACGTCTGGAAACCAAGCCAGACGTCCCAGCGGGCTTCTGGATGTCTGAAGGACTACGCAGAACTAAGGTACGACCTGACCCACCTTTTAAGACGTCTGGAAGAGGTTCAAGAAGTCTGATTTTAGACAGATTCATCGTTTTTGACCCGTTTAGGGCCCGTTCGGAGTCCGTTTTCCGCGTTTCGAGTTGCTTTCTTTCTAGAATAAATTCCTCTACCCGTTTACAGTAATTGTATACCATTTTGAGAAACTCCTTGTGATTGATCCTTATGTTAGGACCCCGTTCTGTTGCAGTCTTGGGGGTTGCGGAGGTGCGCGGGATTACCGACCACGCCCCCAGTACTCCCGATTTCGCTAATAGAGTGCCTTTTTTATTTACTTAACAAAATTTGATACAATTGTGGAACAATTAATAGAGTCTAGGGCATTGCATGAACCCTAGGACTGAGAAACTAGATTGAATGATAGATCCTAAGGTATTGCATGAATCCTAGGACGGGAAAACTAGTTAAATATATAAATATTGCAGTCTTGGAAAAGTGGAAAGGAAGTGATAACTGCCTGTAAATGGATCAACAACTGCTTGTTATGAATGAATCAATGCGATTAAGAACATGGGGTATATAAATATAAAGTTGGAACGCTGAAACCCAAAATAGCCAAACAAAAAGAACATGAACCCTACGGGGAATTAGGAGTAGAACTCTTGGAAAGAGAATGGAATGGAATTGAGAAAGTGAAATGTGGAAGTGTGTTGTCTCTTGGGTACGTGGTACCAAAGAGAGCACACATTACCTCTTAGTGTAGAGGGGAGCTTGCCGCCCTCAGGTTGAGGCCAGGGTGGGTTTGGCCACTGTACACCGACTTGTTGGCCCTCACGTACGCAATACCAAGGAGAGCTACTAGTGTAGGGAGAGCACTAGCTACCCCACGGGCCCTGGGGTTCTGCTAGCCCTCCTACGCCGACTTGTTAGGCCCACTGGGCAAACCAGGGTAGTCAGGCAAGGGTACGCGGACTGTGGAGGGGTTGGACCCCTGTTACTGAGAGGGCTCTGCCCTATGCTGGTTCCGTGCTGTGTTTTGAGCGCACCTGTTAATGGAAACGACTGACTGCGTGCTAGTGCAGGGTAGCTACCCGTGTGCTTATCGCGCATGCCGTAGTCACCGTTACATCTGTCAGTGACCTTGGGGTGGTTGACTGAGGGTAGAACCACCACGGGGGACTCTCCTGGCCAGGAGAGCACCACGTGTTACTTCTACTTTTCGGAAAACACTGCAATCAAGATCGTTCCCACGAGGAACATTCGAGATCACGAGAAGGATCTGAGAAATAAATCAATAGTGAAATAATCGAAAGACGTAAATAAAGTAAAAATATAACAGCTAATGTACACTCTACTGCTTCTTTAGCTTTTAGTTGCCACTCTACTCAGCGTTTCGCTGACGTGTTACCCTCGTTACTTTTCAGGGCCAGGTGTTGAGCAGCCAGGGTCAGCGGCTGCAGAGGACGTTGGGCCTAGTAGGGTCCAGTAGGGTTACCTGTAGTTCTTTCTGTACTTTTCTTCCACTGTAGTGAGTAGTTTTCTTTGTTACTCCCTGTACTTTCTTTATCGAAAACTTTACGTAATGTACATGTTTATTGCCCTTCTGTTGTGGTGGTGTATAATGTAGTATTTTCTTTTCTTACTGCTGTATTTTGTAACTGCTAGTTATATTCATGGTGAATTTGGTTTATTTTACTGCTCTTTTGGTTACTTCCTCGTTGGATGACTAGGTCTTGGGATTAGTCGAGTCGGTCCGATTCTCGTGTCTCGTAGGGATTCGGGAATCGGGTCGTTACACATATATAAAGATATATATGTAAACATATATATATATGTATGTATACATACATATATATATGTATGTATACATTCATATATATATGTATGTATACATAAATATATATATGTACGTAAACATATATATATGTACGTATACATATATATATATATATATGTATGTATATATGTATATATATATATTTATATGTATGTATACATACATATATATATATATATATGTATATAAATTTATACATATACATATATACATATATATATACATATATATATATATATATATGATACATATATATATAGACATATATCTATACATAGATATATACAGATACATATAGATATAAATATATATATATACATATATATACATATATATTTATATACATCTATATATACATATATATAAACATAAATATATATATATATACATAAATATTTCCATATATATATATAAATGCATATATATATATACATATATATATCCAAATATATATATATGTATATATATATGTATATATATATTTATGCATTTATATATATATATATTGTAACGACCCGGTTCCCGAGTCCCTACGAGACACGAGAACCGGACCGACTCGACTAATCCCAAGACCCAGTCGTCCAACGAGGAAGTAACCAAAAGACAGTAAAATAAACCACATTCAGCATGAATATAACTAACAGTAAGAAAGTACAGCTGTAAGGAAAGAAACTACTACAGTAGGCACCACCACAACAGTAAAACAACATTTATCATATAACAAAAACTGCAGGTAAAGAAGGTACAGCGGAAACAAAACTACTCACTAGAACCGAAACAAAAAGGGGTACAAAGCTGGGGTAACTCTACTGGACCCTACTCGGCCCAGCGTCCTCTGCAGCCGCCGACCCTGGCTGCTCAACACCTGGTCCTGAAAAAGGTAACGAGTGTAACACGTCAGCAAAACGCTGAGTAGAGTGGCAAACTAACTAAAGGCAACAGTAGAGTGTACAGTAGCTATTATGTTCTATTACTTCCTTTATTTACATCTTTCAATTTTTCTCACTATTTCATTTATTTCTCAGATCCTTTACTTGATCTCGAATGTCCTCGTGGGACGATCTTGATTGCAGTCTTTTCCAAAAGTAGAAGTAGCACGTGGTGCTCTCCTGGCCGGGAGAGTCCCCCGTGGTGATCCTACCCTCAGTCAACCACCCCAAGGTCACTGACAGACGTAACGGTGACTACGGCACGCGCGATAAACGCACAGGTAGCTAGCCCGCACTGGCACGCGGTCAGTCGTTTCCGTTAACGGGTGCGCCCAAAGCACAGCACGGAACCAGGGCAGAGCCCTCTCAGTAACAGGGGTCCAACCCCTCCACAGTAACCAAACCGGGGCCTTGCCCCTCCACAGTCCACGCACCCTCGCCTGACTACCCTGGTTTGCCCTAGTGGGCTTAACAAGTCGGTGAAGGAGGCTAGCAGAACCCCGGGGCCCGTGGGGTAGCTAGTACTCTCCTAACACTACTAGCTCTCCTCGGTACTACGTACACGAGGGCCAGCAAGTCGGTACAGAGCGGCCAATCCTAACCCCGGGTCCCTGGGGCGGCTGGCCCCACTCTGCACTAAACAGGTACAGGTACTTCCCTTGGTACTGCGTACCCAAGAGACAGTACAACTACATCTCAGTTCCATTCCTTTTTCTTTCCAGGAGTTCCACTCCTAACACCCCGTAGGGTTCCAGCTCTTTATTTCAGAACATCATATGTTTCACTTTCCAGATTCACGTTCTCAAATTCCATGATCTCAAACATGTTTCTTTATTCATAACAGGCAGCTGTTAATTAAATTTATAGGCAGCTTTATATATTCCTTTCCATTTTTCCAAGACTGCAGTAATATACATTCCACTAGTTTTTCCATCCTAGGATTCATGCCATATCCTAGGATCTATCATACAATCTAGTTTTCCGGCCCTAGGATTCATGCAACACCTAGGAGCTATCATTCCATATATTTCTCATTCCTAGGATTCATGCAAGCCCTAGGTTCTAGTTTTGGTTCCATACTTTAACAGATTTTATTAATACTTAAAACCACTCTACCAGGTACAACGGGAGTAATGGGGGCGTGATCGGGAATCCCGCGTGCCTCCGCGACTCTCAAGACTGCAACCGAATGAGGTCCTATCACAAGGATCAAACACAAGGAGTGTCTCAAAACAGTGTATAGCTACTGTAGGCGGGTAGAGGAATTAATTCTGAAACGAACGCAACTCGAATCGCGGAAAACGGAGCCCAAACGGGCCCTAAACGGGTCGAGAAAGACGATACTGTGCAAAATCAGACGTCTGGAACTCCCTCCGGACGTCTTAAACGGTGGATCAGAGAATTACCTGTTCAGCGTGGTTTCTCAGACGTCCAGAAGTCTGCAGGGACGTCTTTCCTAGATCCCAGACGTCCGATGGTTACTCCGGACGTCTGGAGGTCACTCCCGCCGTCTGGTACAACTTCCAGACGTCTGATTCGCAAAGGATGACGAATCAGAAAACTTGCGCATAGCCAACCCCCCTCCCTCAGTACGGTCAGTCGGAAAAAACGAAGAAGAAAGCGGAAACTCACCTTTCAGACGTCTGTATGATCTCACAGACGTCGACCTTGCCGTCTGGATATCAATCCAGACGTCTGATTCTGGAAATTTTTCCAGAATCAGAGCCCTGCTCGGCCTCCGCTCGCGACGCCGCCCGCGTCGCACCTCGCGCGTACGCTACTCCGCCCGCAGCAGGTCCCTCTCCACGACGCTCTGCGCCCCCTGCGCCCTCCGCCGGCCGGCCAAGCCGCTCCCGGCGAGCTCGCCCTCACGGCAGAGCCCCGCCCTCGCACGCCGCAGCTCCTCCGCGCTCACTGCGGCTGCCGCTGCCGCTGCGCCCTCGCGTCCGCTCGCTCTCGCGCATAGGCAGGAGAAGAAGGAGGAAGATGGTGGAGACGGGAGGGGAGGCGCCCCCCCCTTTTAACGCCGCGCGGAGAGGAGAGAGAAGGCGGTCGCAGCCGCCTGCAGCCGCAGAGAAAGAGGGCAGAACGCAGGTCTGCGCGCACAGGCACGCAGACGAATATCCCGTGCGAGCATAACTGTTCGCCAGACGTCTGTAAACTATCCCGGACGTCTGGTCAGACGTCTGGATGTGATCCCAGACGTCTTAAAAGGCGTCTGGGGCACGCGCTCGTTACATATATATATATGTATATATAGATATATATATATATACATATAAATATATATACACATATATATATATATACACATATATATATGTATATATATATATACATATATATATACTGTAACGACCCGATTCCCAAGTCCCTACGAGACACGAGAACCGGACCGACTCGACTAATCCCAAGACCCAGTCGTCCAACGAGGAAGTAACCAAAAGAGCAGTAAAATAAACCACATTCAGCATGAATATAACTAACAGTAAGGAAATACAGCAGTAAGGAAAGAAACCACTACAGTATATACCACCACAGCAGTAGAACAACATTCATAACATAATATGAACTGCAGGTAAAGAAAAGTATAGCGGAAACAAGAACTACTCACTATAACGGAACAAAGTGAGGTACAAGAGAACAGTGGTAACTCTACTGGACCCTACTCGGCCCAGCGTCCTCTGCAGCCGCTGACCCTGGCTGCTCAACACCTGGTCCTGAATGGTAACGAGTGTAACACGTCAGCAAAACGCTGAGTAGAGTGGCAGCTAAACTAAAGAAACAGTAAAGTGTACAGTAGCTGTTTTAAATTTCTTTCTTCCTTTATTTATGTCTTTCTTTTGTGTCACAATTTATCTATTTCTCAGATCCTTCACTTGATCTCGAATGTTCCTCGTGGGAACGATCTTGATTGCAGTCTTTTCCGAACAGTAGAAGTAGCACGTGGTGCTCTCCTGGCCGGGAGAGTCCCCCGTGGTGATCCAACTCTCAGTCAACCACCCCAAGGTCACTGACAGACGTAACGGTGACTACGGCACTTGCGATAAACGCACGGGTAGCTAACCCGCACTGGCACGCGGTCAGTCATTTTCGTTAACGGGTGCGCCCAAAGCACAGCACGGAACCAGTACAGGGCAGAGCCCTCTCAGTAACAGGGGTCCAACCCCTCCACAGTAACCAAACAGGGGCCTTGCCCCTCCACAGTCTGCGCACCCTCGCCTGACTACCCTGGTTTGCCCCAGTGGGCCTAACAAGTCGATGTGGGAGGCTAGCAGAACCCCGGGGCCCATGGGGTAGCTAGTACCTCCCTACACTAGTAGCTCTCCTCGGTACTACATATACGAGGGACAGCAAGTCGGTACAGAGTGACCAGTCCTGACCCCGGGTCCCTGGGGCGGCTAGCTCCGCTCTGCACTAAACAAGGGGGACAGTCGCTCTCCTTGGTACTCCGTACTCAAGGGCCAGCTCACTTCCCCAATTCTATTCCATTCACTTTCCAGGAGTTCTACTCCTAATTCCCCGTAGGGTTCCAGCTCTTTTAACTTAGAACATCCAGGTTTCACTTTCCAATTTCACGTTCTTACAATCCATATTCTCAATCACATTTATTTATTCATAGCAGGTAGCTGTTAATTCAATTCACAGGCAGCTAGTATTTCCTTTCCACATTTTCCAAGACTGCAGTATTCATTCATTCCACTAGTTTTCCCATCCTAGGATTCATGCCATATCCTAGGATCTATCATACAATCTAGTTTTCCAGCCCTAGGAATCTACCATTCAATCTATTTCTCATTCCTAGGATTCATGCAATGTCCTAGGTTCTATTTATGGTTTCATAATTTAACAGATTATACTTAAAGCCACTCTACCAGGTACAACGGGAGTAATGGGGTCATGGTCGGGAATCCCGTGTGCCTCCGCGACCCCCGAGACTGCAACGGAATGGGGTCCTATCACAAGGATCAAACACAAGGAGTGTCTCAAAACAGTGTACAACTACTGTAGACGGGTAGAGGATGTAATTCCGAAAAGAACGCAACTCGAAATGCGGAAAACGGAACCCGAACGGGCCCTAAACGGGTCGAAAATGACGAAACAGTGCAAAATCAGATGTCTGGAACTTATTCCAGACGTCTTAAAAAGTGAAACGGGGTTTACCTTGCTCTGCGTGATCTCTCAGACATCCAGAAGCCTACGGGGGCATCTG